>CM057769.1:11096232-12296232 GCA_030064435.1 Trapa incisa | reverse complement strand
TTTCAACTATGCCTTGTCTTGTCGTTTTCATTTGGTAAGGTGTTTAATTTCAACAAGGTCAGACTTCGGATCCTCCCATGTCGGCCGAATGCTAGAGTTAATCCGGAAGAGGAGGAGATAGAGTCAAATGAAAGTGGGACCCCCTCTGGCTAATGACCCTTGGACTGGTCGAAGGGCTAAACTTGAAATCCGGTATGTGCGGGTCTACTCGGATCCTCCTGCACCTGCATTTAAATCCAACGTAAGTGGTCACGTCACCATGGCTCCTATGCGCGTACACCCGTGAGCCGGCTGCAGCGGAAAGTTCATGGCCAGCGAAGCGGCGAGCAGTTCAGTGACGGGCATGCGGCGGCACGCAGGCGTACAGGTCTCCGTCTCCCCGGTGAGTACAACTCAGCTCCCACAAAATAACATAAATAAAGTAAGCACTAATCTTATCCAAACAGTACGTTTATTTATTTTAGTATATCCTTTTTTCGTGCGCTGTCCAAGCGATAAGTGGCACATGGGACAATTTTGTATTTCTAAAGTCCATCTACATCTTCTTACCATCTTATCACTTATTGCATCATTTGTGCCCATTGGATTTATTTTTCTGTACTTAATTGGTAAATTGAAAATCAAAAGTATGTTGTACCAACCTTCAAACTTTTTTTTAATATTATGATTAGGTGTAATTGTCTTTATAGGATTTATGTGGTCCTATTTATTGTGCAATTGTTAACATAATAATAAAAAAGAATAAAAGAAATAAAAAGACACACGTGTATGAATTACCGCAAAATGTGTTACATGCATAGAATTTAATTAATGTCAATTGATTGGTTGTGTTCGGACTAGCCCATCCGACACTCCGCGCTTCCGGCCATGTCTGACTAGGAAGGAAGAAGAGGAAGACATAAACTCAGACACGACATGACTCCTATTAGAAGAAGATGCCTCAAATCAAATGTGTACACCCGCTCCGTTGGGTTTTCACGTTGATATGTATATAGCACGTGATAAACAAGATTTATTTTTCATGACAATAGAAATTTATTATATTTTCAGAAAATGATCTATTTTGTACATTCATACTGTACTGCTGGTAAAAGAAAAACGTGTAATTTTGATATATATATATATATATATATATGCAATTAAATTTATTATTAATAATTATTTACTATTTGATTATAATTTTTAGAGGTTGAATACAATCTAGTTTACTAATTTCAATATTTTGCAATGTGAAATAAGAAATTTGAATTTAAAATCATATTCACTCAAAATATTGCTGGGAAGTTGTGAAGGGGTGGTCGGTGGAGGATGGTGAGAAGGTCCATACCTATTAGTAGGCGGGACTCGAGAGATTCTCATTGTTGGGTTAGAGAATAGATAGATAGCCCAAGAAAGATGGGTCCATCATGGGCCAATTTCTCTTGCTAGGCCTAGGAGCCATCGACCCACCGACCGACCTCTCAAGTCCCATGATTATGAATATGACCCAATCGTGTCCGACCTCCCCAACACCACTTTACCTTTCTCTTCTTTCTCTCTAAACCATTTCAATAACACTAAAATTATATTTTATTTAAAAATTATCCGAGTTTACAAGAACTTATTTTAAAAAATAAGATTTTAAATATTTTTTTTTACTTTACAAGTTTATCTAATCTTAAATTTAGCCTAAAAATAAGGTAGTACTTTTTTTTATAATGGGAGGAGTTAGAGGTAAATAAAAAAATAAAAAAGAACATATTTTAAAAAATAATATACTATTTTGGTGATTATATATATATATATTAAATAATTATAAAATAATTTATACTTTTTTTTAAAATAAATTTGATATGATAAAGTCAATTTCAGACTTATTTTCAACTTTTGTTTAATATTTATTTTCAACCCATATAATCTCTATCAAACACCTTTTTAGCTCCTGGTGGTGGCGATCAGCGGTGCCGGCCCTTTGCAGGAACGGCTGGATCGATTCCCGGTATGGGCCATGTACCTCTCTAAGCGCACCGTCTACCTCCTAAGCCTGCTGCAGTACCCGAGGACAGTTACGAACCCGCTACAGTGTGGCTCCAGCTGGTTGATCAAGGTGAGGGAGGATGATTCACGCAGGATGAATCTCCTCAATCCTCTCTCTTGGGCTGATTCCAGCACTCTATCCGTGTGTCACCCCTTAATTGTCGACTCCTCTAGCTTTAGGGTTTCAGAATTGTGCTGCGAGTTCGTGACGCAGACATGACTCCCGCCGCTCGTTTGGGGAGTTGTCATGGAGGCGCGCATCGCGGTTATGTGCTTGAATTCAGCTGATTTCGCAATGCTTATGATTCTTCATGGTGATGAATTGGCTCTATATACGTCTGGGGACAAGAGTTGGAGCATAAAGAGTGGCATGCCTTATCTCTTGGATGATGTGATACTCTTCAAAAAGTAATTCTGTGCCGTTAACTGCAATGGGATGACTATTAGCGATATACTGGATCTGAATTTGACCATGATAGCATAACCTATTCATGGGGATGGGGGAGACAAGAAGTTCTTGGTTGAATCGCTTGGGGAGTTGCTCATAAATTTCATTTTGGGCAGTGTAATGAGAGCAACAGAATTTTTGGGGACAGATCTTTCAAGTTTACGGATTACAAATTAGATATTGGTAGGCAGGAGTGAACTGAGGTTACGGACTTGGGGGATAGAGTGTTATTTCTAAGAACCGCAATGAAGATGTTATCTTTGATGGGCGTGAAATGGGAGTATTCAACATGACGACTGGTCATACGGGATCTCTAGATGCAGATTATTATGATTACTGCGAGTTGTTGTGGCCACAGCCAACATGAATTAGAATTACCACAGGGGTATCAGAGGTATGCAATTTCTCACCCGCTGCCATTCTCGGCTTGTAACTGCTGTCACCCGTGTTTTGCGTACATGCTTATGCTTGTTCCAGTTTTTGTACACTTCAGTTCTTAACAACATCACTTCTTTTATAATGTCTTTTTTTTTAGTTTACAATTTCTAAGATAAATTTTCCATTGGCATGCGGCATGGGAAAAAGGTGTCTTGTTAGCAGGTTTTTTGTAGGCGCATTTTACTCAAAGTTTCCCCATCATCAAGTTGGTGAATCATATGTTTTCTGTTACATATTTTGACCCATTAAGAGATTATGTACCCTTTTAACATGCAAATTTTTTAGTGCTACAGGTAGAGGAAAAGAAAAAGAAAAAGATGTTGATATTGGAACTGTTGGATAAGCTTCCCCCCAAACCGAGATTATCCCGCAAAATACAGAAGACACTCAAGTGCAAACGGCCGAAGAAGATGGGTGCAACCCTGTCCTTAAATAGCCCAAGTATGCGTGAATGTCTATCTTACCTTATATAGACGGTACTGTACTAAAGCATTTCCTTATGTTGTTTAATTCCTACAAGCTCCAGTGTCTCTGTCTAGATCAGTTTCTAAAGAGTGTCTTTATAGACTTGCCAATACTTTAGGCAGACGAGCTTTCCAGCAACTTTTTCAAAAGCAAACATATCTCAGGGAAGAACGCCATATCTCCGTAGTTAAACCTACTGAGACTCTAACAGCTAAGAAAGAATATACAAAGATGAGATCCATGTCCACCTAAACAGCATGATACCACCCAACCAGGTCCTTCAAGCTTGTACTAATACTACTACAGATGCTAGCCCCGAGGGATGCTGCTCAAAAAACTATCCGATTCAGGAATCTTTACAGCTCAATCCCGTTCAGGAGCATTGCCGGTGGAGAGCCTTCTGGAGCTCAAGTTTCCTGCATATGACCAAACCTTGTCATGATCAGATCCTGTAACCGCAGCAGTTGCCTTCTTCTCTGGCTCCTCGGAGCTGTTTTTCCTTCCTGGGCTACTGCTGGCTGGAGTGAATGACGGGGTTGCGAATGGGGACCCGTAGGGAGAGTGTTTGATGGAGAATGGACTCGGGGACATCTTCTTTTGGATGGGAACTCCGGTAAGACCTCCTCTTCCAAAAATGGACGTGGAGTCAACAGAAGCACATCGTTTCATGGCATCGTCCACGTACATGACGTCGTCAACCCTTGCAATTATGTTGAAGGCAAGGCTCTCGGTTACTCTCGAGTAGCTCTCGAGAATGGACTGTCCCACATCCTGCACACAGATAAAGACTTGAGTTTTTCCTGAACGTCGCTCAATAAGAGCCTAGACAGCTTACATTCATTAAAAAAAGGAACAATAGCTTCATTACTTCACATGGGATGAGGGCTGTTAGGCTGGTACGACAAATCATGATCCGCCATATAAATTTACGTTTTCCGTTTGAAATCAATGGATTCAGCAGAAAGATTAACAGATACTGACGATCATGCTGAGGATATATCAGTACCTTATTATACTGGATCTTATTCATGTCCAGTGCAGTCTGTGGAAGGCCAGGAAAACGAATCCTCAAACTCTTTAACAGGGTCTCAGCTCGGTGAGCAAGAAAATGATTCTTGTCGGAATCGGAAACAAAGCCCTTAACTTTGCCACCCCATGAAGAGCGCTTTGCTTTCGCTTGACCTGCATGCTTTCTCTGGTTCTTGAGCTTCCAGACATGCACTGCTGCCTCGACCCTGTTAGCTATCTCAAGGGTGTGATGCTCAGACGAGAGGTCTAGGTAATCAAGGAGACATTCGGGGGAGAATTGCTCGGCTGTAATGTAGCGGTAGATTATATCACCAAGACAGTCTTTTCCATTCTGCAAAGGAAAATTCACGTTAATCCTAGGCACGGCCGTGTTTTATGCCCCCTATTGACCTGGAATATGCTGAAACAGAGGTATAATACTTCAACCGAAGAGACCTAACAATGAATAGAAGAGAAACCTAAAAATAAAATTATGGTTTCTTCCAATACTTGGATATCAATGCTGAGCAGGTAATAGTGGAATATAAGTGATTTTCTATTGCATCGTTTAATGGAAAGAAAAACTAACGAGCAGAGAAGAAACCGTGTACCTTGGGCAATGTCTCCAAATATGCAGCTGGAATCTCCATTTCAGCCAATACACTACCATTAATTGCCATGGCAGCCTTCAATATCTGATTTGCACAGTCCCTGCATTGCTGCAACTGCTTCCTAGCATCATCTGACAATCCATTAGGGGGCACTTTGGGGCATGGAAGCCACCATTTATCTTCCTGCCTGATTGATGGCCTCCCTGCAGAAATACCTGATGAATTTTTATCACATCCATCGCTATCTCCCACTACACGATCCATGTACCAGAACTCAGTCTCAGAGAACCCATCGAGCATGGCTATTAACATTGCATCAAGCTTCTTGAGTGCAGGGAGATTGATGTATAAGTCGGAACGAGGATGTGTTGCCATAACTTCATAGGTTCCCCCACCAGGGAACTGCTGTATGGACGGCACAAGCTCAACGATTGAGTCACTTACGCATAAGAGCCATTCCATTTCTCGACACCACATTGACTTCTTCTGTGATGCTAGAGGCTCTAACCTCCATAACTCTCCAAATACGGAGGCTGCCAAGTTCACATAACCAAAGTACATTAGAATAAGGCCAGCCAAATCCACCAAGAAGAACCTATCATCAAACATTTCTTGGAAGAGTTTTCAATAAATAATTTGATGGCAGATTTGACTTATAAGTCTTTCCTTTCTTCTTCTAGAAAACTATCATTTTAGCTGAGCAAAAAAAATATTCTTCCACAATCAAACATTCTTCATGAAAATTAGTACTGATTTTTGAAAAGACACCCTTGTAAGGAAGACTAGCAAGAAAGGGAGCTAACCTGAGAGATTGGTGATGGCATTCGATATGGCAAGGGCAGTACAAACTCCTTTACCGCCTCCAGACATGTCTTCTCCCAGAAGAAGCTTTGCAAATCTCTCCTTCATCATTTCAACCTCTGCAAGTGACAAACAACAATGAGTACGGCCCATAACTATTCCAGACATGAGCGGGACAACCTGAGCTGAATCATATTGCCTAAAACTGAACGGCACTCATTACCATGAAAAGGAAGAAATGAGACAACATTTCTTCACGCAATGAACTTGTAAAAGAGCAGTACGAAAACATAAGCTACTAAATCTACCGTTTCATTGTACACAGAAGGCCACGCACTTAACGCCTCTGAATTTTCCACTTCTTCTAGACAGCAAAGCACAACACTTGAGAGACTATCAAGCATTCGTTGAACAGGAAGTGGCAACTAAGAGACCTACTGGAAACGTGCTTGCACGGATTCTGAATCCGAGCCGAGAAACCCCAAACTGTAGAATCGGGTAAATAGAGAGACGGGAGTACGCAGTCTCTATATAATTGTGCCTCTTCGTATCTCCCCTTTTGGTAAAGGATTAGAGAACGCGCATTGCCGAATTCGAAGAGAATAAGATTGGACAGTTGTCACTACAAGGATGGCGCAGAAAGTTCATGCACCGTACTAATCAGAAAAAGGAAAGTTCATGTACCGGAAAGATCGCCGTCCTTCTTCTCCTTCTGCTCGTCCCAGAACACGACGTCCCGGCCGCCGACCACCGGCGCCATTACCGGAGCCCTGAAGCTGAAGTTCCAGGAGCCAGGAAGCGGAAGGCGAGGGGAGGAGGTTATCGAGCTAGACGCGCCTCCCTCGGCGTCGAACCGGAGGCGAGAGAGGCTGCTGGAACTCTCGGACTCGCTGACGTCGGCGCTGACGCTGTAACTCCCGCAGTAGCGCTCCTCGCTCTGCTGATCGCATTCGTCATCGTCGGAGATGCTCCCCATGTCGTTTCCCCAGATCTGAGTCGTGGAACGGCAGAGATCCTCTCGCTCTCAGAGGCACATTCAGCAGCGTGAAGCACAGCCTGCAGCTACTCGCGTGGGCTGAGGAAAGGAAGAGATCAAATGAGATAATGGATTGGCGCAGAGAGAGAGAGAGTGGAAGAAAAGAGAGAGGGGACCGGTGAGTGAGGTAGGGAGAAAAGCAAAAGGCTGATAAAAGCCCCCTCCTTCATTGATAGCCTACACACTGTACAGTGGCTCTGAGGTACTGATTGACGGAGGAGGAAACGGAGGGGATGACGACGGCGCGCACACCAAACAAAAACGTAACGCCGTTTACGAAAGTGAGAAAATAATCAGAATAAAAAAATTGATAGAAAAATAATGATAATTAATTATTTCCCTCATAAATATTGAAATAAAGAAAATGTATAACGGCAGCAATTGCCTTTTCCGTCAAACGTTTATATCGCAGTGGGGCCAACAGACAGGATCCTTTTCAGCGGGCCCCACCGTTTATATTCCGTCCCTTCCGTTTACTCCTCCGCCGTAAATTTCTTTTATTATGGAATGGTCCGTGATATAAAAGGAAAAATTATAAATTTAGTATATTAATAAATTAGCCATAAGTAATCTTCAGTCGGTCCATAACCAGAAATCAAAGCTTCTAATTTGACAAGGGCCCTCATCCAAGATTCCATAAGATCCGCTATCTTGCACGTGAATTAGTGATTAGTGGTTACTAATAATGTCGAATGCTCGTGAGAAGAAGTGATCACGGGACCAAATCAAGGTGTGAACTGCGGTTTAGGATACTAAGTGCGCTTAACTCTACTACTCCGGTGTGCATGCGCCATATTGATCGATCATGGTTATAGATTTTCTATGCGCATGCTTGCAGGGCGGCGAGTGAATTCAGTGCACGTGAGAGACTGACTGACATTCAGGAAGGTAAGTTTTCGTAGGGTAGGTCGCCCGGTCGGGTTTATTGACGGCGGCTGACCACGGACTACCTGGGCTTGCTGCTGAGCGAGGGGGTATCATTCCCTGTGACCAGCACATCACATCATTAGAGCATCGGTATTCCTTTCCTCCATCTCCCATGCTTACTTTTGCTTGCTCCCACTTTTGGCTTCTACTGCCACCACTAGCATACCGACATTTGACCATACTACATGTACCACTTTAAAAATTTATACTCACTTGTGCACTATTAATTACATTCAGAACTAGCATTTTTTGTATTTTTGAGGAAATTAAATAATTTTTTTCTGAATTTTAAGAAAATTCTTTGTTGGAAAAATCAATTTTGGGTACCAAAATTGTAACAATGTTCCAATAAAACATGCGAGTGGGGACCACATAGGCAGTGTAATTTGGTTGGGATGGTGTGGTCGAGGTCGAAGTTGACTGCTGTCACTGCCTGCCACTGGCCACCAAATCATTTCTAATTACTTTTCATCAAATTCCACGTCGTCCCCAGTTAATGACTCTACTAATTCATTGATTACACACTCATTACAAATACCCTACAAATCTAACCTATATCACTGTACAATATTTTTTTTTGCATTTATGAGCTCTCTATAGGCCCATTTATGGCTAGCTAAGCTGTATATAAGCAGAGGCGGAGCCCATGGATCATAACTCGCTGAAGAAGATCCAGCATAAAGGCAAAGCCATGGCATGCACATGGGCGGCTAGGCTTATAATGGAACACAGTAAATGGTTACAGGCTGTAGTTCAGAGAAATGTATGGATGCGATTCCTTATCCTCTGTTCAGAGTAATCACAGATTTCTTGGGTCCCACCGATCCCCAGGTCAATCTTCTTCTCGGAGGCACTGAGAGCCATCCGTGTGAACCGGGTGGCGATTCCTGCATCCACCATGGAAGCTCTGTTACCCTGCAAATCATCCATCTCCCGCCTCCGGAACACTCCGCCGCTTACTCTGTCGCCGCTCTTTTCTCACTCCCTCCGCCTCAAGCCGCCCAACAGGCCCAGTTTCGCCGCCCTCGCGATCCAGAACCCCGAGAGGAAGCTCGAGGACGCGGAGGCGCAGACGACGCCGCCGCCACCGCGAACTTTCTTCCAGGACCAGAAGGTGGCCAGCGCCGACGATGAATCGTTCGGGGAAGTCGATAAGATCATTGGCAGCAGGGCCCTGGAAGGTGAGTTCTGCGAGCTCGCATTTACACGCACGGTTAATGGCTCATCTCTTGTAGGGCAGTTTCGTTGAATTGTTAAATTTTGCTCTTAATTAGGGGGGACGGGAATGGAGTACTTGATAGAGTGGAAGGACGGCCATGAACCGTCGTGGGTCCCGGCGGATTTCATCGCCAAGGATGTGGTGGCGGAGTACGAGACTCCCTGGTGGAACGCAGCCAAGAAAGCCGACGAGGCAGCCCTGCGCGGGCTGATCGAGGCCGAAGACGGCCGCGACATTGACGCCGTCGACGGCGATGGCCGGACGGCGCTCCTCTTCGTGTCGGGGCTCGGCTCCGAGCCATGCATCCGGCTACTGGCGGAGGCCGGCGCGAACCTTGACCACCGGGACAACAGCGGCGGGTTCACTTCCCTCCACATGGCGGCCGGCTACGTTAAGCCTGGCGTGGTGAAGCTTCTGGTTGAGCTCGGAGCCGATTCGGAAGTCGAGGATGACCGGCGCCGGACGCCGCTGGACCTCGCCAGGGAGATCCTGAAGGCGACGCCGAAGGGGAACCCGATGCAGCTCCCGAGGAGGCTGGGGCTGGAGGCGGTGGTGAGGGAGCTCGAGGCGGTGGTTTACGAGTACGCGGAGGTGGAGGAGATACTGGAGAAGAGAGGCAAGGGGCAGAACCTGGAGTATCTCGTGAGGTGGAAGGACGGCGGAGACAACGAGTGGGTGAAAGCACCGCTCGTGGCGGAGGACCTGATCGGGGATTTCGAGGCGGGACTGGAGTACGCGGTGGCGGAGGCGGTAGTGGGGAAGAGGGTAGGAGACGAAGGTAAGATGGAGTACCTGGTGAAATGGGCGGACATCGAGGATGCCACGTGGGAGCCGGAGGAGAACGTGGACGCGGATCTGATTGGGGAGTTTGAGGGGTCAAGTCAAGATGGTCAAAGTCAAAGTCCAAACCATGGTCAAATTGAGGGGCAATTGAGTGACGGTGATAGTATTAATGGCCCTTAAGTGCGTCTTATTTCAACTATAATATATGGACTGGACTATTCTTTCACCAGTTATACAATTTCAAAGTCCTATAGGCTTTGCCTGTCTTGGCTGGCACTGGTGGGTAATGATATGGGTTTCTGCCATTTTTCTTATTTCTCTTCCTTGAAATATAAATATATACTTGGTAGAAGTAGATCTAGACAATCCATTAATGGGTGCAAACCCATTTACCAATCCAATAGGCCACTTATGGTAGTGCTACTATTTTACTATGTTTAAGGTTGGTAATATGTACATTAACCAAAATGGTATAAACAAGTAAGACATATCACTTCATTAACCATAACTAGCTACACATGTGAAGGTTGTAAATCCTTCTCAACACCTTCCTAATTCTCATTGTTTGTACAAAGAAAAAATAGAAATTTGTGTTGCTGCCAATGATTCCCTGATGAGATCCCTTATTTGTGACTAATTGCTTGTACAAATTTCAATGAACTCGCACCCGATCAAATTTAGAGTGAGCCCAACCAATGAATTAATCAGGTCTGGATTTGGGGTGACTGCACCCGGTCTAGGGTGGACTCATAGCTGTTGAAGTTTTTTTTAAATTACATGTTATTAAAATAACTTTGTTTTTAAATCGTAATCAAATACCAAATTTTTATTCTCAATTAATTTCAGAAAAATAAAATACTTTTTTAACTTATTTAAAAGTATAAATAAATCATTATATTTATCTTTAATTATAATTAAATTCCTAAAATTTATTTTTAATTTTAATTAAGTTTTTATATTTATCTTAATTATAATTTGACCTTTAATTTAAGAAAATTCCACAAAAAATCGCCCAATTTTTTAAATTTTCCAATTGGTCAAATTTTCTAAAAATTATAATTTAATTCTTAAATTCTTAATTCAAAAAATTAAACATTTAAATTACCCCGTATAATATTTTAATAATATGTTCTAAAATTTAAAGTTTTAAATTATCTAATTTAACGTATAATTGAGCTATAGTTTTAAGGAAAAAAAATTTCTAAAAAGGTAAACATTTAATTTTTCTACGTTATTTGTCATGGGCCATGACCCAATATAACTCTTAGTTGCCCAGTGATAATTTTTCCCTAATTAATAAGGACACGTGTCATCTAACCGTTTATCCAATTAACACTGGTTAGCAGTTTGATCGTACCATTTTTGATAACTCAAAATCGAAAATTAATAGTATGAGTTTCAATTTGATTAATTTTATAAAAATTAAAAATTTATAAATTTATCTAAATTAATTTTTTATTAAGTATTAACTTTAATTTATCAATTTTAAAATTTTAAGTAATTAAAAAATTAAATATTTAAACCTAATTTTTCAAGTTATTTTCAGTTTATCCTTAAATTGTTCAGTTATTACAATATTATTACTTGATTTTTTTAACATCAATCATATTTTAAAATCACTTTTATTTTGGATCACTTTTAACAATGATTTTATTTTGAAAAATTTCTTTTATCCGTTTGGGTTTATTTGTAATTACAAAACAGGATTTAAATTAAATTTTAAAAAACCGTCCAACATGAGTTTCTGACGTCCTTATGTAGGTGGACAATTACCCAAGGAAAATCTCAATATTATTAAGTACCTGGGTCAAATATTAACATATATCACGTCATAATTATCCTTTCATCTAGAGATTTTCATAGTTGAAACAAAATATTTAATATTATATTAGAGAAAATTTATTTATCACTAATCTCCGAAAGGAAGTGAAGAACTAAGTAGAGTAGGTCAAGACGACTCGAAGGATGTACATTGATTGACAAGTGGATTATAGCTTATAGCTTAAGAAATAGAGAAAAAGGTCATGAAAAATCTTACCATAAACAAAGTATGATTGAGATCGTATGGAAACAAGAATGAGGCAAGCTATGAAAAACTTGTTGGTCCGGCGCCATTCCTAGGGAGGGTCATTGGTATTTCCGAATTCAGGCAATTGTCTACCACAATACTTTGATCGGCCATCTACTCTATAGTGTGATTCTGTTGCAGCAAGCAAGCTTCACAGAAACTCAAACTGAACTCTCCAATGACGAGAGATGTAATAGGAATTGTTTTCCATAGATGGGATAAAGATACACCATCATTTATATTCCAATCTTTATCTTCAAAATGACCTGTGATTGAAATTAGCATCTTCAGGGTGGTCAATTTTACTACTGCATGAGTTGAGGATAGGACTGTCGGCTCAAGTGAAAGACCGTGGGAGAGGTGAGCGCAGGACAGCCTACTTGACAGTGCAGACATGTTTTTCTTGAGATCTCCCAAACAAAGCCATGTGATCAGTTATGCAAGTAATTGTCTCTGTTAGGCTTCTTTATTTTTCAGATCATGAGTATGCTTATGAAAGAGGATACAAGACTCAAAAGGGGGCAGTCCAAGTTCAATGACAGAGGGGGCCCATCACTTGGACTACTCCAATAGATTTTTGAATACCGAACAATTCTTCTAAAAACACTAAAAAGTCTATGTCCATCAACTTCCTTGTTGTAAATTACCATTTATCCAACTTCATCCTATGTTCTATGAAGAGCCATTATCCATTTTTCATGACTTGGGTCTGCTGCTTTCTTCTTATTATGTATTCTTGAGACTGGACCCATAAACATGAAGAAGGATATTCTTATATATGCAGCTTCCATATGATCTCCTTGATGCAACCAGTGCTTTACGAGTAATTGTATCTTTTTTTCATTATTGAATCATAACATTAGTGGTCGACTATGGGTTGAATTTGGATGTGAATTCAATCACTTTAACAATATATGACAATATTGTGCATTAATATTTAATTAATAATAATCATATAAACTCACTCATTACAGCTGCAAGTAAATAGTTTCAAACTAACATAGACTAAATCTGGCCGAATTTTAATAATTCTCACCCTACCCAACATAGTAGGTTCCCACTAGTTGCGGGTATAACCGGTACATTGACCACCCTCCCTGCCACGGCAAGAACATTCATGTTTTTGATAAATATACTACACATGGTCCATTATTCAGAGAGATGTACCAGGTTGTCCCTATTATGATCAATCCTCACCCGCATGGAAAATGAGTACCCATTACTCAGTAAGTGAATTATTATGGGGCATTGCTTGTCAATGTGTTGAACTTCTCATGTCCCTTGACTAACAGACAAGTAAGGCTATGATTAACTCGTGGTCTCTTTGTTTCCATCAGTGAGCTGGAAGATGAGGAAACCTAACGAAAACTACGTCTAACATATCACATGTTTTTGCTTAGGAGATATATCTCACCACATACGTTAGTACCATGCCACATATCACAAGTGTGTGTGTATATATATATATATATACATATACTTCCTCTACTATGTTCACCCAATCAAGAAACCACACACCAGTTTGTGGCTCATTGCAAACTTATCTTCTCCACAAAAAAACAGAGTGAAAAATATGATCAGTGCAAAGACACTAACTGCAATGGCAAGGAAGTGGCGTAGGAAGGCTACTTCAAGCAGGGGAATGATTTCTCTGCTGAGTGACCAAGTTGATAAACCGTTTGTTGCAGACAAGGGCCACTTCGTCGTATATACAACTGATGGAAAGCGGTTCATGGTGCCCCTGTCGTACCTCGACAGCAGTATCTTCCAAGGGCTGTTTAAGATGTCTGAAGAAGTGTTCGGATTCTCGTGCAATGGACCCATCAGAGTCCCCTGCGATGCAGCGGCTATGGAGTATGCCGTGTCACTCATCGGACGAGGTTTAGCTGGGGATCTCGAGAAGGCTTTGCTGAACATAGTTGTCCCCGGTCGTTGTACTGTGAGCAGCACTGCATCTTTGGGTCCGAGACCACAAGTTCTTGTGTACTGAAATGGTGCAGCTCCTGCAAATACAAGCAAGCTGTCTTGATACCTACTGTTATTTCACATCAGCCATGCGAAGAACCTTGAAGCCAAAGGCCTATACTGATTTGAGGAAACTACGCAGTACTTCATCACATCAAGTTTTGTTCTTGGCAGTTTGGCAGTTCGGTTCTCCCTGTATGAATATCCTGAAATTCAACAGGATTCTCAGATGTAGAATAGAGATAAAATGTTATGCACAAACATCCTATCTAATATGTATTACAAATATAGTTAAGGTAAATAATATATTTATTTTTAGAATACGATCCAAATTAGATAAAAAAATAAAAGTATAATCTGTTTATAAAATTGAAAATTTTACTTTATTTATAACTCGTAATTTTTAATTATATATAAATCGTCTACAATAATAAAAAAAATATTTAATTCGAGATTATTTTTAACACTTATTCGATAAAATAAAAATAATATACGAGTACGGCTGAAATTGTAGATAAAAATTTGATCTAATTATATATGGAGAATTCCCTTACGCTATTTTCTTCGTTGTTTTAGATTATCACGTAGGTTTTTACAAGTTTAACCCCTGTAGAAACTATGTTTCAAATTGGAATTGGAAAGCATATATTACAATGTTGATCTAGGCTGTGACCACTGGCGATAGCTTATTGGCTGGTTATAGCTTACAATGTAAGAGAAAAAGATCCACTTCATAATGATGATGCAATGGTGCATCAAATTCTGGCTTTACTTGAGGGAGAGACCCAAAAATGCATAGTAATAAGTAGACTGCCTAAAGTTAGGTAGCAGATTCAAAGTGGACACTTAATTCTGCAATATTATCCCCCACCATGGCACTTTACTTGGAATATAATTTATTGTCAGTGCTTGTATCCATCTGCAAGATCAGGTGGCCGATGGGCATTGGCCCTCACTCCCCAACAGCTGTTTCCACTTTGGAAAATGATCCTAGACTGAATGAGTTGTGGCCGTCGATCCTTTGAAGCTCTCACCTGTTCTTCTTATCTTCCAACACGGTAACACTAAGAGTACCCTTCAGTCCTGTTGTCATTAAATAACCCCACCTGGTGAAGGAACTACAGAAAGGGAGATGAGAGCCATAATTGAATACGGGGACTGTAAAGCATTAAAATAAGCTATATACACACGATTGCTGCAGTGAATCTCATTTTCTGTGAACTAAAATTCAACCATTTGTGCAGATATTGCTATTTGTGAAGACCATTTGGAGGATATGGAAACATGGTAATATCTAAAGGGCTCACAGCTGTCTCCCTATAGATAAGCAGATATCCAGTGGGTTCATCTTCCCACCCATCACTTCTCTCCTTTTCCTTGTCCCTTCCTCTCGTTCCAAATTGTGTGTGCCATACAAATGCCTGCCTTTTTAAATCATACAAAATAGTGTCATCAGTCCATATACCTAATGGGCAATTGATTAAGTTCATTGTCAGCCTTTCTGATAAAAATAATTAGATCAGGACAATTCAGCAACCACAACACCACAAAAGTTGGCCGTCTTCATCCCTTATTCTTCAATAATCAAGCTCACTGTTAGTTAAGCCTAGAGGGTCTAAAAGGAGTAAATAATTCAGGGGTAGGCGATCATACCTACAACCCCTCTATACTGGGGTGTGAGCTGTGGCCACCACACATAGGTATGTATGACAGTCATTTGCCTCATGAGAAAGATGTTTCAGAAAAAAAAAAAAGGATAAAAATGGCTATAATTAAGAAGCCTAATTAAGATGCCCCAGTAAGTTCCACTGACAAAAAGTAAAGGGATATTAGTGTTGAATCAATTTCAAGTAAAGTTTGGGAGGTGGATGTGCCAGTGCTTGCTTACTTGCTGCTGACCTGTAGTCCACAACCCCGCGTGTGCAATTCTTTCTTCAGGACACTTGTGTATATATATGTATACATATATATATCCATGGCCCAAATGCGATTGTTCTTTCGCCTTCCAAGAGCTCTAACCTCTGTATCTGCAGTGATGGCCTGGATCTTCTCTCTTTGCTTCGTCTTCCTCATAGTGCCATCCGCCGCTGCCTGCGATCGATGCCTGCACCAGTCTAAGGCCGCTTATTTCAGCAAGGCGTCAGCTCTTTCTTGTAATCACAGTCCTCCATACCCTCAAAGTTATATTTTTTTTCCCGATTTTCTCGAATACCCAAATGAATTTCTAGCTCTGATTGATTGAGAAATTCAGCGAGTGATTCGATAACCCCCGATTTGTGGAATGTCGCCTCTTGCAGCTGGAGCTTGTGGGTATGGCTCCTTGGCCATCGGATTCAACAGTGGGCAGCTTGCAGCTGCTGTTCCTTCTATCTACAAGGATGGAGCAGGCTGCGGATCTTGCTTTAAGGTAAGGCCCACTTGATTATATATCTAATCAGCAGCAGTAAAAATGGATTTTTCGCCACGATTAGTAATCCGTATATGCGAAATCATTTGGCAGGTGAGGTGCAAGAATGAGAAGTTATGCAGCAAAGAAGGCACTCAGTTGATAGTGACCGACCTCAATAAGAGCAACTCCACGGATTTTGTCATGAGCAGCAGGGCTTTCATGGCCATGGCTAACAAGGGAATGTCCAAAGATATCCTCAAGCAGGGGATCGTCGATATCGAGTACAAGAGGTGGAGTAAAACAACTTAATGTCTATAAGTTTGTTATTGACATGGGGACTTGGCACCGTTGTTTATGTGAAGACTGAATGGTGTTTTGCCAATGGGGAATTTGCAGGGTGCCCTGTGAGTTTAAGGGTCAGAATTTAGCCGTCCGGGTGGAGGAATCGAGCCAGAAGCCGCATTACTTGTCCATCAAGGTCCTCTACCAAGGCGGCCAAACCGAAATAGTCGGCATCGATGTAGCTCAGGTGAGAAAAAGACTTCGAACAATCGATTTCCAGAGCTATAGAAATGTTCCATAACATTGATACATTACAGCATCAGACACGTTCTTCCCAATTTAGTGTGAGAATAGAGGTGACTTTGGGTTAGAACAATTGAGCCAACCCTGGCCCGGTCCCATTGCCTTTGGTTTCTCATCCACAGGTTGGTTCAGGGAATTGGCGATTCATGAGCAGAAACTACGGGGCAGTTTGGGACACGAGCCGGGTCCCGGACGAGGCACTGCAGTTCCGGTTCTTAGTTACAGCCGGGTATGATGGGAAATGGGTGTGGGCGAAGAGCGTGCTTCCGGCGGACTGGCAGGTCGGAGGAATTTATGACACGGGACTCCAGATCGCAGATATCGCACAAGAGGGTTGCTCTCCTTGCGACGATGGTAGTTGGAGATGAACTGAACGGAGTTGTTGTATCCATAAATGCAATTAGCCATGCAAATATATGATGACTCTGTAACTTGGGTGCCCTGTGACATCCATGAAATTGCTTGTTCTTTTCTTGGATTGCGTTGGAAGTTAACGTAGAAGGCTGTCCTAGCTCTTGTCCATCACGGACAAATCACGGCGCCCAAGAGTCTAGGAAACTCAGACGAAGTTTCCGGGGAGGCTAGCAGAACAGAACCTCGGGAAAAAAAAATCGATATTCTGATCAAAATATTTAAGTAGAAGCCTCTGTATTATAATAAATGGTTACACAGGAAGCAATAATGGCTACTGCCTTGGTCTTGAAGGAAGACTTGCTGCAAGTCAAGGTCAAATAGAGACCGACTTACTGGTCAAGAGCAAAATTTGAACCAGTTTACTTTCCATTCTCTGGGAATTTTATGCTTTCATTTCATGGGATATATTCTTTCTTTGTGGCAAATGTATAGGAGTGTGCAGCGAAGCTGCCAAGCAAGAGCCATAGCTGTAGATCGGAATCTTAACTTCACAAGTGTGGTAGTATTTTATCGTCCCTATCCCATCTCCCAATTTAAATTCCACCAAGTCAATTCAATTAAATACAAAGGTTAGGGAAGCAAGATGCCGATTGATTTGAAACCCAGATCAGACATTGTGCATGGTAGCTCAGGTCAAGGTCGCCCGGACTCTAAAACCGCGTGGGGTCAGCTGATGACTTTCATCGTTGCCCAAGAGACCTCAGTCCCCCGCCCGTAATCCCCCTCTGAGGATCTCATCCCCAATAAATTCATACATTAGTCAATTTCACAAACACAGTAAAATTAAAATACTACCGGCGTTGTTGACAGACAGTACAGAAATCTCTGGTGCACACACCTACCTGTCTGTGTATATATATATGGTGCCCCTTAGATGATGGGACACATACAATAAGAACACACTCGACCCCCTCCTTGATCTGAAGCACGGAAGAAACGTAAGTTTTTATAGTAATTCTTTGCTTTTCCACATTGATCATTACAAAGAAGCGGTTGCATGGCCGTTCCAGAGCTCCGGCTACCCGGGTTTCGGTTCCACCCCACTGAGCAGGAGCTGCTGGAGCACTACCTCAAGAACATGGCTATTGGCAGGACGGACTGCTACAGCGTTATCGGTTTCCTAGACATCTACCGCCACAGTCCATGGGAGCTTCCTGGTAAATATTACATACTCGTCTCGATCGGTATGCATGGAGGTTTCATTTTTAATCTCACTCTGCGTGATTGGATCGTGGATTACTTAGGGTTGGCTATGAATAATGGTGAGAGGGAGTGGTACTTCTTCGTGCCGAGGGATATGAAGGCCGGGAGAGGCGGCAGGCCTAACCGGACCACCGATAAGGGGTTTTGGAAGGCCACTGGCTCGGACCGGAGGATTTTCAGCACGTTGGATCAGAGGCGGCGACGGGTGATCGGTCTCAGGAAGACCCTCGTCTTCTACATGGGGAGGGCTCCTCAGGGTGACAAGACCGACTGGATCATGAACGAATACCGGTTTCCCGACGACTCCTCGCTTCCAAAGGTATGTATGAACCCTCACCGGCCCGATCAAACTCATCTACGTAGTGATCTATCGATAATTTATTCGTTGGATTAATGGTTGAGTTTGTACGTGGTTTTGCAGGATGCAGTTCTGTGCAAGATATACAGAAAGGCGACGTCTTTGAAGGTGTTGGAGCGGAGGGCTGCCATAGAAGAAGAATTTAAGCAATCCAATTACCAATCAACGGTTATGGACACATCTCCTACATGCAGATTTCAGCATTACCTGTTGGATTTCGATGATGATGCAGTGGAAACTAAAGAACCGAATGTGGTGATTGAAGATAAGCAGCGGCAAGACTCATCTTCTTCATCGTCTTCGCCTTCGTCCCCATTCCCGTCGCTTAAAGTGCCATTGGAGGGCGAGAAGCTGACTGAGCTGCAAGTGCCCAAGTTCATGTTAGATTGGACACAGGACAGCTTCTGGGCGCAGCTCAACAGCCCGTGGCTCCAGGCCCCGATTCCTGACCATACCAACTTGGCCCACTTCTAGCTAGTTACATATATAATACTACAGGTGAATTATGAAGAGTCATGCGCCACACCTTAAAAAATTACTAAATAGGCTATAACTACTCTTTCTTTGAATTTTAGATATTCTCTATTAAAGAAAGAATGTCTGCATGTCCAAGGTATT
This sequence comes from Trapa incisa, assembly GCA_030064435.1. NCBI lineage: Eukaryota > Viridiplantae > Streptophyta > Magnoliopsida > Myrtales > Lythraceae > Trapa > Trapa incisa. The sequence goes on along the minus strand of CM057769.1, from coordinate 12,276,880 downwards.
CAAGTTGAGCAATATGGATAGTAAAGATTCTCCCTAATCCTTGGCGGGGAAGTGTTAATTTTTTTAGTAGGAAAGTGTTAAATGACATGCTAGATAGAATTCTGCAAGAAAAAAGACATGCTAGATAGAGTAAGTAGTCTTTATACTAACATTAAAACGGCTTCGCCAAGTTCAAACTACGTCGTTTCATAATTTAGGGGGTCGTTCATCAATCCCACATTGGTAACTCAGCAGTACCAGAGGGAAGTAACAGCGCTATAAATCGGATGGGCCATCTACAGTAGAAATCATACCTTTCTCGGCCTTTTGGCTAAGATCAAGTGTAGTATCTGTTCTTATCAGTTTAATATCTGATACGTGGGCCATCGGTCCACATGATATTAAATTAATTTTTTTATGGGGAGAACTCGTTACGGTAGCTTGCTTCCTGGGCTCTCGATTGTCGCCTAGGTATTGCACTACTGCCTGGGCCGGCTCACCCTACCAAATATTAGTCTAATGTTTTTGATTCCGTACACTAATTATTTTCCTTAATTGTTTTATAGCGTTTATTGGAATATTAATTTGGCAGTAAGTTATCCTTCAAAAATATATTAATTTTTTATGGTTTTAAGCTATTGTTTTTTTGGATAAGGTCCCCTGTCCTATGATAGTGTTATTATAATTAGGTGACAAAAGGTTTCCTCATCTCTAAAAGATTAGTATAGTTAATGTTCCCTTCTATGCTCGTGCCTATTTTTCTTTTCATTTCTTTCTCCTGGCAGAGAGTAGAGCCCTTTCATATGTAGGTGAGAGATGGTAGTTAATGGATTCTTGGTTATGATGAAGAATCCCTCCATAGGTAAAGAAGCCCTCTTCTTAACTTCCTGAAATTTATAGCTTTCATCCTGCAACTGACATGCAACCACCTTCCTTCTATGATCAGTTATAGTGAGTCTCTCTTCCTAGAAATACAAGCCATGCAACATTTAAGCTTTCGTTTAAGAAAAGATCAGAATCATGTTGACGTGGTCACGAGAGAGATACACAATAAATTAGTTAATCACAATTAGTGAATTGATAATCGAGTTGTTTACGTTTTATATCACAGAAAGTTCTTGATTTTCATTATTCAAAAGCTTTTTTTCATATGAGACAGTTCAGGAAATTAAACATCACAAACATAAGAATCAAATAAAAGCATCATCTTCCCCAACACAAATAGCCACTGCTGTTCCTTCAGCTTGCTGCTAGAAAAACAAAGGGGCAAGTACAGGAACTATAATCGGTCCTGCGGGTGAAGGGAGGTCACTAGTTAGAACTTGTGAAAAGAGTATACGAATAAGGTATCAAAGAAAGGGATCTCCAATTTCTTGAGGGACTTGAAGAGCCTGGCTTCTATGGGCACGTTCACCAATCCCACATAAACTCGCAGTATCATAGGAAAGCATGATGGCTATAAAAATGATGGGCCTTCTACTAATTAAATCATACCTTTCTCGGCCTTTTGTCTAAGATCAAGTGTAGTATCTGTTCTTATCAGTTTAATATCTGATACGTGGGCCATTGGTCCACATGATATTAAATTAATTTTTTTATGGGGAGAGCCCCTTACGGTAGCTTGCTTCCTGGGCTCTCAATAGTCGCCCAGGCACTGCGCTACAGCCTGGGCCAGGTTCACCCTACCAATTTGTAAGTCTAATAATTGGTCTTGTTTGATGTATTTTGTTTCTTTAGGCATTCGTTCTTTTTAAATTTTATTTATTTATAATCTGATATCCTTTAAAGTTGGTGGACATTGTTTCCTGATGGATCTTCACTGCTATAAGGCCAGGGAGTTCTGCACTTCCAAGAGATTAATTATTTGAGATATTCTCTTATAGAATCTTGTTTTATGAATGTCCAGTCCTTGGAATAAAATGTTAAATGACAGACCATGCTACTAAGCAAGCAAATCGGAGTGTAGTTCTTAGCATGTTAATATATACATGGTATGGGGTCAGATGGAGGAATAACAGGTCATGAAGCAACCGTATGGTCAAGAGGAAATCTGCTCCAACAGAAGGCTCCGGACCTTGTTGACAATGGTGAAGCAGACGCATATATCCTCTTGAAGATGTTTGAGATCATCAAGGAGATCGCTCGGGTTACTCCTCAGGTGCTTCACCACCTGCTGGATATGGTACGGATCCCCGCCCCTGATTATTCCCATACGGATCAGCTCTTTGTCCCTCTCCACCCTCGTTTGCACCTTCACCACCAGCGGGTCGATTGTTTCCAAGTGTTTGTCAAGTGCATATGTCAACTTAACAGCATCACGAAGCTTTGCTGCCCGAGCAAGCTCCCTTTTTGCGAAATTGCTGGGCGTTCTCAAGTAGTTCGCGGCACAAGGAGCAGCGACAACAACTGCAAGGAGGGAATGAGCTGTAATTGCAGCTGCAGCCACAGCTGCTGCCACTGCAGTCCCGATGAGGCACAGAGCCGGGCGGGAGGACGCCTGTCTGACAAGATGAGCCCGGGAGTGAGTCCTCTTGATCCTGTTGTCAAGGTACAGCTTCAGCTGCGAGAATTTGCATCGCATTTGTTCAAAACCGTTGAGTGGGGGGCATGGGAAAGGATCACCGTGCGCATCAAACTGGGCAAAGATGTGGTAGGCCCGATGACAATGTGATTCAGTGAGGGACCCAGCTTCAGATGGGAGTACTGAGAGGAACTCCATGAGGGGGTCATAAACGGTCTTGGCCTGGTACGCGCCTTCCTGGAGTCTAAGAAACAGGGCCATGGTTCTGTGGCTCTCGCCTAAGTAGTCTTTCACCAAGCTGATGAGCTTCCCTGGCCTTGCCCGGTCGAGAGCCTCCTGGACGTGCTCCTGGTTGGGCTGGAGGACCCGCGAAAGGATCCTTTCCAGTCTCTCCTCGATGGATTCCTGGTGTTGGATCTCGACTTCCTGATCGTGGGAGTCCGACCTGTCGATCTGGATCCGGGTCCAGACCTCGTTGTATGAATTAGTGTAGAGACTGTTCCTATACTCTCGGTCAATGTCGATCGGCGAGCGTAGGCCGTTCGACCGCGGGGTCCCGTCGGCCGACGATTCTGCAAGTTAAAGACGAAGAAGGTCACTCAGACATTCCAGCAAACAGGTTACGGGCTTCGATGAGAAATTTTTAGAGCAAACGCACAGATGTCGATCAACCTTGAGATTGCGGGGGATGTGAATTCGGATGAACGTCCTCAGAACGAGAAGTTGACTTGACGGAGAGACACTGAGGCATCTTCTGTCTCGAATCAGAACCACGTCCGGCTAGAGCGGATCCCTGATTTGCACATCTTCTGACGATCAACAGGGAGCTCGGAAACATCTTTGTTGATATAATAAACGAAAAATTCATCATTTTTTAAACGAAAAAATAATACAGAAATTGAAAGTGTAAAATTCAAATCATTATATACAAGTAGTCAAGAGTTTTTTTTATAAAATTTACCATTTATTATATCACACATGTTTTTTTATAAATTATTTTATTTTATCACAAGTTTGGTATCTACAGCTAAACACGCTACTATTACAGTTTTTGGAATAATTCCGATAACCAAAACAAAATTACCTAGATTAAATGGAACAAATTTATTAATATAAATAAAAAAATTATAAGAATTAAAGATATATATATATATATATTCAATTTAGTATTATTAATAAATAATGTATACAATATTAATAACCATGATACTATTTTTTTAAGCTAATAAAATGTAAATATTATAGATATAATGACATTTTTTCAATTAGTTAAGATAAACTGTCTATTGAGTGTGGAGTAGTTTTTATATAGGTAAAGAACCATTATAATAGAAGTATAAGTATATCACGGTTACATAATATCAAAAGATATATCATAATAGGAGAAAAATAAGCAATTATTACCGGTAGAAAATATAGATTTGGGAATTTATAGTTAAAGTAATTGGCCTATACTTTAATATTGTATTGGAAATATTGTGATTTCATATTAATTAATTGTTATTACTTAGTTATAAATAAAAAAATTTTGAACAATACTTTAGCTATAAATTGTATTTTTAATATTGGAAACCTTATATATAGAGTAATGTTTAATATTTTTTATCTCAATAATAATTTATTTTTAAGAAAATTTATATATTTTAATACATATATTATATATGGTGAAATCAAAATCATACCTATTTTATTAGTTAAATTTGCGTAAAATAGATTAGTATAAATTACAACTTCTGGAGTAACAATTTAAGATTTTATTAATTTGTCGTTAATTAAATTTATTGAATATTAGTTATGTAATATAAAAGAGGAAAAAGGTAAAAGGAAATAAATAAAGTACAAATTTATAGGTGCCAAAATATAACTCTATTTATAGAATGTCTTCCCCAAATTAAGGAAATGAAAAGTTAGAACATAGAAAGCGGGCCCTAACGATACTTTAAAGATTAATTTGGATGTTTTATTTAATGTACTTACCAGATGGATGAACATAAATTCAGTAGTAAATAGGACGGGTAAATTCCGATTTTATTGGATAAAAACGAGGCATGTGTAATATTAAAAAAATTTAAATTTACACAAAAATAAGATTAATCCAAAATTATACTTAAATCTTAATTTTATCCCCTTCACAAGTTTACATGCATAATTTGTCATTAAATTGGTAAATCATTATATTATATATTTTTTTGTTTTTAAAGTTTAAAATAATACTAATTAAATAATTAAAAAACTCACCCGTAAATGAATTGACAGGCTTATAAATGAAGAATAATAATACAATTATTTGAATAATTTCATATCCGATTATTAAAAATAAGAGAATTATTTTATTTTTATATATTTATTATACAAATATTATATTAAATTTAACAAATTAATTAAAAATTAGTTTGAATAGCAAAAAAAATGATGCATTTCTCCTCCGTCCCTTTTGACACACTAGTAATAGCGAGACTATCTTCTAGAAATACAAGGCATGGAAAATGTAACTTAAGCTTTTGGAGATACAATGAGTTGACTAATATTAGACGAGAAGGGAAAAGACAATGAAACGTTGTTATCATCTCGCATAATTTGAGTTGCATAGATGTTCATTATTCAAAACTTACTTTCATGGAGACACTAAAGGAACTTAAACAACATGTATACATCGGATTCTTATTACCTCGAGACAGATAAGATTATGAGGAAACTTCCCATCCCAATCAAATCAAAGCATCATCTTTTCCAACACAAGTAACCCCTTTGCTTCAAATCCTATCACCACTTACCACTTCTTTCGTTCATCTTGACATTCAGGTCTAATCCACTGGTTCTCATTAATGATGATCAAGCCCACAAATTAACATATTCTTCCCTGACCACATCACCAACTTCAAATCCATCGTTGAGGAGTGGAGTAGACTCAGTTAGCTCCTCTGACCTGTAGAACTCCAGGGATGCACTACTCGAATTAGCACATATCCCAAAGCGACTGTATGGACTGCTGAGTACATCCTGTGTTTCCTCCATGTTTGCAGCAATTTTAAGAATGTTTTGTTCGGCCCAATAATAAAGTGGTAAGGACAATAACTACGATCAATCCTTCGGGGAAGGGAGACCACGAGTTGGAACTAGTGAAATAAAGAAGATATCAAAGAAAGCCATCTAAGTCCTTTAGGACTTGAAGATTAAACGCACCACCTTATCTTCATGAGCCTAGCGTCCATAAGGAGGTCACTTTGGACATGCGGAGCCAAGTCGAAGCTATATATGTAACCCTCAAGCATCCCCAGGTGTTGCACCACTCTCGGCATGGGCCACCCTACCAAATACGAGTCTAATATTTGCGTTTTCTTCGTTCTATTTTGTTTCTTTATGCATTTGATCTATTCAAGTTTTAATTTATGATGCATTTTCCAAAGATTTGACAAATGAAATCTTATATTTAAGTGTTCGAATTAGAATAAAATTAAATGACAGAAAGAAAGATTCGTGATATTTATTCATGGTTGCACCGACCTACATGATCACCCACATGTATGTTTATTTTGAGTGAATCATCCATAACGAAGTAATGTACTAGATGGATGAGTTTTCATGCTAGTTATTTCCTACTTGAAAAACCACAATGGGGCTTCTAACTTGGTGCACACCATCCTCCCAAACCAACGAGGCTGACTCCACGCTATTATTTATTGTTCCCTCGACCGTGACCTGGTAAGACACTTTTTCACCTATGGATTTGAAGGACAGCATACTCGGGGACACTTGGATTTTGAGTCCCACAGGTGCAAAAACTGTAGATCTGTACACACTCGAATCGTAGCCCACGTTCGTTACTATCCTTGTAAATGTGCGGTAAACAGCCCCCGAGTTCGATGTTGAAGCCGCAAATGATGGATAGTTCAGGTCCCATGTTGTCCCGTTGTTGGCTGCCGTGCATGTGCTCTGGTCACCGGTGACCGCTTGCAATCTCCTAGTGTCGTAGCCCTGACCGCACAGGAACTTCACGTAGTCGGTCTCATCAGCGTCGTATATCAAGCCTGGATTCAAGGCTCTAAGGGGATCGATGTGGCCAGCCCCGTAGGCAAATTCGGCATCAGTGTTGATCTTCTGGCTCATCAAATGGGCTGCAAAATTGCCAAAGATGCATGTTATCAGTAAAAGAATGATATAATTACAAAAGATGCACGTCATCAAGTGCTCGCACTCCTACGTACCAGTGGTCATGAGAGAGGATTTGATAGCTGCAGGGGACCAGGTTGGATGGAAAGATTTCACGTAGGCGGCTACTGCAGATGCGTGTGGACAAGCCATGGATGTCCCGGAAATGATGTTGTAAGGCGCGAATCTTTGGTCTCCTATAACTTTTGAAATGGGGTTGGCAAGGGACCATGCAGCTAAGATGTGTACTCCAGGTGCCGTTATATCCGGCTGCAAAGTCACGAATACATGCATAAAACGTATGCACATCCAATAGTTTTCTATACAAAGATAAAAGCTGGACGATGATATTCACCATGTAGATGAAGAAGTTTAGCTTACTTTAAGGATGTCAAGTGTTATTGGATTAGGCCCTCTTGATGAAAAGGACGCCACATATGGGGCAAATGTATCCTTTTTCTCCTCACTTTTGAATATGGTTGCCGTTGGGTAACTGTAAAATTTATATTTCACTCAGAGAGCTGAGAGTATTATTATTATAGTTTTGAATTGGATATTTTTTTCCAGGGTAAATCACATAAAGTTTTCAGTAGTTGCTATAGTACAAATTCACTGAATCTAATGCGATTTGATAAGCTATTATAGAAATAATGGGTAACGCTCTTATCTACTTAAAAAATATTAATTTTAAATATAAAACATTACTCAATTTTATCTAAAATAATCATATATTTTCATATTATCTTTTGAAAATAAAATCAATTGCAATCACATACCTTGTTGAGTGTATGTAGGAATAGATGTTTGCGGCATCCATTGAGCTCACGTCAGACTCTGGCAACGGGAAGATACTGGCAGTGTCCTTAGCTATATCTGCAGCAGATACAACACCAGCTGCTCCCGCCAGAAAAGGTCCGTTTGTTTTAAGACCTTGGCACAAAACAATCTTGTCCCTTACTATGTTCGGGTCCAACGAGTTCTCAGAACATAAACTGTAAATGATAGGGCACATAAATCATTGAGTTCTCGTATGAACAAAAGTAATATGTCAAAGTGAAATTAATATGTCCAAAATGTGAAAATTACTCTATTAAAAGTTACATTTCCTACCTGGATTCTGATGAATTAAAGCCTCCTGCCTTGTTTGGGGCATCTCCTCCATAAATGAAAGGGTACATAGATCCGTTGAGATCAAACGTGTTTATGGAGAGTCCCTGGTAAGCAAAGAATGTGCACAAATCAATTGAGAAAGTTTTAACCGATAACTTGCCAAATCTGATTGAAGGAGGCCCTCGTTACCTCATATATTTTACCATCTCCTATTTGGACTTTGGTGATGAACTCCCTATCTATGGTGCTGGCTGCGACAGAGAGTAACCATGGTGACACGCTCGAGACTGTAAAAGGTTTGGGACCTTTGTTTCCTGCTGAATTTGAAGTCAAAATTCCAGCTTTCATGGCGTGGAAAGAACCGATAGCCGTGGAATCAGTGAAGTATGATTTTGCCGATCCACCAAATGAGGCGGAGATGATATCGACTCCATCGGCAATTGCATCATCGAATGCGGCCAGGATACCTGCATCGTCACATGAATCGAACCAGCAGACCTTGTAGACAGCGATCCTGGCAGAAGGGACGCCGCCTCGGGCAGTGCCATAAGCGAAGCCGTAGAGGCTCGCCATATCGACGTGGTTGCCGGCAATTGTTGATGCGCAGTGTGTTCCATGGCCGTCTGAGTCTCTTGGGGACAAAAAGTCGGTGTCGCTGAAGGTGAGATTGTCCCGGTAGTATCGTGCACCGATGATCTTGCTGCCAATTAAACAAAAATCCGTATGGTCAACATTTTGCAAATGGCATATTAAACATGATAACTAATTAGGTATATGGGCATGATCAAGGGAGTTTAGTACTTGTTGCAGGTGAAGTTAGAAACTTCACAAGCCCCCTTCCACCTACTGGGTGGAGGGCCGAAGCCTTGGTCGTCGAAGCTCTTGGATTCAGGCCAAATGCCAGTGTCAAGGACGCCGATGATTACGTCACTTTCTAGTGGAGTCCTCTTAACTTGCTTGGAGAATCCCATGAAGTCCCATGACCTGGTTGTGTGCAGCTTGTTCTTGCCGTTAGGGAAGACAGATACCACCTCGTCAAATTCTTCGTACGTAAAACATGTAAATGGTCATGCAAGAGTTAGGATCTCATGATTAAACAAATCATCAAAGTTACTAACTGTCCACACATTCATATACAAAAAAAAGTATATAACCAGAGATGATATTGGCCTCCTCTTCGGTCAACATGGCAACAAAGCCATTCAAGCTCCTCTTGTAGCTATGAAGAAGACAACCAGGTGCTGCATCACTACAAACATGGGCAAAACACATGTGAAATATGAAATTATAAGAGAATGATACCGTTAACTCTATGTTTTTATTGAATTTGGTAACCATGTTCTATATTTTTGCCCACCTGCCCATAACTTTCTGCAGTAAGCTCATGTGAGCAGCAGAAACTGAATCTTCACTCTCGTGCAGATGTCCCATATACACGATGTAGGACTGAGTCACGTAATAAAATTAACTCCATTTTAACCCTTCCAAGTAATCATATCTTTATCAAGCTATTAAATGATCAAGAATACTTAAGAACATATAGAAGAACATAGAGAAAATTTGTATATTAGGAAGCCATTTGTCTTCCAAAATAAAAAAGGTAGAGATATTTTGCCTTCCTTTCTTCCACGGAAGCCAACTTTCCCTGCACAGGCTGTACTCGCAGAGTCCCATAAAGTCCGAGGAGAAGAAAAAGAAACTGTAAAATCGATTGAATTTGCCTCATTTTAGCAATTACGGATAAGGAATAGCTGATGGTTTTGTATACTTTGGTTGGCTTTTATCTTCTACATGCAAGTTCTGTATTTATAGGCAAAAGGTAGCATGAAGCACTCAATTGGAACATAAGAGATTACCATTTCCGCTTAGTAATTATATAATAACTGATTGACGTAATTTATTAGAGAATATAACATATACAAGTGTACACCACCGTCATTTATAAGGATTGGGTCAAACATAGACTTTTTTATTTACAATTGGAGATCATGAGTTTAGAAGGGATATAAGTAACCAGAAATCAAGAAACAAACAAAATCTTAATGTATAAATTCAACTCATAATTTCATATCTATTAATATAAGTATTATATGGTTTTACTACTGATTTACTGTCATTATAAAGACTTTGATTTCCAATTCAAGAGCTTGATTTTGTTTTTTGCACCAATTCAAGAGCATGATTAAGTTTAATACATTGGTGAGTACAATACTTAATCCACCAATTGTTTAATACATATGGAAATAAGTTATTGATGCATTCTATAGTCGACTAAGGGCATGATTAAGAAAATGCAGCCAATGGTACTAATACTGTTGTTTAATACATATGAAAATAAGTTATTGACGCATTCTATAGTCGACTAAAGGCATGATTAAGAAAATGCAGCTATATATTGAGGACGTGACAGTGAGAGGTGTAATTTCCATTATTAGTTTTTTTTCTAAATTCATAATAAACAAGGAAAGGAACCCATAACTGGAGATCTGTCTAGACGACTTTAATCAAATGAGTGTGGGCCTGTCTTGTTTAGTAGTTAACTTATTCAGTTGATTCTGACATAAATCAATTCCTTTATGATGAATGGAAGTTAAATCCATCCACCTACCACATGAAGCTACTCAGCAATGGAGATTGCCCTAATCCATTAGTAGGTTTCCCCAATGAAAAGGCTAAAAATATGCAAAAGATGAAGCCATGAGGGGAATTCCTATCATGGAGATGAATCTGATTCCTTGGAATTTGAATATGGTAACTGTGAATGCTGTAATATGAGCCAAATGGTAGTGGGCTGCTGAAGTTGAGATGGTTTCGTGTTCCATTAGTTACACATAATAACCTACAAAAACCCAACTTGATCCTATTGAATAATTAGAGGAAGACGCCATAGAGAAGGGTGGAAGAAGACTAGAGATGAATGGCAGTTCTATGTAAGTTAGATAATTGATGGTTTGGTGTACATGTCCTAATAGATTAATGTCTTGAAAAGTTTATATATTCCAGTTATATAAAGTTTAATAGATAATATAAACTATGGTTGATTTTATACTGAGATGCATTTAAATTCCAATGATCATAAACTATGATTAAACACTGATTAGAAACATTTAGTCATTTTAATTATTTAATTATCTCTAATTTGACTAATCATACAATTTGGACAAATTATATTGGGTAGTTGTCTGTATATACACCAAATATACGAGAATATGGATTGCATGTTTTAATTAATCTATATGGGTCCTTGCTATTCTTCGGATTTGACTGGTTCCGGCCAATGCAAATTGCATGAATATTACAATGATGACACAAGGCACAAAGCTTAACAAGAGTTTATTTTGAAATAGTCGTTGAATATTACATAATTTATAAAATTATTATGTATTTTTTATATTCATATTACTTTGTTATACGTGGATTTTGGACTAATGCAATGTTTCTGACTACACTTAAAACATTTGGAGATAGAAGACCATGGAGGTAAGTATTGGCTGGGTTGGACCTGATATACTTAATTGTCCCGTCTCAGTTTAGAAGGATGTATACAACATAAATATTGAATAAAATAAGATTATTGATTGTACTGAATTCAATTATATTATATAATCAAAATATAAATATTAAATTATAAAAATTAGTTGAGTGATAAATTTTAAATTTTAGGTATAAAATTTAATATAATATTAATAAGAAATTTAATGCAGAAATTAAAACAGAATTTTAATACAAAAATTAATGAATAAATTTAATACTATTTTTAAATTTATCGCATAAATTCTTCTATATTTTAAATTATTTTTATTTTAAATAAATAAATAAAAGTTATAAATAGTTGAGTATATATATATATTATATGCTATTTATCATTTGAATATATATTTAAATTTTTTAATAAAATATTTTTTAGTTACGGAATTCGGTATATTTAACTATATAAGTTTCTATTAGAATTTGGTTTAAAAATACTCAATAAATCTATATTTAATAATTGGGTGCGGATAGACTCGGGTATGGATCCATTTTTACCCGAGTCGGATTCGAATAAAAGAACCCATCCCGGTTTGGTACAATTATCATGCTTAACATAAAAAAAGGTAAAATAATGAGCAATTGCTTCTCCAAGGTGGCTCTACCGCGCTTATGAATTAAAATATAAAACATTCTATGTCAACCTAAGATGAGATCATTTACATCTAATGTTTGTTATAATGGAGTAGGTACGAATGAGAATTTATATATTTGACGCATAACTACTTATATATTTTGATTTTTATAACATTTATTATTATATTGTTACGGTGATCTTGGGTGAGTGTCACTTGTTGCATCTGATATTGGGTGAGTGTCAACTTTGTATCTTTGGCTTGAGGTAGTTATCTTGATTTCCCGGTGGGGGGATTTGGGGTTTGACGAGTACAAAGCTGAACATTTCAAATGCTTGTTTGTCTCTCTTAATTTCTCAGCCACTTGAGATGTTTTCTTAGATACATCCATCAATATTGTAACTGTGTTGACCACAGCTATTCTTCTTCTTCTTATGGTAACCGATGCCTTCAATTGTCACTATTGCCTTCAATACTGTAAGGAGTAACTTATCACTTATGTCTATTACAAACATTTTGTACAGAAGCAGAAGCAGTGTTCTCACTAGCAAAACGGTGTGCATACTATCGAACTTGTGAATAACGGGTGCAGTGTAGTGCAGTAATGCAACATTTGATTAGAGTCCGGTGGTGCAAAATCCACAGCTTCTATCATAAGCAGAAGAGATATTGCTGTCTATTTCTTTTCTTCGTTGCCTTAACCCTCCATTATTTTATTCCTTGTTGGAATACACGTGACGTATGAAAAGTCAAAGGGGAGGTAGGCTTCAACAGCCACGTCAGTAATCGGCGCGTGAGCTTCACGGCCTCATCATCTCGTCAGGTCAGGTCAGGCCTCGCAGTCGAAGATGACCATTTTACGGATCTGTTGGCTAAGGCGCCGTTCGCCTTGCCTCTGTAATTGTAAGACCAAATCTCCCTCTCCCTCCCTCTCTCTCTCTCCCACATCCCCGTCTCTCTATCTCTCTCTCTAAACAATTCCTTCCGATCACTGCGAATTCGTGGGAATGAGCTCCTGGCGAGCTGAGTGACCTGGAGGATGTCGGCCTCCCAAGCTCTAGGGGGCCAGTCGCGGTGCGGCCGCGCGATCGGGCCTTCCCTCGACAAGATTATCAAAAACGCCGCCTGGAGGAAGCACTCCGCCATTGTCGCCGCCTGCAAGTCCGCCCTCGACAAGCTCGAGATCCTACCGGCATCCGACTCCACAGATCCGTCATCGCCGCTCCTCGGGCTCTCCCTCGCTGATGCCAATCTCATCCTCCACCCCCTCATCCTCGCCCTTGAGGCTTCCTACGGTAAAATTGCGGAGCCTGCGCTGGAGTGCGCTTTCAGGCTTTTCTCCCTCAACCTTGTCTATGCCGAGATCGCTGAGTCCAGTGATCATCCTTCGGCTATCCTGAGGCTGATTCAGGCCATGTGTAAATCTGGAGGGATTGGGGAGGAGGTGATTGAGCTAGCTGTTTTAAGAGTTCTGCTCTCGGCGATGAGATCTCCTTGCGTTCTGATTAGAGGCGAATGTTTAGTGCACATAGTCAAGACCTGTTACAATGTCTACCTTGGTGGTCAAAATGGGACCAATCAAATCTGTGCTAAGTCGGTCCTTGCACAGATTGTTATGATTGTTTTCGCTAGAGCAGAAGCAGATTCTTTAGACGTTAGGTTTAAGACGATTTCTGTAAGCGAATTGCTGGAATTCACTGACAAAAACTTAAATGAAGGCAATTCCATTCACGTTTGCCAGAATTTTGTCAATGAGGTTATTGATGCAAACGATGGAGCTGCTGAAAACAAGAACTTGGAATTGAGTTTGGCTGCAGAACTACAAAACGGTGTTGCTTCATTGCAAATAAATAATGAAAAAGGGGAAGGTGGCGATGGAGATTCAAAGGTTGGGGGAAAATTGGTTTGTGATACCAGTAAGATAAGGGAAGATGGGTTTCTTCTTTTTAAGAATTTGTGTAAATTGTCCATGAAATTCTCGTCACAGGATCAATCTGATGATGAGATACTTTTAAGAGGCAAAATACTTTCTTTGGAACTATTAAAAGTTATCATGGACAAGGCCGGGCCAATTTGGCGCAACAACGAGAGGTTATCAATTTCTTTGGATGCTCTGAATGTCTATTCTAGCAATGTTGCATTTTCAAATTAATTGTTTATATTTGTTCTGTTGTACTTCCAGATGTCTTTTTTTTTTTTTAAAATCAAATATTCAGTCGGAAGCATGCCGGACAGAGTGTTTCAGAAATGTGTGTGGGCTACTCTATATATGTTTTTGCTTGGTGTTTTTCTATTTTAAGTTTGAGAATGTTTTACTCTTTTGGTGCTTCCTTTTGTTAGTCTCTTAAAAATCTTCCAACTCAATTTAAAATTATTACTAAATTTCATATTGAATTTACTGAACTGTTGAGCAATCAGCTAGTGCAAGGAAGAGAATTGATAGAATGGAGCTGAACTGTCAGAGGAAGACAATTTGGTCCCTTATGAATGTTTTGTGTTGTTTGATTTGTAGTTTGGTTATTCAGCTAAATAAGGGGTTGCTTTTCTTTGATGTCTAGTTCGAATTTATAGTCATGGTACAGCAAAACTCTTCCTAATTTCTAGTAATTTTATTTGTCTTATGCAGGTTCCTTAGCGCCATTAAGCAATTTCTCTGTCTATCTCTGCTAAAGAACAGTGCATTGTCCGTCATGTCTATTTTCCAGCTTCAGTGTTCTATTTTTATGAACCTCTTGACAAAGTTCAGATCAGGGCTGAAAGCAGAAATTGGCATGTTCTTTCCCATGCTTGTGCTGAGGATACTTGAGAACATTCTTCAGCCTAGTTTCCTTCAGAAAATGACAGTTCTCAACCTGCTGGATAAAATTTCTCAGGATTCACAGATTATTATTGATATTTTTGTGAATTATGACTGCGATGTGGATGCTCCAAATATTTTTGAAAGGTACTAGACACGTTCTTGGTTGCTTCTCTAAAACTCTGATTAATCAAGTTTCCTTGTCATCAACAATTTTGTACAAAAGTACATTGAACTGTCATGTCCCAGCTAGCACTTTCATAATTTGGCATCTATGTATTAGTATTCACATTTTTCTTAACTTGGTACACTGCTGTCTTGTCTTACTAAAATGTATTAAAACCCTTATAATTCCATCAGATAATTGCAGGATTGTTAATGGCCTTCTAAAAACTGCCTTGGGTCCCCCTGCTGGTTCAGCCACAACTTTGTCCCCTGCCCAGGATTCTACATTTCGTCATGAATCTGTGAAATGCTTGGTTAGCATCACTAAGTCCATGGGATCTTGGATGGATCAACAACTTATAGTTGGGGGCTCTAATACTCCAAGAGGTTCTGAAGGTGACAGTGCATCTGAGAATCATTCGACTCCCAGTGGAGAAGATGGAGCTCTACAGGACATGGATATTCACAATGATGGGAGTGCAGAATCATATGATGCTGCCACCCTGGAGCAACGTCGAGCTTATAAGATTGAACTTCAGGTCGTGTAATTTTCTTTGAGAAATACTGGGTTGTTCTTTTGTCTCGTATAGAGTGGTCACTTTTATTTTTTTATGTAGCATTCTATTATTATATACAGGTCACATAATTAAGAATAGGCTACTATTATTTATGAATTCTATGGTGTTTGAAATTATGATTATTAGCTATGTTATCATCTTCTATACTGATTGATTGCTGGCTTTAATGCAGAAAGGTATTATGTTGTTTAACAGGAAAACTAGATTGCCCTTTTGCCTTGAATAGAGTGGTCACTTATATTGTTTTCTATGTAACATTCTATTTTTATATAAATGACTTCAATAAGAATAACCGAGCATTATTTATGAATTCTATGGTGTTTGAAATTATGATTAGTAGGTAAGTTATGGCCTTCTGTACTGATTGATTGTCTGCTTTAATGCAGAAAGGCATCGTGCTGTTTAACAGGAAACCTTCCAAGGGAATTGATTTTCTGATAAGTGTAAAAAAAATTGGTGGCTCTCCTGAAGATGTTGCTGTTTTCTTGAAAAATACTAGTGGTTTGAGTGAAACTATAATAGGTGATTATTTGGGTGATAGGGATGATTTTCCCTTGAAAGTTATGCATGCCTACGTGGATTCATTTGATTTCAAAGGTATGAATTTTGGAGAAGCTATAAGGTTTTTCCTCAGAGGCTTCAGACTACCTGGTGAAGCACAGAAAATTGACCGTATCATGGAAAAGTTTGCTGAGCGCTACTGTAAATGCAATCCAAATTCATTTACCAGTGCAGATACTGCATATGTCCTTGCTTACTCTGTGATAATGCTGAACACAGATGCCCATAACAGTATGGTCAAGGATAAGGTTTGACACTATAACTTGTTACTTATTCTATTTTTATGCAGAGCCAACCTTGATTATGTTCTGACATGTGGATATGGCTCTTCTCTAGATGAGCAAGGCTGACTTTATTCGCAATAACCGTGGGATAGATGACGGAAAGGACCTTGCTGAAGAGTTCCTCTCTACATTGTATGATCAAATTGTAAAAAATGAAATCAAGATGAGTTCTGACTCGGCTGCCCAGGAGAACAAGCAAGCAAATAGCTTCAATAGGCTGTTGGGTTTGGATGGTATTCTTAACCTAGTCATTGGGAAGCAGACCGAGGAAAAGGCACTTGGTGCAAGCGGGCTTCTTATTAGGCACATACAGGAGCAATTCAAGGCAAAGTCAGGCAAATCCGAGTAAGTTCTTGAGAAAATAATTGGAATTTTCTGTCAGCTAGACATGTTAATTTTTCTAATACTAACTGTACATGAGGTTCTTGGTACTTATGTGTTGATTATCACAATAATTTTGCAAAATGCTATTTAACATTGTTATTTTGCAGGTCAATTTATCATTCAGTTACAGATGTAGCTATTCTAAGGTTCATGGTGGAGGTTTGCTGGGGTCCAATGCTTGCTGCATTTAGTATGACTCTTGACCAGAGTGATGACAGACTTGCTACTGCTCA
Source organism: Trapa incisa (assembly GCA_030064435.1). NCBI lineage: Eukaryota > Viridiplantae > Streptophyta > Magnoliopsida > Myrtales > Lythraceae > Trapa > Trapa incisa. The sequence goes on along the minus strand of CM057769.1, from coordinate 12,260,016 downwards.
GTGCTTACACGGTTTCCGGTTTGCTATTCATGTTACTGCTGTGATGGGGATGCAGACCCAGAGAGACGCTTTCATGACTTCCCTTGGAAAATTCACTTACCTTCACTGTGCTGCAGATATGAAGCAGAAAAACGTTGACGCTGTGAAGGTTTGTAATACTATGTTCAATCATTAAAAAAAAGAAGGCTATCCTTTCATAGAAATTTCTTAATTACTGGATATTTATATTGGATGTTGGGGTGTGAATATTTGCATAATCAGCTTCTTGTTGAAGGCCTTATTTACACGAGGTTCAGAGGATTGTATCCCATATTCCTCCTCTTTTTGTTTTTTTTGCGATGAATATAAATGAAAAAGATGGCCTCTTACCTTTGCTACTGCATAAAGTTGATAGATGTGTGGTAGCTAATTGATTTTCTGCCTTGAGTTTGATTTCATAGACTGACTATGTGATTGAAGTGCTTCCTTTATGCTGGACGTTTTTTTATCTGGTTTCTTGTCATAGCTCATTCACAATTGTCTCGTTTACTGTCCAGGCAATCATATCAATAGCTATTGAAGATGGAAATCATCTTCAGGAAGCATGGGAACACATATTGACGTGCCTTTCTCGAATAGAACATCTCCAGCTACTAGGAGAAGGTGCTCCAACTGATGCGTCCTTTTTAAATTCATCTAATGCTGGGACAGAGGAGAAAACTCCTAAAGCAGGTCTGTCATCATTAAAGAAGAGGGGAACCATTCAGAATCCTGCAATGATGGCTGTAGTTCGAGGGGGTTCATATGACAGTACAACGGTTGGAATGAATACATCTGGTTTGGTAACTCCGGAGCAGATAAACAACTTCATATCAAACTTGAATTTGCTGGATCAGCAGATTGGTAATTTTGAGCTGAACCATGTCTTTGCTCATAGTCAAAGGCTCAACAGCGAGGCAATAGTAGCATTTGTTAGAGCCCTTTGCAAGGTTTCAATGTTGGAGTTACAATCTCCGACAGATCCCCGTGTTTTCAGTTTGACAAAGCTAGTTGAAATTGCGTAAGTATCCCTTTTTCCCCTGATTCATTTTTTGCTAGAAAAATGAACTATCATCACTTTTAGGTGGAAGTAATGCCATTTTTCTCTCTTCAAAAACTAAGAATGTTATTTTATTATCTCAATATTTTATTGAGCTATTTACTTATTTTGCAGGCACTATAACATGAACAGGATCCGATTAGTTTGGTCTCGCATATGGAATGTTCTTTCTGATTTCTTTGTTTCAGTTGGTTTGTCAGAGAATCTCTCTGTTGCAATATTTGTGATGGATTCCCTGCGCCAGTTGGCTATGAAATTTTTGGAACGTGAAGAACTGGCAAATTATAACTTTCAGAATGAATTTCTTCGTCCATTTGCAATTATCATGCAGAAAAGTGCCTCTGCGGAAATTAGAGAGTTGATAGTCAGGTGCATTTCTCAGATGGTTCTAAGCCGGGTAAATAATGTCAAATCTGGCTGGAAAAGTGTTTTCTTGGTAAGTAAATCCTCTAATGCTATATTGTGGTTTTTGAGCTAATTGATCGTGGAGAATAAGATATTGATGTGCGGATTATGTACATTTTTACACTGACTGTTATGTGAGTCAGATAATGACATATGTTAGGAAGGCCATTTTATCCTTTTATAGACACAAGATAGATGAGGTTACTGAAGAGAGGATAATTGAACTTGAAACTATATTGGCTGAAATTTAGAAAGGTATCCATTTTATTGGAAGTTTTTGCTGCATCTTTTGGATACTTGTAAACTGCTTGGAATGGTCTGTAATTCTATTTAAAATGAAAAATGATGGTGGACTTGTGTATGTGACATTTTCAAGCCACTATGGATAATACCCTCTCTTTCTTGCTTCAAAGATAAAATTTTCTTTAACAGTGTCAGATTGTTCTATCTTGGTCAGCCTTTGACGGGACTAGTAAGGATACTATGTTCTAGATAATTTACATAACTACTATGTTCATAGCATTGTTTCCAAACATGAATAGTAATACTGGAATGGTGGTTGTAAACCAAAATGTGAGACGGACCATCTGCATACACCCTTTGAAGTGTAATCATTTCTTTATCTGGGTCTATGAGTTGTCATCTGTTGATGAAATGGATGAATCTCAGGTTTTTACTGCTGCTGCAGCAGATGAACGGAAGAATATTGTCCTGTTGGCCTTTGAGACCATGGAAAAAATTGTCCGAGAATATTTTCCCTACATAACTGAGACCGAGACTACTACTTTCACGGACTGTGTCAAATGCCTTCTGGCTTTTACTACTAGCAGATTTAACAGTGATGTGAACCTTAATGCCATAGCATTCCTGCGGTTCTGTGCTGTGAAACTTGCTGAGGATGGATTTATATCAAATGTGAAGAGCAAGGATGAAGGTGCGGGAGCTGGAGAAGTTGCTGTGGACAGGCAAGCTCTTGATGAAAAAGATGAGAATGCTTCCTACTGGGTTCCTTTACTTGCAGGTACTTTCCTCGTATGTTTGATTGTCTTATGTTGAAGAACACAAGTTTTATTATTTAATTCATATATTATGGGATTGTATCCCTTGTATGCTCTATGCAAACCTCTTTTGACTATGTAGTTCTCCAAATTTGTCTTTAGGATTGGCAAAGCTGACATCTGATTCGAGATCAACCATCAGAAAGAGCTCCTTGGAAGTACTCTTTAACATCCTCAAGGACCATGGCCCCCTTTTCTCAAGCCAATTCTGGGATGCCATTTACATTTCTGTCATCCTCCCAATGTTCAACTCCACCCCCAAGGCAGAGGATATTCAAAAAGGCGAGGAGGAATCTCCTTTGCCCTCTGCAAGATCCTTGCAGGTCGAGGGAATGTTATTGGATTCTGAAACTACTGCAGTTGCCGCTCAGGGTCTGGTGGACCTGTTTGTCACATTCTTTGATGTGGTTCGCAGTCAACTCCCTGGGATCGTTATGGTCCTGACAGGATTCATTAGCAATCCTGTCCAGGGAACTGCAAGCACCGGTGTTGCCGCAATGGTCCAATTGACTGACGAGTTGGGAAGGCGGCTCTCTGATGATGAGTGGAGGCAGATCTTTGCCGGCTTGAAGGAATCAGCCGAATCAATGGTCCCAGGATTCGTGAAGCTCCTGGGAACTATGGATAATATTAACTTAGCCGGTGGTTCCCAGATGTACGATGCGGAGGTTTATTCAGATCATGGGATGAGCAACGGTGATATTGAGGAGGATAGCCTTCAGACTGCAGGATACGTGATTTCTCGAATGAAGAGTCATATTGCTGTGCAGCTTCTCATCCAACAGGTACTGCTCTTCATATTGGATAAATCGCACGACCCTGAGCTACTAATCACCTCTTTTTAACTCCCATTTATCTTTCATTTCATCACTTGCTGTGCCAGGTCGTGACTGATCTGTACACACCCCATCCAAGATCAATGTCGGAAGGAAACGTTTCCATCATCCTCGCACTCTTCTCCTCCATCGCTTCGCATGCTCACTGGCTCAACTCCGAGAAACCCCTCCAGAGGAAGCTCCAGAGAGCTTGCTCAGTCCTGGAGATTTCTGATCCACCAATGCTCCACTTCGAGAACGAGTCCCATCAGAACTACCTCAATTTCCTCAAGTTCATCATCTCAACCGCTCAGGTACTGTCCCAAGACATGGGCATCGAGTCCCAGCTTGTGGGGCTCTGTGTTGAGGTCGTGAAGACGTACTTGGGCTGCATGGGAACAGCTCTCCCTCAGCCAACGGCTCACTGGATTCTTCCACTGGAAGCGGCTGTGAAGGAAGAGGTCGTAGCTCGGACCCCACTGGTGGTGTCTGCCCTGAAGATCGTCACCAGTTTGGAGAGAGAAACATTTAGGAAACACGCGCGGAGGCTCTTCCCTCTGCTGGTGGATCTCCTCAGGAGCGATCACAGCTCAGGTGAGATACAGCTTATCCTGACCAACATATTCCTGTCGTGTATAGGCCCTTTAATAATGGAATAATTTCTCTTCCTCTTCAATCTTCTACACTGGTTAGATCTTCTTCCCCTTGTCATCGGATATTCATTGTTGCGGTAGATGAGAAATTTTGGTTCTTTTATTTAATGATTGGTTACCATGTAAAGCACCATATTGGGGCACACACATCAAAGAGAACATCCTCCATTTACTGGGGATGCGACCATAGACTCTTCATAGTGAACAATGATTTGTTACTTGCCGGAAAGACGTGTTTCTTGTTGGATGAGATGACCATTTCAAATTGATTTTGGATCGCTATGTTGAGAATGCCATCTCAAACTGACGATCTTCTTCACCATCGGGTATTACTTGCACTTGCACGGTGGTGGGAGAAGATCCGGATATCCACCTCGTCTTCTGACGCCTTCGTTGCCTCCTGCATTTACCTGGCCGGCTTCTTCGACTTAGGGCATCCCTTATCCTCTGGAGGGACGAAGAGAGGGAGGCATCCCTTATCCTCCGGAACCGATGAGCCCTGTGCTCCCAGTGCCGGAAAAGCCCAAGATCATGGGACCACTCCTTCGTACTTCCTTGAATCTAAGGTGACGAATTGCAGGTGGGCCAACCCCTATAAGACTGGAAGCGCTCAAGAGGACCACCGGAAAATCGCGCTTAAGAGGACCACCGGAAAATCCCTCATGGACTACAATTTCATCATTGAGCAGTGTTTTGAGATGCCTGTGGGGTATATCCAGATCCCTGTGGAGATCGCAGGCGCTCTACTACTCGACAGGCCCTCCTGGGTGCTGGAGGGCTGACTAGTGGCCAGCACGAATGGGGGAATTTATTTAAGGCCTTCTGCATGACTGGAGGATTTGGATGGAAGCATTTAAGAAGGGGAGGATCTTCACGTCTCTGTCACCATGCCTTCAATTGAGGTAGATGAATATAGGAACTTGATTGCTGATAAAAAGAAGATGACTAGCTTAGTTCTTGTCGCGGATCCCAGTCCCCATGTTGGAACTGATGGAGATGGCACCCACCTAGCCTCTCATCACCAGGGTTGAACTCCATATATACACTAAACATAAGATTATATATCATTACCATCATCTTCCACCTTATATCAGATGGTCTTCCCAAATTTAATTCATACTTCTTATTTTTTTTAGAGAATATTTTATAGCTAAATTGAATATCTCTTTTGTATTAAATCTATTAAATAATACACTTTACTATCCATTATTTTATAAAATTATAATTTTAGTATGAATTTTAGCTTTGGTTAAATTACGCTATTATTAATTTAAGGCTTTGTTATTTTATCTTTCACATATTATCAATTCTTTACTAAATAATTATTTACAAAATGGAGTTTGATTTTTTTAATAAAAATACTAAAATTATAAAAAAAATCTAATTGAAGTTTACTTAGATTATATATAAATTATGCTATTATACAAATATATAACTTAAATTTGATATTTTAATTATAATAAAACTATATAATTTGTTGGAAAAATTTTATTATTATAAAAAAATTATCCATATATTTGTGTAAAATATTTATTTTATTATTTTAAATTAATTAAACAAAATAGTAATTATATATAATTTTTAAGTAAAATATACATTTAATTTGTATTTGTTTTTAATATATTCATAATTTATTCTAAATTTCAAAAAATATAATTTATTTTTAATATAATTTGAATTGGTAGTGAAAATAATTTAAAAAATTCAAGTGTATTTTATAGTACATTCTTTATAATTTTAATATTTTCAGTATAAAATATTAGAATTATTATTTTATTTTATAGTTAAATTATTATGTTATTACTTAACACCAGTAAAAGTATTTTGTAATCCACTAGATATTTTATTTAAATATAAGTTAAAATTATTAATAAAACATTATTATATAAATGATTTAACTTAAAATATTTAATGAAAAATGAGATTGAATTAAAATATTTTACGTAAATTTATAATTTAGTCAATATTTTATATATAAAAAAAATAAGTGAATAATTCAAAAAATGGAAGAAAGTAAATAGAGAAGTGAAATTAAAGACTGTGGAGTACTTGTCTTAATGGAACCATGAGCCACTCCACTCAACTCCACTCGTACTTTGTAGGTAGGCTTTTTGGTGGCTCGAGAAAGGCTCTATTTTTCTTTTTTCATTATTATTATTTTTCCACTGTATTGTAGGCGGTGCTGCTCGATCTTCTCCAATGTGACTGACGGTATCTAAAAGCTGTCAAGCTCGGCACCAACGACAATGGCGGGGATGAAGATAAGGAAGCAGCAGCGACCATTAGCATGCCAGAGAGTTAGATCTATAAAACCTTATTGCAGAGAGCCGTAAGAACAAGGCAAGAGAAGGGTTCGTTGCAGTTGTACAGGAAAAGTCGAGCTTCATTTCATTCCACACGGCAGAATATCAAGAGACATATGAACCCTAGCTAATGCGTACATATGGGGATGATGAAGGAGAGGGTTGTGACAAGTTCCGATGTACCCGACACTTCCCAGGTGTCTGACACTTTTTACACGTGCCTGTCTCGCTTCGCCCCAATGCAATGCCACCCCCCCTCCCTTTGACTGACTGGGCACCTAGCTAGCCATCCTTCCATCTTTTCTCTTCTTCTTCACGAGTTAGATTTCATGATCTTGGTGTATCCATGCAACGGAAAATGACCTAATAATCCGCATTAATGGCACTTTGAGAGAGATGGTCTGTCAGTCTTTTACTCACAAAATAAAAAGTTGCACAAATAGGTTTAACAAGGTAGATCTGGGCATCAACTAAAGGAAGGCTAGTCTTTGGCTTTGCCTTCAATATTACAAAAGCCATCTCTCTCTCTCTCTCTCACACACACTACACTGTCCCTCTCTTCTAACACTTCCAACTTTTGCAGTCTTCTTAATTTCATTAATTCTTTTCTCTGCGCATTGGAAAAAGGAAGGACCTTTAAGTTCTCTCTCTAGAAATCCCTTTCCTTCATACTCACCCTCTTTCTTTCCCCCTCGAGGCTTCAGGAGCACTCTCTCTTAAAACTCCCCATCCACTAGTTCAAAGCTGTAGCTCTCATGATCACGGCCCTTTTTTCCTGTTAAAGGAAAGCATTCTTAAAATTCAAGCATATTTCCCTTTTTCTCGAGTAATTTGCCATCTCTCTCTCTCTATATATATATATATATCATATACTACTCTGGATTATAAGGTCCTTGCTGCTTGTTTCCCATTCCCTCCAAAGATCTCAATCTGGGTATGAAGAAGCAGTAGGGCCATATATATATACATGTTATATATAAACTTGGGGGATTTGTAGAACAACTGAAGGAAATGCCCAGAAGAAGCTCCTGTGTGTTTCAGGGACAGAGGCATGCGGAGATGAAGGCGATGCAGATAGCTCCACATGCAAATCTTTTTTCTTCTATTGTTAACTAAGGTTTCTTTGTTTGATTAGGTGTCTTGTCTGAGCTCCTTGGCCATTAGGGTTTTGGGGCCATTTGGTTCTTTAGGTGTTATTCATATAGCCATCATGTAATGTAGACATGTACATATAGCCATGAATATTTATGCTTCCTCATCTTCCAGATTTAGAGGAGATTGATTCGCCGCTTTAGTTTATCAGTTACAGTAGGCTGCGAAAGATCAAATGCCTGTCTAATGTCGGGGCTGGAGCTCAACCAACAGGTGGCCACAACAAGTGGCTCCGGCCGCCGCCCGAGGGGCCGGCCTCCCGGTTCGAAGAACAAGCCGAAGCCGCCCATCATTGTTACAAGAGATAGCCCGAACGCACTGAGGTCGCACATACTGGAAATCTCAGACGGGTCCGATATTGTTGAATCGGTGACGAACTACGCCCTCCGCCGGGGCCGCGGCGTCTGCATCCTCAGCGGCGTTGGCACCGTCACGAACGTCACCCTGCGTCAGCCGGCTGCCCCATCCGGTAGCGTCGTGACCCTGCACGGGCGGTTCGAGATCCTGTCCCTGACGGGGACAGCTCTGCCACCGCCAGCTCCTCCCAGATCTTGCGGGCTTGCGGTGTTCCTGGCCGGCGGGCAGGGGCAGGTAATGGGAGGGAACGTGGTCGGGCCGCTCACGGCAGCTGGCCCTGTGGTGCTGATGGCAGCATCCTTCGCGAACGCAGTGTACGACAGGCTGCCTCTCGAGGAAGAGGAGGCGACGGCGGCTGCCACCCCGCTCCAACCCTCGGCCTCACAGTCCTCAACCCTCGGCAACAGCAGCGTCCCGTTCTATAATTTAGGGGCAGGGGCAGGGGCAGGGAGTGGTGGCTACCCTTTCTCATCAGGCGGCGGAGAAGCTCCATTTGGCTGGGGGGCTGGCAGCGCAACAAGGCCTCCATTTTAGAAGTCCACTATCTTGAATTTGTACTAATCTCAATGCATTGGCTTGTGAGATCTCTTCTGCTTGAACATATTTTGATTTGGGTGTACTTCAAATTAGTTCATCAGCTGACTGTCTCCCTCAATTCCAATTCCAATTCCAATTCCAGCATATGGAAGAGAAGATGGGCAAGTGAACTCCAACCTGTGTTCATTGGACTGCTCACTGAAATTTTTGCTTGCTGAATAACATTCACAAAGCTTGCAGAGCAGCATAGCCCAATAAGAGTGAAGCATTCATGATTTAGCTTTCTCATGCAAGCAGAGCCAAGGAAGCTTGGGAGTTGGGGGGCCATTTTACACCAAAGATAAACCATGGATCCAATTCATAGATGGGATCAACTTCAATACTATAAGATAAACAACACATGCAGCATACAAGTTGTATAGACAGTTAAATACTGTCCAATTTCACCTAATGTAAGGAAATGGACAAGCCCCTGAAATGCTCATTTTCCATGTATGGTGCCTCTCAGCTTTGGTTATTAGAATAGATATATGCCTATAGTACATAAGTGAGAACATTAATACGCCAAATGATACAAGAAAGCAGCAGCATAACCAGCTTGCTTGCGTAGCCTTTTTTATCCATGTATAGATGGTGAACCAAAAGAGAATGATGTATGGTGAAGTTTACAGCTGCCTGATTCAAGGAGATCTACTCTGCTGACCTGCATGTACCATTGGCTGGGATAGCTATCGCTGCCAGCACAGAGGGAATGTCCAAAGCCCACCAAGAAGAATAGAAAGAGAACCATCGGGATATGTCCTCAAGCCTTTTGCATTATCATATCAGAGCTCGATCAAGAGGCTTCAATGTGCAAAACTCCTCACTCTTTCAAGCTGAGCCTGGCGTTTTGCACTTTCACTGACAATTTCAACTTCTGGTCTTCCATATCTCTAAGAATAACCAAAAGATTCTTCCCATATACATCACATCTCTGATTCATGCTCTCCAATTCACTTCTCAAATCCCATATCCTCTTCTCTTTCTCAGCCTGTAAAGGTCATAATTGTATCGATAATCTCACAAAATGCAACAAAAATACACCTGCCTAGAAAGTTTTAAGTAGATGATCCTTCAATTTTTCTTTTTGGCAGTTATTTTAGTTCTGATTTTGTTTCATTGTCACTATCAGAAGCAAAAGCCAGATTTGATAAAGGAAAACTGTAACTTGAAGGCAAAACAAAAGCAGAAGGTCTAGAACAACTTTTGGCCATGGAAGCCCAAGTAGCAGATAAAGGAAATAAACGCTCATTAAAAACAAGACAGGAAGCTATATATGAAAAGAGGCATATGTATATGAATTCTGAGCATGTTCTCTTTCAGTTAATGATAATGAATCTACCCGTAAACAAATAATGAGTATCAAGACTGCAATCAAAATGAAAATCAGATTAATAAGTCCTAAATAACCTGAAACATCTCTTTAACTCACAGTTGCCTTAATTTAACCCGATCAAGGATAGAACAACGTTACATTATGGAGCCATGACCAACAGTAGCATTGGGAGAATGAAAAGAAAAAACATTTAATTTTACTTGTAATTTAATAGCAAAACTGTGAAGTGAATTGTAAGGATTCATAGTAGCAACTAAATATCTAACACTTCCATCTTCTAAAGGCATAGACAAATTCATAAGATTAGTTGGTGAACATATTGATAGATATGACTTGCTGAGGCCATGGCATCAAAGACTGAAAACATAACAGAAAAAGAGGTTTAACATTCTGATACTTTAGGCCAGACTTCTGAACTTACCACAGATTGAGTTGGTTCCATCTGATTGATTCCAGTGGAATGAAGCTGTTGACTATCTCCATTGGCCGCAATTCCTACCTCTGCATCTCCATGACCTTTATGTTTTTTCAGAAGCTACCTTTTTAGCTGCCTCTTGCAATGCTTCCATTGCTACATTATATATGTGAATAGATTTAGCTCCTTCTTCTATGTACCTAAGAGCCGCCTGGCATAAATTATTATACCTCACAGTAAGAGATTCCTGAGAATCATTAAATGCATCAGAAATGAGCTCAGCAATAGAACCAGTCTTGGCATTCCGGGTCCATCATGTTAGAATGTATTGGGAGGGGAATGGAAGGACATTTTTGGCCTAAAGACTGCCAAAATGTGTCTACAAATTATTCCTGAATATTCAAACATTTGGCAGCTGAACCTGGCTTGTCCCAAAAGTGTTGAAGCTCACTGTATAAGCCTTGTGATCTTCCCCAAATTTCAAGACGCGGTAAGTGCTGACAGTTCCCAAGTCCTCAATCTTTATTGCTGGATTTGCTAGTGTTTCAACCAATTTCCCTTGGAATTTCATGAAAACCCATCCTGTATACAACCCAGCAGCTTGCTTCTCCATAGGAGATGGCATTTTAAGAACCCGTGTGCTGTTGGCAGTGTCATAATCAGCTTTTAGTTCCTTTTCATGCCAACTTGATACAGCCTTCTCGTATTGTTTAAGCAACACCTGCATTGTTGTTGATGCATTGATATAACCAGAGAAAAATGCATCTAGACCTTCCGGGTTTTCAGGGAGAGACAAGTCACCGAAAAAGGAATCTCTCATATAAGCAAGCACCCACTGGTGGCAAATATTATACATTGAGAATAGCCATGGATTTTCAGTGAGATCGAAGCTTTCCAACAGCAATGCCCAGCATGCCTCAAACTCATGGATTGTTTCGGTCTCAATTATGCATCTTTTGAACTCGAGCTCAAAAGTAGGATGTGTCCGATAGATGTGGACAAGCTTCTCTTGGGTTTTTCTGAATATTCTAGACTTGCAGATGTGGCAACGTGCTGCAGGTAGAACGTTAGCAACATCAAATTTTATCAGGCCATGAGTGTCAATTGTTATAGACAAAGGCGGCCGCCCTGACATAGCAAGGAGCCACGTCTGGAGCAGCCAAATGAAAGAGGACTGAGACTCAGTAAGCATCAAAGCAGAGCCAAACAAGACAGGCTGCCCATGATGGTTTAGCCCTGTCAATGAGGCAAAGGGCACCCTGTAACTGCTCGTCAGGTAAGTAGTATCCAATATCACCGCATCACCGAAATAAGAATAGTTCATCCTGGCCGTTGCATCAGCCCAGAATATGCTTCCACCCCTGCGCTCATCATCTCCCTCAACCGCATAGAAGAAGGCAGGATTATCCGCCTGCATCCGTTTGAGGTAGTCCAAGACATGTTGAGTCCCGGCCTCCAGGATCGTTGGTCTATTGACGCTCATCTAAAACTGTACCTCCCTACTAACTGCAGCTAACACAAAAGAATCCATGCGTATCAAAAGCAGTAATTCGTCAGGAAAAGCTTCTTTCTGGGTAGGAATAGGGAGCAATCAACTAAAGATCGCCCAGTAAGGGATGATATGCAAACGAGGACGATCACCTCTGAATTGTGCCATTCTTCAGGCAGCAACTAATTGCAAAATCCTTCCACTTCGCGTATCAATTATCACAGAAATTCCACATATGACTAAACTCCGTGACGAAAGTCGGCATCTTTTTCACCTCTCGAACCAGAGAATCAGTGGTTTCGGACGCAAGATTGACCTTTTAGGCCTCCGAATCCGAGGGTGGCGAGACAGTTGAACGGTAAGACGGTTAAAGCTCTGGCTCAAGCCGCCGCAAGGCAGCAAGGAGGACCAAGTAACACAACGGAGTAAAGGAAGCACGAGCAGAGACGCAACATGTCCAGCGATCATATTATGGGCCGTCAATAGGCCTATTATGGGCTTTGGAATGCGGCGGTTTTATGGCCCAATAAACTTAAATTAGGCGAAAACCTGTAATATCTGAACCAGTTTGGTCAATTAACCAGTCGTTCAAAGGGCACCTTTTCTTGAGCATATATTGAGAAAGTTATCAATTGTCTCTGCCCAGCAATATCTTTTTCAGAGCAGTTCTTCTCTTCGTAGCCTTCTATTCAGTGTGTACAGAGTTGTAGATTGCATCCAGAAAAATGGTAGCCCTTCATTAGCTTGAGAAAGTATGAATCTCCATTTTGGCCATGTTCCCTCAGCATTAGCTTCAAAGCTTCTTCCAGCTAGATCTTATGTTCCTAGTGAGAACAGTTCTTCTCTTGGTAGGGTAGAATGTATACCAGGATAACTTGGGGTCATCGCTAGAATGAGCTAAGCTGCTTCTGTCTCTCTCTTTATCTTCTCCACCCCGGAGAACGGTGAGATGGGAGGGGGGGCATTGACAGCAAATGTAAGAGTGCTGAACCATATATAAGGATTGCAGAGTTCCACTCAAGCCAATTAGCAAACTAAGGCTCCTCTCAAGTGGCATTCTTTAGCCATGTAGTTTTTGCCACAAGCACACCACAAAACTGCATTGCGATTTGCTGTCAAATCTTAAGATGAAGGGAGGTACTTTACATCTTCTGTTCACTCGAAGGATTCTCTGGTCGTTAAGGCTCTGCAATAAAAAAAAGGAAGAGTAGTTCATGATAAGAAACAGAGATCTGTAAAACAGAAGGGCCAACTCAAACATGTGACGTGACTCTTTTTCTTTAAAGTTGCAGAAACATGGGCACTGCCAAATGATTGCATGTGCTTTTTCTTAGAAAAATTGCTTGATCTAAAATGATGGTGGAAGAGAGTAAACCTGCAAGTCAGAGAAATGCTCTCCATGTCTAGGATACCAACAGGCAGCCTTCTATGACCATCAATGGTTTCTGAAACAACAGGAACTTGTGTAATTCCATGCCTGTTCATGAATATTCTAGCCTGAAGGAGACTCATACTGGGTAAAGCAGTCCAAGGGACCAGGCATTTCCCAGCATCAGAAGAGCACAATGTTGAAACTGAAGCTTCCTGCAAGAAACAGATATTATGTTAGTATGCCTAATTCTGTAGAAAATAATGCAGATTCCAATTAAATTTCACATGCAATGGCATTGGTTGCTTATCAATTATCACATTAGAATTATATCCATCATCTAGTGCAAAATAGTTCAGCTAGCATCTTTCAAAATCAGTTACAAGAGCTGCCGACCTTTGGTTCTATCTTTCTTGAATTTGTGGATCTGCCAAACTCTTCAATGTCTCCAAGTGTTAGAAAACCAATCAAGATATTATCAGCATCAACAATCAATGCACAGCATTGTTTCTCGGCAAGCATGAGATTCACAGCTTCAAAAAGCTTTGTGCCCATCAAAACAGTCACAAATCTTGTCCTCATGGCCTGAGAAACAAAAGTGTTCCGCTCCAAATTCTCCGTATCAACACCAAACTCTTGTAAACAGAGCGAGCTTTCAATTTCACAAAGGTCATTAGCACCAGAGGTCATTTCAGAAAACTCGGGAATAGTACTTAATTGTTCGATGGTTGGATAAGATTCTCTCGACAGTTTTTGAGGAATTGAAAGGTTATTTTCAATACTTTTACTTGTGAAAAGCTTTCTGTCTTGTTTTCTCGTCTCCTTAATGTCCTTTCTCCTTGACTGCCCTGAGGTGATCCACGAGGACAACCCAACGGCTCCTAATAACGGTAGGACAATCCTATAATCTTGTGTTAGTTCAAATAGAAGCAGAACTGCAGTAAGAGGTACCTGGCAAACACCTGCAAGTGTAGCAGCCATTCCCACCTGCAAAAGAAATTCTGTAAAAGATACCACCATTGAATGTTTTAAGTTCTGTTAAGATATAAATGCATCATAGTAGATATAGTTATGCCAGCATTGGTAGATTAACTTGGTTCTAGAGGGAGAGAAAAAATGAACCTATATAATTAAGTAGCATTTATTCACTGATTTAGGATGAAATTGAGAAAAGTTTAATGGAAAAACTTCTAGCTAGATCAATTAAATGGTGTTACAAAAATGCACCATTTGCCATTTTGAAATCATCTAAAAGAAGAGGAAGATTGTGAAAACCACATATGAATGAAAAGCATATAGTAATGGAGAACTATTGGCAAAACTTAATGCATCTTTAACAATACAAATAATTCCTAGTTTAAGAATTGACTGAATAAAATAAAATTGTGGACAATACCAGGCCATAAGCTTGGGGAGATGCCACTTCCAACAAGGAGAAGGGAACCATTTGGTTGGACTGAGCAAGAATGTAGCCAATCAGTTTCCCATAGGCAGTACCAGTGGCAGCTCCAATAAATAGGGAAGGAGCATAATAGCCCCCAACTAGACCCGAAGCCCGGCACAGTGATGTAGCAATTATTTTGACAGCTATGAGTTGAATCAATAGGTCTGTAGATAGGCCTTTAACGAATGGTCGAGATTCAAGCAATATGTCAACATTCTCGAACCCCCAGTAGAGGATTTCGGGATAGGCCAGGGCGATAAGTCCGACTGATAGACCGCCTAGTACAGGAAAGGCAGCACGTGGAATACTGGTGGACTCTTGGATGTTCTCAACAGCAGTCAACATATAGGATGTGCATTGAGAGAGAATCAATGAAACAAGTCCACATAGCATACCCAAGAGCAGATAGAGTGGGAGTTCTGAAATTGCAATCAACAATGTCAAATTTAAGATGGTTATGCATTTCGATAAGAAGAACTTGAAGCCAGGAGAACTTAAAAATGGTCTACTATTAGTTGCAGGTTGGTTAAGAAGAAGATTGATAGAGATAGGAAAAGGCGGAGAGACTTCTCGTCATGATTTCCTAGATAATGAAGTTTTGACAATGAGTCAAGCAATTTTTAACTCAACTGTAGATCTTGGTTCCTTCCTAGCTGGATTCCTTTATCTTCTTTCCACCCTGCTATCTGGGTCTTAATATGATAGTCTTAATATAAAACCCTACAAGTTACCCGGCAAAGAATTCATGAATTTCCAGTGGCCACGATGACAAACATTTACAAGAGAACATGATTTACCTCCCGGGGATCTGAAGTCATACAGAGGGACCTTAAAAGCTGGCTCAGAACCGAGTCCGACTTCTGATACTATTGAAGCTATAACAGCACTGAGAATTACTGCAGAGGTAGTATTTGTAAGTGACAGCGATGAATTTGGCGGGGATGGCCACAAGACAGACTCAACAGCAAAGAAACAACCAGCAACAGCTGCATTGAAGCCTGGACAAGAACCAAATGAGTGAGAATCACTATGCAATAAGAAAAGATGTTAGAAAGTAGAACGCTAGTTTATTTCCCATTTGGTAAGAACAAACTGAAGGTTTTTTATATGTTAGATATGTAAGCTACAAACATTTGCCTGATAATTCACTGGACATTATTTTCATTTCCAGATACTTCAACTCCAAAATCACCTTTCAGTTTTCACTTTGCAACTCTGAGAATATCCATACATATGCAAATGCCACCTCTATTTCCCATGGACAAGATGTAAAATAACCATGATCAATAGCCAGGCTATAGGACTCTGATGCTGGGGATTGCATTCCGAGAGAATCATTTTTTCTCCTTTTTCAAAAGAAGGGCACTCTTATAGCAACCACAAAAGCTAATAAAATTTAAAGACCCACAAGGGTTGAGTCAGCTTGAAGAACCATTTTTTAAGTCTTAATCCTTCCCAAATGACACTGACTCCTCTTCGGTATCCAACCCTCATTTGAATAGGGACTGGGGGAGAATGACACAGGGAATTGTCTAGATATAGGAACCATAGAGAAAGAAACACAAATGTATGCACACCAAGTTTATTAACGATTAGCAAATACAAAAAGATAAAAGAAAATATCTTGACAAATGTTACTGGGAAATTCCAACCTGAAGATAATCCAGCAGCAGACCCTGCAGCAACAAGGGAGGTCTTTCTTGGAGAGCTTTTATCGAACAGGTTGCCAATGCCCTTTGCAACACTGGCCCCGATCTCCACACTCGGGCCTTCGGGCCCCAGAGAATTCCCTGAGCCAAGAGTCACACATGCAGCAACTGCCTTCAGAACAGGACTCAGGACAGCCTTAACACGATTCTCCTTGTCACCGCGATCATCAATGGAACTCCGGATCAGATTCAAGGCCCCCACAACTAGACCCCCGAAGGCAGGGACCAGAATGACCCTGCTCCACGTAGCTTCAACAGGTGCCTCCCTCAGCCAAGCAGCCCCTCTAGCAGGTATCCCATCCCAGAAGAAATCGCGCAGCTCGTGTACTCCATTGTTGAAAACAACAACCCCGAGCCCCGTCACGAGCCCCACCAAGCAGGAGGACACGATTGCCCAGCTCCCTCCATCCTCAAACACGAAAGCATCATTTTTTACAGCACCATCCACCTTACTTTGCTCCCTCTCATCAGCAGCAGACTGATCGGGTGGTTCTTGAAGATTCGTGCAGCGAATTCGGGTGAAGACAGTCGATCGAGAGAGACGAGAAGGACACTTCTTTAGGGGCGACAGTTGAGGGGTTGGGGAGTAGAGCGACGGAATCGAGCACGCAGAAGAATCGACGAACAAGGAAGAAGGGCTGAGGGAGAGGAGCAGCGCGCGACTTAAGGTTGCCATTGGTTCTGCTCCAGTCAAGCGCAGGCCTCGTGCTCAACGGATAATGAATGGGTCAGAAATGGAAGCCGTTGGGTCCCACAACTGAATTAACTGTACGCTTCCCTAATCCATACACAGATACGGGGCAATTGATCCGTCTGGTACCCGTTCAAGCGGACTCGGTCCCAACCTGGGTGGACCCGTGTTCGGATCCAACTGTTGGATGCGGACCGGACCCTGCTACCGGGTCTGTCCGGTCTTAATGGATGAGGATCCTCTACTTCTATTTTAATTGAATTCAAAAATTAAAATATATTAATTTATTTTTTTTGTTTTGGTATTTATTAAAAATAAAAAATATTATAATATAAATAAAAATTTCAAGCTTACATCCTGTAACAGGATGTGTGTGTGTGGGTTCCACATAGGCAGAGAAAAGTAAGCAGAAGAAATAGTGAAATTGCCGTGGTGCTGAAAACCCTAGCTGCTCATTTCCGCCATTTCAGCTCTTCCTAATTCTATCAGGTAATTTCTAGCCATCTATCTCTTCATTCGTCTATCCTACATCTAGTGTACTTCTCTGCTTTGCTTGTTGATTCATCGCATCTGTGGTTGCTCTCTGGTCCGCGTTAGTTCTCTTTCTTCTGTTTAGATCGGATTGAACTCGACCTGTTTGGTCTGTTAGATTCGTCTCGGATTTTAACGGAGTTCGTTGCGTAAACGGTTGACCTGATTCTGACTCTATTGACTAGAAGCTGGGTTATCTTGCCTCTCTTTTTTCTCCTGTTGTACCACGTGTTGGTGATTGAACGAGTCTAGAAAACTAGATCTGATGATTTATGCGATGTCCTCTCACTGGACAATAACTGACTGAGCACTAATTTCGATTCACTGTCTCTGAATTGTGTGGAATTAGAGATATTAACTGTTGTAGCCCATGTCTAATTCAATTATGATACTTCTGGCCATCCAAGATTGGAAATTTCTGACGTCACTGTCTTTTCTCATACGAGCATCATCTATGAAAACTGAATATTTTGATTTAAATTAGAGATACAACAGAATGTCTCCTTTGAGTATAGGAGTAATATTCATGGTTTGAATTCAAGACATTAACTATTGTAGCTGGGCAAAGTGTGGCCCACGTCTAACATAATGGCTATGGTTTAAATTGTGTAGGATCTTCTTATCTGGAGCACATTTTGGAGCTTTGATATTGATTGAGACTAACATTGCATGTATTCATGTAGTCTGCAGGTTGCTATCCGCTTTCACAGTTATTAGCATAAATGGCAGATCATGAATCAGACAAGAATATTGAAATATGGAAGATCAAGAAATTGATCAAGGCATTAGAATCTGCCAGGGGCAATGGTACAAGCATGATATCTCTTATAATGCCTCCCCGTGATCAAATATCAAGAGTCACCAAAATGTTAGGCGATGAGTTTGGAACTGCTTCAAACATCAAAAGTAGGGTCAACAGACAATCTGTATTGGGTGCTATTACTTCTGCTCAGCAGAGGCTCAAGCTCTACAATAAGGTTCCCCCCAATGGTCTGGTGCTTTACACTGGGACCATCGTCACTGACGATGGCAAGGAAAAGAAGGTGACCATCGATTTCGAGCCTTTCAAGCCTATAAATGCTTCATTGTACCTCTGTGATAATAAATTCCATACCGAGGCCCTGAATGAGCTGTTAGAGTCCGATGACAAGTTTGGCTTCATTGTCATGGACGGAAATGGAACTCTCTTTGGAACTCTAAGTGGGAATACTAGAGAAGTACTTCATAAGTTTACAGTAGATCTTCCCAAGAAGCATGGAAGAGGAGGTCAATCAGCTCTACGATTTGCCCGTCTTCGTATGGAGAAGCGGCACAATTATGTTAGGAAGACTGCAGAACTTGCAACCCAATTCTTCATCAACCCTGCTACAAGTCAGCCAAATGTGTCTGGTCTGATACTTGCTGGTTCAGCTGATTTCAAGACTGAGCTCAGCCAATCAGATATGTTTGATCCTCGTCTGCAGGCTAAAATACTGAACGTAGTCGATGTCTCATATGGAGGAGAAAATGGCTTTAATCAAGCAATTGAATTGTCTGCAGAGATCCTCTCCAATGTGAAGTTCATACAGGAGAAACGGCTGATTGGGAAGTACTTTGAGGAGATCAGTCAGGATACTGGGAAGTATGTGTTTGGAGTGGATGATACTTTGAAGGCCCTTGAAATGGGTGCCGTTGAGACACTTATTGTGTGGGAGAACTTGGATATTAACAGGTATGTCCTGAAGAACAGTGTCACTGGTGAGATTGTTACCAAGCATTTGAACAAGGAACAAGAGGCTGACCAGAGCAACTTCCGGGATGCAGTGACCTCAGCCGAGCTAGAAGCTCAGGAGAAGATGCCCCTATTGGAGTGGTTTGCAAATGAGTACAAGAAGTTTGGCTGCACTCTGGAGTTTGTGACCAACAAGTCTCAGGAAGGGTCACAGTTTTGCAGAGGATTCGGTGGAATTGGGGGTATCCTTCGCTATCAGCTGGACATGAGATCATTTGATGAGCTGTCCGATGATGGAGGTGTCTACGATGATTCCGACTAGAGGGCAGGACAATCTGATGCTGTGGATGGGCTGTGATGATGACCGAATCTCTGCTTCTCCTGATTCTCTTTGGAGAACCCCGAAAACCATTGCAAGACAACATTATCCCCATTCCAACAGTCTGGTCCTGGCCCCAGATGTGCTATCTAAGTGTCACTGGTCACTCCCTTCTTCCTTCCTCAGTTTCTTCTCCTTAAATGTGTTTTATGGCTACAGACATCTGCATGTTTACATTGTCATGCCTTGTTGCTTGTTTGCCCCTCCCCTGGGCTGTTTGAAAGATACATAATACATTGGCAGTGATTTGGAGCAAATCCTACTTGAAAGCCAACTGCAGGATTGGCTTGTGTGAAGCTAAACAGCTGCATTGTCACGTCTATAAAGGTAGGTCCTTGATTGCCCAACTCCGAACAGTTTGGTCAAATAAATTATTATCAGTGGAATAGTCCCTAATCTGCACCACGGGAGTCTGGAACTCCGGCTGAACCACCCCTTGTCAACCACTGTCTCAACCGCTGCCTGAGGAGGTAGAGGACCAATGAATGAGCACACCGTGTAGTAAGGCATTCTAACCAGGTAGGACATGGTTATGGCCAGGCAGTGCTTTGCCAGAGGTTTCTGTGGCCCGGAAATGGGAGATGGAAGATATATTTGCTTTTGGAAATTATAACAGAGATTTTTGTAAATGGTGAATCGTGGCACACTATCTTAGAAGATGCTGACAGAAATGAGTGGCAGTTGGTCACCTGACAAAAATTTCATCATGTGTCCATCTCTCTGTGGCCACTCATCACAGGAATACAATACGATAGCCTCTCCAATTCTAAATTCTGATGCAGACAAAGAACTTGCGGTGCCATGGCCCATCAGATGAGTCTTGCCAACAAGAAATCGACGGCCAACCCAAGTTTCAAACACCCGCTGTGAAGAAAATCCGGTAAATATTACCGGAAGTATAACACCTGGGAAGAGGGTGGAAGAAGAAATAAGAGCCATTCATTTGGCTGAGATGGCTTATCCGTAATCTCATCCTGTCTCTCATCACCACCACCAGTAATTCATCCCCCCTTCCTTCTTTATACAGACACAGTTCCTCTGGGCAGCTTCTGCTTACTGCTAACTCAACCACTGCCTTCTTCCCACTGATCAGCAGCCATGGCTTCTGCTGCCCTTTCTGTTGCCAAGCCATCTCTTCATCAGGTTCCCCATTCCCATCCTCGCATATATAGCAGCTCATTTATTCGCTTCTAGCTTCACTTTAGATGTTTGAACTGGTATTTTGACTTGCTTGTGTGCAGGCAAATGGGAAGGGATTTGCGGATTTCTCGGGCCTGCGCAACTCCTCAGCCTCCGTCTCCTTCGGGAGGAAGAACTCCGATGATCTGCTCTCAGTCATCGCCTTCCAGACCTCAGCTGTAAGTTTTGCTCCATCCATTTGTTACTCCTGTGTCTATAGAGCCATTTGCTAGCTAATTCAACTAGTGTACAATTAACCTCATCAGGTGGGGAGCAGTGGAGGATACAGGAAGGGAGTGGTGGAGGCCAAGCTGAAGGTGGCCATCAATGGGTTTGGCCGGATTGGCCGGAACTTCCTCAGGTGCTGGCACGGCCGCAAGGACTCCCCATTAGACGTCATCGCCGTCAACGACAGCGGAGGCGTCAAGCAGGCCTCCCACCTCCTCAAGTACGACTCCACCCTGGGCATCTTCGAAGCCGATGTCAAGCCCGAGGGTAACTCCGCCATCTCCGTTGATGGCAAGATCATCCAGGTTGTCTCCAACCGCAACCCCCTTGACCTCCCATGGAAGTAAGCACTAAGCAATCAAGAGAACTTGTATTATCAGAGTTGCCTCTCCTTGCCATCTGTAAATACCACGCTTCTTATGAGACCTTCAATTCTTTCTCTCAGGGAACTGGGGATTGACCTTGTCATTGAAGGAACCGGGGTGTTTGTTGACCGTGAGGGTGCCGGAAAGCACATCCAGGCCGGAGCCAAGAAGGTGCTCATCACTGCCCCCGGCAAGGGTGACATCCCGACCTACGTCGTTGGTGTTAACGCCGAACTCTACAGCCACGATGAGCCCATCATCAGCAATGCATCTTGCACCACCAACTGCCTCGCACCCTTCGTCAAGGTCATCGACCAGAAATTCGGTAATAAAACTTTCCTCGAACAGTTTGTGGGCACTTGCGTTTGATTCGGTTCGGTTAGGCCTAATGATTGCTTCTCGCAACCCTGTAGGGATCATCAAGGGCACCATGACGACGACCCACTCGTACACCGGCGACCAGCGGCTGCTGGACGCGAGCCACCGCGACCTAAGGCGTGCGAGGGCCGCGGCGCTGAACATCGTGCCGACCTCCACGGGGGCGGCCAAGGCGGTGGCCCTCGTGCTCCCGAGCCTCAAGGGGAAGCTGAACGGGATCGCGCTCCGGGTGCCCACACCCAACGTGTCGGTGGTGGACCTCGTCGTGCAGGTTTCCAAGAAGACCTTCGCGGAGGAGGTGAACGCAGCGTTCAGGGACGCGGCGGAGAAGGAGCTGAAGGGGATCCTGTCGGTGTGCGACGAACCCCTCGTGTCGGTGGACTTCCGGTGCTCCGACGTGTCATCCACCGTGGACTCGTCGCTGACCATGGTCATGGGCGACGACATGGTGAAGGTGATCGCGTGGTACGACAACGAGTGGGGCTACTCTCAGAGGGTCGTCGACCTCGCCGACATCGTCGCCAGCAAGTGGAAGTGAAGAGGAAGCCTCCCTTACCTTCCCTTCCCTCGCATGGCAGCATGCAATTTCTAATTTATAGTCATTTTATGGAATAACATCTGTTCCTTGCCAGTCCCATCAAGACATTCAAATATTCCATGCACATTCATTAATGAATATCCTTTAAGAGTACAGACTACCATTATTAAAATATAATATATAATTTAGATTTATAAAAAATTATTGCAATTTATTTTTAAATTATAAATGATCAATTTATTTATTTTATAAAGTAAATAATATGGGATTCAAAGATGTTTAAAAGGGTTGCCCTTAGATCTCTAGCAGGCCATTAAATCATATCCTTATCATAAGAACAAGTATCCTTGATACAATCACAATGTGTATAATAAAAGAACATAAGCCTACATTTATCCAAGAGCCCCAGATGGTTATTTATGCATAAGCCTACATTGTTTTTTACCTTTTTCTCAGTGATAGTTTACTTTTACAAAAGCTAGTACCTTCTAGCGGGGATGTTTATGAGACCCTCAAGCTGGTGTCGAGCATCTTCACCTCCTCCTCATCTCGTGAGACTAGCCTCCAGCCAAAGCTCTTCATGGAGAAGATCTTGGACCTCTCCAGCGTGTTCCCTCTAAAGCCTGTGATCTTTGAGGACACCATGGGCATCACAAGCATAGCAGATGCATTAATCGGGTCATCGCTGAACCCGAGTGACACTGAACATGCGCTCTGCAAGAATGGATGGTATGAATGGATTGCCCCATGTTAGGTTTGCAGATGATAAATCAAAAGCTACCTAATCAACCTGCATATTGAATCATTAAGTAGAAGATATGAAGATGGGACCTTTGCTCGAAGTAATATATCCGTAGCCTTGGATGACATGTCTTGCATGAATGATTTCGTCTCCTTGCTTGCTGACTCTCCCTTGGATGGAACAAATCTACAGCAAGAAAGGGAACAAAAAGAGTGTGCTTTTCATGAATACATCCTTAGAACTTCCCCTACGGTGCAACTTGGAACCTGAACTTGGTTTCCAAATCATAAGAGCTTCTCACTTCCATTGTAGTTTAAAGGACAAAGGAAAGGGAAAGTACATGTATATAATAAATGGAATCGTGATGTAAATGAATGTGGAATACCTATCTGATTCACTTGACGTGCCCAAAGATGTGACAGATGCCAACGATGAAGTATCTTTGACATCACTTCCTGAAAAGGTCTCAAGCAAATTTGGTCATGGAAAGTCACAGCTAGTGAACACCAGAAGGATAATTATGTTACCTTTCGGCTCATCTGGCGCTAACAAAGAAATTCCAACAAACACAGATAGCATTCCAAGGATAAACATCGTAGTCCTCAGCACATCAAAAACCTACTTGAAGGAAATGTTAGAAACATGTTTGCTGGATAGTGTAATTTATGTTTCTTTGAATTTAGCTAGATAAAAAAGGGTACCTGGTATTCCTGAAAGTAAACAAATCCTGTACTAATTGAGAATAAAGTCCAAGATATCTGAAACATTGGAACGATGAGAATTGCATCAAACAGAGAGAGTCCTTCATTCAGCCTCGTCATCTGAAGAAGAATACTTTTGTGAGATTTGAGAGAGAACCACCACCTCTATGAAACTTCTGACTTTACAGAAAATTAATCATAGTAATAAGATCTAACTTAAGATTCAGAAGTCTTGGTGACCCCAGATTGCCTTTCTTATTATATAATTTTCATGTTGCTGCAAGTTCCAGTTTTAAAAGTCTAGCAAGTATGGTAGAAAATGCTTGATATGCAGTGTCTCTGCAATGATATATAATATTGCATTGTCCAGCTGGACAGAGTTTCTGCATATATTAGATAAATTCTGAGAATGAGAAGAATATCAGAAGTACATGTCAGTAGTCTCCAAGAGAACCAGAATAGAGCTACCCTCATACTTGCAATGCCTAAGAAATGAAAATTCATTGTTTCTTACCCAAAACCCTGCTGTACTGAGAAACAAAAGAAGCAACGAGTATGTAAACCAACTATGCAATTCGTAGCTGCTGGACATTGCTAGTCTCAACAGATTTGATCTGCACCAAAAGTAAGAAGGAAGAAAACGAATAGTAATAATAACAAGAAATTGCCACAGAAAATCTGGTGCTGAGCTCCTAGAACAAAAGGTGATGCCTACTTTGGCAAACTTACAGAGATTTTGCGAATAAAACCGAGCACGAACCTACAGCACCTGATACTACAGCATATGAAAACGGAAGCAACATTTGCCAGTAAGGTTGGAGATCATTCCCAGCAACAGCAAGGAGAAGTTCTCCTCTCCTGAGTTTCACGTTTCCCATAAGAAAAAAAAATAAGCGTTGAGAAACACAAGGGCAATCAAATAGAACCAGAGAGCTGGGGTCCTCACCTGTAAATCATGTGATGGCACACAACAATCAGCGCCAAAATCACACAGTAAAAAAGAAAAGTGATATTACTGTACTTCTCAGCCAATTGCTCTGGTGTATACACTGAAAAATAAAGGATGACAAAAGAGATAAGCAAGAAGAATAAACGTAATACTCACAGCACCAAGCAACTTATTTTATGCACATGTGTACATAATTTACAAATGACTATTACAAAACGTTTCTGAAAATTTTCATTTATCAGCAGCAAATATCTCTTCAATGAGGACCCTAACATTGCTGATGTCTACTTAGGCACATTCATTAACAAGGGTTTACTTATGAAGCCAAACTGAGGCTCACGTATTTTGAAAAGCCCTAAGGTGCAGGCAAGTTAGATATTGTTAAGACCACGTACCTGGAAGATTTCTTCACCACAGTCAGATTTTATAAATTACAAGATTATGGGTCAAGGTGAGATCTATACCTGGCGACTGATGATTTCCAAATGCAACAAGAAAGACATTCCCAAGAACAATAAAGGTTGTGGCAGTCAGAACTCTGACAGGCATGAAAATTGCTTGAATTATTGTATAATATATTAAGTAACAAATGTAAGGGAATAAATCAAAGGATAATCATGATCAACTTACTTGACTGTAACCATCTTATTCAACACAAAGTAAGCAAATGCAATGTTGGAAACAAACTGGATAGAACCCAAAGCAGCAAGAAGTGACTGCACATAAGGAAGAGTTGGAGAGGAGAAGTGAAGAATAAATATGAACAAAATAACAGTATAAGAATAATAAATCTGCGCTCTAGTCATTCAAGAAGATGGGACTCTTCAACACGTGAAACATAGATTACCTGAGCAGCATATCCGAAGGATATGAAGTTTAGACTATTCCCCAGCAAGAAAATCACTATACCTGCTTAAAAGCAAAACGTATTAAAAGCTGGAAAAAAAACTTTAGAGCCATGAGTTCACAAGACTGGAATATACCAACTCTCCATGTATGGAAGTGTATGATTGGCTTCAGCGGGAGCTTTCCACTTGCTCCGCCAAGTTCTTGAGAAGAGTGTCTCTCCCTCTAAAATAATTATAGATCAAGATTATCTACCACTTAAGTAGTCAGAGGAAGCTAGAGCAGCACGCTGAATTCAATCTATATGAAGATAAGATGTGGATCATCCAACAATCTACAAAAATGATGCCATTGCAACCCAAAGGATATGACCTACAAATCATAGATGAGACCAGACTACATGTTGCCAGTTAATAGGAACCATCTGATGAACACATTCCAATAAACAAGCACTTCTGCTTCTTAAGTGGCATTTGCTTTTGAAGGAAGACATGAAAAGAGGAAAAATGTAAAATGTGAAAGGCTAATTACTCACTTCATTATGACCTAATTTGAGGAGATTTGTGCCAAAATTGATGGCAATGCTACCAATTAGATTGATCAGAGCTCCAATTATCCAATCCCCCATAGGATTAGAGGTTCCAAAGACACTGCAATTGAAGCAGCTTTTAAGCTAGTTCTTTTTTGGTCATCACAAGTTCCTCTTCCTCATCCCATGCACACATAGCTGCAGCACAAGTCCTCAAATGCTTCCGAGCATTTTTCCCCTAAAATGAGTTTCAGAAAGCTAAATCTGACAGGGTACTTTTGCCTGCTAGAATTGCAGGAGAATGAGACATTAGAAAGTAACAAAAATGAACAATGCGCAAGCAATGGAAAGACTTTTTAGGAGCAGGGACCCCCACCAGACCCCAAGAATCAAGGAATCGCGAACTAAGACACCAGATTGTAAATCCAAGAATGAAGAAAAAGGTATCCAAGAAAATGTAGAAAGATACTCTTGGTTACGGATCCAGATCTACCGAAATGCAAGACCAATCACTACAGAAAATGTACAAAGACCAATAGAAAACTAAGAAGGTTTTCTACCTTCCACAGAGAGAGTGAATGGACTTCCTCCTTCTGTCTGTCCTGAAACAATGAGATAAATGGAAGAAATGGTGTTGTTGCGTCTATGGCTAATTGGCATGACACTCGACCCACCACCACCTCTATATGTTCTTTCTTTAAAAAAAATTCGTCCTGCTGCTGAATTGCCACCATAATATTTCATTTTCAGCACACTGCATTGATCAGATCTACTGCTCTACTGCTGACGAGATCACAGTAGAAAACATCGATTCGGTGCCATTGACCGATGAGCTTTGGCGTTGAAGACGCGTCTATGACCCCCGATCATAAGTGATGGGCAGAGCCCAGAGGGATTAACTGAATATAGGCCCAACAAGGCCTAGACAGAGCAAGTTTCATTTGCCGCTCGTTCATGGAAGATTTATCTGCAATAGCAAGTTTCGCTCGCGGCCCTGATAGCGGGAAAATGCGGGCAGCGGTCTCTCCCATCCACGATCCGGCTTCCTACAGCAACGGCGACGATGAATGGGAAACTCATTGCGGCGGCGAGTGGCCGCGAACTGGCACGGAGGAGGACGAGGACGGCTTCCCTTCATTTCGGCTTCTCGATTCGGATGATATGGGGGGATCCGTGGACGGCGCTGAGGACGGTGGTGACGAAGATGAAAGCTTTTCCTCAAGTTTCTATAAGAGTGGGGTTGACTGGTCCTGCCTGAGATCGGATTCAACGGAAGGAGACGTTAAGAGTCCGATGCTAGGAATTGCTGGTGATGGAGGCCAAAAGTCCATGGAGAAGAAGATGAAGCAGGCGAGCCTGCTCCATATGTGGGGATTGAAGGGAAAGGAAGTCGTTAATGATTCATCGCCTTTGAATACTACTGTAAGGAAGAGGAAAGTGGAGGCCTTCAGTGAGGTTCGTACAAAGAACCATTACAAAAAATCCAAGCCTGTCTCGATGAGAAGGCATGTGAAAAAAGCTGTAGAGAGTCGACCACGAGCTTGCCCTTTCTACAAGAAAATTACAGGTCATTTTCGATTCATTCCATGTCTACTGCATTGATGGTACAACTTACATGTATGAATAACTAAAGCCTGCTAAGTAAGATAAGATGTTCATGCTTGGTTCTCAAATTAGGGCAGAAAAATATTGGTCAGTAGAAGATTTTCCAGATACTTTCCGCCTGTGTGCTTTGCAAGAATTGAGCGGGAGAATGCCTGGATTGTATAGGGACACCATTTACAGTGGATGCATTCCGTTTCGGTCGCATTGAAGGCTGCTCGGCGTATTTCTTGACTCATTTTCATGCTGATCACTATGGTGGCCTCAGCAAGGGCTGGTCTCATGGCCCTATCTACTGCACCCCTCTCACTGCTCGCCTGGTTACCATGTGTCTTTCAATCAACCCATCGTAAGAAAGCTGTGCATATTCTGCTTTTCCTTTGATCTGATATGTTATGGTTCATACCCCTGTCTCGATAGATTGGGTTCATGCAAAAGTTTTGCATCTACAGATACGTGCATACCCTGGAATTAAACAAAGAACATGTAATTGATGGTGTGCAAGTCACTCTGCTTGAAGCTAATCACTGCCCAGGTGCGGCTCTAATTTACTTCCGGCTCCCAAATGGACAGTGCTGTTTGCATACTGGAGACTTTAGAGCTTCCAAATCAATGCAAGCATATCCTATCCTTGTAAAGCAGCAAATCAATGTGCTCTACCTGGATACAACCTACTGCAATCCAAGATACAAGTAAGAAGCTCACTTTTTTTATTTCTTTATTCAACATATTCTGTTCCAGATGTTGAATTTGCTGAAGACTTTACACATTGTAGCCCCTTCCAGGTTCCCTTCTAGAGATGAGGTACTGAACTATGTTGTCAGGATCACCAAGAACCAGCTGAAAAAGCAGCCAAGAACCCTCATTGTTGTTGGTGCATATAGCATTGGAAAAGAATGGGTTTATCTTGCAATTGCAAAGGATTTAGGGGTATGCTGAAAATATTTATGAATGGTTCCGGACATGTTTCAAGGATTGGAAATTATTTTGCTGGTTCCCAGACAATATTATTGGATTTCTTTCTGCTGCAAGAAATGATGCTGAATTTCCCACTGCAGAAGGTGCTCTGTTAAATGCTCGAGATTTTTCCTTTAATGATATAGGTGAAAATATATGCAAATGCATCCCGTAGAAGAATCTTGCAGTCATATGTCTGGCCTGAGCTTTCTGAGAGGATATGCTCTAATCCAAAAGACACACCACTCCATGTTTTGCCAATGTCTTCCTTGCGGTTTGAAGTTTGTCCCTTGCCTTCCGTCCTAATGTTGGCTCTGTGTTTTCAATGTTCATGGTGCAACTTTACTGACAGGCTCTGTATTTTCTGTAGGGCCTCAGCAGTTACTTGAATACATACAAGGATCAATATGCAGCAGTTCTGGCATTTCGACCTACAGGTGAACCTATCTATATCTATACACACAGACAATTGGATTGTGCTGAGACAAAAATCTTGGACAAGATGCTTTGGAGAAATTTAAACACGTCATCATGATTATTCTTTGTCTAGGATGGAGCTTCTCTGAAGCTGTAGGCAACCACTTGGACCTGATCAAACCAACTTCAAAGGGCAATATCACAATCTATGGTAAGATTACACGTACGATTGTTAATATATTAATGGCACCTTTCAACTCCCAAAACATTTCAGTCATAACTTAGTTGGCGTGGTAAACAGGTCATGTCTGATGTGCGTTTCTAGTTCATGTTTTCCACTTTATGTGCCTATTATATTTTTTTTACCTGGCAATTTTATGTACAATATATTGTGGGTGGTAATACTACGGTTCTTTGAATCCTGGCAAGCAGGGGTTCCTTATAGTGAACACTCCAGCTTCACTGAATTGCAGGAGTTTGTTCAGGTATCCTTTGGAACTTTCATTTAACAATTTCCATTTGCTTGAGTAAACAGGCTCTCTGACCTGGGTAAACTGTTGTTGTAATCCCTTATTTTGTCAGTTTATACGGCCGGAGAAGATAATCCCTACGGTGAACGTTGGGAATCCTTCTGCCAGAGAAAAGATGCAGTCACAATTCCGCCAATGGTTAAGAGAGAAATGAATAAATGCAAGTTTATTCTTCATTGTATGGGCATGGGTTGTAAGATCCCTAGTCTCATGGCAGTTGGAAGTATCCATATGCTGGCCCCTGCTACTGTTGTATGGATGGTGATTCATCTTCATTAATGAATGAATTGATCCACTGCCTGGTTGTAGTGTTCTTTGAGTATCCTCAGATGTTTGGCATCATCCATCAAGGTCATTGCCTAAGGGGCTATGTCTGTTATCTGCATTGAAAAGATTGGGGCTGCCATTGATATAGCATTGGATCAGTGTTAGCCATGGTGATATTTCTTTCTACCATAATAACAGCTGTTGGGTCTCTCACTAGTGTTATATACAGAACCTTCATTAAACCTCTAAACTGACCACATCTATACAATATACAGTATACACAAGAGGGGGAATGCAGTGTGCCAGATGGGTGGCAAGCCTAAGATCTCCCACAATGAAACCCCTCCATCCGTTTTGTGGGCTCCTCATGAGCTTCTTCTTCAACATCCAAAGAGTGGTGATGTGAGGCCCGGGCGGTGAACAGCATATCATGGATCAATGGGTTGTGTACCCGTGATGGAGGAGAGCAGCAAAGAACGCCCTCCATTTCACCCTTGAAGAAAAATAGACATAACAGATGAGGAACAGTGAGGTGGGATTCTTGAGAGGATATAACATGCACGAAAATGGCGATAGAAGAGCAATACATTGGGTATCAGGAGGCTCGGGTGACCGTAAATCGGGCTGGTTCTGTGCTGAGGCAAAAAGCTCCTGCAGAAAGAAACAAACAGTTGGAGTGATTTAACATATGAAGATCACCATCCTCCAGATGCAGCAACAGACTCATTAGGGTTGATTTAACATGTAGGAGGGCATGCATGTCAACCTCATGTTCTGGCAAGAAGACATGCTCATGTCCTCGCCTGTAAGTGATGCACCGGAAGCACGGCAAGGCATGGGACTGGCAATTTCTGCCGATCCCGAGGGGACTATTTGAACTGCTCCTTGTTCTCTGCCCCTCAGCTCCGGACAGCTCAAGATATTGCCGCTACTGGAGAAGAAAATCTCCATCGGCAATGGAGAAGAAACCTACAAGAAACACAAACTCGAATACTTGAGCAAACTGGAAGCCCATAAGTACATCATGAAGCCAATAACACAAACACATGTCCAGCATTCATTTCCTAATAAGACTCAGGTCCAGTGGTTTAAAACATTCAGGAGGAACCGCAACAGGACAAATTTTGACGTGGTTAGATCATCGTCCTCTTACTGGTCTGAGTTATATGGGATCCCCAAATCCTACAAAGCTTCGAGGGAGGGAAAGAAGGGTAAAGCATTCAACACTGATGCACCGACTCGCCTCTTGGAACCGCCAGAGGAGGGAGCGGAGAGCATTCGGCATAACAGGCTAAAGACAATGCAGAAAGCATATATAACGAGATTCGGAAGCGGTGCCGTCTGGGGCCGACGTGAACCGACCGCTCTGGCTCCTTAGGACCGCCCGCCGCCCTCGTTGACCGAAAGACCTGATACATTGCATATACATCCCCGGCTTTTTCTAAATTATAACGGTTTGATGTTAGATTAAGCAATGAAATAAGCCAAATAAGCCTATAGCCATGAAGATGGTGGTGGTGACAAAGCTTCATGATCACGCAGTAGAGAGCAAATCCGATCTCATTCAAACAATACAGAGTAAAGGTAAATGCATTACATCGTGTCGACCGAACGAATGAACTCATTTCTGGTACGACAATCTGGTCTTCCCTCAACTTGACTCAGCAGAAAAAAAAAAGCACAGAGAAAGAGTGACCCTCAACTTGACTCAGCATAAGTCGGTGGCCCTGGAAAACTACGGATGGATGTCGGTGTTTTTCAGACTAGAAATTTGAATGACGAAAATGCCCCGTTCGATGGAAAAGGTGGCTGGTGACGGGAGAGAAGACGATGATATGACCTCCGAAATGGATTTAGAAGAAGTAAGAAGAGCCGAGGTTGAAACCGTCCAGGCCCGAGTCCGATACCGGCGGCATTTGGCTGAAGAGCGGGCTGTGCACGTACTCGCTCGTTGACTCGAACCCGAAATACGACCCGGCAGACCCTGCCTCAAACGCCGACCCAGCCGCCGAACCTGAGAAACTGCCGCCGCTCGGGCTGTCGTGAAAGCTCCCTGCGCTGCCCCATCCCGCCGCCTGCTCTCCACCATAGCACCACCCCGAGCCGCCACTGCTCGAGTAATCCGACATGTCCGAAGGGAAGGGCGGCAGCTCGTAAGATGAAGCGGCGGTACCGTCGCCGGAAGGCCATACATTGTCGGCGAACCCGCCAGTGAACTGCTGGTTGTGGTGGTGGTGGCCGGGGTCCGGGGCGTAGGATGATGGGAATGAGAGGCCGTTTCCATCGGCATTGGTCGAGCCGTGATGGTACCGCGCGGCCTCGTCGGGGGAGATGATAGAGGTGACGGAGGAGCCGGGCGGGGAGTCCGAATAGACGAAGTTGGTGCGGGCGTTCGGGCCGCGCATGGTCCTTGCGGCGCGGTCGTAGGCCAGGGCGGCCTCCTCGGCGGTGTCGAAGGTGCCCAACCAGTGCCGCTCCTTGGTGGACGGGTCACGTATCTCGGCCGCGTAGCGGCCCCAAGGCCTCCTCCTGACGCCCAGGAACCGCCCCGATGAGTCCGGGGACTGGCCGGATGAGGCGGCCGAGGACTGCCTGCCCTTCTTAGCCTTGGACGGGGAGGGATTCATGGTTGCTGTATAACTCCTGAGATCAGAGTATTTGACTGAGGATGTGATATCAGCTAAGCTCAACGCTGAGACTTATATAAGCGCTGAAATTTGTCTACTTCTGATGGGGCTAAATTTGTAATTGTGCTTTATCTTGAAACTATAAATAATTTAGTCTTATAAAATATGTAATATATTTCTTTAAATTTTGATTTAATTTGGGGATTATAATGATTAATAGAAGCAT
Organism: Trapa incisa; assembly: GCA_030064435.1. Taxonomy (NCBI): domain Eukaryota; kingdom Viridiplantae; phylum Streptophyta; class Magnoliopsida; order Myrtales; family Lythraceae; genus Trapa; species Trapa incisa. Next base: position 12,227,464 of record CM057769.1, on the reverse strand, counting down.
CATTAGACATATGATTGGTGGAGGTGGGAATAAAATTAAGGAGTTGGATCAAAGCATCATAATTACAATAATCATGTGCAAATTATCTTCAGAAAAAGGTGTTTAAAAAACAATTTCTTTTAATGTATTAGAAATGTATTTCATAATTAATAAAAAAAATAAAAATTTAGAATGAGCAAAATTGATGTCTTACTAACTTGCCCTAATAATAATTATGGGGGAATCTCATCAATAAAGAACTTACTCTCCAATAAAGAAAATACCACTTTATTATGACTTTCAGTTGAAATTAATATATTGCAGTTGGGGTCCCTAAACTATGTACAATATCATCTCCACCCCATGTGCAACCCATCATTTGAACCACCATATAATACTAATTATGAAAAATCCCCCAACAAAGCACCCATTTTTTTTCTCACCCTTCGTTTTTTTTTCCTTTGTTTATTTTCAATTATTAATTTTCCATCTAATATCATATTTGTTTCTCTAATGTAAGTCACTAGTGAAGCACGTGCACGAATCAACCGGCTGTTCCAGTCATGTTTTCCCACAGTGAGCTGCCGTGGCACTGTCGATGTGTCAAAAATTTGTACACGTGGCAAGCGAATTTCGATTGGCCCACTAGGGAGAGAATTCATTCTCATATCTAGCATGTATATTAATTTAGTATCAAGTAAGAGACCATAGTCTAATTACTATAGATACACCCTATAAGAAATTCCACATTATATATCCTTCAAAAATATTAGAAATTTGTTGATATATATTTTTTATTTAAATGGGGTTATGAAAATAAATTAATTGAGAAATTTTTTAATTTGGAAAGGCTTATATTTCAAACTTTTACATATTAAAATAATAAACATAAAGAAAATTTAATATTACAAGAGATTTATTTTCTTAATGAATTTATGTTATACAAATTAAATTAAATTAATCAAATGTAAATATAATTTATATATACTAGTAATAATGAAATGGACAAAAATGAGATAAAAAATATATTATGAAAGTGCACATGTGGGTAAGAAATGAGCATGTGAAAGGGACATATAGGGATGGCCTTATTGAAGGAAACAAATGGGTAGGATGCTATTACTCCTAAATGGTAGGCACAAAATATGAAATTGAGAGGGTTTTGACCAAATGTCTCAATATAAGCCATTGCCAACATTCACCCACTTACTTTCTCACTAAGGAAACAAGACATTAACTTTTGTGTATAATGTGTATGTGGGAATATAATACACATATGAAAGTAAGGGAAGATGTCTCCAAACATTGGAAGATCAAATTGTTTTCATGTTGGCATCCTTTGAGCCTCCAAAAAAAGATATTGTAATAAATTTTGTGTTTGAATTATATTAGAACGTTTACTAACCCTATATTGGTTGAATGTAACTTGACAATTTGACATATAATTGGTGATTGAGTTTGAATTATTTAAAAGGTAAGAACCTAAAGGAGGAATGTTTTTATTTTTTTTAGAGAGACTCGACTTGGGAACTCCTTGGTTCATCCAAGGCAAGTTAGGTCAACAACCTACAAGACTTTGGAGAGGGAGACCATTTTTATGTCTTGTTAGTGTTCTTTCAACCCAAATGAGGGAAACCCTAGCATGGAAAAGTGGAGCAAAACTTCTGTTATTGGATTGGGGTTGAGAAACCATTGGAGGGATTTTGGCACCATCTCCTTGTTCTTTACATGCTATCAATATATATTGCAAAGTATCTTACCCACAAATGATCAATCCAATTGGTACAAGCTCCAGCTAAATATAACCTAATAAGGTATAGAATCATAGTTTTTTTTTTCATACATGTTCTCTACAATTTTGGGACTGAAGTCTTAGTTGAAAAAAGCTGCAACACCTATAGCAAGTAATCCACACAATGGTTCGACTATTGAGAATTTTGTCCCTTTCAATTCGATCTTAGCCAAAAAGCTCAAAAAAGGGTTTTGGGTTCCTAAATGCACCCGCAAAGTCAAATGATTCTAAAGTGTGTTTTACAATATCAAATGCACTTTATATCCCTTACGTGTAATTCACGTGTGACTCTTAGCTACTTCTAGAGCACTAGCTTTGTCTATGGGCCAAAGTTAATGAAGATAATTAGACGTATTTTATTTTTCATTAATAATAAATGTGAAATTATTATCTCATTAATATTAAACTACACTTAATGGGAGATTTATGATCATAATTGGTGGTGAGAAAAGGGGCCATTGGAACAACCATCACACATATAGACATATGGAGGAAGGCATCTCCTTGGGAGACACTAAGACCTGAGAACATGAACCCTATGTTACCGGGGTTGTTCTTTCCATGACACAAGTACTGAAAACCCACCTTTTCTCCATGTGCCACCAAAGTGGGCAGCATTTTCCTCCTATCCAAACACCCAAATAATTGACCGGAAAATAATCATCTTTTCAACTATTTTTCTACATGCTTGCTCCTACCTTAAACTTGTTTACTATACAAATAAATGGCTTGACCCCTCCTGGAGCTATCATCGACTGCAACATGGTCAAGACTTCCATGGTTGAAGTGTGGGGATAAGATTAGGTTAACAATGGGTGGATTGTTGATTCTGGGGATCAGGTAGGACCCATGATCCCACATGAGTTCCAAGATTGGAATTTTGTGCCCTTAAACAATGAACATGATGCCCCCACTCGCCTCGACCGGAAAGCCAAAAACCTAGATAAAATAATGGGAACCCAATGCTCTCGTGAAAGAATCGGCTCCCTTTACAGACAATCAACGATAGGTTGACTGTGCCTGGCCATGTTAAAACCTGGAAACTTTGACTGATTAGATGGGTGAGGGGGACACTACCTTCCCTTTTCCTCGAGATGTTCCTCTTACATGTCATGAGTGGATGGAGGAGGTGAATATGGGCTGCAGGTGGAGGGTTTCTCTAAGCTTTTAGACATGAGTAGTGGCCCTCAAACACCAATGGTTCTGTGGTGTTAGAGAGTTCACTGACAGTGACAGGTGTTGTTGTCTCCCTTGGTTGGTGCCTATGGGATCTAATAAGATTCTGTTGCTGAAGGCTAGACAGTTGAACTAGATTCCCCCCTTTTACTTCCGACAGTGATGAGTTGGGTTATGATTTCCTGTTTGAGATGAAGTTGGTGAAGATAAAAGAGCCGGAGAATGAACCAACATGGGCACAACATATCGGACCCTTAAGATGGTCTGCATATGCACATGGAAGCTTAGATGGTAAGTAGGACACAGATAAGCCATTTATAAAGCACTAGGGCTGATCATGGCCATATGATTACCCTACTGCAGAGATCCAATGAACCATCACATTCCCAATTGTGCATAAGAAAAATATTTTCATCCCACAAGGCCAAGGTTTCATTTACATGAAGCATATGAATAAAGCATATGCTAACTCGGGTAAGAGATGCTTCAGGTGTCAGTACACGCTTTGGTTTTCAATAAAAGGTGTAGCCGAAGTGGCAATCAGCTCAACACTTGTCACATACATGAATAGAGGAAGCAAATTCCACATATAACAAAAACAATAGAAAATTTCCATGCCAAGTCATAAGCCACTAGAAGGACCACGACGCCATGCATTTTCTTAGCATTGATGTAGAAGTTCCAGATCCAATACATCCATGAAAAAGAACTATAAAAATCAAATCTGAAGGTAGTCTCTCGATAAATATGATTAGTTCCAGCAATATTTTCAATTCTGGAAACATGAAAAGCAGAACAATGATTCAATTCAATCCCTTGTCACAAGAATTTTAGAACTCTTGCAATCCATAGCAGAGAATTGAAGTTCCATGGTTTGAAGCACCTAGTCACCTTTTCTCCTGAAGGAGCAGCCCTCGGTGAGTCTGGCACGTCCACCAGTTGGCTGGCAAAGAACTGTCTGACAGTTACCACAAACCACCACAGTCTGAGAGTGGCTAAAGACTGTGGTTCTGCATTGAGGAGAAAATTTGCACAAATCAATATCACGTTTCTTTTCTAAATACCAAATGTGATCAGTCAGCCAACAAAGGCAATTTCAATGCTACTTACATGTTAAAGCATCCCTGGCACTTAACATCCTGGCAAACAAGGTATAGCAGAGAAGTAAGAAACCAGACGAGTAAAATCCCAAATCAAGATCCAATTTTCTGTTTTACAGTGAACTAGGTATAACCAACATTTCAAGCTTCCAGTGAAGGCTACATAGTGTGTACCGACAAAATTAACATATAAAACTATGCTAAGATTTATTTGATCTAGAATCTCCTCATGGAGTTATGAAGACTGACAAACAATTTCGAGCAATAAAGAATAAAGAGTTGAATATCAGACCAGTCGATGTAAATATCTCATTTTATCTACAACGAAGCTAAGTATATCATCTTATATATGCTACCAGGCACGAATGTCAATTAAGCGTTCCACCATAGTCGTAGTATAGGAAAATATCGAATAGAAACAGAAATGTGGTAGCTATACAAAGAGATCATTAAGAAAGTGACTGATTTGATGGATTAAGGGCAATAATCATACCATGAAGAATGAATTAGGCGATTGGACGAGACGCTTGAGCTTGTGTTTCCTCTTCTCGATCTCCGCCGGAGGGTTCAACAGATCGATATCGTTCTGAAGGACCATTTTGCAGGAATTCTAGAGAACTGTCGCACTCCTGAAAAACCCTAGCAAGAGTGATTGACGGCGCAGACAAAAGGGAAGGATAAAAGATTCAGGCGAATTATATATACCAAAAAAGAAATTTGGTAAGCCGTCGGATGATGACAGCTTACATCCTGGCCCTTCAAGTGTGATGCTTGAGCCAGTCTTGTTTCGAACCGGTCCTGTGGCATCAGAGAACCGCTTTTTAATCATAGGAGCGACCCGGGCCGGACCCATTAGTCCATGATTTCAAGGCCCATTCCTCCATCATTGAACATATGGTTTACCTGTAGAAACTTCAAGGCCAAATGCATAATATACTGTTACTTAAAGACTCGAAAGCGAAATATTGTAGAAGAATATTTGCAATGCAACCCCTATTATCCCCTTCAAAATCCCCAATCCACAAACCCTACTACGCATCCGCCATCACCCCTCTATCGCCGCCTGCGGATTCTAGGGCTCCTAACGCCGGTATTCTTACCGGCAATTTCCCTCTTTGTGGCTGAATGTAATGCTATGTGCGTTGATAACTGTGTCCTTTGTGCGCTAATGCTTTCTTTCCACTGCGTTCGATCTCTGAGAGTCCATCCCTGAATGTGTTATCACCTCCCTTTCTTCAGGATCTAGTCGCAGTTAGCTTACGCGTAGGAGTTTATTTCTTTATTTGCTCTAAGTACATGAATCTGCGAAGCTTGCTTGCAAACCATCCTTCCCAGACTTTAGTCAGATTTTTACTGCGCCATATTTGTGAGTAGATATCGTTACAAGTCTGGAAAATTAAATAACGAGAGGAAAACCTGGAGAACGGGCTTCCTGTCATCCTTGTGAGTCTTCTCTTTATGGTGTTCAACGTTGCCCGATTACATTCATATAGTTGTTTTTCGTGCTACATCTGGACATTACATTTCTCCTTACTTGGATCCTCGAAGGTGTTTGGGCAAGTTGTCCCTTTTGGACATAATTGGCAGCATATTGTTATCTTGTTATCTCTTTGATAGTCCTTTTCTTAATCAATGATTGATTCCGACGTACTTTTTATTCATTTCATTTGTAACTTATTAGCCGTACACATGCTACCCATGTGGTTCCCATTCATTAAAATGCATTTGCTTTTTGCTTTATTTCTTAAATATTCTGAAGTCATGGTGTCCGCTAAATGCGCCTGGTTATCTTCCATTTTGACCTAATCCCATTCAAATATTGTTCGCCCTTATTTTCTTATCTGGAGCTATTTAATGTAGATATCATAATTTACATTGATGTCTCTCTGTCATCTATAAAGCAGTTGTGATTCAATTCAGTGCCACTTCTGTGTCGGAAGATGACTATAGTGAATGCCCTTCATGTTATTATCCTCATGAATGAATTTAATCTTCATGCGGTGATATTTAAGATGGTATATGTCCTCATCCTGTCTCTCAGTTACCTTCTATGTCCCGTTATAAATGTATCACAGGTTTTATGTCACTCTTCCTTAGCCTTTTCATTGTATGGTCAGTTTATCATAAATTTATGCAGGGATTTGCATATGAGTCCGCGTGTTTGACCTATATCCACACGCATGAAGACATTTTTTATGTGATCAAGGATCTCTGGTTGAAGGTTGTAATTGAGCACAACAAGATCATGACAGACAAGCAGTGCAAGTTGGATCTTTAATTCAAGAATTGCCAGCAAATCTTCACAGCTCATAGCCCTTTTAAAGCATTTTTCACCTCTCTTCTGGGGATTAGAGAATTTTTTGCATGGAATTAACTTTGTACATAATCCTATGTAGTATAAAATGTTACATCCATTGAGCATAATTCCATCCTTGTTTTTGGCAGAAATCTTGTATTACTTACATTTTTATTTACCAGCTACTCGGTGAATGTAATATCCAAGCTATTTTAGATCCCTTGTCTTTTACACACAATAAATCATCGTACATTTGTACTTTCATATTTGACCTGTCCATCATGAATTTACCATACCTACACAAGCACTAAAGCAATAGCACTCAACTTATGGTCATTCAACGTACATCTGCCCACTTCTTCACTTGCGTTACAGACTGGTTGTCCCTCTGTCCTGTGTTCAGTCTGCAAAACTATGCCCAATTCAGAAACCATCGCGGGGGTTGGCTTGGACTCCCTATTTCCATGACCCACCACACAACTCCTTGAAAGCTACCACCTTCTACTTCCTGTTATGGAATGGAAAGTTTGGTTGGCTACCACCCCCACGAGGCACCAACTTCCACAATACACATTGCCCACCAAAGAGTCAGAGTCCTCTAAACCCTTTTCCTATCTCTAACATTTAAGTTTGGTTAAGAGAATAATTTCATTTAATACCATCCCTTATTTTTAGAAATTACCTAACATAACCTTTTTTTTCTTCTTCATTTAATATAATTAACAATAAAATAAATATATATTATAAATTTTTTGACAAGTGTATTAACCTTCATGCCCATTAATGCTAGTGTTATATAATAATACTTGGTGTATATTTTTTTGTATTTTCTTTTTTTGGTGAAAACATTTATGATTTGGCGACGTGGAATGAATATCTACCACTCCATGCATGGGCCTAACCCCCGAGCACACGCGGTGCTCGAGCTGCCCGTCGGACGTCCATGCATCAAACCTACCCCCTTCAATCTCTCGTATATATTACCCATCTCGTATCCTCTTCTCTGGGAAGAAAGAAGAAAAGCAACAATACACAGTTGAGCCTTTTTAACTCCTAGCTAGCTCCGGCGAGAAGTGATCGGAAATAGCTTCCATGGCTTCCGCCACCCCCACCGTCGAGGAGATCCGCAAGGCCCAGAGGGCGGACGGCCCCGCGACCGTCCTGGCCATCGGAACCGCCACGCCTAGCAACTGCGTCCTACAGGCCGACTATCCCGACTACTACTTCCGTATCACCAACAGCGAGCACATGACGGAGCTCAAGGAGAAGTTCCGGCGCATGTGTACGTAATCTCCGGTCATCTGCAGCAACCACAGCTTCTAATGTTATATTAACGGAGGTATTGTTCTATTTGTTTACTTGCAGGTGAAAAGTCGATGATAAAGAAGAGGTACATGCACTTGACGGAGGAGTACCTCAAGGAGAACCCGAACATCTGCGCGTACATGGCGCCGTCGCTGGATGCGCGACAGGATATAGTGGTGGTGGAGATACCGAAGCTGGGGAAGGAGGCGGCGGCCAAGGCCATCAAGGAGTGGGGGCAGCCCAAGTCGAAGATCACCCACCTCATCTTCTGCACCACCTCCGGCGTTGACATGCCCGGCGCTGATTACCAGCTCACCAAGCTCCTCGGCCTCCGCCCCTCCGTGAAGCGCTTCATGATGTACCAGCAGGTACTTGGATGTCAAATGCTTAGATCGGCAACTATTATCGCCATTATTATGCCTAAGAAGCTCACAATTTACGTAGTATTTATTTTTAATAATTTACAATTTTATTTTTTTTCAATTTATATTTATTAAATTAATAGTTGTGGCCTTATTTGTTAAGCCGATCTCTCTCTCCGGTGGTCGTGTAGGGTTGTTTCGCCGGTGGGACGGTGCTGCGTATGGCAAAGGACCTGGCTGAGAACAACAAGGGCGCCCGTGTCCTTGTAGTGTGCTCTGAGATCACCGCGGTCACGTTCCGTGGGCCCTCAGACAGTCACCTGGACTCCATGGTCGGCCAAGCCCTGTTCGGCGACGGCGCAGCCGCTGTGATTGTTGGCGCGGATCCCGACACAAAGATCGAGAAGCCGCTCTATCAGCTCGTCTCCGCCGCCCAGACGATCCTGCCGGACTCCGACGGGGCCATCGACGGCCACCTCCGCGAGGTGGGCCTGACGTTCCACCTCCTCAAGGACGTCCCGGGCCTGATCTCGAAGAACATCGAGAAGAGCCTCGTGGAGGCGTTCACCCCGATCGGGATCAACGACTGGAACTCCATCTTCTGGATCGCCCACCCCGGGGGCCCGGCCATCCTCGACCAGGTGGAGGCCAAGCTGGGGCTGAAGGAGGAGAAGATGAGTGCCACGCGCCACGTCCTTAGCGAGTACGGGAACATGTCCAGCGCCTGCGTGCTGTTCATCCTCGACGAGATGAGGAAGCGGTCGCTGAAGGATGGAAAGGCCACCACCGGCGAGGGCCTCGACTGGGGGGTCCTCTTCGGCTTCGGCCCAGGCCTCACTGTGGAGACCGTCGTCCTCCACAGCCTCCCCATCGAACCGACTCACTGAAGAATCCGCGCTTATGATCACATCGCTATGGTTAATGATGAATATATCATCATCACCTCCGTCACTTAAATTGCTTGCTGGCTTTCTTTCCCAGGCACCTACCAAACTTCTGTAATATGCACTGATGGAAAACCCTAATGTTTTATCGAATGATTAATCGTTTTGTCATCTAGCTCTGATCCTATATGTGCTAGCTAGCATGCCTGCCAATTGCCAACGACGAGTCAAAAAACCAGTGGTAGGCATGTGATGTAGCTTTGCAAGTTGATGCACGTGAAGGGTTCCATCAGCTGACTCCATTTGTGTGTTTCTCTTCTGTTATCACGAGACCATGAAGTTGCTACTTACTGGCGGAATTGATGTGGGTACACTAATTATAATTAATAACTTATATGTACGGATCGAACTCTTATATATGTTATCCGACCCCTAAACTTATAGGTGCCTGCCCTGTCTATTACTCGAGGAAGGCGTCTACCAGGCCAAGACCGCCTATCACCCCTCATCGTTCTTAGCAGGACTCCCGCAAAGGCTCTCCATTATAGGGAAAGATGGCTTCCAAAAGAAAGGTAAAATTTTTCTAGATTTTTTTTTTAAATTTTTTTACAAAAGGTACGCACAAATGCCCCTGAAAGTACTTTATCGTCTTTCCCCTTCTAAGATCCATCAGGAAGCTTCAGCACTAGCGCAGATCTCTTGGAAGAGCAGCTCCCTGGCCTTATTCACAGTGGTGAAGCAGAGGCAGGTGTCCACCATGAGATGATCAAGCTGCAAGAAGTCGCCCAGGCTCTTCTTCAGATGCTTCAGCACCTCCAGGGTGGAGCCAGCATCGTCACTCCTTGTGCGCGTATCTCAAAACCCTTGTTTCTTGACCTCTGTCCGTCTCGCAAAAAGTTTTTCTTTGCAGCACATCGTCGGGGTTTCAGCAGAAGCTCAACAAGTGAATCCACCGTAGATTAAGGTGGCGTCGCCGACGGAAACGTCTTCAGAAAATTGAAGTCCAGCGGAGTCGAAGAGACACTCCTTTCTGACATTTCTTTTGCACTGACACTGCTATATATATATATATATATGTGTGTATATAAAGACATGGGCTTACATGTAGAAACAAAATAGAGAGAAGACTAATTAGACTTGTATTTGGTAGGGTGCGCCTGGCCCAGGATGTAGTGCAACGCCTGGGCGACGCTTGAGAGCCCAGGCAGCAAGCCACCTTAAGGACCCTCCCCATAAAAAAATTAATTTAATATCATGTGGACCAGTGGCCCACGTATCAGATATTAAACTGATAAGAACAGATACTACACTTGATCTTAGCCAAAAGGCCGAGAAAGGTATGATTTGATTTGTCGAAGGCCCATCTTTTTTATAGCCATCATGCTTTCCTATGGTACTGCGAGGTTAGCCATGTGGGATTGGTTAACGTACTCAAGTAGCAAGAACTCGTGCCCTATGATTCAACTATGTCCAAAGCCACCTCCTCATGGACGCTAGCTAGCCATATAGGTGGCCGCGGGTTGCTGTATGACGATATAGCATGGATTGGGCCGACTGAAGTTGAGCTTGGCCCATATATAGGCCCGTTTATGTGACGTATAGGTCTCCGCACGGCCCTATAGCTATAAGGGTGGCCGCGGGTTGCTGTATGACGTGGTACATGGATTGGATCGACTGAAGTTGAGTTTTGGCCCATATATAGGCCCATTTATGTGACATATATGTCTACTTACGGCCCTATAGCTATATAGGTGGCCGCGGATTGCTGTATGACGTCATAGCTTGGATTAGATTGACTGAAGTTGAGATTTTGTGTGCCAAAAAAAAAGTTGAGCTTGGCCCATAGAGGCCCATTTTATTGACACGTGTAAGTCTACCGATGATAATTTATGACGTCATTAATGACCACCACCAATTAAATATGGAGTAAGTGCACGTAGGGAATATTTTTCACAAAAATGCAAAAATCTGTGGTATTTGCATCCGACCGTGATAATATTTATTTATTTTAATATCCTCGATTTTATTTATTTGCTCCATCAAATCTGACATTGGGATGAGATTTATATTAATAAAGAAAATCACAATCCCTCCACCCCACCTCCTACCCACAGTTAGGCAAATTCAATTCTTCTACGCCCATTGAAATAGCATTAGCCCACATGATTATTTAAGATTTTTTTTGTTGTATTTCACATGGGTGAGATTTGATTCCATTATTTCTCAGACCCAAAGTCCAAGATTCCATATAATGTTTACATCGTTTCTGCCAATGGAGGATGATGGCGGGATGCCCTTCTTATTCTAGACAAACTTGTGTTCATACGGGTCTCCCATTTCCACTGGTTACTCTTTCTTCTAACCAAGTGACTCTCTACCCCAAGATAAGGGTCCTTTATTTTCCTTTGTGGGTTGTTGTTTGTCTCTGGGCACCCCATGATTCTCTCGAGGTCCCTTAATGCCCTCGTCTTTGAACACTGGAGGCTTCTCAATTTTGATGAGTCCATCTCTTTGTCCAATTTTCATTAGGGATTGGAATTTCTCCCCAAGTTCACAAGAATTTGTGCAGTGGCCTAGCAGTAGTAGTCACACAAGCTCTTTCATCTCATTGCAGTAGCCATGGATGTCTCCCAGGTCTCTCCTTCCAGTCATTCTTCTGTCTTCCTCACCTCTTCGGATGGTGGTTCCTGGTGGATACTTAAAGACGTCTACAACTTTCTTAGAGCAGAAAATATTCGCGCCTTCATGGGGCGTGATCCCCGGAAAGGAGAAGATTTCTCCATTGATGCCCGTGACGCAATCCAGCGCTCTATAATCTTCATCCCTCTTTTCTCTCATGATTGTGCCATGAATGAGCATTTCCTAGACGAGGTTGCGCTGATGCACGAGCGCACAGAAAGAGCCGAGGCTGCATGATCTTCCCATTATACTTCGATATTGATCCAAACTTCATAAGAAACCAGAAGGGAAAATTTAAGGAGTATTTCTCCAGGTACGAGACAGATGGGGCCGTGGATCCACTTAGAATCGAGAAGTGGAGAGAGGCTCTCCGCCAAGCCGCATCCTTGGAGGGTTGGAGTTAGAAAAACAGGTGAATCTCCATTCCTTGTTGTTTCCGTTTTCCTTTTGGATTGGCTGCTGAGTAAGTTGGATAAGAGACAGAGTGAGAGGCAGTGATCTTTTTGTTTACTTGCCTTTACCCTTTCTATACATACAATGGTGAACTTTTGGGCATGAAGCAAAGAAAATGTTTTGGGCAGTCATCAATTTCAGTAATTCAAACCATGACTGCTTGTGTTGTCTGGCTTTACCCTTGGTAATGTTTCCCATTTGACAGGGACAAAGACCTTGTTATGATAGCTAAAAGAGTGAAGGCCGTAATATCATCCTCCAGAAATATGGAAGAACTGCAGAGAGTTACGCATAAAGCTGAGAAATTAAAGGCTGGCATTTCATCACAGACAACCCATCGTTATGATGTTTTCATGAATATAACGAGCCGATTTACTGAATACGGAATCGGTGGAGGCCTTTACCATAGACTTATAGATAAAGGGTATCAAGTCTTCGGATTAGTCTCTGTTGGAGAAGACATAAACAGTACTGCTGTCCAAGCAATGACGCACTCCAAAGTGTGCATTCCTATATTCTCCCTTGGTAAAAGTGAAGGTATCAGCATGGATTACCTAGATGAGCTTGTGGTGATGCTGGAACTCAATAAAAGCCAAGGGCACAAGATCTTCCCTATATATCATAATACTGAACCATACAAGGTGAGGTCTTTCACATATAGAGGGTATAAGGAACAGGTGGATCCCCACACAATTAAAAAATGGAGGTGTGCTATCAGCGAGATCACATCCTTCAAGGGTTGGGTACTACCTGATGATTCTGATTATGACGATGAGTAAATCATGATTCCTATGACTCGTCTATTTTGAATCTTTCACGTTGTTGAACAAATGCATGCAAGTAACTATATAGATGTTGGAGGGCCGAGCGCATAAGTTTTGTGTGCTTTGAATAATTCATACCCATTCTTCATAATTTCCTATTGTCCTTAATGCAGAATGTCTCCCCATTCATCACTTGAAATAGATCATCTCATTTCATATGTTGAAGGACTGATCAAGGAGGAGGCTTCACCCACTGCCACGGAAATAATAGGAGACTACGATTATGATGTTGTTTTCTTCAATTTTACATTGGGTGGTATTGGTGACGACTTTGCTAAGAACCTCTTTGACAAACTTGAGAATGCAGGAGTTCGAGTTTTCAAGGTGGAGGCTGATGTTTCTATGGAAGTTGGGGCTCTTCCAGTAATGAAATTACAGTCAAGAATATCTCTACCTATATTCACTCAAGGGTATGCCAATAGAGAAGTGTTCATGGACATGATTGTAGGAATGGTGGAGCACAGATCACAGAGCCATGGCCGTAGGATCTTCCCCGTATTCTATAACATTGACCCTCACATGACTGAAAAAGGGATATGGGGTTACTTTAATGTCTTCTCCCAGGCGTGGGATATGGGAGTGGGCTATGAGGGTGATTTCACTCTTGAAGGGCTGGGAAGTAAATGACGGGTAAGTAAATTTAACTTTCCAGTGGATTATCTCGTTTTTTTTCTGAGCATTAACTAATCAACAACAGAAATCTCACAGCCTGGAAAAGGGAAAATGAAATTCAAGAATTAATCTTGATAATATAATTACTATGATTTCTTTACACTTGTTGTTGTAGTATATAAAGTTCATGCGGATACTGCCTGCATATATATATATATGTGTTGAATTGTTATTTAATCCAGCATACTTCCACCAACTTCATTGATAGGTCTGATGCATCGGAATGGTTAGAGGACATTGTTTCGCATGTTGTTCTGAGTTTGGTCGACATTTCTTCATTAAACCAGGATATAATCTCGAAAAGTTTGACATCATCTCCAACTCAGAGAGCTCAGGGTCATGACTATGATGTTTTCTTGATCAGCCAATCTTATAATGTTTATTGTAGAAAAGTGGCTAATTGCCTCTACAAGTGTCTTCACAATGCAGGGGTTCACGTTTTCAGATATGATGATGATGTGCCGGTGGGAGAAGACATGTTTGATTATGCTCTTCAAGCAATGAAGAGCTCCAGCACACTTATTCATATACACATTCGACCAATGAATAGATCTATAATAAGATGGGACTGTTTGGTCTTCCTTCTAATAAGAATGCCAGAGTGTGAATGGAAGAGGATCGTCCATATTTACTATAATTGTGTTCCAGGCAGCGAGTTCTGGCCAGGGATGGTTGATTATCGTGATAGGTGAGTCGTATTTAATCATGTTTCAAAATATGATAAGCTTTTAAAATTGACACCGTTTGTCAAGTCAAAGATCTAATGGTGTGTTGATTATTATTACTTGGACAAATCTCATATTCACAGACTCATCCATGAAAAATTGGAGGCTTTCACTTGTAAAATTCTTGAGGCGTTGAATAACGAATCATATACACCAAGGCCACCAATATCATTACTGGAGGACTTGGAACTCGATGTGGAGAACTTGGAACTCGATGCGGAGGAGAAGCTGGATCTCGATATGGGGGAGTTGGAATTAGACGCAAGTGATACAGGTGAATTACCTTACTGAAGCATTTGGAATTTATTTTTGAGTAAGCAATTCTCATTGCATTTAACTGTGATGTGCATTACAAGATATGGATTTTCTTAAAAACAAGTTGTCATGATCAGGCAAAGCCTTCCACATTACTCTCCAATCAAACTAAGCTTATTTTAATTTATTCCATGCAGGATCATCCTTTGATATTTCTACTCAGCCAAACCAAGCAACTGGAGATAACCTGCAAGGAGCAATCTGTCCCAAGGTACATTGCTGCCCTCTCGAATAAAAATTCAATAAAAAGTAATGGATCAAATCATCATCCTATTTTTTGCTCTTTTTCAAATGTTACACATCTCAGCTGTCAGAAGCTTCAATCCCAAGTTCATCACCACCACAAACGCCAACATCATCTAGCCAAAAATACCAGGTATTCTTGAGTTTTCGAGGGCCAGATACACATAATGTATTCGTGGATTTCCTTTACGAAGAACTCATAGAAAAAGGGATTAGTGTCTTCCGAGATAATGAGGAGATTCGGAAGGGAAATCACATAGGAGATGAAATCTTGAGGGCAATAAAGGAGTCAAAGATCTTTGTGCCCGTCTTTTCGCAAGGGTACGCCTATAGTAAGTGGTGCTTGATGGAATTGACTGAGATGTGGGAGTCCATGAAAGATCAGGAGTCGGAGATCAGTAGGAGGGAGATCTTTCCCATCTTTTACGACGTGACTGTCGATGAAGTCAAGCTGAAGGGAGACATTTATGCTAAAGCTCTCGAGGATCACAAGAAGGAACACAACGATCAGAAAGTGCAGTCTTGGAAAGAATCTCTGAAGAAAGTTGGAAAAATTAAGGGATATGAACTGAAGGATTATCAAGGGTAAAACAAAGTCTAATGAAACTGATCTTACAAGAATTTAATCTGTAACCCATTTTTTTTAATAAATATTTACTTTTGATAAATTGAAGGCTGGATCTTTCTGCACAAATTATTACAAATTTTTACCACACAAATTTTAGTTATTATTGTATGTGTTTACCTTGGCAGGCATGGGAAATTTACCAAGATGTTTGTGAGAGACATATTGGCCAAGTTGGAGGTGAAACAGATAGCTCTCACTGACCCTTTAGTTCAAAGGGATGATCAAGTTGATGCTATCATGAATTTGCTATACTTGGGTGATGCCGAACAAGTCCATTATGTTGGGATCTATGGGATGGGAGGTATTGGCAAGACTACCCTTGCCAAGATTGTCTATAATAAGCTGCTCTGTCAACAATTTGATCATTGTAACTTCCTACCTGATGTTCGGGAATCAAGCAACCAGCACAAAGGTATTGAAAAATTACAGAAACAATTATTGTATAATGGACGTGGCACATCAAGAGATTTCATGGATGCAGTTGATGGAATTGAGGAAATAAGGAAGGTCCTTGGCCACAAGAGAGTCTTGATTGTCCTGGATGATGTAGATCACAAGAAACAAATGGATAATCTTGTCGGAGAAAGTGGTCAACCATGGCTTGGTGGGGGCAGCATTATTATCGTCACCACTCGGAACAGAGATCTTATAGAAGGATCGAATTTTTATACTTACCAAGTGGAAGAGATGGAGTTCGATGAAGCTCTTCGACTTTTCAGTATGCATGCATTTAGAAAGGAATCTCCTCCCAAGTGCTCCCTTGATATCTCAAAAGAGGCTGTTGAAAGTACCGGAGGACTTCCACTGGCTCTGGAGGTCATAGGTTCGTATCTTCGTGACAAGCATCCTGATAAATGGGCAGAGACGATCCGAAGATTAAAGAAGACACCTCATGAAGATGTCCAGGCTAAGCTTAAGATAAGCTATGATGCCTTGGAGCAAAAGACAAGAGAGATTTTTCTTGATATTGCATGCATGTTTATTGGTTATGAGTTTACTTTCCCACTATACATGTGGAGAAGTCGGTTTGAAGATGCAGATCATAGAATAGGCCAACTCATTCAAATGTCTCTCGTGAAAGATGTTCGGTTGGATATTAGAAAAGAAGGATTATGGATGCATGATCAGTTGAGGGATCTCGGAAGATATATAGTTGATATTGAGAGGAATGAGAAAGGTACAACTAGGGTATGGACCGACAATGAAGCTTTTGAGTTGCTGGAGGAAGATGAGGTAAGAACACATTTGCTCAATTAAATACTCTAACCTAAACAATTATCTTTCATTAGTAATTTCACCATTTGCTCTCTTCTCACTCCCCTCAAAACTTGAATAGGAAAAAGAATGCCTACAAATGATTCGTCTCCAAACAGGCACTCTCACAAATGAACATCTTTACGGATTAAAAAAGTTGAGATATCTTGAATGCAAAGAGATTGACCTTTCCGGGGATTGGAACCATCTTCTTCCTCAGCTAAATTGGCTTTCTTGCAAGATTTGTCCCTCCAAGTCTATTATAACCGGGTTATGTTTGAAGAAAATTGTGATTCTTAATCTCTCACACAGTTCCATAACTGAGGATTGGAGCGGGTGGAGCCAAATTAAGGTAACCCAACTCATTTGCTTATTATGATGATCTGTCCTTACCCCCACATATGCCTAATTATGCTCTGTTGATTTGCAGGTAGTAAATAAATTGAAGGTTCTAGATCTTTCATACACAAGTCTGGGAAAAACCCCCGACTTATCTAATTACACGAGTTTAGAGAGGTTAATTCTTGAAGGTTGCAAGGTTCTAGTTGAAATAGATCCCTCAATTGGTAAATTGGAAATTCTAAAATTCCTAAACCTTAATGGGTGCATTTCTCTTCGGAGATTTCCAAAAGAATTTTCTTGTCTACAAAATTTGTCATGCTTATTATTAGAGGAAACCCCTATTATGAGAATTCCAGAGTTCATTAGTAGGCTTCCTGGTCTCCATTGTCTTTCATTATTTAATTGTTGGGAGTTGGAAATTATACAAGTCTCCCCACACGGGAAGAATTTAAAGGTTCTGAACTTGAGTGAATGTTGGAGCTTAGACAAGTTTCCGGATGCAATAGGATATATGAAGTCACTAGTAGTGCTGGTTTTAAGTGGGTCCCATATCACTAAAGTTTCATCCACGATTGGGATGCTAAAGCATCTCAAAATTCTTGACGCGGGTGGATGTAAAAACCTTGAAGAAATATCATCTGCAATTGGGGATGTGAGGTTGCTAGAAGTCTTGGATTTATCGCTTACAAAAATCAAAGCACTGCCTCCTTCCATTGGGAATTTGAGAATGCTGGAAATGTTGAATATAAGAGGATGCCACTACTTGATAGAACTTCCATCAGAAATCAAGGAGTGTACGGAGCTGTTGGTATTAGAAGACAACCAGGGGAACATTCTCAAGAGTCTGGAGTTAGAGGTACGCTGTTCTTGTTGTCTATAAGGTTAAACAATTGTTAGCACCAAACCTATATTTTGATGATGAACATTCTTGATCTCTCAGAGGGGACGCAGTTGGGCATGTGGTGACTGTATAGATTATTGGCAGCATATATTATGGAAGATAACAGGGTGCTTGGAACTCGACTTCATCTCTGAATATTTTGACAAATATATAAGTGAGTATGGGTCATCATTATCCATCCGGTTGTCTCTCTTCTCCATAAGGATAAAATTTCGTTGTCTTGTGGGAGAGTTTTCTATCTAAATAACAGAAATATCTTATTCAATTATTAGTAATCTCTTTCACTGTCTTTTTTCTCTTTTTGAGGAAAATCTTTATTGTTCTTGTCAGAGGAGATGAGATAATGTTGGATGGATGACACAAGACATCTCTTGCCATAGCCATAGTGGCTGGCAGCACAAGCGAGTAATAGACATTGACTTCAATTATGCGACAATCCTTCTATTCAGGCCTCATGTTCAGAAAATATCAATTATGTATTTTATTATCTGAATGTTATATACGTCTCATTTCCTGTTTTTTTTTTTTAAATTTGAAAGTATAATCTTTTATAGTGTTATTATTTATTACATGTTTTTTGATATGTGCGATAACTTGGAGTGTACATTCTCTTTTGATAGTGTTATTCCTTTCCTTTTCCTGTGCAAAACTTTACTATGTCAATTTCTTCAGTTTTAGGAATCGGGCTTGTTAGGAGGTTGTAAAGCTCTCCATATTCGATTTACTCCCTAAGAACCTTCATCCCTTTGCTGCAGCAGCACTAGGATTGTGAGGTCCATAACATCTGGAACAAGGAGCTGGCGATCATTGACTGAAAGTGTGTCAGTCAAGCGTACGAGGAAGGGTTAACCTTTGTATGATGAAAACATCTGCCTACCCTACTCAGTTAGTTTTATGAGCTTGACTCTAGTGTTTGGGTGCTATTGTGTTTTTCTTTTTCCAATCTGTAATATTTTTCATATTTATATAAAATAAACGTTTATTAAAATAAAACGGGTATAATTAAAATGTTTTTTTGTCCTCCTTGGGTATGGTTCCGACTCGACCTCTCTCTGAGGTAGTCTCGGAATTCTGTGGACACGCTCACCTGCTCCGCATGGTGCGAATCCACGTCGTTATCGGCGGCGTCGGCCGGTTGGTCCCTCTCCTTGTCCTCCTCTCTGCTCTCTCCTCGCCGCTCGCCGCCGAGGATCCGTCTCTGATCATCTCCCGCTTCCAGGAATACCTCCGGATAAACACTGCCCAGCCTAAACCCAACTACCGCCAGGCGGCGGACTTCATCCTCGCCCAGGCGAGTTCCATCCCCCTGGAATCCAAGTCCTTCGAGTTCGTCGATGGGAAGCCCGTCGTCATCCTGAAATGGCCGGGGACAAATCCTAGGCTTCCTTCCGTCATGCTCTACTCCCACACCGACGTCGTCCCCGTGGAGCAGTCGAAGTGGGACCACCCGGCCTTCGGCGCCCACGTCGACCAGGAAGGCAGGATCTTCGCCAGGGGTTCACAGGACATGAAGTGCGTCGGGATGCAGCACCTGGAGGCTGTCCGACAGCTGAAAAGATCTGGTTTCGAGCCGGTCCGGACTGTCTATATCGTCTTCTCCCCTGACGAGGAGATTGGAGGCCATGATGGGGCGGGGAAGCTGGCAGAGTCCGAGGTTTTAAGGGAGATGAACGTGGGGGTGGTTCTGGACGAAGGTAAAGATTTGGATTTCATCCAAAGTTCGAAGCTTTTTTTCCCCTTTTGTGGAATGTGAAAGGGAAAGTTCTGTTTTAGCATCGAATATTTCTCCACCAATGAATCTGATTAACAATACCTAATGAAACAGCTTAAGATCGAATACACTTTTAATACTACAGTTCATATTTTGAAGTGCAGGGCTAGCCTCGCCAAATGAGAAGTACAGAGCATTCTATGGGGAGAGGAGCCCATGGTGGCTGGTGATCAAGGCTACTGGGGCACCTGGTCATGGGGCAAAGCTGTACGATAAGGCAGCACCGGAGAATTTGTTCAAAAGCATTGAGACCATTTGGAGGTTTAGAACCTCACAGTTTGATATGGTGAAAGCAGGCTTGAAGGCTGAGGGTGAGGTTATTTCGGTCAATATGGCATTCCTCAAGGCTGGAACTCCATCTCCTACTGTAAGTTACCATCTTCTCCATTTGCCTCTGCTGGATGAGGACTTGTTCTTGCTGCTACTTTGCTTGATGAAGCATCAATGTTCTATTAAGAGGAACTCCCTGTTTTAAGAGGAGTGTTTGACTTAGAGAAGGCACTGTTCTCAGTTGCAGAAAAGCTGATCCTGGCTGCTTTTAACAGGGTTTTGTTATGAATTTGCAACCATCTGAGGCAGAAGCAGGGTTTGATGTCCGGGTCCCACCTATTGCAGATCCTGTATCACTTGAGAGAAGGATAGCTGAAGAGTGGGCACCTATTTCTCGTAACATGACATTTGAGGTACTGATGGCAAGTCCTTCATGCCTCCGCAAAGTACAAGTTGTTCTCCAGGTGGGCCTGGTTAGAGATCTGCATACTACTAAATATTAACTGTAACGCCGGACTGTGTATTGCAGTTAAAGCAGAAAATTGCTGTACACGATCATCATGGAAAGCCTATCATTACTGCCACAGACAGTTCCAATCCATGGTGGGCTCTTCTGGAAGAAGGGGTTAGAAAAGCTAATGGATTAATTGGAAAGCCTGAGATATTTCCTGCCTCAACTGATTGTCGATACTTCCGACTATTGGGCCTGCCGGCAATTGGCTTCTCTCCAATGGCGAACACACCCATTCTACTTCACGATCATAATGAGGTTCCTTTTTTTTGTTTCCAGAACTGAATATCAATTTTCCTTGGCAAGTGATAACCCTTATATTATCTTATTGCAATAATTCTGATGCAAACGTTCGTTCATCTCTTTGCCAAAGGGAGAAAGAACTATACTCATATGCACTTCATGCTTCTTGTAGTATCTCTTTAATGCCCCTTTCTTCCACCTCTGAAGTGATTAAATTTACTTATGGTTTCTTGTGTTTCTCTTGCAGCATCTTGACAAAGCTGAATACTTGAAAGGAATCAAAGTCTTCGAGTCTATAATCAAAACTTACACATCCTTTGTGGGAGATTCAAGCAAGGAAAGCTTCCGGGATGAGTTGTAACGTGAAACTGGGCTGCGACTCCAGGCCACCAAATTCTTCTAATTATCAGATTCCGATGAAATTGTATACCAGAAAGATATGTGATTTCATAATATGAGGCTACAGGTAAAAGTTTCATATTCCACACCTGGTTTGAAGAAGACAGATGGTCCGAAATCGATTGCCTTCAAAGAAAAACCATCATCCCAATCACCGACCCCAATAGACCAATCATCCTTTGCCAACTTCCATATACAAGCGTGAGTTACTATGATCCATTTTTCTTTTGGCCCAATAATCTTAGCTTGTGAATAATAAGATAGCGTTCAAGAAAAGACCAACTCGCCCAAGGGCCATTGCATGGTGAATGGATACCAGTAATCTATACATACCCCACTCAATTGACAGTCATCTACTCGATGCGGAATTAACGTATAGCTCTTTTAAGAGATCTGCATTGATCATGGATGCCGACTAAAAAACATTTGCTCTGCAGGTTAGTGAAGCTCAACTTCTCTCTGAGGAGATGTCAAGCTGGACTCTTACTGGTACTTGATTCATTTATGGACATGCTTCCATTTCAGCTCCGTTCCCCATCTGATCATTCCGTTTCCTCTTGGCATGTCTCCTTGATCTGTCTTCCTTCTCATCTGCGAAGGACAGGAATGTCTGGAGCCGGGCAGAGGGGGATTTGCATCGGTAGGCAGGGCTGGATTCTTGAGGTTGGTGCCGGCTGAACTTCCTGATCATTAAGCCGAAGTAAGTGATGAGTGCAAGGACACAAGCAATCCCACATATGAGGAACAAGCCCCAGAAGCTCTTTATATTTAGCTGATCAGACCCAGTATTGGAGCCTTGGGGTCCTTTGCAGGCTTTCTTCAAAAGCCAGCGATCATGGATCTTCTGGAGCTCACCATTTTCTGACAGGGCTAGGATAGCTGTTGACATGTCAATGGCAAGAGGAGAGTCTCTTGGGAAAGCCTGTAGAAAGAAACACACACATCTTCAGCAAGGATCTCATGAAAAGTTAAGTCATGTGACAATGGCTCTTCAAGCCAACCTCAGTGCCATCCCGAGGGCTAAGAAGGGCCTCTGTAGGGCTCCATCTAGCCCCAAGGAGCCAACCCCACTTGAAATGTTCGGGCAAGTCCACTTCAAGATAATGCATGGGAAAAGAGAGACCAAAGTATTTCACAATACTCACAAATCCCCACCCGCTCTTCGTGAATTGCTGGCCTCTGATAGAGAATTTGCAGTAGTTGGATAGGAAGAGCTCTATATAGGGCTTCTCATCGACCACAGCTGCAACAGTCCCATCCTCGAGGGCAGAAGCATACTCCTCAGGTGAGCCCAGAGCGATGAGCCTAGACTTGGGAATGCTCAGTTCATCGATCATATAGTTCTCTGCAAATGAACCCACCTGATATCCAATCGATACAGTGCTGGAGATCAGGGAATCTACCCCACTGATCGGTGAGGAGAGATGCTCGACGGTCAGAATTGAGGTCAAACTTGCAGTGTAGCTTGAGTTGATTATTAAGACAACAAAGAGCCATATGATCAGTACCATACGACCAAGGGATCCCACAGTATTTTCTCCTGGATTTTTTTCAATTTTCAGTAAAGCATAGACCATACTCTTCAACTAGAAAACTGCAAATAGATTGCTATCAACAAAGTACGACTTACTATGGGAAAAGAACATGGTAGAGAAGCTGAACCTGAAAAACCAGAAGAGAAAATCAGTTAAGGATTTGGAGCAAAGCCTCCCTAGCAGCAGATTGCAAGTGGCAGGAACTGCTGTTACTGTGAAAAAAGCGGAAATCTAGGAAAGCTTCCTTAGTTCTCTTGAACCAGATAGATTGAGGGCTCGTATTTCTTCTGTATAATGAGATGCTTACCAGAGAACGGTGACAATCTGGTCCCGAGGCGGACCCCGAAACTCGTCATTTATCCTGTGCTCAAGAATCCATACTACTGCTCCTATGATCAGAAAGAAGGCCCCTGTGACAATCCACATAACTGGAGTAAATGGTCGCAGGAAGGTCCACGAGCTCGAGTTCAACTTCCTAACCGGGGCCACGACTACTAAACCAGACTCTGCATAGGGTTGAGTGAAGTCTGCTATTTTTGTTCGGTTTGTGACAATTGCAATATCACCTACAGCGGCATCAAAAATCTGCATAAACATATAGAATGATTCAATGGTTTGCGTAGATCATATGGACAATAAGATGGTTTGATAGGGAAGTTCAGATGACCCTTCCTTTTTGACATAGTGCAAAGAGGAAGGATGACCTGAAAAAAATCCCATGTTTCATGCTTATACTCACACCAGAAGCAATCATATTCACAAGCTCATTATAGCTGGGATTCTTCTTTCCATCTCCAAAAGGTATAAACTTGTAAGGAACTGCATAGGGAAGCAATTCTATAGCTGCAAGGAATACATCTATGCAGTATCCACGAACTTCATCAGTCCCATTGATCTGTTCGAGAAAATCCCGATAACTGACTCTCCGAGGAACTCCAATCCTCAGCTCTCTACCATTGTTTGGAAAAACCCAGCCTCGGGGTGTACTCGTGCTTCCACCAGGCCAAACTACTCCATCCAGGTGCTGGTTTGCACTAGATCGGTTTGGTGGCTTTTCATACAGTATCTCTGGTGCTATGACTGAAAGTCCTGAGTAGTTGGTCCAGTATCCAATCTCCTGAGATCCATCTTGCTTCACATTTATAACGTCATATGCAGGGTGTAATAGAGACCGATCAGAGGTAAACTTGATTGGGCCAGTCAGACCGGTCATCTTCGTCTGCAAGATGTCATTTAGCAATTTGTCCCCGGCATTAAAAATGCTTAAAGCTCGTAGGTTCAGGTAGCCTCGGCCAAAACCATCAATTGTCGGGTCATCCGTGAAGGAAATATCATTGCCCTGACTGAGAAAAGTCTTCAATGCTCGAGCAATTATCCAGACTGTGTCATATGCATATAAAGCATATGGGTTGAACCCAATGGAACCATTGCTCATCTCATTCCACCTGGATATGAAATCTGATTTCCTTTTGGATTCAGCCGTGTGAGGACGAAGAGTGAGTACTCCTTGGAATGTGGCAACTGTACTTGGAGGAAGGGGAGAATTTGAGTCGAGAACAGTGGAAAGCCATGTGCTTGCAATCCATACATAACCCTTCTCCATCATCCCAAGTTCCTTTGCCATCTCGAAAACAAGGAGACCAGTCTTGGAGAAAGTGTGCAAGACAATAACTCGGCATTCCTGCAACTTTATCTTATTTAGCTCAACTGCTACATCATCTCTGGTGCTGGTCGGATCAGGGGGCAAGGCCGACTTGTATGAGATCTTACACCGTCTATCAGAAAGCACATCACCTAATGTTGTTACACCATTACGGCTGTGGTCATCATCAGAGTACATTGCAACCACCTCTCCCCAACCATAATAACTGATAATCTCAGCAATGGCAATCATCTGGAAAAGGTCATTGGGTGCAGTTTGGATGAAATATGGATACTGGAGAGGTGAGAGTGTCGGGTCCAATGCTGTGAATGAAAGCATGGGGACATGGAGCTGGTTAGCTAGATGTGACAGAACGTGAGCCATTCCTGAGTTTTGGGGTCCAATGATAGCCACTGTGTCGGACTCCATGAACTGCAGCGCTGCGAGTAATGAACCAGTACTTTATTGCAATGACCATCAAGTGAAGGATAAAAAAGGGTTAAGCTCCAACCCTATATCTAACACGATTGAGTTATACCTATGGCAGCTTTTCCAAAGATGGTTCACTTAGTTGTAAAACTAGTAAAGCAAGAAGCCATACCACCGATGATGCCAAGAAATCCGCTGAAATTAGAGTCGTGCATCGATATGGACAGCTTTCGACCGCCAAGAACAGTAGGGTCGGAGTTCACGTCCGCCTCAGCAGCCTTCATAGCGATCTTCGAGACTTTTCCATTGATGCTGCCGAATGTGAAGATAGCTCCAACATTCACCACATCCTGACTTGGCTGCCCTTGGGAGGAGGCGACCAGAGAGACAAGAACTACCCACAGATGCCAAGCTATATCCATGTCGGTATACTCCTAAATGGACACCACAAGTTTTCTCCAGGATAAATACAGTCCGTTTCCTTTCTCAAGCTTCAGAGAAGTCCCATGGAAGCAGCAAAAAGCTCCTGTGGGTACTGAACCGACAGGAAGAACCAAGTTTTGAAGTGGTACATAGCACTAGAAGGAATATATCAGCACAAGCACTATCAGATCCGAATCAAGGAAAGGTATTGACAGATGTGTATGCAAGTGAACATAAAAAAAGGAGAACCTCAGACTTATTTGAGTGACCACCCAACACGAAAAAAAGCGACAGGCCACTCAGAAGGAAAGGCTTTTGAATCACAAAAAAGAGAGATTGTCACTTGTGAGCTACAAGAGTGGGCATCCTCCATTTATTTACTTCTGAGTATTGAGAGTATACTTGGAGCTGGGGAAAAGGGCAAGCACGGCTTGCGAGGTTGGGTTTCCTCTCCACCCAATAAGAGTATCTTGGGGGAGAGAGAGAGAGAGAGGTAAATGGAATACTATGTTTTTTTTTTCTCTTGTTAAGGTTAAAAGTAACAATTGGCCAAAAAGGGTTAATAGTAACAAGAGCAGCAAAAGGGTGCCAGGAGATGCAAAGGGCAGAGGACACGTTCTTGGCAAGCGACGGAAAACGATGCTAGGGGTGGAGAAAGAAGGATAAGCTCAGACTATGAATCCAGCCAAATAATAGAAAACAGAGGGAGAAGGCGCTCTGAACCTGTGACTGCGTATTGATGACACAAGCCTTAGGAAGAGCTTAAAGTGTCGGCTGGCTACAAAATCTGGACTTGCTTTAGCCCACATGATACTTCTGATTCTTCTTCCTTTTTTTTTTGAAAAATTTGTTTTTTTATTCCATATTGACGGGATTTGATTCCATTCTTTCTCACACCCAAAGGACAAGATCTAGCCTTTTCCATTTCTCATTTAAAACCAACAGCTGGGTAGAGAATGTTTACATGTTCTGCAAATCAAGGATGATGAGGATGGGGTGGGGTGCCAAACAGTGATTTGAACATGGCCTTTCTCTAGACAACTTAGATTCTCACGGTCTCCCATCTCCATAAGTCACTCTTTCTTCTACCAAATTTCTAAGCAAAGTTTGAATTTCACTTCCTCCCCCAAGATAAAGGGTCCTTACCCAGTGGCTTGAGGACCATACATGAATATGATAAGACCGTGGAATCCATCGATGGTCTATTTTATAACCTTGTTTCATTCGCCACACGCCATCGTCGGAAAAAGAGCAACGAACATGGGGATGGGCGGTGGTAGGGACTGCACCCGGATGTGGCACTGCCAATCTTCTTATGGTTGTGGGGGCAACATCCACTTTGTAGTGGAACCGTTGGGTGTGACGTGGGTATACAAGGCCCCCACCATTGTCTTCCTCTTGGCCGAAGATTCTCCCATGGACCCTTAATGTCCTTGAGTGCCAGCACATTCTCAAAGTCAAGCAAACACTTTCATAACCAATTTCTTATGTAGAGAGGTTGCATCTTCATTTTATATCGAATTTATTTGTCTTGTTTACGAGAGTAATATAATAAAAAGGTCAATCAAACGCCTCAATTTTGACGAGTCAACTTGTCCAATTTTCTTTTGGTACTAGTTGGCTTAGAAAATTGTTAATCAAAGCATGTACCTAACTCAAACAATTACTTGTCCTATATGGGCATGTCCCATTGCAATTCTTAGACTCTACCCGTGATGCATGATGTCAGACCAGAGTACTAAGATTATATTATCAGTGATTCTGTGAATGTGACTCGTTTAAGAGAAAAAGAAAAACATGCCTACTCATCACTGTCACTGTCCATTATCAAATGCTGTAAGGGTTACAGTCCATCAGTTGATTTCTTTTCGAGAAAGACTAAGTTTGCGCTGAGATCGAAACAGGGCCTGACCATTCTTGAATCTTCCTGATGGGTCTGGTGTCAGATTCTCAAGGTCATGATGTTGATCCACACAATAGATCATGGCAGTGGCCGGCTAAGTGGCTGACTTTGTTTTTCTAGGGGTAGGGCACTCAAGGACCACCCATAGTTGAGATGGTCTCAAAGTACACCTCCCCATAATATCTCCACCATTAGTGTGCCAACCAGGCTGGATCCCAGTGGCTGCTCACCTAGAATCTCGTAGATCTAATGGGTGCCTCGGTGATTGGATGCTCTATGCATTCTATAAGAATCAAAATGAAATAGGACAGTGGTAAACCAAAGAGCTGCAGTGTACCTGTAGTGGGTATGGACTCAGCTACCTTATCAGAAATATCAGATGACCATTTCTTGAGAGATGAACAGTCAAGAGATCTGAATTTCATGACAGAAACAGGTTTAGTTCCAACTTACCTGTAGGGTCGCTTAGCACTATAGAAGGTTAAGAATCCAGCCAGCCAATAAAGTGCTCAATCTAGAAATTCCATCCTTTCATAGAGCTCTGTAAGCTGCAGGGGTACTGTCCCACTATCCTCTCTTGGGGTGAGCCTGATCTCACAACCAGATTCAAGTAAAATTAGTATCTCTTCATATCCCTCTTCCTGAATACTAAGCAGAGAGAATAAATGGCATTGCATTGGCTACAGCTTTTGTTACCAATGAATTATTTTATAGACTAAAGCACAAGCCAATGATAAGCAAGAGGCAGCTGAGAATCTGCGATCTAAACTTTACTAACCCAAAGCAAATTCAGGATTTTGGACTGTCCTCAACTGGATTTTGGCACTAAAAACACAGTTTAGTTTTACTTGCTCTACTTGTTGCAGCTCCCTAAAGTTCCTTTCATTCAGCCTTAACCCAGAAAAGGAAAATCAATCTGCAATTGGCCACGCGGATGCAACACAGCTAGATAAATGTTCTCTGACAAGTGTTTTGTGTTATACTCATTTTGATCCTTATGGGTCTCTCATATTTCAATGTAATGAATTGAAAATAACAATGTTGAGATAAACCCCTAAAATACTTTTAAGGTACTAAAGACTTCTTCGTCGTAAACAATGACTCGCCATGAATTAGCTGCCTGAACATACACATACCAAGCTACTTAGTCAAAAATCCTTTCCCCTGTTGAAAAAAATAGAAAAGCAAATGAACTCAAAATGCAGAGTAGCCCTGGTATCATAAATACATTGTTCCAGCTTCCAGGACTCGAGATATCAGAATAATTAGCTTTAGACGCCTCAAGGAGCCGCCCAGTGAGGTCAACTCCAACTATGCCTGCTAGTGTGCCGGCCGTGTTAGAAACTCCCATCACAATTCCAGCATATCTTGGAGCAATATCCATGTGATTCACGGCAAAACCAGCCCGCCCCAATGCCAAGAAGCCGAGTGCCATGGATGAGCAGAAAACAGCCCCCGAAGAGGTTCTGAAAAATGGCAGTGCCATCAATGCCATAGAAGCCACTATGAATCCAACAGTGTTAAGGAATTTCCGAGTTCTAGTAACAGATAAAATTCTTCGGGTGATCAAGTGATCTGCCAGAATTCCTCCCACGTTTGAGAATATGAACATGTTCAAGTAGGGCATCATCTTAGAAGAGCCCATATCCTGGAGGCTGAGCTGCAGGCCTTGTTCAAAATAAGTGGGGAGCCAGTTCATCAGCACATAGAGTGCATAGTGGAATGTGAAGTTGTTTACCACAATAGCCCAGACCGGCAGACTTATGATAATTTTCTTCCATGGGATTGTGCCAGCCCTGGCAGAAATTCCTCCATTCTCTAATTTTTCCTTTTGGATACCTCTGACCGGTAACAAGGACTCCCCAAAACCAGCAGCAGCAGCCTTTGGGTGTTCAGAGCGGGGGGGATCACTTGCATATTTAAACCAGAGCAAGGACCAAAAGACGCCTAATGTTGCTTCAGTCATAAACACTGACTGGGGACCTTTAATATTTACCAGAGTTGGGAGCAAGAGCATACCCATGGCCGCACCCAGATACATCCCGGAAGTGGTGAGTGACACAGATCTGGACCTTTCATGAGGTGGCACCCACTGTGCTAGAACAGTGTGAATTGATGGAAAGATAAACCCCTGTGCAACCCCCACAAGCAAGCGAACAATCACCAATACTGCTGCTCGATTAGGATCTAGTGGGACTAAAGCACAAGTCAAGGACCATAGCATGAAAGAGAAGAGCAGAATTCGTCTTCCTCCCATCTTTTGGGCAGCCCAACCCCCAGGAACCTGAGAACAGGCATACCCATAATAGAAGGTGGAGAGTATCATGCCTTTGCTCGATTGGTTCACTCCAGCAGCATCAGCTGCAAATGTGTATGCAATTGAGAAGCCAACTCGTTCGATATAGCACACAGATGTGCAGATGAAGGTGAGGATGACAATTAGGTACCGCATTGGAAATTTCATCTTCCTCATATTTCAGCAACGTTTTGTTTATTGGTAGATAAATATCAGCTCTCCTGCACAAGAAGTCTGGAACCATTCAATGCCCTGGCAACCAGCACTTTTTTTTTCTGTCAATCCTCCCAAAGTCAAAGGATCTTTCACCCAGCTCCCACAGGCTAACATTTAGGAAAATGACTTCGCATTAGTTATTATGAATTGAACCGGAAGAGATATAATGGTTGTAACGTGGAACATAACAACTCATGTCACTGTGAAACATGGACATAAATAAATAGATAGAAAATGACCAAATAACAATGTGTAGTGGCATGTGGGATGCATCCATTCAGAATGAAAGAAGCTTAAATGATGATAGCAACTGGTTGTAATTGCACTTGTCTTCCTCGAGTAAACATGCCACAGAATAAGCTCCATATAAAGAAGGCAGGTGAAAAAACGGACACTGTCACTAAGATTAAATACATGATATAATTGAATTATTGGTGCAGCTAAAATGAGAGAAGCCATGATCCAAAAAATAATAATTCCGTGGTCGTTCATCACTTTCAGTCGAGAAGTGTAAAGCAATATCACAATCCCCTCCTAAACTACATTGACTGAGCACCCTGCTTCAGATATGCCAAAGCAGAGCTGCATTTTCCTGTTGAGGAATTTCGTCAAACACCCTTCCTGGGCCAGCATCATCTGAGCGTACTCAAACACCAGAATGTGCTAACTGATGGAAGAAAGTGCTATGCCATCTCACACAACGATTCAGAGGGGACAGTCAAAAGAGCAAGTAAAGGATGAGATTGAGAGAGCATTAAGCCACACCTGTGAATTGGAAGCAGAACCTCCAGGCCGGAGATGGGATGCCACGGATCGGGGAGACGAACGGGTGTTGACGCCCAATAAGTCAACTTTCTGACAGAAAGCTACCTGGGCAAAACACGACAGGGGCAGGACGAAGGAGTTCACGGGCAGAAGGGGAGTAGGCAGTCAGTCAGTCAGTATATATAGAGCCAATGGAGGCGTTCACCCGAATATCTTTTATGGTGATGATGAGTTGAAATTTACCTCAAGCCTCAGCTTCCAGGCTGTTGTTGCCTGCTCCCCGTCCTCCTATTGGCTCCCAAGAGCAAAATCTACCAAACAAATCTATGTAGAACTTGGCTCTGCTGATGATTTGATGGCAGTTTGGAACAATTAAGGCGAGATTTCAGGAAAAATAAGATTTTTTTTGGGGGATATTTAGAAATTATCAGCTTATCTTAAGGATTAAGCTCTAAATATCTTCTTATCTCAACAAAAAAAATTTGTACAGCTTAAACTTTAAGCAGTTCTTGTTATGGATATTATTTTAGTTACATTAATCCTAAAATGTAGGATATATATATATAACTGATACATAATTAAGCCTATCATACTTACATAATAATCTTATTTAGTTTTGTAATTAAGGAAAATGCAGAGTAATTATGTAATTGGGTTAAGTCATGCGTGAGTAAGCTAATCATGTTATCACAAATTAATCCATACTTAATTCTCGAATATGTTAATCCATGATGATTATTTGCATGCAGGTCCGGGCTGCACCTGCGCCACCTGACGAGCCCACATTAGAGTATAGACCGAACCAGTGGTTGTCTTAGGTTAATTTCAGCACTACCCGGGAGGCCTGTGTTTGACGATGAAATAGTGTCTTGCGGTTGGTCCATGTAATCAAATCTTGGGTGTGGCAAAATTAGTGGGTCAATCGGATTTGGATCGTGTGGCTGGCTGGCCTCTTCCTACAAGCAAAGAACATGTAAAGGAAAAGGACCCACCTGGATTCCCCCTCGCGGTGGTGCCACGTGTCTATGGGTAAAAGACAAGATTTTATCCGGCCCGAACTCGTCCCGGACCCCGGCTTTCTCTCTCGGCCGACACGTGTCAGTTCTGTCACGCAGTTGACATCCCATCACGTGCCCTGCATGCTCCAACCTCGACGTACAAGATTTCTCGCTATTTCCAAGATGCCCCCTGAGAATTTTGGTAGTCCCACTTCGCCTCCCTGGAGTACTCATTCTGGCCCTTCTCATGGTGTAATGATGCCCCTTATATCGGTTCACAACTTATACCATTAAACCGTTTTCGGTGCATTTTGGTTCAGACCGGACACTGAACCGGATGGCACGATCACCCGATTAGAAACATTTCATAAATTGGAAGGCCCCCCTGGGATTTTTAGAAATTTAATGATTCTCAACTGAAGGCAAAGTCAACAGGGGTATATTTAAAATATTAGAAAAGTTTCGATGGCAAAATGAAATGTATCTATACTGACAGGGCGAAATTAAGGAATACATGAACAAACGCTCTAACGGAGAGTAACTCCCTATGTTTGTCTCTCTGCTACAGGTTGTGTGTGTGAGAGAGAGAGAGCAGAGAGGATGGGTAAGTTAGTGGAGAAGAAGAGGAAGAAGAAAGGGAGGCCTTCTCTGTTGGATCTCCAGAAGCGGAGCCTCGAGCAGAAGCAGAGCCAAGAACATGAGAATTCTGTCCCAAAGCCGTCGCAGAATTACAAGATTTCCACTCGAACGCCACTCCGTCGATCCACACGGCGGAACCCATCCTCGGACTGCGCTTCCTCGCCGGACGATCACGGCAGAGAGGACTCGTCGCCCGGGCGACGGCACCGGGAGAAAAAGCTCAATCTTGTCCTCCCGCTGCCGAATTCGAGCCCCGGCAATCTAGACGAGTCGGGTTCCGTCGTGGCGGAGGTTGACGACGTGCGGCAGGACCAGAGGAAGCGCAAGATCGCTGCGATTGACGTCGGATCTGGAGCTGGCGTCAGCACTGAGAAGGTAAAGATTCGATACCTTCAGGCATCTCTGCAAAGAAAACGAGGGCTTTCTAAATCGGGGATTTAGGAGCTTGTGTTTTGTTAGGAATGCGGATATGTCGTTTCCTTGTTATTTCAAGGGAATATCAGTTGACTAGATCTTGGCCCCAAAAAATCTTATCTTGAAAATTGAGCCTTTATTGAACTGTGCTATCCGCCAATAATTTGGGTGGTTTTTAGTACAATTGGCAGTGAAAAGGCGTTGACTTCCAACATTCTTGTGTTCAGCTCAGAAACTTCTTTTACGAGATTTTCATAAATTAAATCATTTTACCCTTTTATTTTTTCATGTCATTCCTGCAACATTTTTGGGTTGTTGCGTGTTGCTGCATATCCCCCCTTTTCTTTTATGCCCGTGCCGCGCTAATGATTATTAGGCTTTTTGGTTAGAATTTTGTCTTTTGTTTGATTATATTCACCGTTTGTCACTGAACCTTACCTTTTTTCATGACGGGTCTTTTTTCCATAATGGAAAATTAAAACGCAGTAGCTTTGACTGCAATTATAGTAACTGGTGTTTAATGGAAGTCTACAGGGAGTGAAGCTTACCAATTCTGTGAGCACGGATAAAGGTTTACCATTTGTCTCTGCCATTTTGTATTTATTAGAGGGACAGGACAGGACTGCGTGTATGTAAGATGAATTGTGTTTTGGATCCTGCAGTGATTCAGCCTGATTCTGAAGCCTCAACTCCTCTGTCAGACAAGAAGCTGCTAATTTTAATCCTTGACAGGGTCCAGAAGTGCGTAATCAAGGCCGTTTCTGATGTCAACTTTTAATACTTTTTTTCCGTGGATTCAATTTTATATGGTCTCAGAGTTTACTGTGTTGTTTTTGGCTTAATTTCAGAAAGGACGTGTATGGGGTATTTTCTGAACCAGTGGACCCTGAAGAAGTAAGTCTTTAAAGTGATGATGCATCTACTACCTAAAACCCATATTCATGAGCATAAGTTCTGTCTATTCTTGCCTGGCATTTATTCTATGTTTTCCATATGTTCGTTAAACCTATCAGCTACCGGACTATCATGATATCATTGAACACCCAATGGATTTTGGCACTGTGAGGAAGAAACTTGTTGATGGAGCTTATGCAAACTTAGAGCAATTTGAGGTTGGTTTTGCTTCATTATGTTCCCCTACAATAACTTTTCCCACCTTTGTTTTTATTCCTTCCATTTTTTTAATGTCCCTTAATCGATATGATCATCCCCTCTTATATCTTTTCTATAATATTTTCACTCGTTGAACAGTTTGCAGACATTCTTGATGCTTTCATTATTATAAAAAATTTAACTAAATGCATGAGAACTGAGATACTGTTTGTTATTTTGCAGAATGATGTTTTCTTAATCTGTGCAAATGCGATGCAGTACAATGCACCTGACACTGTATATTTCCGACAGGTATAATAGTTTGATTCTCCCATGCACAGCCCTGAGTGAATTTCCCTTTTTAGCTGATTTTTTTTTCTGTTTCAAGGCACAATCCATGCAAGAGCTGGCAAGAAAGCACTTTGACAACTTAAGGCAGAATGGTGATAACAATGAGCTGGAACCAAAAATAGTGCGAAGAGGCAGACCACCAACAAAGCATTTGAAGAGGCCACCAGGAAGGCCACCTTTAGACTGTTCTGATACCACTCTCAAGGGAGAAAGGACCATACCAGCAAAATATCTGAAAAAGGGACCTTATTCTGCAGACAGGTTGGGATTGATGACTCCATCAGGTGGACTTAGAAATCATGATGTAAATTCAAGTTGGTTGTTGGAGAATAAATTTGGGAGGAATGATGAATTTACAGGTATTTGCTCATTGACTTGTCCATATAGAGCCTAGGAATATGCATCTTGTGTTTTATTTAGATTCCTTTGATCACATATTTCCTCAGGCTCCTCACTGAAGGGAGGACTTATGAAGCTTGGGAATAAACAGACCATCCCTGAAGAGAATCGACGGGACACATATAGATATTTCCATCCTCCCACTTCAGGACGTGAACCTTCTGCTTCAGCTACTGTGCACTGGGAGCGGAGGCCACTGATGCAGGTATATTATCCCATCCATTCCATTTGTTGATATTGATGATTTCTTGGAGAGAAGAATTCAAACTAATTTGTTAAGTTCTGAAGATTGTTAAAAGATTTAGTAGGGTCAAGAAATTATAGGAAATAGTATAAGAAATTAGACAGTAAATAGTTGGGTTATTCTATAAGTCATAAAATCCTTTGGAAACCAAAGACAGTTGAGAAAGATCCATAAATTACCAGATTGGTAAGTCTGCATTCATATGCTTTGAAAAATTGACGTCAATTAAAAGACTGAGAAAGATATTTCTATTTCCTGGAGTTGCATTCATATCTCAGGAATTTGGCCTAAGTTTCAATATTTTGAGCAGAGAAAGTAAAAGTTGCCTGGACATGTTTCTTTTGTTTCTTCTATTTGCAGCATCAGAAGCTTATTATCAATCAGCATGCATCTGGCACATATTGCAAGTAATTGATATGCTCATAGAATTTCTGCAAACTGAGTCTTTGGCTAACCAAACCAAAAAAAACCTGCTAGAGTTGACTGATTGATCCAAAGTGCGAATATCCTTGCTATGTTGTGCCCAATTCTCACTATAGTCGCTCATCATATCCCTTACCCCCCAATGTTGGCAATGATCAGGTAGGGTTACATTCAGACCATGGTTATGCAAGAAGCCTAGCTCGGTTTGCTGCACATCTGGGGCCTGCTGCTTGGAAGGTTGCTTCAAAAATGATTGAAAGGGCTCTTCCAGCTGATGTTAAATTTGGACCAGGATGGGTTGGAGAAAATGATCTTTTGTCCCAAAGACAGTTCCAACTCGCTTCACCGGCACTGTCATCTTTGCGCCTCTTCTCTTTCCCCGGAAGTTCTGGTTCTAAGGATACTGATCACTGTTTCCAGGACCTAAGGGATGCTTCAGCAGAAAAGCCGTGGAAAGCATACTCCAATCCAGTAGAGAATCATCCATCTTTTAATCCATCAAGTGAACCTTTGCTTCCTCCCTCAGAGAACCTTCCTCAACCTATCAAGGAAATGGAAGCAATTGACAGATCAAAGTTAAAAAGGCCTCAAATACCAATTTACAGAAATGGGTTTACAAGTTCATATGGATACGATAATAATCTTGCAGCAGCTCATACTGGAAAGATGATGGCAGCTAAACCTTCTTCTGTGTTTCATTCCCATCCAAATGGGAAGGGTTCCCTTGAAGTGCAATCTACAATATACTCGAATTCTCTTCACCAGGTCCCCAGTGATATCAAGGATGGGGAACTCTCCAAGACTTCCCAGGTTAACTCAATCCATGGAAGGTCACCGTTGTTACAGCAAAATCCTGAGCCTGATGTGCCGTATCAGCACTGGCTTGAATCATCAGCGCCGGACCTCAATGTCCGGTTCCATTCACCAGGTTCCCCTAATTCTTCTCGAGCCAATTCAGCTCAGCCAGATTTAGCATTGCAGCTATGAAACTAAATATAGATCAATAATTCAGTTTCATCAGGTACCCCTATTTTTTCCTTTTTCAAGATGGCTTTGGAGCTGGCTAAAGAACTAACAGTGAATATGTGGGCATTTCCCTTGTACAGAACTGTGCATTGAATCTTAGGTGCAGACAAAGGATGACAGGTTTCTTTTAT
Source organism: Trapa incisa (assembly GCA_030064435.1). NCBI lineage: Eukaryota > Viridiplantae > Streptophyta > Magnoliopsida > Myrtales > Lythraceae > Trapa > Trapa incisa. Next base: position 12,191,414 of record CM057769.1, on the reverse strand, counting down.
TGGAAACATGTGGGAGGCCATAGTTTTAGCAGTAACACCTGATTGTCACTCTATGTAGCATTGTGATTTCATTTCCCTCGAATCTATAACAATTTTTAGCATTTTACGATGAAGATAAGAATACATGTTTGAGATTCAATTGACTCTCCGTTACTTTTTGTTTCTCCCAACTGCAGACAGATCCAAGATTTCAGTTCTTTGTGTATGGCCGGCCATCTCTAAAGTCTTCAATGGTGTAATCAAGAGTTGACTTATTTGTTTTACCAGGTCCAGGAATCAGAACTCTAAGTTGGCATATCACCTAACTGTTTTCAATGGGAAAACAGAACATTTTAAAACAATGATCAGTTTTGTGATTGTGTCAACAACTATTGGGTGGGGTCATCCATGAAACTTCTTAGTTCCTACTATCTGATAACAACAATAAATTATTAATATAGATGAATTATGGTTGAGCTATTAGCTTCCTATCATCTTTAGCATTATGTTGAAGTTGAGTTTAGCTGGAGTTTCCATGAACTAGATTTATGAGTGTCATATTAGGATCTCGGGTAAATCTACCAAACAAAAGCTTGGAACTTTGAATGTCTTCTCTCAAATATAGGAATTCACGGAATGAGGCTGAATCTTGTGGCTATATCCAACTTCAAATGCAGAGGTATAATCATAGTTCCATGACCCAGAAAAAAAAAACACTTGTTCCATGAGAACTTTCTGGGTCATTCAAAAGTGGACATCAGTTGAAAGCAGCATCCTGACTTTTAATCCAATAAAGTTGTCCTTTTCTTCTTTGATCTAAAAATTGGGTTGAAGATTAGACACTGAAACATTTTCACACATGGATATGGCCAAAGTCCTTATGACATCATCCCAGTTGGTAGATGACCAAAATAGCACCCATGGTGGTCCAACCCAGGGGACTGTATTCCTCTGTTGGATAAATGGAAAGCACCCTTTCCAAGCCTAGCTTGATATCATAATGGAAAGCATCAGTTTCCCTACTTTTGGCCATTAGTTTGTGGAGCCATCAACCTGACGGTAAGTATCTATCCTGTGATTTCACCAGACAGTAAATGAAAAACTGAAGGAGAAATTTTCTACCTTTTAGTAAGAAAGGAGAAAACTTTTTGTATCCTCTGAAAATGTTTTCCCACGTGGATCCCACCAGTGAGGCAACAAGGTCAAAGGGAAGCAATAACGACCCTCACCTTGATAATTGTGGAAATTACTAATATGTTATGGCATGCTTCCAACTGATTGCTATTGTGTCTGACTTGACTGATACTTCTTACACGGCAGTTGACTTGCAATTTCGCCATTGGTTGCCATTTGCACCACCAGACGTTTCACACCTTCCCACTGTCTCAACCAGTCAACCTTCCCTCTTACATATAATCAAAGTAATCCTCAAATTGGTTCCAGGAAACAGAGCGGAGAACAGAGGGACCCAGAAGAAGATGTTCGTGTTGAAACTGACGGAGCCGCTGTGACAGAGCAAGAAACAGAGATTTTGCAAAGAAAACTCTCTCTCTATCTCTCTCTCTCTCTCAAGGGTTTCAATTTAGAGTTGGATTATTTAAAAGCAGCAGCAGTGAGGAGGAGAAATCTTGATGGGGATTTGTTGGGGCTCTAAAGCTCCAGCACCAGTCACTGCTCATAGTGATCTTAGTAGAGGTAGGTACCATATGACTTTGCTTCTTATTTTACAGAGTTATGCATGGTATATAGTTAATGGAATAGGTTTTAACGATCTGGGCCATCTTACCATAATTGAGATCTCAATCAGTTTAGCATGACTTATCTTGAACATGTCAGCCATGGAAGAAAAGATTTAAGCTGTTTCCGTTGATGGTAGTGTGTGGTTGAATTAATGTCAGGGACGGCCAGATTGAGAAATTTCTGCATTTGGTACATGTTGCAGTTCTTTCCGAGAAAACATTTTCATGCATCAAAAGAGACAATCTTCAAACCTGCTGTGCAGTTGCCTATCTCAGATGTTAGTTCCATCAAAATAATCTAATTTCATCAACTCCTATACATGGGACAATGCAGGTGGAACCTCTCAAACAACAATCACCACGACATCATCCTGGGGCTTCAGCAGCACATCACGATTCAGCCAGTCCTCGGTCTCTACTGGAAGTGGTCAGGAGAGTGTAACCGCTGCTGCACACTTCTTACCCCTCCCAAACCTGCGTAGCTTCACGCTTGCTGAACTGAAGGCTGCGACTAGGAACTTCAAATCAGACACGTTGCTCGGTGAGGGTGGGTTCGGAAAGGTCTTCAAGGGCTGGATCGATGACAGGTCCTCGTCAAGGAGTGGCAATGGTAGCAGCAGTGGAACACCGGTTGCTGTCAAGAAATTGAACTCCGAGAGCGTGCAAGGAATTATAGAGTGGCAGGTTAGATGGCATAGATGATGCTTTTCAAATAAAATGTTTATGGAATTAGTAGATTCTAGTCTAGGCCCTTCACTTTGTGAGCATACCTTTTTTGCACATTCATGTGGAATTTCCCAGGAATGATATTTTAGAGCTTGTCTTCTCCATGGTTTTCGGTGGCAGACAGAAGTAGATTTCCTCGGACGACTCTCCCACCCACACCTTGTGAAGTTGTTGGGCTATTGCTCGGAGAACGAAGAGCTGCTTTTAGTGTACGAGTTTATGCAGAAAGGCAGCTTAGAGAACCACCTCTTTGGAAGTAAGCCACCCAAAATTTCCTTAACAATACGAGTTTTGCTTCTGTCTCGTTGGAGTTCTCTGATTGTGGAAGCATATCTGGGTTTGGAAATGATATTGGATTAAACCCTGAAAAAATCATCATTTGAATCTTCAATTCTTTGTTCTAATATAAAGGGGGTGCAATGGTGGAACCGCTTCCATGGGACATAAGACTCAAAATTGCAGTTGGAGCTGCCAGAGGACTTGCCTTCCTGCACACCTCTGAAAAGCAAGTGATATATAGAGACTTTAAGGCCTCTAATATATTACTTGATGGGGTGAGTTCTACGTTTCCTGCATCATATATCTCATAAATGGCTAGAAAAGGCAGCCACGGATGCAGAATGCCAAAGAAAGCAGAAACCTTTGGGTAATAACTCTGCCAAGAAGACCCAAGAAACTAACAGCAGATTGATTTTATGCATGCAGATAGAATTCTAGATGGATACAATACTGGCAAAGTTACAAGGTCTGTTTGAATTGATTTCATCCATGTCTGTTTGTCAGGACTATAATGCCAAGATCTCAGATTTCGGCTTGGCACGGCCAGGACCGTCAGAAAGCAAGTCTCATGTCACGACAAGAATAATAGGAACCTATGGATATGCGGCTCCGGAATACGTTGCAACAGGTAATCTCTGGGTTCACATCATCTTCCGATGCTTAGATTCCGAGTAACTAAACTAACTTCTTCTGTTGCATAGGCCATCTTTATGTCAAGAGTGATGTTTTTGGATTTGGAGTTGTGCTGGTGGAGATGTTGACTGGTCTCCGAGTTCTCGACCCTCAGCGGCCCAACGGTCAGGAGAATCTGGTTGAATGGGCGAAGCCATTTCTGTCCAACAAGCGAAAGCTTAATGGCGTCATGGATTCCAAGCTCCGCGGCAAGTATCCCTCTGCAGCTGCATACCAGGTGGCCCAACTGGCTCTGAATTGCCTTGAACAGGAGCCCAAGTGTCGTCCCTCCATGGAAGAGGTAGTGGTAACTCTGGAGAAGATCGAACCCACTCGTGCTCAAAGAACTACGTCCCAGCCCAAAGTCCGTCCATCTCGTCCAGGCCCCCCCAACAAACCCAGACAGAAAAATCCACAAGGCCGATCTCCGATTCACCCGAGGCCGAACGCAACCCACCACCAAGCCCCTCCCAGATTACGGTAATTACTTGTATGGCAAAAAGCCAGCTTAGATAACTTTGGCAGCAAAGGAACGTCCCGAAAAGTTCATTTCCTGCCATCATTTTTTTTTTCCAAAGAGGAGTCTCGAGCACGCTTGGATCAGATACGCATGCATTTGTTCGTATGGTTTGTCGAAAGTAAGACTTGTTTCCTTGAGGTTTTGACTTGCTTCCGTGTTGATGGCACCTCTCTTGCCTGTAATTTTCAGTTTCCGGTTGATGTTGTATGGATAGACACTCCGATTTTAATTGGGCAAAATATGTGGTCCCTCTTCGTTGGTCGGTGAAATTGACTTGACCCTTTGCATGGAAGGCAATCTTAGCAGGAATTGAAGAGACCCACCTGCCTCGGCGTAATTGATAATTACGGCCAACTGAATTCCGGTCAGACTTTTGGTTGGACCACTTACCTTTATGAAGATAAATTCCTGCCGTCCATGGACTTGCCCTGCAGGCATGCACTGGTTGCACAATTGATGAACAATGCAGCCGTCATTAATCCACCATAAGCCAATCAGGGCCGTGGGAGAATTTTCTTCTTTGTAGACACTTGGCATTAGCCAATTGCACAGGCAGTAAAACTTCTGTAATTTATCATTATTGTCTCAACTTTTCTACAGAAAAAAACAGAGTGCATCCCCTGAAATTTCCTAGATTTCCATACTTCAGTAGCTCTAACAAACATATCACATACTTTGGAGCATCACTACATGTACAGATGTGACCTCAAACCCGAACACCATGTTTCAAAAGATAAGATGGCGTGGTTACAAGGCAGCTACATGCTGCCAAATGAACTTCTGGTGTTGGAATGGACGACTTGATGAAGAGCTATTCGGATTGTGCGCCCCTGAGTCGCTCTGTATACGTCCAGGCACTCCTCAAGGTCGGCATCGCAAGTCAATAGTACCCACTCACGGTCGTCGTCTAGGTACTTGAGGTCGATCCCATTAACATCATCTATTCCGAACCTCTTGGCAACTTCACACAGTAAGTCTTGAAATCCCCAGTTGGGCTGCAAGCTAAAACGGATCTTTTCATCTCCAAATACTGCTTTTACTCTGTACGTGGTCCTTTCTTGTGAATCTGGATAGCTCGATTTCAGTGGGAGAGACAGTGACCCGAAACTTGGATTCTTGTTGAGCATCAGCTGAGTCTCAGGCCGCATGATGATATTGGGCTCCTGTCGAGTGGAGATGTGCAGATCCGCATCACTCTGAGCTCTTTTTAGGATACTGGTCGAGTCTTGGAACACAAGGGAGTCCCCAGAATTTCCTGCATTTGTGGCAGTTAAGTCCTGCTTCGTGCCGATGGAGCAAGAAGTAGATGAACCTGAGCTCTGACTGCATGAGGAGGAGGCAGATGACTTTAACCCAGTTGACCCGTACTGAACAGTGCTGTTCTCCGGCGGGTATAACTGATCGGATGATTCATTTGTGGAATAATTCAGTTCGGGGAAGCTTTTATAGAATGAACTGATGGGAATGGTACCCTCGGCTCCATGGACTGAATCCATGACCAGTTGGAGTTTCCTCAAGGAATGCCCCACTTTCTTGATCTTCCGGGAAGGCCATCTGTTGATCCCGTGTTGTCTGCAGATGCGCTTCAAAGTTGTAGGACACACTGCAAAGAGAAGCAGAGATGAGTGAGTAATCACAGATGGGCTACTGGAAACAGCTTTAGCCTAGCATAACCATAAAGTTCTGGTAAGAACTCAGGCAGGAAACGAGCAAGAATACCAGAATTCCATGCCAAATTACAAGGATTTAATAACATTCACTTTGATTAAATGATACTAGTGTAGTGATCAGTAGAAATGCTCCTAAAAATTGGGAATCCACAGATTTAAAGCTTATAACTGACCATTGATTTGAAATAAAAAATAAAAAAAGACATTCTTCAGCTGGAAAAGAAGCTGGAAGATTTAGCTTTCACATCAAAGAATGTCTTACAAAGACTCCTATTTGGCCAAAAACTGATGTAAAAAATGAATATCGAGTATAAGATCTGAACAGATAGATTAAAATTTATTCTTTCATGAATATACCTTTTATGCAAACTATGGCCTAGGATATGAAGTTTTGGCTCTTTTCTGGCATGTCAATCTTTTTTACTACCAAACTGTACCCTGTGCATTAGAACCAAACTGTAGTCTTTGGTTCTATTAATGATACCAAGTTATCCATAAGCTTTATAATTTTATAAAGAAACTATCTGATTTAGAATAGAAGAGGTAAAATTCACCTCCAAGACTTTGCGCTGCATTCTTCAGGCTCCCAGCGAAATATTGGCGTAGCACCTGTAAACTAATTGTCTTTTCAGTCTTCACCCGTCTATTTTGACCTGGCTTTCTTCCACCAACTAAGTCATTTCCACCAAGTGCATTGTCATTAGCAGCTATACTACTAGGCTTAGACTTGAATTCTTGGCGAATTTCTAAGTGAGAATCTCCCCATTCATTCACCACACTGAACTCTTCCTTCGGCATCTTATGGTAGTCCGACCAGGTACTGACTCCTTTACCCTTTGATTGGAACTCTATCATATTTCCAACCTCCAAGCCCTTCTCCAGAGACCCTTTTCTCATCACAGGGTTTGCCAATTCTACCGTCTCTTCCTTCTTAAAGTTTTCCTCTCTAGTTGGGGATACCATCTGTGAATTCTCAAAAGCCTGTAGCACAAAATTTGCCAGTGAATTCAACAACTGGTCCTGTCTGTCAGCATCTTTACAATCTTCAGGCAAGAAGAACTCCAAGACAAAGTCGGGTGACTCATTAGAAGTAATCACTAGAGGAATAGCAACAGCACATTGCAATTCAAACATCCTTGCATGGTGTGAGAGAGGGTACTCTGTCTTGCTAAATGCAGTTATATCTATGGCAAAGCATGGCTTGTTCGTCATGAAGGCTCTGCCAACAATCCCTTGACCTTTGAACAAGTGGTGCTCGGAACAAGCCTGGAGGAAACCTGAATACTTTTGATTGGACACAAAGCAAGCGGAATCAACAGTGGACACACATAACTCATAATTCTGGCTTGAGTGTCGGCGCCCTTCTTTACCTTGCTGGAGGCAAGATGCCCATGTGAGAGCAAGAGGCAAATTGTAAGCTTTGCAAGTAGAGGTTGAAATCTCTAGTACACGTGGTAAAGCAGCTTGATAAATCTGGTTGCAGGTCTGCAAGAAATTTTAAACATGTCACAGAGATAGCAGGAGCACATCCATCATTGTGGTTCAAGATGAGAATAAGCATGACATTTCAGGAAACTCGGCAGCTCATCATCATTTCTAAGCAGATATAGATGTTCTAGTCTCACTGATCTCTTATTTTTCACAGTTCCACGCTATACATATTAATTGAATGTCGAACTCAGCTTACGCATACTAGGGGGTTAATCATGCATTAAACAAGTCAGCAGCACATTCCACAGGCATAAGTTTGTGAGAAACTTAGTAGCTTAAGAAGACCATTCCCAGAAACTGTTAAAGAGAAAGTAATCTCTTATACCTTCACGCCAGGGGTGCTGAAGCTCTGAGAACTTCTGAGATCAACTGCCTGCAATTATGTATTTACTCTGTTAAACCAAAAGAAACAGAATGAATTTGTAATCCGCCAGCTATTTTCCAAAGTAGAAAGAGCTATAAATTAGACAGAGACCTCAAGAGCTCTGCAGACATTCTCGAGTTCGGGCTGGTAATTTATCTTTTGAGAGGTTGACACAATCTCCACTACACCGAGGCAAGTCCCACTGCCCCGTTCAAAGACTGGCAGTGCAAGGGATCCACGTACATCACATTGCTGGGCATAGTTGACTCGAGGGTACTCCTCAGCCTTGAAGAAGCGAACATCAGGAGTCCATTCAGGCAACTTGCCTAGATACACACGACCAGGCATCCCAAATGATTCTTTTGCATCTTCTTCAGCTGGGAATTGATAGTTTTCAGACACATTCCGGTAGCTCTGGAGGCTCTGGCTGCTTGAACCAAGGGTGTAGGGTTGGTTGCTAGTCGTCAAAACATGCCTCCCACCACTCTTGACAGGCACCCATATTTGTATTAGAACATCTTTGTCCTTGGTGCACTCTTTTAAGTATTGAATTGCTTGAACCAATCTCTGTTTGATGGGGAAAGGGGCAAGGCTCGTTTTTGGAGAAAACCACCACCTCCTGCCTAAGTCATTGCTCTCAGCTTCAGCTGGCAGGACACCAACTCCTCCAGCTTTCGAGTTCCCGGGCAGCTCTCTCTTAAGCTCGGACTCTTGCGTGTAACTAATAGAAGGGTGGTCCTTGGTATCCTGCAATTGTTGGTTATCTGGAGAGAAATTTGCAGTATCATGAATTGGAGAACCCCACTTTAGAAGGTTGAAATCATCAGTTGTTTCTAGCCAACATCCTTCAAATAGCAGCTCGTCCATCAAATCCATATCCACGGGGAAGTCTCCCATCTATAGAACTTATATGCTCTTCAAACTATTGAGTTCCTTTAAACGAACAAAAGATAATAGTTTGACGCAAACAACACCTGTCTATCAAGACCCAAATGAAAGAAGACCGGTGAAGATGAAGAACAAGTAGAGGAACTTCCAGGGAGGATTATAATAGGTCTCGTCCAATCTCCTAATCTGTCTGAGTTGGAGAAACATCACCATCAGCAAAACGATTTAGGAACTGCAATAAAAAGTACATCTTAGAAGAAAGAAAACATCCATTTATCTCGTTCACCCTAGAGAAATAAGAGCAGCTGCCATCTTCAAAATTATAAACCTGAAAGTCTATTCTCTTAGTATAGTTTATGAAAAAAACTGGCCTGATCGACCAGCAACTAAAATCTCCACACCCATCAAATAAACAAGAGACTGTGAACTTGAGGAGCAGAAGAAAAGTCATGTATTTTCAGAAAACCCAAAAAGAGTGAACTAAGCCACAATTATTGCTGATCAAATTCAGGAACCCACGAGCATTAAGGAGTTGAAGTAGTTCTTGAAATTTAATAACTGGGTTTTTTCCAAGAACTAATAAATAAAGTTTAAGATACGCAGGAAAGCAGTTCAGAAAAAAAGGAGAAGAGACAATGATGGGAAAGAAAGGAAAAGGAACTCACTTTCTGCTGAAAGAGTGGCAGGATCTTTCTTTCTGAGCTGGAAAAAGTTTGTCTAATTTGGGTTCAGATCAACAAATCTGAAACATTCGCATACATCAACCCCAAGAATTTTTGACATAGGAGGAAGAGGAAGAGAAGAAATCAGTACAAGCTTTGATCCCTCTAAGAATCCCATCCGCACGAAAAGGGGGCTGATCTTATCATCACCACCACCACCTCAATAGTCGAGAGTTATTCCTCTTGAGATGAATCCCCCAACCTCCAACAACAGTAAGGGCCCACAACTAGTCCTACAAGATATTTCCCCATAACTCCCCGTCCCCTTATAATAACCTTCTTCCCCACTTCATCGGTCATTACACTGTACCCTATTTGAGGTCAAATAGTATAGCTGGGACCTCAAAACGTAGAGAGCTAAGAGTGAAAGAGAAAGGGAGAAAAGAAACAAAATCCTTCAATAATTTAATTTGAGAATATGGCCATAATTATGAACCTTAGACTATGCTCTTCATTAGTGCAAAAAAAAAACACTATGCTCTTCAACGACAGTAGATACTAAGGATATCTAAAAGCAATGAACGGTCTATAATTAGTACAATCAATCATGTGACATGCTACCTTAATTAGTCACGCCAACATGATTGGAAAAGTGATAGGTCCCTTTACCTGCCTGTCCAAAATGACCAAATGGTCTTAATTTAGTACTTTGAGGATGCATTGTATAGTACAAGGTAAGGGTACTTCAACTTGGACAACATGCCACACATGTTCAATCATGAGCCAAGCAAAACAAACCAAAAGATGCCATAACAAGGCATCCATGGATTAACTAACTGCGCATCAAATTTTCTCAGGATAAAATGTTTTAGTTGGTCCATCTTTCACATCCCTTTTTACTCCCTCCTCTCCTTTGATCCAAGGTTATGCTTGAATTGAGTGGTCAAGTAGTTTATACATCATTATGGATCTCCATGTGAGTCAAAATTCAATTTTGACCATAATTTCATGTGAATCTCTTGGAATCCTTCTGTGCAAATGTATCCTTAGCTTTGTTTCTAGTTGAAATATAATATCATACATAAAATAACACATGCAGTTGTCATCATACTCATAAACAAATGAAGCATTTGTTTACCTTCTGCCATGATGCATGTCAGCTTGCGCATGATGTAAAGAGGCAGCCCCACTCTATTAAAAAAATGACAGATAAGCTATATAGAAGTAATTGCCTAACTGGGTATCAAATAAATTAATCACATTACTTGCTTTCCAAGACGAAAGCTCGAAGGGCAAGGAATCTCGAGATGCCTGAGGACACCCTTTTTTGTCCAGATGTCATGAGTTTCACTAGCTTCATGGCTGTGAAAATTGGACCATGTCGATCTCCAACCTAAAGAAGTCTGTGCTGTAGAAAGAAGGAAGAAAGAAACACAATAATTACATATTAATATAACTAATTGGCATCACTAATGTAGCTTTGCGATGATATGTCCGAGGAGGACCCACCCACTAGCTTGCCTCCACGTTTTCTTGCTCAATATTCAATGATATGCGGATGAACTTTCCAGTGATATCGCAATCAACCCTATTAAAAAATATCCCATTCATAGTCATCTCTTCTTTAAAGAAATATAACAATCCTCAATGGCGCTAACTGCGGGAGCTCTAATGGCGGTCTCTAATGTCAAACCTCACATACATACAACCATGGTTTTATTTATTGGGTGGCTTGTTTTTTCGGGTATTATGATGGTGACTGTCATTTTTGTACGGACGTGGATTCCCTCGGACCCAACGAAAAGAATATGCTTTTGCATGATAAGCTGTTTACATTAGTTTATTGAAAAAGGTAGTTACAATTAATGAAATAATTATGATATTTAATGCGCTAATGATCTGATTTTGATGAACTTTTTATTTAAGATTCTGTTGTTGTACAGGAAAGATTCCGAGCATAAATTTAGTGTTTTTTAGATTCCTCGATTATGCCAATGGGATGTGCATAGGAGTGAATTCAAGGCAAGACCTTGTGGGAAGATCCAAAATTTACTGCATCGTTTATGGCAGAAAATTAAAGCAAAACCCAACAAAGAATTGTGGAAGATCTCATTTTGACTGATTTATGGGATCTGCCTTCCAATGGAAGGAAAGATTGAATTTCATGGCTTCCTTTTTGTTTATGAAAGAAATGATTGATAGTGCAAGCAGCCACCACCACGTTCTCCTACTGTGACCGGGTGTGAGTTCAACAAAGTGGAATAATCATGTAAAGATGTGAATTAAAAAACGTGGAATCATCATGTAAAGATGACACCTTTCTTAGGATGAGTGAATTCAACAATATTAGAATCATGGGAGAAACAGATGATTTGACAATGAACAGTAAGGTTCTATGTGTCTAAACCAGATGTTCAATGAGAGGGTTGTAGCATCGTGAGGGTGCCATGGGGCGTTCTCCTCCATGCAGTCCATGCAGCCTCTTCAGCTTCATGCCGCGGGAGAAATCAAATGAGAACCAAAAGGCCCCGACATTAATATAATATTAGGAACAATTTAAAAACCTGGAAAAGCTCTGTTTGATAGTAAGTTGAAAACATCCAATTACATGGAGGGTGAAGAGTGTCTTTGTTTGGAAGTGGATGGGCATTGAAATGTACAAAGGGTGAAGATAGGACGGCTTTGCCAGCTCAAATGAGTGGAAAGCCTTGCAGAACCAGCAAAAGGCAATTTTTATTGTGTTCTACATCTTACGTTGCAGTGGAATTTCTTGAACATAAATCTCTTCAGACTCCGAGGAACCCCCACTATTTGTTCAGCCGTAGTTCTAGTCTGCTGCAGGATGCCCTTCAGGATTTGTTCAGGGTTTCCTCAGCACATTCAGCATTGCTACTCTCTGCATTTCCTTTGCTGCAATTGTAAGATACAGATGGTTTTACTATCCTAGAATGGAAAAGGCAGAATGAAAATATATTAGACAGTAGTACTATTTCCCCCTCGTGCAGCTTCGATCAAGCAGGATCAGAAGACGAGGTACACTAGATGATCTTCCAGGATTTTCTAAACTATGATAATATTGTCTAGAACAGTGGTCATCTTCCTAACATTACCCATTAATTTTTTTCCAGTAAATATTACCCATCATGTTATGTCACACTTCACCTTTGATATCTTCAAGGATTCTGTAAGAAATGGATGATCCTAATTCTATGATCCAAATTAGAAATCAGTATCCTGTGCTAATTAAAGTTGCAATGAAAAGAAAGCTTGTATAGTTAACAGTATATCCCTAGAATCCCATCAAAAAGATTGTTAACTAACCTTCTTCTAGGGATAACTGAATTGATCTCTTTTCCAACTCAACAGCACGAGTGCTGAGATCAGCTGAAGAGAGTGAATGCAGCACTTCAAGAAGTAACCAAAAACCCATGTAAGTAATATATTGTGAAATTCTGACAACCAAAAACCCATGTAAGTAATATATTGTGAAATTCTGACAAAAGTAAAATTAGATAGGTCATCAAATAATGAACTCTTAAAATACAAAACTTACTCTGCAGATAAATTTTGTGATCTGCTTGATCCAAGTCACTCAACAACTTTTGCAACTGCTCATACCGCTCTTCCCAGTGCAAATTCTTAATCCTTTTTGAGTTTTCCATCAACAATCCAGCAGAAGCACCTGTACCATGCTTGGGCTCTTCTGAAGACTCCATCTTCACAACAGGCACTCCAAGAGGAAAAGGATTCAAAGGCTTCCTAGATGAGCCAATGGGAGAAGTGTAGGGCATAGAAACAAACGCAGGATGGTAGACTAATCTTGGCTCCTTTAACTGGGATTGAAGCTTTGGCTTTTCCTGTTGAGCATCCATTGCTGAAGATTGAAGATTGTTGGGAGAGGTGTGTATTAGGTCACCCAAGACACCCTTAGCTGGCTCTGTCTCTGACTTTCTACGCATATATACAAGCTGACTGTTAGGAGAATTACTACCTGAAGAGAGGTTTCTGAGTGGGCTCACTGACAATTCTGAGGGTGGCAGAGGTCTTTTTGTTCCTGCAACCTTAGTAGGATAATAGACAGGGATTGAGTCTTTAAAAGAAGAGAGACTCTTGGTCGAGCTTGGCGCTATGATTCTGTTGTCATTCTGCAACTCTCTCAATGCCTTCTTCTTAGTAGTAATTAGCAGATTCTTGTCACTACAAGGCAAGTCAGGTTCCCTATTTCCATGCCGAGGCTCAACAAATTTAGGGTCCGCGGTATGCTGGGCCATCTGTAAATGCATAGTTGCAAAATATGAATTCTAGATGCAAAATCATAAATCCCCAGAGATGCAATTAGCAACTATAAATTGGAGTGCACCACGAGCTCAACCACTTCAGACTGATTCTGAGGCACACATTTTTAAATGTAGAACTATAGCTAAATTGCTACCATCATAAGCCATTTCAAAGTTGCATCCAGAAATTATATTCCTTTCTACAACGGTCCAGAGATAGGGGAAATAGATTATCCATCAGAGAATTCTCCCTTCAAGTTGTAAAGGTTGGAAGACCTGGATTCATTTACTTGCCTACTTGAAAGGAAAATATTTGCAATTAAACACAGTTCTGCAGCAAAATCTGAAACAAAGGACAACGGCATGGTATACATTACACTTTTGTCAAAAGCTCGGAACTTTAACATTGGCTCCACAAACTAACAGCCTACAGTATGAATCAACAAGGCTAGCATTTCAATAGCCAAGAATGTCCAACCAAAAAAACCGGAAACATGAAAACTGAAAAGGGATATGTGCCAAAAGGGATTCCACTGCAAGACCCAGGTAACGTGTCATCGCAAACGAGAACAAACCGACGGGAAACTGAAAAGACGGTAAAAACGGCAACTTTTACTTAAAAACGCGTGCAAAAGTCGCTCAGGTGGACGCCATGGGACGGCATCTAAATCGTAAAGCAATGTTACCTGAAGCCCATAGAAGGAAAACTCGCAGACAGAGAGAAGGGGAGGCTAAAGGTAAGGCGGCGAGGGAAGGGTAGAGGAGCCGAAGCAAGGATTTTGATGGTGTCGGCGGATCTGTATCTCTACCTTTACCTGCTAAAAAGGTTTCCTCTTCATTTTATACTTCAAAATTCTTTCAGAATATTGTTAAATACTTATTTTCCATTCGCAATACTAATATTTAAGAATTGATGACCTTTTATCGGTTGAGGCATATATTGCAAATGTACTAAAAATACTGGTGCCTGCCTTGCATTTTCGAGATCAATCAACGCTGCAACATGTGTCTATAAAAGGTGGTCATGGTCAGTCCAGTATAGGAAGGGGGCTGCAATTGCATCTTGTTCTTTAGTTCAACAACTGTGGAATATGGGAAGCCATACCCAAAAAAATATCCTCAATGGATGATGGATGAGGCGGGGAAGGAAACATGAGGAACCCTTCCGCTCCTTGCCAGGGATTCCCCAGGAGTCGCTCGGTTACTGCATGAACGATTCCGGAAGTGGCCAAGTACCTTGATATTCTCCACCGTGCCGTAGAAGCCCATCTCTTGGATCTGTGCAAGCTGGGTTGCATACAGTGATACTATAAAAACACACACACACACAGAAAACCATTTCAATTTTCAGCTGCCATGGCTTAATCTGTTCGAAGCAATGTCCAGTGCAATAAGCAGTTTGATTATTGCATGGTTGAAAATGCTTTCTAACCGTTGGGATCTTCAGAAGCACTAAAGCCATCAGATCCAAGGCCATCAAACCTAATCATCAACAACTCCATGGCCATATTATCAAGCTCTTCTGTTACATGCAAAAGCAATTTCATAAAATCAAGCACTTGAAGATAAAAAATCTGGAGAGCCTTATGGACAATAAAATCTATTAATCTTTTCTTATATCAGATGGAAAGTGAATCACTCGATTTTGTTAAGAATGTTTAACAGCAACAAATGCTTATAAAAAAACTGAACTGCAGAAAATGTTGTGTTTCGTATTGTTTCATTCCCGTTTAGTAGTATTTGGAGTTCTATCAAGCCACCCGAATGTTCACCCGTTTGTCCTGCATCCCTGCAAGAGCAAAACCCATACAGGTAAAATCTAATGTGCCAAATCTAAGACCCAGCTAAAATAATGAGCTCTTTAGCACAGTGCTATATTTTCAATGGTCTGCAAATATACTCCAATATAACATCTTCTTACTCATCTGCTTGTTGGCTGAGTATTTGATACTGTAAGGACTGCTGAAGAGCTCGCATTTGCTGCAAGTGATGAGAGAGCAAGAAAATTCATATCTGACTAATGGATGACAAATCAAGAGTTTGTATTGCCTCTCAATTCTTTCCAGCCTACTACATCATTGAGTTCCAACTTCTTCGAGATTGGATGCATCTTCTCACCTTTTTGTGTTTTAAAGTTGATTTGCTGCTTTTTGATCCTTTAAGATAAAAATTGTTGGCCATTGGTAGACTACATTTGAACTATGGAACAAAGACATGTTCCTTACTTGATACTCTCTGAAATGGTAGGAATGCATGCATCCAGAACTCTTCAAATCACTAGAATTGTTCTTATGTAATAGAACTCCCATCATAAAGAAGAGAAGTTAACTTAATTTTACTGTGAGAATAAAATAATTTACCTGCATTGGCACGGGGGAAGTCTGTTGCCACAGAAGCTAGGGGTCCTGCAAAATTTCTCTTGGTTGTGGATTCATATCAGCCATGCTCCTAAGCTGAAGACAAAGATTGGTTATCTAAATTCAAGAAAGAGTTTACAAAAGCAGGAGTAAAACAGGTGAATCTTACTAGAACTTTTAGCACTGTGATTGTTAAGTAATGTTTATGTCTGATTCATACATATGGGATTTTGAAAGCAGAGTTTGCATCATCTGAGATAGAGTAGGATTTTGCATCACTTGATTCAGCATGGCTGCATCTGCACCACCACCAAAAATCTGATCCATCCCAACAAGACCAAGCCTTCCTAAGCCAGCAGCAGCAGATGCTCTTTCAGCTCCAGTAGCAGTTGAATCTGTCATGTTTGTTCGATGGCCCTCAGGAGGAGCAAATAATTAAAACTCCACTTAGCATCAGCAACAAAGAAAAATGTAAATTGATGAGGTTATGGTCAGCATCATATGGATCAGGATCACATGGACTAACAAAAACTGCCCATTGACAGTTGCATGATTGGAGTACTTTTCATGAATGTTACCAAACTTTCCATATTTGAATGTGGTACCAACACTGCCAATAAACAAACTTTCATTTTAGTGACAGAATTTTAACACTCTAACACGAATGAACAAGTATTCTCATCCTCATTAAAGTAAATGATGTCATAAACAGACACAGAATGTTTTGTAAGACGATAATACTGTTTGCAAGACAATGACCAAATGTATATGTACCCCTAATCTGTCACAGACCAGGCAGCTTTATTACTAATGGAAGACAAATTGAGAACGATCAAGAAGGGGCATGATGAGACCTGAGACATAAATTCAGCCAGCCGTGAAAAGGAAAAATATCACCACCTGTGACACTCCAGGGATTAGCTAGCCGATGTATTTGGAACTGTGGGTCCTGAAGTTGCCTCCGAATCAGAGCTTGCAGAATTGGTATTATTAGTATTACTGGCATCCCTTGCTTGACGGCTCCCTTGGATCCGCAATAAAGCATCATCAAATGGGTTTGGTGCAGAATCACTTCTAGTATTCATCCCCAATGCAGTGGTCTTCAAAAGACATTCCTAAGCACTCTCATACATGCCTCTCAGCATGTTGAATCCCTCTGGAGTGGCTACAAGCTGCCCTGGTGAGGTTCCACGTCAACTCACTCATGAGCTCGGGATTTGTAGCAGCCTCCAGGGTCTGCTGCATAATGGAAGGATCCACAAGTACACAAGCAAGCACGGGATTACGATCAATTATCACATGCATAAGAGGGTTGCTCATTATCAAGCCCGTGAGCTGATCGGGATTGTTCAAAAGGTTCTGCATATCAGACATTCAATATATCCTTTGTGATATTGGGATTCTGGGTTAACTGATTTTGCAATCACCTGCTTGAGTCCAGGAAGTCCAGCTCCAAAAAAGCCAGAGTGGCCTCTGCCCACACCAAGCAGATTTAGATCAATGCCAGGAAATAGAGATGTCCCACCAATGTCATTAGGACAGACTCCTCTAGTGATACCTTGGGCATTATTAGCTGTCCCTATACTGGGAGCAGCGGATGGAGATGCTGCTGATTCATTTAGAAAATGTTTAGCATCTGGACAGTGTGATCAAACCTTCAGAACATAGCAAAAGATGGAATGAAATCAGCAGGACTACAATATATGATTTTAATGTGAATTGAGCAGTACAAAAATAATACCCATACATATAAATAGCTTTACAGGAACATATCTTTTCTTTTTCATACAATGAACTCCCAGAATTAATTACATAATATCTCCAGGAAGCCAATCAAGCCTTACTTGGATTTATAAACAAGCACAATCAAGTCTACCCGGTGCAAAATGACGAGCTCAGAAAATTCGATAGATCATTAGTTTGTTACCAAATAGCATTGCCCTGCACCATTTACTAATGAAGATAGATAGCACCCATTTTTAAATCAGTACAATCCCACGAAGAGCATCGGCAATTTACCCATCAAGAAAATTAAAGAACAAGAATCGTACCATAACTTTCAAGAATCCGATCGTCTTTTAAAATGCGGCATATGTAGATCAGGTGCTGCTGATCGACAGGCACCCCGCAGCTCTAAGCCAGGAGATGCTTGAAAGACCCAACAGACGAACCCGGGCTTATCTTTACAGTGAACTTCGACCCGTTAGAGCGCCAGATGTAGACAGTCGCTCGCTCATCCGCTCTCACTTCGCTCGAAACAACCCCAAACCCAACCGTGGGAAACCCGAACCCTATGATCTCTCTCCATCGACCCAAGCCAATGCCTTCAGCCTGGCCGGCAGGAGTTTGATTATAACTGGAGGAATCTAGAATTTTCGGGACGTTACACAGATCAAAACTGTAACTTTCGGGTAAATTAATTTACCCGAATTATTTTTTTGCCAAATTTACGTTTTAATATAAAAATAGTGGTCCATGTCGGGATGCTTCTTTTTTTTACGACTGGTCCAATCTCTCTTCGAGCGGTCTCTTCTTCGTCTGCAGATTCCATCAATCGGCCCGTGGGTCAGGCTCTCCTCCTCGTGATGGCTCGCCGAGTTGTAGCTCTCCATATGCTCAGGAGGCTGGCCGACTCTGCCGCTTCTGCGCGGTGCTTGATCCCAGCTCTCCCCAAGGCCGAGGTCCAGCAAGCACGGTCCGTCACCTACATGCCCCGACCCGGCGACGGTGCTCCGCGAGCGGTGACCCTCATACCAGGAGATGGGATTGGCCCCCTGGTCACCGACGCCGTTGAGCAGATCATGACTGCGATGCACGCGCCTGTGTACTTCGAGAAGTACGAGGTCCACGGGGACATGAAGCGGGTCCCCGAGGAAGTGATTGAGTCGATAAAGAAGAACAAGGTGTGCCTGAAAGGGGGGCTGAGGACTCCAGTGGGAGGCGGTGTGAGCTCGCTCAACGTGCAGCTCCGGAAGGAGCTAGATCTCTACGCATCGCTCGTGAATTGCTTCAATTTGCCGGGGCTTCCCACACGCCACGAGGATGTGGACATCGTCGTGATTCGTGAGAACACTGAGGGGGAGTACTCGGGACTTGAGCATGAGGTGGTTCCCGGGGTCGTCGAGAGCCTCAAGGTGAGAGGATTATCTATTCTTCTTCTTCTTATGGACACTTCCTGTGTAATTTGTTAGAGGGGTTTTCAACGAGGACCAGAATTTTGAACTGGGTTTGTGAAATGTCGAGTCTCGAAGCTTCCATTACAATTTATTTTGCCACAACATTCAATAACTGTTTAGGCAGTGCTTTCTCTAAGGTTGTATAGCTTCAAGGTGCATAGACGCATCCTTGAGTTGCAAATTTAGTCGCATATTTCGTTCTCACTTTGACTGCTGGCTCACTGACACTTACTAGATAATGCCTTCTCCACTGTTGTATTGCTTCAACAGGCCTTCAAGTTGCAAATCTGATGCCTGGTATTGGAAGTTTTCTGATGCTGGAAAATGGCTATTTCTTCTATATGTTAGTTGGGGTACATAGTTATTCTGGTTTTTGTTTTAGCTCCTCACCAAACATTTTGCTAGGTGATAACCAAGTTCTGCTCAGAGCGAATTGCCCAGTACGCATTTGAGTATGCATATCTGAACAACAGAAAGAAGGTGACTGCTGTGCACAAAGCCAACATCATGAAACTTGCGGATGGCTTGTTTCTGGAATCTTGTCGAGAGGTTGCAACTAAATACCCGAGTATAAAGTACAACGAGATAATTGTTGACAACTGCTGCATGCAGCTCGTGTCCAAACCCGAGCAGTTCGATGTGATGGTATGCCCTCTGCTTTGATCTCATGTTTCTCAGCTCATGACATGTTGATGTGTTTGCTATCTATAAGTTACTTAGGGGAGATAGTGGAACAAGACAAGGACCTTTGTATTGCTCCTGCATTGGTTAAGGCTTCTTTGTATACCATTGCTTATATGGTGTTTTTGTGAATATTTTTCCTCCATGCCACTGCTATCAGTTGATCATGTTTATGGGACTGATAGAGGATGTTGCTTCTAATTTGTTAGGTCACCCCTAATCTTTATGGCAACTTAGTAGCAAACACAGCAGCTGGTATTGCTGGAGGCACTGGTGTTATGCCAGGAGGTAGGCTCTGTCTTTCATAATAGTTCATTAACTATGAAGCTTACTATACCATCCAATGGTCATCTAATGGCCCGTTCATCTAGACATCTGACTAGATAGATGTATTTACGCAACATGAAATGGTGCAGGCAATGTGGGGGCTGATCATGCAGTCTTTGAGCAAGGAGCTTCAGCGGGGAACGTTGGGAATGAGAAGATTCTTGACCAAAAGAAGGCAAACCCAGTGGCCTTGCTTCTCTCTTCTGCAATGATGCTCAGGCATCTGCAGTTTCCTTCCTTTGCTGATCGGTTGGAGACTGCAGTCAAGCGCGTCATCTCCGAAGGAAAGGTTAGGACAAAGGATCTCGGCGGTACCAGCACTACACAAGAGGTGGTGGACGCTGTTATATCCAACTTGGATTGACAGATTCTTCTAGCAGCCTTGCTCAGTTCATTTGATGATGTTTCTGCAACTTTTGAGGGGAAATCTTCCATATGCTTTTTGGAGTTGATCATGCTCTACTCGATTAACAGAATGGCATCTAGCACCAATGAAAACAAGCTATACACCTCTTAAAATCTTTTTGGTTACATGATAATAGATTGCCAAAGCCTCCTGTTCGTGTAACACATTTATGTGCTATGCAGATGAGTTATCTATACACGAACTGAGCAATGCTATGCTCCACAACATCTAAGCAAGAGGCTCAGCTTGTGGCCTCAGAAAACTGAGCAATGGTGTAAATGCATGACTAACTGGGAAAATGGACCTTGTTCCTAACAGCAAGAGCATATATAGCAGATGACCAAAAGTCATCTATACACCAAACATCTTTATGTAGTCCAATCAGCCGCGTGTGAATGTGATTTCTAGATCACCCCTAACCAGTCACCTGAGAAAGCACATGATATGGAATGAATAGTGGGACAGAAGACACTGGGAGTGTGTATTGACGCTGCCAAGGTCAGAGCTGCAAAAGGTTTAGAAAACTGACTGAAATGGCTGCTGATCTTGATGCATGAACCACCATGGGCCCGTCTTGGAAGATAATCTAAATAATAAAAGCAAAGTAGCACAAGCACCCAAGTTAAAATCACTCCATGTCACTGAGATTATAAATACTGGATGCTGCAAACATACCAACAGAAAAGAGATGGAACATTATGAGGGTCTAGTGATAGAGGTGATGTTTGGATTCCATGGATAACAAATATTCAGGTGATCACCACCTGGAGCTGGAAGTTTGGATAGAAAGCTTACCTGAAAAATCCAGCTGCAGTTCGCAGGCCCATGATGAGAGTCAAGCCCAACCATACCCCGGGAAGTCCAATCATAGAAGGGATATACAGCAGAAACGTGGATGATATTGCCCCCACCACCATCTACAAAACCTTAGATAATTAAATGAAAAAAAAAATCAATCTACCTTGAGCTCTAACAGTGACATTTAATAAAGCAGCTCACCATAGAACAAGCCGCATAAGGGAAGTCTGAAACTCCGTAGTGGAGCCCATCAAAAATGTAGGCTAAAGCATTCAGCGGTTGACTTGCACTAACAAACTATATAAAGATCAAGATCATCAGAATTTATGTAAAGTGCCTTGCATCATTAACTGATGAAGTGCAGAAAAACTCTATTATCTTTTACATAACATATATATATTTTACATACCAGTACTCCAGACCTGACAATTTCCAAAACAGCAGCATCTCTGGTGAACAAAGTGGCTAATGAACTGAAAGAGAAACCGAGAATGCCAGCTAAAGACACGCCCGTGATTAATCCAATCTGTCAAGAGAGCAAAGAAAAAGCCACTGTCATGCCTCCCAAAAGGTTACCCTTGAAGCCCGAAGATAAAGAAAGAGGAGATCCCACCTTCAATACAAAGCTTGTCACTACTTTCACTGTTTTGTAGTCACCTTTAGACATTGAACTGGCAATCAAGGCCTATACAAGTTTCAAGTTTTCACATCTTCAATCATGGGAAAAAAGGTTAACAGCAGATACTGTATTAAACAGAAGTGCTGTGTTCCGAGTAAAAACAGGAAATATTCACAGCGTGATAAGCAGGCTCTTTCTTCCAACACAATGATTTAAGAAATCAAAAAAGCAAATGTAGCAAAAGCATGAGAATTACACTGCAGCCAAGGGATGACTAATCCACACTATTTTAACCTACCATTAGAAATTGATTTTCAATGGGCCTCAGCATGTTAACTTTTACTCATTTTTTTTTTTTGTAATTTTACACAAGCATATATGATTTTGTGTAAGTTCCTCATCTGAAAGCAAGAGTCTGACAATTTAATAACAGAAGTATTGCACCTGAGCAGAAGCAGCTAGAGCATCTGTTAAGAGAGAGACTGCAAGCCACACTTGCATGCATATCTGATGAGCAGCCATAGCAGTAGGACCCTGACGAGCAGCCATAGATGTCCCCACTGTCATTGTTGTTAGTATAGCTAGAGTTCTTCCAAGAAGAAAACCACCTGTAGTAATTCAAATTGGTAAGAAAATCAATGATCTCCTTTAAAATAACACAATCATAGACCAAAACGAATGTGGATGAAGCGGTAGATTATAGCTAGGGAACTTCACTTTGCAACACCTTCAAGGAAAAGAAAAACAAAGGTGAGATTTACAAGCGGCCAGACCTACCTGATTTTATGTAGCCACCAAACTGCAAAGCTCCCATCTTTGGAGGCAACAATATCACTCTCTTATTAAGATGCCAAATCATTAAAATTGCAACTAAATACCTGAAATATTTGCATCATTGAATCATTATTTTTCAGTTTGGAAAAGAATAAATAAATACCATAACATATAATGACAGAACATACTGTGAAATGACAGTAGAAAGGGCTGCTCCAGTTACACCCAGTCGAAGACTATACATTAAAATCGGAAACAAGAACACAGCTAATACATTACCAACACCTGCAAAACAAGTAGAGAAATCACTAACAGAAGACCGTAAAAACAAGACAATTAGAATTTCTCAACCATTCTAACAAGGCATAACTGTAGCTGAAAACTATAGGTTTGATTCCAAGTATCAATACAGAAAAACCTCTAAAAATTAAATGCAAAGGGAAAGAGAAGAGAGACCCCACTAGAAGGGAAACAAAGAAAATGTTATGAAACACCGACCATAATTTCCATATTAAGTTTTAAAATGAGAAGGATAATCAATAAATAATCGTAGAATAGATGAAACTGCACCCATAGCAGATGTTCCACAGTTCCAATATGGCCAAATGCAAAAGAAAATGAGATGTGATTATGACAAGGAGCAAGTTTCTAAAGCACTTCAAATGTAAATCGTACTTTTTCAGGAATATTAGTCACTTAAAATTTATTATTCTACCAACTGGTCATAACAAAGAAAAGGTTACTAGTTTAGATGCAAGAGGAAAATAAGTGTGTTCATGACAAGGAGAAAATATGAAACACTTCTAATAAAAAAAAGGTTCATTCAGTATTATGGGTCAAGAAGAGGTACCAGTCTAGCCTCTGTATAAGCTTATGGTTGACAAAATGCAAGAAGCCTATCAGCAAAATAATTAGTACCCAGAAAATAATATGTACTTGCCTAGACACATAACAGGAGTTTTTGTATCCTTAAATCCACGAAATATTCCTTGGAGTGCTAAAGATACAACCACTGCTGGAGCACCAAGTGCTCTCTGTGAAAGAAAGCGCTGCGCAGGAGCACGCATGGAGGATTCCTGTTAAAGAAAAGTAATCTTCAGGAAAATATCAGCAAAAACAATTGGTAAAATGGAGAGAGAGAAAACAGATCTAAAAGCCTCACACAAAAGGCAATAGATAAGTGTAGATTGACATAAAATTTAACAACTTCTATTCAAAGATTTTCATAAACTGCTAGAGGACATCAACGGTCAACCGTGGGAAAAGATACCCGAGAGAACAATAACTTACTGTTGATAAACCCATCAAGCTTAGAAATTGTCCAGATCCAAAATACAAGGCTACAGCCTCAAATATGCCAATACCAACAGCTAATAGCATAGCTGTGGAGACTGATGACAATTGTTTTCTCTCAAATACAGGTTTACCATTGCTGCTTTCTCCAAGACCCTTCTCTGCGGAGCAATCATCTTAATTAGTACGAGACAGGATCGAAGAGTCACAGAAAAGTTAGACTGACATCAAAAGATGGAAGATTGTATATAATAAGAAGGCCACAATGAAGGTGCCAAACATTAATATTAACTTACCTGAATTAGAAATTTTGCTTGTGTGCTTTGAAAAGTCCTCTGCAACAAATGAAGTAGCAACACTAAGGAGGGGAATGTTAAAGAGCTTTGAGATGATATTAAAAATTGACATAGAAACTCCCGCTGAACCCAACTCCACAGCACCTGCATATATTGGATGAAAGAGCAAAATAAATGGACAATATTGTAGAAAATGATGTCCCATGCAATCATTTATAGTTTTCCAGCCTTCCTTTTTTTTTTTTTCTATTTTTAACTTTATCAAAGTAGGCAAATTTACATCTATTAACCCTGCAAAAACCAAGTTTCCAGAAGAAGTTCGCACATATATACGAAGGCTGGAAACACAACTAGGGATGATTTCTAGAAGTAATAAACCAATATCATGGGATCACAGTCTAAAAAAGATATAAAATAACTCTAGAATAATAAATTAATCACCAATAGAAACAAAATCAAAACTAACAGGCTCATGTCACTCTGAACAATCTCAACCATTTATGATGAAGAGTAGGAGAACTGAAAAATTAGAAGCATGACAAAACAAAAGAGAATTCTAAACAGAGAAGATTTAGATAATAAGAGGAATATGAAGATGGAGATATCATACCTAGTCTACCAATATAAGCTGTCTCCATTAATTGAGCTAGAGGATCAATAGCTTGTCCAACAACTGCTGGCAAAGAGAGCATAATAAGCTCCGTTCTGACATCAAGAGCTTGTATTTGGCCAGTGGGAATGGGAATCGACTCACTACATGATGAAAGAAGAAGGCATAATGAAAAAATATCCCTTTATAACTGATCTAGGACAAGGTTTCAAATTTGAAATGTGGCATTATAAGGAAAGGATAAACATTAAACTAGCAAAAACAAACAAATACTTCTAATGAGTTCCGTACCAACTCTCCTTTTTTATCCTTTTTGAGTAAATACCAGAAAAACAACTCATTCAGCTTCAAGCCAAGCTAGATTGTAATATTGTTAATGCAAAATAGTTTCCCTTGAGGCTACAAGTAATGATACTAATTGATAACCAATAAAGGTAATTCAAGAACTTACGGGGCTTCCGCCTCTGAACCAAAGCCACCATAGTCCGTTTTTGTGACAAGATCAGTCTCTACAGTGTCAGAATCCAGAAACTCATCCACATTAGAAAATCCCGCCCCATAATCTGAACTTAGATTATTCCAGGCCACTGGAAAATTAGCTCTTCTCCTAAAGGCCACTGCAGAAAAAACCTTTCCATTTTCTGAGGAGTGCGATATCTTCTGAACTGTTAGAGGCGAAACTTCACCGACTTCGCTACTGGAATGATCAGATAATGTTGATCTTCTCCTTCCAGTAGCTCTCTTCCTTTGGTTGACCCTATTGGACAAACCAATCGAAATTCCAGTACCAGAAACCTGAGAGGCGTGCATATTGACAATCCAACCCCGAGAAGAAAGAGAGAAATTTCATACAATATCACTGCAAACTGGGAAAGAAAATTTCTTTCAGACGAGCCATGGACTAACAACTACCTAGCATGCTTTTGCTTTAATAATATTAGTGCGCGTATTTCTAACACTTGGAAAAATCGAAGTGGAGCTCTCAACGGAACCAGCCGAGATTTTGAAATGAAATCTTTGACGATAGGGCAGCCGCGGCACAGAATAAAAAATATAGTCTCGTAGACTGAGCCAGTACTTTCACAGACAAGCGATACAGGATTTTTCATCGAAATTCGGATTTAAAAGCAGAACTGAAGGCGGAATAACAGAGAAAATCAAAGGACCTGAACGGAGAAGGCTATTGCTGCCGTGACGGAGATGATAAGAGTGAAGGTGGCAACAGGCAGTTTCCATAGTGCTTTAGGCAGCGCAACCAAAGTGAAGAGAACTTAGAATGTTTCTCTATCTTTATATATATAGGTTTATTCCGGTGGATTTGTGTCGTTTTATAGTAGATAGGAATAGGAATGGTGGTTAGGCTGTTGAATCGACAGAAAGGACAGGTTTTTGGAGGAAATTTTTTTTTTTAATTTTCTTCCTTCTGGGCTTAAGAGAGAAGAGACATTCATTACCATTGTTTGGGCAAATTTACTAGATGATGGAATGTTCAATGGAGATAATGAAGGGAGTGGAATTGCAGAGATGCCCTTCAGTATACCAAATGAAAATTTGATGGTGTCAGAAGCCAACAATGTCAAGCAAGCCTCGAGTTTCTCTTGAGCTGGGCTCCACAAATTCGAGGCAGTGGGCACGTTTCTGAGTCAGCTCATCTAATTTATTTATAGGACCAAATGGCAGTTACCAGTTGAATACTGTGGCACTAGATACAGTCAATGAAGAGATAAAACAATGCATAGAACAGATGCCCTAGAGATGAAGCATCTACATACAAAGAGGAAAACAACATCTTTTGCTTCATTTCTCTTCCAGCCGCCGAAGCACCCACTCAGCAAAGCTCCGTTGCCTGGCAAAAGCCAACTGTGATCAGCATTTAAGGGAGGCTGGTGCATAAAGAAAAATTGAGCTATACTCCAAACTAGGTAGCTATACTTAGGCCCAGAATCTTAGGATATAGGATGGAAATAGGATAATAGTTGTAGCCAAAAACTGTACCGGAATATACAATGCACCAGGAGCAATAATTAACTTACTTCCGTTCCCTGTGCTTTGGGCTAGGGCAAGAATACTTCAGATAACCATCCCAAGGCACCTTCTTTAGGCCAGCTCGAATAGATATCATGTCCCTGACCCTGAATGCATAAGAAAGAAAAAGGAAATGTCATGGCAGAAACTATGACCAGGTGGAGAGCCCATATATTAAATTATCAATGCAGAAGCATATAACCTCTCTGCAAATTCTATGGCTGTCTCACCAGGCTTCAGGGTCTGAGGCTCCAGGTACCACACGTCACAAACCACAGCCCAAGATGTTGTAAGTTGCAGAAGATGCATAGTGAAGGATTGTCTGTTGATAAGAATTCCATCTATACATCAGTAGTGAAAAAGGAAGAGGTTTGATTGCAGTACATGTATCAGTAGCTAAACTGTGAGAGGCAGGGAATTCTCATGGCTACCATTTCTGATACTTGCAAAAAAGTAAAGTGCAAACATATGATTTAAAACAGTGTGAAATACCAACTACTACAAGAATTCATTACTTTCTGCTGTTCCAGAAGGCGTCAGCAAAGATTTTATTGTACTTGATCACGATAGGACAGACCATGCAACCAAGTTCAAAAGCACCCTGTAACACAGAGAATAATGTTAGAGAAGATATTAATATGCTCAACAAAATTTCCATTTATTCAATTACTAGACAATCAAAAGGAGAGCCCTTTGAAAAAGGAAAAATTTGAGGAACATCCCAAGCAAACGGTAAAAAGTGCATCTCCGAGGAAAAGCTGTGGCTTGATCGCTTGAGAATAAAGCTTTGGATTAAAGGAGCCGAAAATTCATTATGAGAAAAAGAAAGGTATTTTAAGGTGCTCACAATCTGCAAGTTACCTTCTTGAACATAACCGTATAATGGTTGTTCACGCAAGTTCCTTCAGGAAATATAAGGAGAGGGTTATTATCTGCACCCTGTACATGGTCCCTCAATCTGAAATGCGTAAACATACAATGGATAATAATCTGACCAATTAATAATTCCAAGTCATGGGTTGGAAACCCTTGGTGGCTAGTATATGGGGTCTAACTGGCGGCCCCAAGTTATACAATACACCATCCAATGGATTAGTCAGTTACTACAGACACTGGATTAAAAAGGATCAATTAATAATTCTACTATCACTGCCAACTATAGACTTACTTCCTTGCCACAATTTCACGATCTTTTGCTTCAGTGCGATTGAACCAGATACACCCAACACTCTCCAATATTGTGCTTTGCAAGAAACCTAAACAAAATAAATGAAATTCATAAACCATATTCTTGTTCTAATTTTTTGGGATCTCTCCAAAGAGATTAAACTAGTAAACCATATTACTGAAGTCAACATAAAGATGCCAGAAGGAAAAATATGGCCACTCACATTGAAAATAATAAATCGAGGCCGATTCTGCAAGTCCTATAAAACAAATGCACGATAAGTATAACGAAGTATACTAACCAACCCATCCAGGATGTTTCTGCATAATAACAGCAAATGCAGTCATTTGTTGAAGAACGATAAAATCAATCATCGAGGTATGGTTGGCGACATAAACCTGTTCAATAATCACATCTAAGTCAATGTTACTTACTGTTCAAGTCAGATGAGGAAGGCCAGTAAACTTGTGTCTGCCAAGAATACATACACTAAGTATAGAGAGTTATAATTATTTCCAGAAGTACCTGTTTCGGTCGAATGCTTGGTCGGGGCCCATGATAATTGACCACCCCAGTCCATGAAGCAACAAAGAAGCAGCAAATTAACTCCACTAGTAACCTCTGAAAAGAAAGGGATGGACAAAAAGGAATTCAATCTGTGAGAGACAATAGCATGGCTAGTTCTATTAGTCATGTGATAGAACATTTTACTGAAAGCAACACCTATCAACTATAAACTACTGACAGATGGAAATATAAGGAAAAGAGAAGGAATTGTACCTCTAGTTTTCTCCGCAGTGTGTCATGCCCTTTGAGCAAAAGGTGCACAGGGATAAAGGATGAAAGGAAAATTATCCATCCAATGGTCAATATTAAAACCCTGCAAGACGGTCAAAATAGAGGCATTAAAGGCCAGCATTGATCACCTCCAGTTGGAAGACTAATAATAGAATTACATCTATAAAATATATATTCTGACCAAAGCTAGGGCCCAATCTTGCCGGGAACAAGATCAAGTGGCGTACTAGCACTCCAAAGCACCACAATGGAAATAGATATATATTTCAATTCCAAAATTCAGGTGGAATAGACTTGAAACACCGTGTAAAAGAGTCCTATGGTTCAAACAACACGACCTCGAGTTAATTCAAGCAATCATTACCACAAATCCCCATTCATACCAAACTATTTAATATTAGTTTTTTTACAGCAAAGCAGTCTACAGAAAATTGAGAAGCAGGCAAATTACTCATCCCACCAACACGCCCGCACACACAGAGCTCAAAACCTCTTTGATGGACCCCAAGCTATGTCTTTCACTTACATCAACAATGGCGCCAGCAGCCTCTGTGAGGGTCGGCGATATATCAAGCAAGTCACGGCTGAAGAGAGGGAGACCAAAACAAAATTCAGCAATTGAATGTCTCCCCGCGATCCGAAATTACATTGTGCAAAATCAGAAAAAGCATAACAGATTCCCGCGATCCGAAATTACAATGCGCCCAAACCGAATCGAGATCGTCGGAAATGGAGAGAGGAAGAGTTACAGGCGGAGCTCGCCGTGAGGCTCGTTGATGGAGGATCCGGACGGGAGGTAATCTTCAACGTTGGGGCGATACAGGTCCAGCTCATAACTGGAGGATATCAGCTTCCCAGCAGCGTCCATCGCCAAGGTCTTCATTTACTATCAGAGGGAGAGTGACGGCATCCAATTATAATCATAAAAAAATAAAATAAAATCCACGTCATCCTGGAAAACTTTTTTCCCCTTTACTTTTTTTAAATTTTTAGTTTATTTTAAAATCTTAATAATTTCATTAATTGAGCCTCAAAATGTTGGATGGGATAATTTGGGCCACCGGCCCTTAATATTTGGGCACAAAGTCCTTTCCCCATCTACTAACAGCCCGCCAATAATTTTTTTAGAGATTAGAATATGAACTATTAGAAGAGCTAATAATAATTTTATAAACATTAAATTATAAATATTTAAAACTTAACTTTCCCTCCCATTAGCAGGCATGTCCCTGGATCCGACACCCGAGCTTTAGTTTAGTGATAGTTTGAATCTTTTTAAATATTCTAATAGATTTATAAATATATTTTTAATATATTATATTAATTTTTTTTATAATCTAATATATTATTTTTTCTTTCTTATATTATAATAAATTAATAAATACCGGTAAGAATTATACTATAAAATTTATATTA
This sequence comes from Trapa incisa, assembly GCA_030064435.1. Taxonomy (NCBI): domain Eukaryota; kingdom Viridiplantae; phylum Streptophyta; class Magnoliopsida; order Myrtales; family Lythraceae; genus Trapa; species Trapa incisa. The sequence continues at coordinate 12,161,403 of CM057769.1, read as the reverse complement.
AATTAAATTAATATCACAATATATTATTTAATACAAAATTATATTAATATCACACTACATTATTTATTAATTAATTCTCTAATATTTATAGTTTTATTAATTAATAATATTTTTTATTAATCATTTCTTATTATTTATAAGTTAAAGTTAATAAAAAATTAAAATAGTTAATTATTAGGTAAATTAAAAATAATAAATATTTAAAAAATTAAATTACCAAATAAATATTAAAAAATTATATATTATAATAATTTTAAATTTTTTATATTTAATAAAAATATATATATATTAAAAAAATAATATATACCCAACAGCAAATTGGTTAAAAGCAAATTTCGGATATAGTAGAACTAAAATTAGGTTCGGTCTAAACCCACCCAGTGAACGGAAGGCTTGTGTACACTCGTACGTGGGTCTGCTGGAGCCGAGCTCGGGTCCGGTATGAATCCGCTAAAATCCGTCCCCACCCAAGTTATTGAAATCCCTACCCATTAGGCATATTTTTCCATGTATTCGGAACAAATAACTTTCGTTCTTAGTTTGATCACCAAACTCATTGTTCCATTTAAGCAAGAGATTGGTTAGTTTGTCTTTCTCATGGAACCACAAAAAGGACGGTAGTGCTGGGTGGGTGCCGGATGCTGACTAACATCACAGGCTGTTACTGATATTGGGAGTAATAAGATGATGACAACGACTACTCCAAAAGCAAAAGATTCGCACAAAGATCTCACTTGCTCAGTTGAATCTACCTAACTTTGAACAACCATGGTTTTGTGTAGATGATCCCGCAACCTCTATGCTATGTACAATACTCTGGCATGTATAATGAGCGCCGTACTGAATGACTAATGGTTGCAAAAAGGTGCTGCGCATGCATCAAATGCGTACACTTGTGTCGGAGATTTGCGTGGAGAACTGTGATATTACTCTGGCACGGCACGTGAACATGGATAGATAGAGTAGGGGAAAACTCTTAGAGTTATACGGGGAAATCGCGTACGTCGTCGTCGTCTCCCCCTCTCCCACGTGAAAAATAATAGGCACAACACCAAATTTTAGCTAGATGAACGTAAAATCCACCTAACAATAGACCTGTCCTGCTTCTTTCTCTCTTGTGCTTTTTAAGATTCAAGTGGGCAGTGGGATTCCCATGTGTGTGCTGTATGATATAATATATGACATGGAAATAGTATACTCATCCATCCAAAGGAGACTACTCTCCCACCACTTCCGATTCTCTGAACAAAGTTGAAAGATTTTTTCATTTCTCACTTTTTACCTTTTAAAAGACGTAAAAAATGCATTATGGTGATGGTGGCAGATGAAGGGACGAAATTGGACGGCTCTCTCCACCTTCCACTTCTCACTTCCCACCCATGCAAGTCTTTTTTTTTTTTTTTGAAGTATGAGTGCGTGGCCATCCATTGACAGCTCATAGAGCAGAACATATCAGAGCAGGAACAGTAACAAGGCAAAATTTCATCTGATTGGCTCAGTGAAAGAGACAGCGCGTTTTTCTTCTTTCTTCTAAGTCTTAAGATTTTTCATAATAAATACATTTACCCTTTTTGCATATTTGTGTATATTTTACATTAATTTAAAATGTATTTGATAATAGTATTACATATATTTTTTATAATTTTACATAATAAACTAATTATTTTTGTATATTATTGAATTATCTCTCACTATATAAATACAGAGTATGTTTTAGTAAATAGGTATTCCTTGTAGGTATAGGAAGAGATAACTCTGCAAGAGCAGGTATCTATTTATCATTTATTAGGTTTTTCTTTTAACATTTGTAATTTACTATAAAAGCCTCACTGCTATCTGTAGTGTACTCTCATAGTCACGTCAAATTACATCACTACCCTCTTTTCACACAACCCTATTATCATTTATAAAATTTATTATATATACGTGTATAGTGCCAATGATTTTTTATAAGATAGATATTTTATATCATTATTTATTAATTTAAATTTTCAAGTAAATATTTATCTAATTTATTATTATTATTTATATTTATTTAGTGTGCAGGTAATAAAGATTAAATATAAAAAATTAAATTAGTAAATATCATTTCATCCTATAAATAATAATTATTGAATATAAATTTAGTTATATGTCAAAATGTATCAACATTACAAATAATATAATATCTCTTTTAAAGAATGTCAAGATAATGTAATATTTTAATTAAAAATAAGATATGTCAAATATTATCATTTAATTTATTTCAAGGTAATAGGTAATAAATGTATATCACTATATAAATAATTATTAAAGTTGAATCAATTTATATTTAAATATATAAATACTCCAATATAAAATTATTAATTATATAGTACGTTTGCAAATGAAAGGTTAAACTTCGCTCATACTCATATGCGCCTTAATATTTTGGTAGGATCGATGAAATATAGTGCATGATAAATGAACCACATGCACTGGATAGATCCAAAAGTTTTCTGCAGCACGTTGTAAAATGTGCAAGCCCGCTTTCAGCCGTATTAAATTATTTTAAAGAATATCTTATGGGTCGCCGACCTATATAAATTGTCCGGTCCATTTAATATTTCCAAGTGTATGTACGTGCATGTAGTGAGGATACGTGTAAAGTTTTAACTATTATAATATAATATGGCGACCTTTTGGGCATCACATGGATACGTGTAAAGTAAGTATTCTTTCACTTGTTGGGTGGCGCATGTATGATATGCTAAAAAACCCTAATTAGTACAGGAGATGCTATAATTAAGCATATCTTGAATCTTATTAGAGTATGGGTATAAGCTTACTATATACTTTATGCCATGCATTGTGGTGGGATACATGTATCTATGTGTAGGCTTAGGGGTGACTTTTTAGGGTAAACCTCAATGAAAGGGTATGTGTATATAGGCTGCAGCCTTGTTAAAGGCAATTAAAAAAGGGATGGAAATAAATTTAAAGCGGTATGAGACCGTTGCATATATAATGACAAAAAACATATAAAAAGGTGAAATAATCCTTGTTATATGAAAAAGGTAAGGTGTGGTTTGGCTTTAACATTATCAATTAAAATATTATAAATTACGATAAAATGTTGTGAGGTAAAATATTTATTAATTTGTAAATTTAAACGTTTTTTATAATTTAATAGTATTTATATTTTTACTTAATATAATATTATTTTTTAAAAATAACATTCTAATACCTAACTAAATTAGTTAACAACTATTTTTAATATGTCTAGAATTATTATGGTGAAGTGAAATAATTATAATAAATTTATTAATTTTCTTTTATACGCATTACTGCACCGGTAGCATGTAGAAGGCTATTTCGGTAACTTTACTTTACAGGAAGCAAATGAAATGGAAGAGACTATCTGACATGGGGTCGGACGTATCGGGAGGAGACTAAAGAAAAAAATTAAATTTAATGCACAAATCATACTATAAAAATTGAATTTAAAATATTATTTATCTATAATAATTCAATGACTCAAAGGGCAAAACTTCAAGGTAGGGATTTCAAAGTCAAATAGAAGTCAACTCTTCTTCTTATTCTTGTGGAAGTGAGTTTCCAACTACATTGACAATATAAGCCTTCTCAATATTTATTATTTAAATATTTTTAAAAATTTAATATTTAAACTTTATTTTTTATATTTTAGGTAAATTATTTTGTGTATTAATAATTTATTTTAGAGTAAAATAAATAATATGATTAATTACATATGAATAGACCATTTCAAGGAAGTTATTTATTGCTAATTTGATAATAATAAATTAAAACGGAAATAATAATAAATAATAATTAAAATAAAAAAATAAAGACAGTTACACTCTTCATCTCCTTCCTCTTCCATCCCCTATTCTTTCTCTGTGGCTGGCCACTCTCTGCAACAACGGGACAGTCTCGCCGTGCTGGCATAAGATTCCCTAGCTTCTCTCTTTCTCTCTCTAGCTTCACAGCCCTTTACCCTCTGTGTCCCTTGGATTTCCCAGAAAACCATACGACTCTCTCTTTCTTTCTCTGTCACTCACTGCCTCTGGTCACCGCCATGGCTGTTCCACCCGGGAGTTTCTGCATCTTTTGACGGAAGTATATATACCAGTGTTACTGATATAGCAGAGAAGGTATTTCCGCGTTTTCTGCTGTTGATTCTATTGTTATAGGGGATGGGTTGCACCACCTCAAGGCTGGACGATCTCCCCGCCGTGGCTCTCTGTCGCGACCGCTGCGGCTTTCTCGAAGAGGCGATTCGGCAAAGGTACGCCCTTTCTGAAGCTCACGTTGCCTACACGCGCTCCCTGGCTTCTGTTGCCCGCTCCCTCCACCAGTTCCTGGAGCACAGCAACCAGGCTGATTTGGGGCATGTTTCATCTCGGGTGCTCGATTTACCGCCCAAGGGCAAGGGAGACAAAGGGGCTGAAATAGATTCTGCCAATCCGAAGAAAGAGGGTGTGGTACACAACAACCCCGTCCTTGACTCAGGTTCTCACATCGACTTCCGCTCGGACGATGACGACGAAGATGATTCCACTTCATCTTCCCTGCACCTTCACAGCGAGCGAATCGAGTACATTAGCACGGACCACGAGGAGTCCGCGTCAAACAGATTTTATGGTGGGGTGCACATGAGCTATATGAAGAACATGGCCGCCCCAGCTCATGTGGTTTATGAACAAAGGCTCCCGGCTATGAGCAAAGAGACTGTCCACTACTTTGGAGAAGGAGAAAAATCATCCCTTTATCATCCTTATCCTTATTATGAAGCCAATATCTACTCCAACGGCGGCGGGATCCCTTATCTTTATCCGGGTTATTCTCTTCCTTCGACAAATTACTGGCCCCCTTCGGCTGTCTCGGCATCAAAGCCACCGCCTGCACCACCTTCCCCTCCCCGACCTTCTGCATTAGACTTCCTGAACTTTTTCGATATCTACGAGGATAATTACTACATGCAGGACGAGTCGTGCAGTAGGGACTCGAAGGAGTTGAGAGAAGAGGAGGGTATACCTGATCTGGAGGAAGAGCGGGTGGAAGTGGTGAAAGAAATGGAAAAAGTTCATGAGGAGGAGTTGGGAGATATTAAGCCTGCAGATAAGACTACTGACGATGCTGCTGCAGATGTCAAAGTTCAAGGGGAGACCCCCATCGGTCATGAATCCGGGTCCATTAATCTATCCTCCGATGGTGATCAGGAAGATTATGAGGTGCACGTTGTGGAGGAAGTTAGGAGTGAGCCTAGGCCAAGTAGTGGCTGTGGCAGTGCTGCTGCTGGGGCTAAGGTTTTCCAAGATGTTTCTGAAGTGATGAAGGAAATTGAAATTCAGTTCGAGAGGGCATCAGAAATGGGGAACGAGATAGCCAAGATGCTTGAAGCTGGAAAGCTCCCCTATCACCGCAAACATCATCAAGGTGAACACAAGCTCTTTGAACTGTTTGTTTGTTGTGGGTGCTTTTGGAAATGACCTGATTGTCTCTCTCTCTCTCTCTGCAAGTTGGGTATATTTCAGCTGAACAAAACATGGTTGTCATTCTTGGTCTATTTTTAAAACCTAATAATTTCATTTGTTAGTGACTTCAATCAGTGAGGGGTCTCTCCTGTCTACAATATTCTTTGACAGGTCAATCTGAATGTGGATGCTTCAAAGAATATTCAGTGAATTTGTTTTTCCAGTCAATCCTGACCAATATCTTTAAGCTGTATGTTCATGTTCCTTCAGACAGGCAACATTCTTAAAGGAACATGACCCTCTTTCTTTTCTTTTATTTCTTTGAGGTGGGGTTGGGGGTGTGAAGGTGGGGGATGGCTCTTTAGAATTAAAATGGGCAATCACTTTTTTTCTCTCTTTCTCTGAGATTGTAATATTATCTTAAACAGTTGCATCCAACTTGATGCATACGGCTTCTTCTTCCCATAGTGTCTTTGCAGGGTTCCACATCTCGTATCAAGCCAATCTCCTCTGCTAAAAGGACTGAAGCTGCTCATTTGAGCTATGAGGAAGAGGTTGGAATGAAGTCTGGAAATCTTTCTTCTACCCTGCAGAAATTGTACTTTTTGGAGATGAAACTACATCATGAAGTAAAGGTACAATTGCCTTCAGCTTATTTGACTTGTACTATGCATTATCAAGCTATATGCCAATTATTTAGTGCCTTGGAGAAACTAGTGCGTTCACATCAAGCTGCACACTTCCATTTCAATTATTTCCAATCCTATCACCTTTTCTTAGTGAAATCATGTCAGGATCATCATTACATAGGGTAATGGATTTGAATCACTATTAATGTCATCTTTTATGTTTTTTCAGTAGATAACTTAATTATATATAGACTATAATACCGTTCTACTTTATATATTCTGCTACCAATTATTCATGGGGAGGGCTCCTCATTTTTGCAGGCTGAGGAAAAGATGCGTGTAGTTCATGATAGAAAACTTGAGAAGCTGAAGCGGTTGGATAGAACTGGTGCCAAGGCCCATAAAATTAACTCAGCCAATGCTGTTGTCAAAAGTCTATCCTCAAAGATAAGAATAGCAATTGATGTTGTTGATAGGATATCTGTCATGATAAATAAGATAAGAGATGAAGAGCTCTGGCCACAATTGAATGAATTAATCCAAGGGTAAGTGGTGTTACAAGTTGTTCTTTGCTAATCTTTTTTCTATCCCCAAATTTTCTCCTGTGATAATTTTGTTGATTAAATCCTCTTAGTGTTGGTTCTGTACACAAGTTTACAATCCCCTTATCTGCAGTGAAATTTTAATGTCCATCTCAGGTTATCAAGGATGTGGAAATCCATGCTTCAGTGCCATCAGAGTCAGTCTCAGGCAATCAAGCAAGTTGCCGGTCTTGATCCTATGGGATCTGGGAAGAAGCTGGACGACTCTCAACTTGATGTCACATTACAGTTTCAGCATGAACTTCTTTACTGGGCTGAACGATTCTCAGTGTGGGTTAGTGCTCAGAAGGGCTTCATCAAAGCCTTAAACAACTGGCTTCTAAAGTGCCTGCTCTATGAACCTGAGGAAACACCTGATGGAATAGTCCCCTTCTCACCAGGAAGGATGGGGGCGCCTCCTGTATTTGTGATCTGCAACCAGTGGTCCGAGAGTCTGGATCATATAACTGACATGGAAGTGGTTCAATCCTTACATGTTCTTGCAACGAGTGTTTTCCAGCTATTGGAGAGGGATAAGCTAGATATGCAGAGGAAAATAGTTGCAGATAAGAGTTTGGGGAGGAAAGTCAGGGACCAAGATCAGAAAATGCTGAAGGAGATCCAAACGCTTGAGAAGAAAATTGTCTTGGTATCTGGAGAAGGTGGGACTGTCTCTGCCAGCGGTCATATTGTGCACAGGAGAGATGTGAGCAGTTACAACTTTCAGGCAAGTATGCAGAGAATTTTCGAAGCTATGGAGATTTTCACTGAGAAGTCTGCAGGAATTTATGTGGATCTCTTGCAGAGGATGGCAGAAGTAGAAGGCTCAGCAGTTCTAACAAATTAAGTGTAATACCAGTTACTTTACTCTCTTATTGCGGGCTGATGGAACCTTTGCAAATATTCTATCAAGGGAGCCGGGCATTGGCTGCAGAGAAAGGCTGTGGGAGAAGTTCCACATGATGGAATCAGAATATCTGAATGAATGGAGTTCCAAAGAAAAGAATGTTAGGTGGACCTTACCCATCATGATCTTCCGTCATTTTGAGGTTGGGCTTCAAAATCACTTGCAGGTCTACCATATTCAGAGGTTGGGGGGTTCTGATGAATTCTGGTCATGCAGTAGTCTTTTGTGGCATGGAGTTTTTCTTTGGCTGGTGCTGCATGCATCCAAAGGAGTCAAGATGGTGGGATCCATGTGGTATATATATGACCTCTCTATTGGGTGCATGGTGCATCAGGGTGTGAGGATCCTCTTTCTGATGCAAGGTAGACTGAGGATACCCTGTTTATTTGCATGTCAGTTACATGAGATGATGGCACCATGATGTAACTGTTCTGAAGCAGTTTTTAGGAGTTCAGCATCTTAGTCTTGCAGATAAGATAGTTGTAATAACATCTAGAAGCAGTTTTCGTAGGTATTTAATTTATCATAGCAAATCCTTTATACATTGTTTCCAAGTGCCAGAGGACCTTGCTTACATTATCATCTTGTGTAGGTTTCACCTTGTGGTATATGTTCAACAGACCTTTTTAGATTATCCTCGTTATGTTTTTTGTGCTCCACTGGCCAAAATTATCGTTCAGGGATAGGGATGAATCTCCTGGCATTCAAGAATTAGAGGAAATCTGGAGAGCTTTATCATCATCAACCTCTTTTAATTCTTCTCATAAATGAATGAAATGCTAGGGAAGTATCCTAGGTTTTTTTTCCTTACTACCATCATCATCTCCATTTTTTTCATCTCATTATCATGACAAGCTTCTTCTCATTTTCATCTCATTATGATGATCAATAAATTTGAGGGAGATCAGGTTAAGAATACAGAACTTGGAAAGCTGGGTTCCCTTTTTTTGGTTCAATGCACAGCTGATACAATAATATATTGAGTTGTCAAGATTCCCTTGTCTAGAAACAAGAAATTAAATAAAAACGCATGTTTACGATTTATTAATACGCTCAATAATTTACAGTTGGTAGCTTGCATCTAGATGCAAACACCAACCCATCAATCAGTTTGAATATCCATTTTCATGAAAATGGTGATAGAAATTGTACAAAAGTTTTTCCATTGGACTGTGTATACTTTGAGATAACATTACATATCCGTCTTGTCTGTTGCTTTAATTGTACATGAATGTGCTGAAGAAGATTGTCCTACAAAATTGGGTGGATCTTGACTCTGATACATTCATGCTAATGGTTGAGGATGTTGAGAAGGGAAACACGGCATTTGATCAGCCGCCTATATAGACCCTCAAGCCCATCCTCAAGATCCTGAATGCTGAGATTCATGTTCTTGATATCATCTCCCAAGAGTTGCATTGGATATTCGATGTCTCGTGACCTGCAACCGATCAGAGACTCCATGGCCATATCTTGCTTGAACAATTGGTTATGATCAATCTGCTCTTCCTTGGATACTACTCTTTTCTTAAGCATAACCTTGGAAATAATCGACCAGCTGCTGCTTGTTCTGGGCTTTGAGCCAGCGATGAAACAGAAAACTGATTCAAGGAGAGCAACTGTGGTGGCCTCAACTTCCCTCAGTAAGCCAATGAAGACTGCAGCTTCATTGTCTATGCCAGGGAGACAAGAGTCGGAGTCATATTTCTTACTCTTCAGGCTCAAAATGATCCTCTTGGTTGCCTTCTGCACTGACCTCCTTGTGCTCAGGTACATTCGGACCTCAGCATCGAGTGCCTGCTCGCCTCCTCCCTTTCTTCTGCGCATGCTTGAGTGAAGCTCCTGTAAGGCTTCCCTTGTCTGCAGCAGGCTGTTCTTAGCTGTGCTGCAAAGGTCAAGGAGCCTAAGAGGGGCATCCAGAAGCTCGTCAACCCATCCCCCATGGATCTGTTGAGAGAAGGCGTGCTGCACTAAAGGGAGCAAAAGAAGCTCGTCAACAGATTCATGAAGATTCTCAAGGCCATTCAGCTTCTGAGATAGGGATGACGGTGATGAGCAACCGGTTTCCAAGGCAATTCTTATGCTGTGCAAACTCTCCTCAAGTTGTGAGATAACCGGGTGAGGCCTTGAGGGCAAGCTGTTTGAACGGGAATGGTGGATTGTATATGAAGAAGATGAATCCATTTTAGATCTTGAGTGAAGATAATTGCTCGATGTTTTTGTGCTTTGCCTTCTGTTCCCGTTGAATATATATATTATGAAGCCATGGAGACACAAGGAATCTGATCCCATTAGGCACTGCTTAATCTTGATCTGGATCCAACCCACTGCTTCAGCAATGTCTATGCATTGTCTCCCTCCTACCACCATCTTCACAGCTAAGCTATAAAAATAATTGTTTAAACTTGCACGAGTGGCATCTAGATCATCTTCATTGAAGAAGATCGTGTAAGTTACAATATTGAATTGACAGATAAGACAAAGCCCAACAACCAAGAAAGCATCTCAGCAGGTTCATGGTGATGAGCAAAAGGCATCTCTCAATAGTTTTATGAGGATGCACACGGGCTCCTTGACCTTGAACTACTCAAACAATTAATACCCCAAAGTTACGTACTTTTTTAGAGTCTGAAAGATATAATAGATGAATAACTACTCCTATCAAACTGTAACCTTTCAAAAGACTTGAGGTCGCCTATCTGGGGATGTACTAATGGGGAGGTTCATTGGACTATGAATATCAAAATGGGATGGATACAAATCCCATAATTCATCAACTTCTCTTGATATCAGATGAGAGAAAAAGGCAGATTCTTTTCTTCTGTCTTTTGCTCTGTCATTGACTTCTTGGGGCTCCTGTCTTCTGCTTCAGGTTTTGCAGCTGAGGCTACCCAGATGAAGGTAGTGCTCCAACACAGAAGATTCATACCGGTAATCTCTTTGGCAGAAGTGTTTTTAATTATGCAGACGAGCAAATCTTGCCTGTTCTAGTGGTTGAACAATTGTATAGATATCCAGTAAGAGCAGAGCAACTAACCACCATGCCCTCACCTACTACATATGAAGGGCCCTGCTGTCTGCCGGTGGGTAAAAGAAATGAAAATAAAAAAAAATAGGCACACGTGAACAGGGGAACATTAAGTATGCTAGTCTTTTTAAGATGAGGAAACATGTGGCCACTCGCCAGGAGCATCTCTTCATTACTCATCGGCATATGATAGGCTCGTGGTTGCCCTCCTGGTGCATGGTCTTCTCTGAGCGACGCTCGTGCACAGAATAGAACTAACTTTGATAAGCATGAAATGAGCTGTGAAAGGGTGGTAGAAGAGAGACAGCCTTATAGTTGCTGATAGAGCAGTTGGAGGTATGGATCCATCAGAGTTAGGCTGGTAAGCACAAATGGCCAACTTGTTATAATATCTTCCTCCAAGCGAGAACCTAATGGATCTTGGTTAATAAAAACATTTGTAAAATGGTTTGTGTTCCACAATGCCTCTTCCAACAGGCAGAAAGCTACCGTAACGAGATCTCCCCATAAAAAAACTAATGTAATATCATGTGGACCAATGGCCACAGATACTCACTTGATATTAGCCAAAAGGCCGAGAAAAGTATGCTCTAATTCGAAGAAGGCCCATCCTTTTTATAGCCATCATGCTTTCCTATGATACTGCGAGTTAGCCATGTGGGATTGGCGAACGTGCCCATATTTGACTCAGCATGCCCAAGCCACCTCCTTGTGGAAGCCAGGCTCATACGAGGACACGGTTTACTATTCAAGTCCTTCAAGAAATTGGAGATCGCTTTCTTTGATACCTTCTTCGTATACTCTTTCACAAGTTCAATTCAGCGGCCTCCCTTCACTCGAATGACTGATTGTAGCTCGTGTGTTTGGCCCTTTATTTTTGTAGCAGCAAAACCAATCTTGGAAATACTGCAAACATTGAGAAAAGATAGGGATGAACTCAACAGCCCGTCCAGTCTGTTATTGTGGCTTTTATGGGATAGCCGTTGTCGGGTACGCAGTAACTCGAGTAACTCATCCATGGAGTCATACGGGTCACAGAGCTCTGATTAGGCCTGGATGGCAAGCTGAAGGAACAAGTCGTTAGGGGGGCTATTTGTGTTGTGCTGGAGAAGATGATGCTTTGATTTCATTCGCATAGTTTACTCAGATTCTTCTCTATATAATGGAGAAAACAAATGTCTCTGTGTTGTTTAAATTCCTGAACTGTCTCATATGAAAGGAAGCTTTGAATAATGAAAATCAAGAACTTTGACCATGTCAACATGATTCTGATTTTTTCTTAAACGGAAGCTTAAATGTTGCATGGCTTGTATAGTGTCCCACAGTGGGTAATTCCAAAAAACAAAAGCTTAAAACCATAAAAAAAATTAATATATTTTTGAGGGATGACTCACTGCCAAGACCTTGATCGACTAAAATCCAATAAACGGTATACAACAATTAAGGCAAATAATTAGAGTACGGTAATAAAAACATTAAACTAATATTTGGTAGGGTGAGCCGGCCCAGGCAATATTGCAACACCTAGGCGACAATCGAGAGCCCAGGCAGCAAGCTACCGTAACGGGCTCTCCCCATAAAAAAATTAATTTAATATCATGTGGACCGATGGCCCACGTATCAAATATTAAACTGATAAGAACAGATACTACACTTGATCTTAGCCGAAAGGCCGAGAAAGGTATGATTTGTACTGTAGATGGCCCATCCCATTTATAGCCCAAAGGAAGCACCGAGAGAGTAAAACATTCTCAAACTTAAAATAGATAAACACCAAGCAAAAACATATATAGAGTGCCTGCCCTACACACATTTCTGAAACACTCTGTCCGGCATGCTTCCGACTGAATATTTGATTTAAAAAAAAAAAGGCATCTGGAAGTACAACAGAACAAATATAAACAATTAATTTGAAAATGCAACATTGCTAGAATAGACATTCAGAGCATCCAAAGAAATTGATAACCTCTCGTTGTTGCGCCAAATTGGCCCGGCTTTGTCCATGATAACTTTTAATAGTTCCAAAGAAAGTATTTTGCCTCTTAAAAGTATCTCATCATCAGATTGATCCTGTGACTAGAATTTCATGGACAATTTACACAAATTCTGGTATCACAAACCAATTTTCCCCCAACCTTTGAATCTCCATAGCCACCTTCCCCTTTTTCATTATCTATTTACAATGAAGCAACACCGTTTTGTAGTTCTGCAGCCAAACTCAATTCCAAGTTCTTGTTTTCAGCAGCTCCATCGTTTGTATCAATAACCTCATTGACAAAATTCTGGCAAATGTGAATGGAGTTGCTTTCATTTAAGTTTTTGTCAGTGAATTCCAGCAATTCGCTTATAGAAATCGTCTTAAACCTAACAAAAACAAACATAACAATCTGCGCAAGGACCGACTTAGCACAAATTTGATTGGTCCCATTTTGACCACCAAGGTAGACATTGTAACAAGTCTTGACTATGTGCACTAAACATTCCCCTCTGATCAGAACGCAAGGAGATCTCACGCCGAGAGAACTCTTAAAACAGCTAGCTCAATCACCTCCTCCCCAATCCCTCCAGATTTACACATGGTCTGAATCAGCCTCAGGATAGCCGAAGGCTTATCACTGGACTCAGCGATCTCGGCATAGACAAGGTTGAGGGAGAAAAGCCTGAAAGCGCACTCCAGCGCAGGCTCCGCAATTTTACCTTAGGCAGCCTCAAGGGCGAGGAAGAGGGGGTGGAGGATGAGATTGGCATCAGCGAGGGAGAGCCCGAGGAGCGGCGATGACGGATCTGTGGAGTCGGATGCCGGTAGGATCTCGAGCTTGTCAAGGGCGGACTTGCAGGCGGCGACAATTGCGGAGTGCTTCCTCCAGGCGGCGTTTTTGATAATCTTGTCGAGGGAAGGCCCGATCGCGCGGCCGCACCGCGACTGGCCCCCTAGAGCTTGGGGGCCGACATTCTCCAGGTCACTCAGCTCGCCGGGAGCTCATTCCCGCGAATTCGAAGTGATCGGAAGGAATTGTTTAGAGAGAAAGATAGAGAGACGGAGATGTGGGAGAGAGAGAGAGGGAGGGAGATTTGGTCTTACAATTACAGAGGCAGGGGCGAATTGCGCCTTAGCCGACAGATCCGTGAAATGTTCATATTCGACTGCGAGACCTGACCTGAGGAGATGATGAGGCCGTGAAGCTCACGCGCCGATTACTGACGTGGTTGTTGAAACCCCCTCCCCTTTGACTTGTACTCCAACAAGGAATAAAATAATGGAGGGTTAAGGCAACGAAGAAAAGAAATAGACAGCAATATCTCTTCTGCTTATGATAGAAGCTGTGGATTTTGCACCACCGGACTCTAATCAAATGTTGCATTACTGCACTACACTGCACCCGTTATTCACAAGTTCGATAGTATGCACACCGTTTTGCTAGTGAGAACACTGCTTCTGCTTCTGTACAAAATGTTTGTAATAGACATAAGTGATAAGTTACTCCTTACAGTATTGAAGGCAATAGTGACAATTGAAGGCATCGGTTACCATAAGAAGAAGAAGAATAGCTGTGGTCAACACAGTTACAATATTGATGGATGTATCTAAGAAAACATCTCAAGTGGCTGAGAAATTAAGAGAGACAAACAAGCATTTGAAATGTTCAGCTTTGTACTCGTCAAACCCCAAATCCCCCCACCGGGAAATCAAGATAACTACCTCAAGCCAAAGATACAAAGTTGACACTCACCCAATATCAGATGCGCAATCATAAAACCTTCAATTTGGTGCAATCCTTGATTTCTGATGGAATCTCAGCGAGTAAGCCACAGTTCTCCAAAGTCAGGACTTCAAGCCTCTTCAACATTCCAATGGAAGGAGGCAGCTTCTGTATTCTAGTCTGGTCCAGATGAAGTACTTTGAGCTCATGAAGATTTCCTATAGTGTCAGGTAGTCCAACAATTCTTGTACCTGATATATTCAATACTTCTAGAGATCTCACATCCCCAATTGTGGAGGGAATTTCTTCCAGGGATATGCATTTAACGGCCCAAAGTATTTTAAGCTTCTTCAACATCCCAATTGAAGCCGGCAACTCTCGAATCTTGGAACCATTTACCTCGATTGACCTAAGCTCTTGCAAGTCTCCAATAGTATCAGGCAATACATTAACACTTGTGTATCTTAAGTCCAACACTTGCAGAGATCTCAGATCCCCAATTGTGGAAGGTATTTTTTCAAGTGACTGGCAGCCAAAGGCACGAAGGATTCTAAGGTTCTTTAGTATCCTGATAGTAGCTGGCAGCTCAGTAATACCCAAATAACTTAGATTCAGCATTACTAGTGATCCCATATTCCTCATTCCAAATGGAAACTGTTGTATACTCTTGCATCTACTTAAATTCAAGACCTTAAGCTTTCCCAGTCGCCCAACTCGAGAGAATTCTACCATCTCGAGCTCCCTACAACCATCTAATGAAAGGTGACAGAGACTCGAAAGCCTACCAATAAACTCAGGAAGCTTGATGATGATAGAGGTTTTCTCTAAAGTAAAGGAGGACAAATTTTGGAGACTAGATAGTTCTTCTGGGAATCTCCTCAGAGAAATGCACTTGTTAACATTTAGGAATTTTAGATCTTTTAGCTTACCGATTGAAGGGTCTATTTCAACTAGACCCTTGCAATCTTGAAGGATCAACCTCTCTAAGCTCGTGTACTTGGAAAAGTCGGGTGTTCTTCTCAGACATGTGCTTGAAAGATCTAAAACCTTCAATTTATTTCCTACCTGCAAATCCAATGTGAAGTTAGGCATATTTAGTGCAAGTGTGGTTATAAATGCATGCAGAATAAATTGGTTTACCTCAATTTGGCTCCAACCACTCCAATCCTCATTTATCAAACTATATGAAAGATTAAGAATCACAAGGTTCCCCAAATATATGCCAGATGAAGCAAACATAGAAGGACAAATCTTGCGAGAGAGCCAATTCAGACGAGGAAGAAGATGACTCCAATCCCCAGAAAAGTCTATCTCAGAGCATTCAAGGTATCTCAATGTTTTGAGACCCATAAGATCTTTCCCTATGAGAGTGCGTCTCCCCATTGCATATGAGTCAAGACGAATCATCTCCACGTTTTCTTTGCCCTATTCAGAAAGACAACTGTGATTACTAATCGAAAATTTACTGCTAAATTGAGTCATTGAGTAAAAATTGTACCTTGTCTTCCTGCAGCAACTCAGAAGCTTCCTTGTCAATCCATACCCTATTGCTTTTGATACCTTTCTCATCACTCTCAGTATGAACGATATTCCCCCGAGGCCCCTCAGCTGATCATGCATCCATAATACCCTCTTCTTAGTCTATCAACCTTTTCTTTCACTAGAGATTGTTAATGAGCTCGTTCAGTGCATTCTCTGCATCTCTAAACCGATCTCTCCATATGTGCAGAGGGAGAGTTTTCTCATGACTGGTCAATATACATGCAATATCCAGAAAAATCTGTTTTTCATCATGTTTCAAAGCTTCATGGCTTATCATAAGCTTTTTCTGGACATCTTGGTGAGGTGTGCTCTTTAACCTTTTGATCGTCTTTTCCTAATCATCACGATGCGTGTCCCGAAGGTGAGAGCCTATGACCTCGAGAGCCAGTGGAAGCCCCCCGGTAGTTTCAACAGCCTCCACTGAGAGATCATGGGAGTCGACGGGAGGAGATTCTGAAAGAAATGCATGCATACTGAAAAGCCGAAGAGCTTCTTCAGGCATCATCTGATACACTTCGAAAGATTCAAAGCCCATTCCTAGAACATCTCTGTTCCGAGTGGTGACAATGATCACGCTCCCAGTCCAGAACAATCAAAACTCTCTTAGCATAGAAGATGTTCCTTATTTCCCTAGTTCCATCAGCCACATCCTTGAAATCTCTTGATGTGCGATGACGATTATCCAGTAATTGTTTCTGCAATTTTTCAATACCCTTATACTGGTTGCTTGATTCCCGAACATCAACCATGAAGATAAAAGTGGTCAAATGGATGGTCAGTGAGCAGTTTGTTGTAGACAATCTTGGCAAGGGTAGTCTTGCCAATACCTCCCATCCCATGGATTCCCACGTAATGGACATCTTTGGTATCTCCAGCTTTTGACAAGTTCATGAGAGTTTCAACTTGATCATCCCTTGGAAGTAAACTGTCTGGCAGACATTGAGGCTTCACCTCCAACCTCGCGGAGATCACTTTGACAATCTTCTTGACGAATTCACCCAGACTGCCATAGTTAAACATACGTGACTATGCGAGAAAAATGTTTATACAACTAGCACGAAGAAGAATAAAAACAATCTAGAGGATACCAAGTGAGAAGGAAAAAAGGCACGTTGTTCAACAATGAAACGAGGTTTTTTTACCCAGTATACTCGCTCACCACGAACCCATGGAATTTTCCAACTCTCTTCAGAGCATCCCTCCACGGCTTCACCCTCTCCTCCCCAAATTTCTTCTCCATTTTCTTCAGAGCTTTATCATAACGCTTTGTCCTCAGCTTGACACCTTCGACAGTCACATCGTAGAAGATGGGCATGATATCTCTACCACTCTCTGCAGGTGCCTCATCCATGGACTTAAACATCTCAGCAAGTTCCGTCAGGCACCAAAAACTGGAGGCATACCCTTTGGTGAAGATGGGCACGAAGATCTTGGACTCTTTGATCGCTTCAAAGATGGCACCGCGGACATCATCTCCCTTTGGGATCTCCTCAGTGTCTCGGAAGACACGGATGCCCACTTCTTGAAGATCTACGTAAAGGAAATCAGCCAATCCGCGACGGGAGTCGGTCCCTCTAAAGCTCAGGAATACCCGGTATTTTTTTCCGGAAGATGCTGCCATCTTTTGTGAACTTAGCATAGAATTAGGCTTGGCAAGCTGAGATGTGCCTTCAAGGGCACCGCTTATAGTCTCTTCTACCTCATCTGTAACAATATAATATTGTAAGCCAGAGAAAGGGTAAACCGAGAGGGGGAATGGCAATTCATATCTGAAAATTAAAATCCAAATGCCCAAGTAAAAGGTAGTTCACCTGCATCACCGGCATCGAGTTCCAGCTCTTCCAATGCTGATTTTATTGGGTATGGCTCATATGTTTCATCATCCAAAGCCTTGACAATTTCATCAGCAAGCGAGGACGGTGACGACTCGCTTTCCAAGATATCCATGGCTTCTGAAGAGATGTCCTCTTCTAATGTCTGAAGAACATGAGTCAACTACTCAACAAGACAGGCCCACACTCATTTGATTTAGTCGTCTAGATAGATCTCCAGTTATGCTTTCCTTTCCTTGATTATTATCAATTTAGAAAAAAAAACTAATAATAGAAATTACACCTCTCACTGTCACGTCCTCAATATATAGATGTAGTAGTTACAATGGCTGCATTGCCCTTAGTCGACTTATTTTCGTATGTATTAAACAGCAGTATTAGTACCATTGGTGGATTAATTATTATACTCGCCAGTGTATCCAACTTAATCATGGTCTTAAAAACAAAATTAAGCTCTTAAATTGGAAATCAAAGTCTTTATGATGACAGTAAATCAGTAGTAAAACCATATAATACTTAGATTAATAACTATGAAATTATGAGTTCAACTTATACATTAAGATTTTACATGTTTCTTGATTTCTCAATACTTGATCTCCAATTGTAAATAAAAAAAGTCTATGTTTGACCCAATCCTTATAGAGGAGGGTGGTGTACACATGTATATGTTATATTCTCTAATAAATTATGTTAATCACTTATTATATAATTAATAAGTGGAAGTGGTAATCTTTTATGTTTAGATTGAGTGCTTGATGCTAACTTTTTTGCCTATAAATACTGAACTTGCATGTAGAAGATGAAGCCAACCAAAGAAAATACAAGCAAAGTATACAAAACCACAAGCTATTCCTTATCCATAATTGCTGAAATGAGGCAAATTCAATCGATTTTGCAGGGAAGGGAAAGTTGGCTTCCGTGGAAGAAAGGAAGGTAAAATTTCTCTACCTTTTTTATTTTGGAAGACAAATGGCTTCCTAATATACAAATTTTCTCTATGTTCTTCTATATGTTTTAAGTATTATTGAGCATTTAGTAGTTTGATAAAAATATGATCACTTGGAAGGATTAAAATGGAGTTAATTTTATTACGTGA
Organism: Trapa incisa; assembly: GCA_030064435.1. Lineage (NCBI taxonomy): Eukaryota > Viridiplantae > Streptophyta > Magnoliopsida > Myrtales > Lythraceae > Trapa > Trapa incisa. Next base: position 12,142,631 of record CM057769.1, on the reverse strand, counting down.
CTCAGTCCTACATCGCGTGTATGGGACATCTGCATGAGAGTGAAGATTCAGTTTCTGCTGCTCACATGAGCTTACTGCAGAAAGCTATGGGCAGGTGGGAAAAAATATAGAACATGATCACCAAATTCAATAAAAACGTAAAGCTAACATTATCATTCTCTTATAATTTCATGATTCACATGTGTTTTGCTCATATTTACAGCGACGCAGCACCTGGTTGCCTGCTTCATAGCTATACGAGGAGCTTCAATGGCTTTGTTGCCATGTTGACTAAAGAGGAGGCCAATATCATCTCTGGTTATATATTTTTTTTATATGTTAATATATACATGGTATGTGGGTCGGATGGAGGAATAACAGGTGATGAAACAACAATATGGTTATAGCATGGACTGTAATTGAACATTTTATTCCAAGGAGTGAACATCCATTAAACGAGACATTCTTTCTCTAAGAGAAAATCTCGAATAATTATATAACTTAGCCAATGTGGTGGTGCAATGTAGCTAGAAGTGGCAGAGCTCCCTGGCCTTATATAACTTGGCCAATGTAGTCGTGTAGCATTCAGTAAGAACTGTCCAATTAAGACAAATAAAATTTAAATAGATTAAAAAAACAGAAACAAAATACTACAAAGAAGACCAAATATTAGACTTGACATTGGTAGGGTGAGCCTGGCCCGGGCTGTAATGCAAGGCCTGGGCGACTCTTAAGAGCCCAAGCAGCAAGCTACCGTAGTGGGCTCTCCCATAAAAAAATTAATTTAATATCATGTGGACCGATGGCCCACGTATCAGATATTAAACTGATAAGAACAGATACTACACTTGATCTTAGCCAAAAGGCCGAGAAAGGTATGATTTGTTCAGTAGAAGGCGCATCCTTTTTATAGCCATCATGCTTTCCTACGGTACTGCGAGGTTAGCCATGTGGGATTGGTTAACGTACTCGAGTACGAGGAACTCGTGCCGTAAGATTCACAACTATGTCCAAAGCCACCTCCTCGTGGAGGCTAGAGGCTCATATGAACACACGGTACATATACTCTTCAAGTCCTCAAGTAATTGAGATTGCTTTCTTTGAATCCTTCTTTCTTTCACTAGTTCCAACTCGTGGCCTTCCGCGAAAGGACTGATTGAAGTTCTAGTGCTTACCACTCTGTCTTTGTCTCGGGCAAAACATTCTTGGAATTGCTGCAAACATCGAGGAACACGCAGGATGAACTCAGCGGCCCATCCGGTCTATTCTTTCATGGGACAGCTACTGTGAGGTATGTCCTAATTCGAGTAATGGATCGACGGAGTTATACATGTCACATCAGCTCACTGAGTCTACTGCTCAATCAAAGATGAAGCTGAAGTTGGTGATGTGGTCAGAGAAGAATATGTTAAATCACGGGCCTGATCGTCAATATTGAGAACCAGTGGTTTAGGCCTGGATGACAAGCTAAAGGGACATAAGTGGTGGTTGGGTTTGAAGGAGAAAGCATCTCAGCAGGTTCATGGTGATGAGCAAAAGGCATCTCTCAATAGTTTTATGAGAATGCACACGGGCTCCTTGACCTTGAACTACTCAAACAATTAATACCCAAAGTTACGTACTCGTTTAGAGTCTGAAAGATATAATAGATGAATAACTACTCCTATCAAACTGTAACCTTTCAAAAGACTTGAGGTCGCCCATCTGGGGATACAACTGCTTGTTTTGAGGATGTACTAATGGGGGGAGGTACATTGGACTATGAATATCAAAATGGGATGGATACAAATCCCATAATTCATCAACTTCTCTTGATATCAGATGAGAGAAAAAGGCAGATTCTTTTCTTCTGTCTTTTGCTCTGTCATTGACTTCTTGGGGCTCCTGTCTTCTGCTTCAGGTTTTGCAGCTGAGGCTACCCAGATGAAGGTAGTGCTCCAACACAGAAGATTCATACCGGTAATCTCTTTGGCAGAAGTGTTTTTAATTATGCAGACGAGCAAATCTTGCCTGTTCTAGTGGTTGAACAATTGTATAGATATCCAGTAAGAGCAGAGCAATTAACCACCATGCCCTCACCTACTACATATGAAGGGCCCTGCTGTCTGCTGAAATGAAAATTAAAAAAATAGGCACACGCGAACAGGGGAACATTAAGTATGCTGGTCTTTTTGAGATGAGGAAACATGTGGCCACTCACTCGCCAGGAGCATCTCTTCATTGCATATGATAGGCTCGTGGTTGCCCTCCAGGTGCATGCTGGTGCACACAATTAGACTAACTTTGATAAGCATGAAATGAGCTGTGAAAGGGTAGTAGAAGTGCATGCAGCCTGTGTGCATTTAACACTTGGTTGAAGAACACATCTATGATATAGCAACATAAAACTTGAAAAATTTAGAGAATAATCAATATAATTTAGATTTAATAATTCCATTGCTTAAAAATAACAATTAAATCAAAGAAAAAATATTACACTGGGATTTGGTAGGGCGCGCCCGGCCCTGACTGTAGCAAGATACCGTAACGGACACTCCCCATAAAAAAATTATTTTAATATCATGTGCACCAATGGCCCACGTATCAAATATTAAGCTGATAAGAACAGATACTACACTTGATCTTAGCCAAAAGGACGAGAAAGGTATGATTTGATTTGTCGAAGGCTCATTCTTTTTATAGCCATCATGCTTTCCTATGATACTGCGAGTTAGCCATGTGGGATTGGTGAGCGTGCCCATATTTGACTCAGCATGCCCAAGCCATCTCCTTGTGGAAGCCAGGCTCGTACAGGACGCGGTTTACTATTCAAGTCCTTCAAGAAATTGGAGATCGCTTTCTTTGAAACCTTCTTCGTATACTCTTTCACAAGTTCCAATTAGTGGCCTCCCTTCACTCGAATGGCTGATTGTAGTTGTGTGTTTGGCCCTTTATTTTTGTAGCAGCAAAACCAATCTTGGAAATACTGCAAACATTGAGAAAAGATAGAGATGAACTCAAGAGCCCATCCGGTCTGTTATTGTGGCTTCTATGGGATAGCCGTTGTGGGGTACGCAGTAACTCGAGTAACTCATCCATGGAGTCAGTCATACAGGTCACAGAGCTCTGATTAGGCCTGGATGGAAAGCTCAAGGAACAAGTCATGTTAGGGGGCGATTTGTCTTGTGTTGGAGAAGATGATCCTTTGATTTGATTCGCATAGTTTTCTCGGATTCTTCTCTATACAATGGAAAAAATAAATGTATTTGTGTTGTTTAAATTCCTGAACTGTCTTGCTTCGGGGAGTTGAAAATAAGCGTCGATCCGGAGATTCCCGAATAGGTCAACCTTTCGAACTGCTGCCGAATCCATGGGCAGGCAAGAGACAACCTGGCGAACTGAAACATCTTAGTAGCCAGAGGAAAAGAAAGCAAAAGCGATTCCCGTAGTAGCGGCGAGCGAAATGGGAGCAGCCTAAACCGTGAAACGGGGTTGTGGGAGAGTAATACAAGCGTCGTGCTGCTAGGCGAAGCGGTGGAATGCTGCACCCTAGATGGTGATAGTCCAGTAGCCGAAAGCATCACTAGCTTACGCTCTGACCCGAGTACACAACTCGATTATCAATTCACTAATTGTAATCAGCCAATTCATTGTGTCTCCCTCGTGACAATGTAAACATGATTCTGATATTTTCTTAAACAGAAGCTTCTTTTATTTCTAGGAAGAGAGACTCTGATTGTAGAAGGAAGGTGGTTGCATGTCAGTTGGCTGAAAGCTATAAATTCGCAGAAGCAATCTAATATACTAATTGAAATCATTAGGGTCCATTAACCACCGTGTCTCACCATATGAAAGGGCTGTACTCTACTAATCATAGGACATTAACTATACTAATCTTTTAAGATGAGAAACATTTGGTCACCTAATTATAGTAACTGTACTGCCAAGACCTTGATCGACCAAAATCCAATAAACGGTATACAACAATTTAAGGCAAATAGTTAGAGTACGGTAACAAAACATTACACTAATACTTGGTAGGGTGAGCCGACCCAGGCAGTAGTGCAACACCTAGGTGACAATTGAGAGCCCAGGCAGCAAGCTACCGCAACGGGCTCTCCCCATAAAAAAATTAATTTAATATCATGTGGACCGATGGCCCACGTATCAGATATTAAACTGATAAGAACAGATACTACACTTGATCTTAGCCAAAAGGCCGAGAAAGGTATGATTTGTTATGTTGTAAGCCCATCCATTTTATAGTCATCCTGCTTTCCTATGATATTGCTGAGTTATCCGTGTGGGATCGGTGAAAGTCATCAAATAGGGTTACATATACAACTTCAACTTGGCTCATGCCCAATTCTTTAATACCTTCTTTGCATACTCTTTCACTGGTTACAACTCGTAGCTGCCCTTGGCAGAAGGATTGATTGTAGTTCTTGTGCTTGCCCTTTTGTATTTGTCTTTTCATGGAACAGCCACTAATGCATCCATGGAGTCAGTCATACATGTCAAAGAATTCTTGTGGAAAAAGGGTTGCATTCCAAACCTCTTAAATTATTGGACTATGAATTATTGGACCGACTCCCTCTTAAATTATCATTCATCATCCATGCAGTTGTAGAGAGCCCCTTTTACTTCTCCTGCAAGAACCGCTCGGCATTGTTGTGAACATGCTACAGTGCCTCTCCATCAGCTCCTCCTCATCTTCACAGCCAGCCTCGGCACCGACCGAGGGCCCCATTCCTCACCCTCCGCCTTCCGAAGGTTAGTGTTTCTACTCGTGCTTGTCTCTTCATGGCTGCCCATAATCTGTTTGTGGAAATGACTGGGCGAGGTACCGTAGGGCGCTCAACCAGCGGAACCCCACAATCGAGCGGCATCCTCTCTCCCGTCAACATCCACCGCGAGTATGCTCTCGCTCTCGAGAGTGATTCGTACAGGGAGATATGGACTCTGTTCCATGAGGATTGGCTGAGCTCCCATGATCAAGAGCTCCACCTCCATACCCAAGAAGCCAGGAGGATCTTGAGGTTGAGGGAGGCTCTTCGTCCAGACACCAAAGTAGTGAAGGAGGCTCTTAGTCGTGTGAGACACTGTGAACTGACTAATCTATTATCTGCCTACTTTGACGAGAGCGAGAAGGCCACCGAACTATTCATCGTGCTCCACACCGGTCTGCAGCGGGCACGGGCCATCTACACTCCGCTCCACAATCTACTCTCTGTGGTGCCTCTCGACTCGGAGGACATACTGACCTCTCACTTCAGGATTATTGAAGAAATATTCATCCAGTTCAATCAAGACGAGAACCTGCTACCCTTCACTGGCTCGAACACCTTCAAGCCCATGAGAGACTGCTCCTTGGAGCTCAAGAAACAACTGGTCAGCTGTGTCAAGAAGTCCCGTTCGAGAGCTCGGCTTGTCCGCCGTGCCACCTCCAAGTCGTGCCTCTGCCTCATCGGGACATCAGCCATTGCAGCGGTCTCAGCTGCTGCAGTGACCGCCCACTACGCCATAGTTGCGGCTGCAGCCGCTCCCTGCATCATCTCATGCCCACAGCCTAGGAAGTTCGTGGAGAGAGAGCTCTCCCGTGCTGTTAAGCTCGACGAGGCAGCTCGGGTGGTGTACGCATTGTACATGCACTTGGAGACAGTGGACCGCCTCATGGAAAGGCTGCAGACGGCGATTGAAGGAGACAGGTGTCTGGTACAGAGAGGGCTGGAGAGGAGTGGCGATGGCGGCTCCACCCTGGAGGTGCTGAAGCATCTCAAGAAGAGCCCGGGGGACTTCTTCCAGCATCTCGATCATCTCATGGTGGACACCTGCATCTGGTTCACGACTGTGAATAAGGCCAGGGAGCTGCTCTTCCAAGAGATCTGCGCTAGAGCTGAAGCCTCCTGATGGATTTTAGAGGATGAATTTCTTAGCAAAATGTACTTTTGATCTAACAAAAAACTACGCAGACTGTATTTATGTACGGAACTGCTAATTTGATCATACTCTCTCTTTTGTGCACCGGGCCCTCTTTAGCCCACAAGCCCAGACTGAAAATGGTGTTGGGCTTCCATGGACCCGGTCCATGCATCTCACACGATACGAGGTGATTTTGTTTCTCCATCCACCACTAGAGAGCTGGAGGGGATAACGGTAGGTAGGCCAATAGCTGCTCTCTCGTGTCTTTCCTCCCCATGGCAACGAAGCTATGGTCTTCACCGACACACCGGCTCTTCTGTCCCACCACCACCACCTCCTCCACCTCCTCTCTCGCCAGCAATCGGCGCCCTGTCCTCCCACGGCCTGCCGTGAGGCGTGCGAATCTGAGAAGGTTCGCTCTGCGTTGCTCTCTACAGGAGCTCGAGCCAGTGGCTCGCGAACTCCATCGGAATCACGAGTCTCTCTTCCTGCTCGCGGCGGACACGGTGGGGTACTCGACGGCGAGCTACTACACCTCGTTGGGGCTCTTCGTGATTTCCGTTCCCGGACTCTGGTCCCTCATCAAGCGCTCCGTCAAGTCCAAGGTACTCAAATTTCTGTCTACCTCTAAGTAGCTGCCTTACCTTATCGAGTTCGAGTCTCTGAGTTGGCGATGCAACTTTACCACCATCTTCATCTCAGATTGTGCAGAGGACATTTATCAGTGAAGGCGAAGAGAAGAAGGCGCCAAATCGGGTTGCGGGGGAAATACTGTCGTTCTTCACGCGAAACAACTTCTCTGTCACCGATCGAGGAGAGACTATCACGTAAGCCTCCTACTGCCATTGTTAAAGACCTTGATTGCCTCCACGCGTATTTTATATGCCTGTGTTTTTTTATCTGTTCCTATGTTCAGGTTTGAAGGGGTGATGGTCCCGAGCAGGGGACAGGCGGCCCTACTGACCTTCTGTACCTGCATCAGCCTGGCTAGTGTAGCCCTCGTCCTCACCATCACTCTCCCTGATTTTGGCAACAACTGGTTCTGGATCACTGCCCTCAGCCCATTGGCGTAAGCTTTTATCAAATCCACTATCATCCTTTGTTTCTCAAGTTGACATAAATGTTAGAGCTTTAATAGACTAGAGCACTGATAACTGCAGGGGGGCATACTATTGGAAGAGGGCATCGAGGAAGGAGCAGATTAAGGTGAAGATGATCGTGGGGGGTGATGGGAAACTCACGGAGATCATCGTTCAAGGGGATGACCAGCAGGTTGAGGAGATGAGGAAGGAGCTTAAGCTTAATGAGAAGGGAATGGTCTATGTGAAAGGTCTATTCGAGAGATCATAATTGCTATATCCCTGAATCCCCCATTGTCTCAGTTTTGAAGGGTATTGAAATATGAACTTGTCTATTGAAGATGTGAGTAACATGGCCACATTATCATCTAATATACTAGATTCAAGCAATGAAATGTTGTAGCCAGAGAATGAAAAGCAGTAGTGCTGCAAAATCAACTGTGGAACTATCAGTCTACCATAGGGAACATTCTTTGTCATTTATAAACTGTTTAAAATGTAGATCTACACAACAGAATGGAGAAAACAAAATTTATTCATGATTTCAAGGTGAATTGGCCTTGGAGCAGCTGTATCCCACAAAGGAAATGTACAGAACATTTGTAAAAATACCTTGAAAAGGGAAGATGAGAGTGCAATCAATACCAATAAAAATCCAGCAATAGAAAATTATCAAAAATGAATGGAACTTGCCCACCATAAAATGACCTTGAAGTTAACTCAACCAATCAGTAGCTTGCTCTCATCCAAGAAGGTGTACGTGGGCACCTCCAAGTTGTATGGTGCAGGGCCCTTCCGAATCCGACCTGAAATATCATAGTGAGATCCATGGCATGGGCAGAACCACCCGCCAAAGTCTCCAGCATTGGGCAAAGGGATGCAGCCCAAGTGTGTGCAAACCCCTATCACAACAAGCCACTCAGGGTTCTTAACCCTATCAATGTCCGGCTGAGGGTCACGAAGAGATCCCACATCAACACTGTTCGCTAGCTTAATATCATCCTCCGTGCGGCGCCTGATGAACACAGGCTTTCCACGCCACTTGACAGTCACAGTTGTCCCAGGCTCAATGCTGGAAAGATCAACTTCGAGAGAAGCAAGGGCAAGGACATCTTTACTAGCTGACATGCTCAGCACCAGCTTGAGAACAAGGAGTCTGACCAGCGAAGCATACACAAATCTACCACCTGACAGGACAAAGTATGCGAATGCACGCTTGCTTGGGTCGCCGGGAGAGAATCTCTCATGATTGTACTCATCATAGACTATCTTTGAAGTGGGGTTCTTCAGAGCAGCCACTGTTGGAGGAATATCAGGAACCACATTGTTCTCCTTCATAAGTGAAAGTGAACCAGAAGCAAAACCTGAAACAACAGATAATCAATCTAAAATATTATCCCACTGTTGGAATCAGATGTGGTGCATCAAGTAAGATGACAAGATAGACTTCTGATCCTACAAGCTTCCATAATTTTGATACATCCCCACTGTTTTTTGTCAAACCAATACAGACGAAGGTGTTTCTGAATGTTCTACACAGCTACAATAACTGGAGAGAAACCAATAAAACTAAACTCTCTATTAGTTTTGGTCTGCCCAAGTACCCATAAAACTCATTAACTCTCTCAAACTCAAATCACAGTACTCTGCAACTGACACGCCCCATTTCCTTCCCTACCATTGAGAGATATCTAGACCAAAAACTGAGCACTTTATCTCTGTCAGGTTAATCTTCTAAGAAGTGTCTTGATGCAATTATCTAACCCTTGTACAGATTTAGTTATCATAATAGTATAATACCAAAACAATCAGTCATGAACGGTAAATTTCAAGGTGGCAGGTGAAATACAAAATATATTCCGCTGGTAGAGGAATCCCTTTTATTTAATAATCATATGCACAAACTTACTGGCTAACAGTTCAAGCAACAGAACAACCAAAATTGAAGAAAACGCATTGAAACAGAAGAAAGATCCATATTTATTTTTCAATATATCATCTCCCAAGAAATCAATGGTACACGAGCAGCTTATGAACAGAAGAGAACCGAAATACAAATCCAATGGAATGTATCAAATCTTAATAAACAACATTTGTATATACAATCCACGAGCAACTATGAATCCAATAAACGGTAGGTCTCCGTGATTCCAAGATGTCAGGAAGTCGACAAATAATCGGTAAACACAGAAGGGAACCCCCAATCTAACCTCGGAAAGGGAGGTGCATCTCATGCCTGAAGAAGTGGGATCTGAAGTCCTGGATGGCAGACGAATCAGATCCTTCAGAGACTATCCGGTGGGAGGAGGCGAGAGCCGAAGCTGCACGATCCGGTACCCATGCGGCCGAAGATAAATAAGGAAGCCTCCTTGCTGCAACTCTCAACATCATAATCGCCTTCTTCTTACTCGACGTTTGCCTTTTCCTCTCCGCAAGGATCCGTCTAAGAAAACTTCAGGGACGGCGGCTGATCGTGGTATCGTAATAAGAGCGGAGCGTCGCATTTTCCACAATTACTGGAAGTTCAGGGGTATGCAAGTAAATAAAAGAACTTTATATTGGGCCAGGCTGGGCCGGGCTTGTGAGTAGCGGCGGATGTGAAACTTATATTTTATTTTTTTAAATGCCAATAATTTCCAACCGGATTTTTAAAATTGTTTTTTAATAGATCCTTTCACCTCTGATGCTTGATTGAATGCTTCACATTTACAGCTCGGCGTCCATGGCTTCCGGCTGGTAGCTTCTACTCCTCTGTCTCTCTCTCTGGATGTGTTCGAGAGGATGAGGCTTCATAGAGGATCGTCTTCGAGCAACTTCCGGAGGCCTACCATCCTACACCTTCTCTGTGCGGCCTGCCTCTTCGCCGCCTTCCTTTTCATAATCCAGTCGTCCTTCTTCGCAGGTGCGCATTCCCTCTCTCCCATTCCATACGCTCTCCGTTAGCCGTTATGTATCCATTCTCGTGCTGTTTTCGGGCCACGATAATCGTACGGCTCGTGATTTCAGGTGACCAGAAGTCGCATCTCAACAGAGTAGAAGTCCGCGTATTGTCCGATTTCCAATCCAGTGTGCAGCAATGCGTGGTTAGCATCCAATTCATCCCGGATGTATTTCATTGTTTTTGTAATTTCTAGCAGTTGATCCAGTTGTAGCATTTTCACGACTGCAGCCTGTTGGTTTTTGGAACTGCAAGTAGATCCACCAGGAAATTATTTGGATCTAGAGTGTTATACTCCGTCACAAAAGTATTTGGGCTCCTTCTTGGATTGCTTTCTACTTGTTTGTGGATTCTATAAAATGATGCAAAATGTATTTCGTGTTGGATTTTTTTATTACTGGAGTAACTCAGTTAGTTGTCCTACTTGATCATTGATTTGGTCTCTTTTGATTTTGAACTTGCTGGTACTCTACTTGCAAAATGCAGGCCATCATTCTCGCAGCACCATGAATCTTTTGTAGTTTGAACTTTGATTTTAATTCTGTTTTGATCAATAAATACATTACTTCCTTTTATCTGTTAGATTCTTTATCTATGCAGGCAAACAGAGGGCTTGGTATGATGGCACAAATCATAGACCATTGTACGTTGATTCTTAAGTTCCCTGAGGGCACCAACAGTACTTGGGTCTCTCTCTATCACCCTACCTCTCAGTCTGTATATGTTATATGGGTAGAAGCTCTATCATTGCTGACCAATAAAATTAAGTAAAACACAAAAAATCTATCTTTGAATTGCAGTACAATGAGCAGTTCAAAATTTTTGAGCCCTTGGAGTATAAGTATGATATATGTGAGGCAATCCTTCTCTGGGAGCAGGTTAGTGTTGTCCTCTATACCTTTCATTTTTCTACATTCCAAGGAGATAATATGGGCTAACATTTGCAGGACTGCAGTATCGTAACATGACTACAGTGCTCACGAGAGAATATCTAGATGCTCGTCCAGATGGATGGTTAGATTATGCAGCAAAAAGAATAGCTCAGTTGTAAGATTTGAACTCGTAGCTGTTACTGGTTCTTTTTGTTATCAGGGTTTCAAAGTGATTTGTGAACTATGTTTGATTTTCTATTTACTGTCTATAGGGGTGCTGAGAAATGCTATAATCGATCTCTTTGTGAAGAACACCTTAACCTGCTCCTACCAGCAAAGCCTCCCTTCCGGCCGAGACAATTTCACACATGTGCTGTTGTCGGAAATTCTGGGGACTTGTTAAAAACAGAATTTGGAAAGGAGATTGATAGTCATGATGCAGTATTTAGAGACAATGAGGCTCCTGTAAATGAGGTAACCTAGCTTGTTCTGACTGTATGAATTCATTTTCACCCTCCTCAAACTCTTTATTGTTCAGACAGTCCACTCTACTCTGTTGACTAATTAATTATTTGTTTCCGACACCAAGTATGTTGATTTTGGCACTTTTGAGTTGATTATATTATAACAGTTTTGCTGTTTTCCCCCTCTAAATTTTTATGTAGAAATATGCGAAATATGTTGGATTGAAAAGAGATTTTCGGCTTGTAGTTCGAGGAGCTGCTCGTAACATGGTCACAATTCTAAATGGATCTGGTTAGTTCTGGTCATCTGTTTATATAAAAAGCTGAGCATCATATTTTCTGCTTTTCACTTAGTTTTTTCAATTATTTATGATGGTAATTGTTGAATTCCAACCAACATAAAAAATCTAATGTCTTTAGTTTTATCTGCCATTTTTAGTAGGTTCCATGTTAATATGTTTTTATTGTATTCCTTATAAAGAAATTGGTCATGACATTGATGGATTGAGAAAAAGGTTGGCTGTTACTTGTAAGGATAAATGGTTTTCAAGAACTCATTTTGCTGGATTGCAGATGATGAAGTGCTCATTATTAAAAGCTTAACTCATAGAGATTTCAATGCAATGATAAAGGTGAGTGATCAATGTGAAATGGCATGACTACTTTTATATGCGTGGCTGTATTACAATTTGGCTGTTCGTTTGATTGGAAACACTCAAGAATGAATATAGTTTTGAGGAGTAAAACTAACCAGTGTACCTTTATATTTGTTGCAGAGCATTCCTAATCCAGTTTATCTTTTCCAAGGGATTGTGTTGCGAAGAGGCGCAAAAGGGACTGGAATGAAGTCTATCGAGCTTGCTCTTTCCATGTGTGATATTGTTGATATCTATGGTTTCACTGTTGATCCAGGATACACTGAATGGTTAGTTCAATTACCGAGTGTCCCTCATCTCTTCTCTTCATGTTCACTTCTAAGATGTTGATAAGCATGAGATGCTAAGTTGAGTACTGCACTATCCAGAGTTTGTTAGCAGTAGAATCTGATTCTGATTTTATGTTTTTGTTGCACCGATTCTGATTTTATGTTAGCTCATTGTATTTGATCCTTCAATATCATTTTCTTTCGTTGTCCTTCATACACTTCATGACAATATAATCAAGTCACATGGTGAACAAGCTCGTAAATAGTTTTTCTAGAAGATATATCGTAATCATGTTTGCCCCTCTATTCATCTTTTCCGCCATGGTCTTAACTTGTAAGTAGAGTCCTGTGTTACATTTCCCTAGTTGAGTCTGATGATCTTTATTCTGTTACTCTCATGGTAGGACACGGTATTTCTCTACACCAAGGAAAGGGCACAATCCACTTCAGGGACGTGCTTATTACCAGCTTTTAGAATGCCTTGGTGTACGAATTAATAGTCTCTCTTCTCAGCTGTGAAGTTGATATTGGAAATACTCACTGAAGCAATGCATTTACCCATTTCCTATCTGTATATTTCAGGTCATTCGGATCCATTCACCAATGAGAGCAGAGAGGAGACAGGACTGGTCAGATATTCCAAATCGTGAAATGATAAGCAGATCTCACGCTGCTGCCCTGAGCCTAAAGAAGAGCCAAGCCGGTCAGTCAGGTGGACTGGGCCAGTTTGGTAGCTGCAAGGTTTGGGGTAACGCTGGTCCTAATGACGGACCCATCTCTGGTTCTCCAGACATGAGCCCTGTGAGAAAGAACTCGAATTACAACAAGTGGGAAGTCATGCCCTTCGAGAGCCTCAGGAAGGAAGCTCGGGATTACTACGATCAGATGGGGCGCGTATCACTCTATAAAATGGATGGTAATAAGTTGGAAGATCTCGTCTGCGTGAGACATTCGCCCAAATCGGAGGCGTAGGTACGCCCTTTCCTTGTTGACATAGCCCGAGAAAAAAAAAGAGATTTTTGCTTGGAAATTTTCAAACTGTAGGCTTGTGCAATATCCCTCCCTGTGAACTTGTTGGGCCATGTTGAGCAAAAAAAAGAGAGTTTGTTGGGTCACTGCTTTAACTTCAGTTATGTTCAAGATGAACTGATCATACATAGCATGGACTTTGGCGCGAGCTTATGCATACAATCAGCGGAGTATATTTAGATTGGAGCTACCATATGATCACAGCTTTTGAGAAGATTAACTACGTGGGGGCGTAGTGAGAATTGCTCAAGAGTATATATATTCAAATGCCCAATGCTGGTGGTCTCATTGAGGCTTCAAACAAAGGAAAAACCCTATTTTACTATCCGTTACCCAGAGCATATAATAGCATAGCCTTGCCGCCAGCGCCAGACACTCGAGCCTTTTAATTGGTAAGAAGGAATTGCTTATGGGACAGGCTATTGGACTGAGGAGGCTCTTTCTATGAAACTGCTTAGCTGGGCGAGGAGATCGCTTCCGACCTTGCCTTCTATGCGCGCTTCTCGCCATGCCGAAGTCCATCCTCCTGTCGACGCCCGGATTGTTAAGACGGGCTTTGACCCGAGGACCTGCAGCTCCAACTTTCGGGTAGGGAATCTCCTCGAGAGAGGGGACGTGCTGCGCGCGCGGAAGGTGTTCGACGAAATGCCCAACAAGAACACCGTCTCGTCCAACATGATGATCTCTGGGTACGTGAAGGTGGGCGACCTTGCAAGCGCTAGAGAGCTTTTCGATGGCATGGTCCAGCGGACGGCGGTGACGTGGACGATCATGATCGGTGGATACTTGCAGTGGAAAAGGGCCCATGAAGCGTTTGGGCTCTTCTTGGAGATGCAGCGGAGCGATGCTGGCCCAGACCACGTAACTTTCGCGACATTAGTCTCGGGGTTTGACAGCGCAGAGATGGAGTGCCATCTGGTTCAAATCCACGCACTGGTAGCCAAGCTGGGGTTTGACGCAGCCCAGATTGTCAGCAATGCACTGGTGAGCTCTTACTGCAAGACGGGCTTTGTTACTCTGGCACGGCAGTTGTTTGAAGATATGCCTGAGAGGGACGCAGTCTCATTTAATGCATTGATATCAGGGTACTCAAATGAATGGCTGTTTGATGAAGCAATAGGACTCTTCCTCAAATTACTGGAATCAGGTTTCAGGCCTTCAGAGTATTCCTTTGCATCAGCTCTTGCTGCTGGTGCTGGGTTGGGTGAATTGACCTTTGGACAACAAATACACGGCTTTGTCATCAAGAGCAACTTCCTATGGAACGTGTTTCTGGGGAATGCCTTTCTGGATTTCTACTCGAAAAGTGACCAAATTCATGAAGCAAGGAAGCTTTTTGAAGATATGCCAGAATTGGATGGCGTTTCCTACAACATACTGATCACGGGATATACCTGGGCGGGTGAAGTAAAAACCTGTAAAGAAATGTTTCATAGACTTCAGTCCACGAGATTTGACCGTCAGCATTATCCATTCGCCCCACTGCTGAGCTTGGCTGCAAGCAATGGCCACCTAGAAATGGGCCGCCAAATCCACACGCAGGCTATTGTTACATCAGCTGATTCAGAAACCCAGGTCGAAAATTCCCTCCTCGACATGTATGCAAAATGCGGCAGATTCACAGAGGCGGAGATTTTGTTTACTAGCTTGCCCCACAAGACTTCTGTTCCATGCACTGCCCTTATTTCAGCTTATGTCCACAATGGATTGCATGAAGAGGCCCTGCAGCAGTTCATCAGGATGATTAGGGATGATGTGTGCCCCGATCAAGCCACCTTTGCCAGCGTCCTCAAGGCCTGTGCAACTCTTGCATCTCCATCACTGGGAAACCAGGTCCATTCGTGCCTCGTCAAGTCCGGTTTTATGTCAAATGTCTTCGCAGGAAGCGCCCTCCTTGATGTATATGCCAAGTGCGGGTTGATGAAAGAAGCCATCAGGACTTTTGAACAGATGCCAACTCGGAATGTCATCTCATGGAATGCGATGCTCACAGCGTACGCCCATGGGGATGGGAAGACCACTATCAGTGCGTTTGAGGAGATGGTCAAGTCGGGTTTTGCCCCCGATTCAGTAAGCTTTTTAAATGTACTCGCGTCTTGTAGCCACTCAGGGCTCGTGGAAGAAGGGCTGCAGTACTTTGATCTGATGATCAGAGATTATAAGCATGTGGTCAAGAGGGAACACTATGCTTGTGTGCTGGATGTGCTCTGTCGAGCCGGGAGGTTTGCCGAGGCAGAGGAGATGATGTCTCGAATGCCCTACACGCCTGACGAGATCATGTGGGTCTCGATTCTGAACTCATGTAGGATCCACAGGAACCATGAACTGGCTATGAAAGCAGAGGCAGCACTGTTTACAATGGAGAAGCTAAGGGATGCAGGCCCTCATGTGAACTTGGCCAACATATACGCCGCACTGGATAGATGGGACGATGTGGCACGGGTGAAGGCTGCACTGAGGGAACGGGGGATCAAAAAAGTTCTTGCCTGCAGCTGGGTTGAGGTTAAACACCGAACCCATGTGTTTGTGTCGAACGACCACAACCATCCTCAGATAGAGCAGATAAGGAGAGAGCTCAGTGAGCTTGAGGGGAAAATGCAGCAGGAAGGCTACAAGCCTGACCCCAGCTGTGCACTGCATAATGTGGATGAGGAGATCAGGATAGCGTCCCTTAAGAGCCACAGTGAACGGCTTGCTATTGCCTATGCCCTGATCAGTACACCGGAGGGATCACCCATCGTGGTGATGAAGAATCTGAGAACCTGCACAGACTGTCATGAAGCAATCAAGGTGATGTCAAAGGTGGTCAGGAGGGAGATTACAGTGAGGGACACAAGCAGGTTCCATCATTTTAGACATGGATCTTGCTCTTGCATGGACTACTGGTGACATATTATGAAAGTTCATACTTGGAACAGTTTGTCTAGATCAATCTGGCCGGAAACAAAAATAAACTTGTGAAAGCAGAACTCAGATGTAGCACTGAAATGCAGATCCTCTGGGGCAAACTTATAACATCAGAGTTGTAGAATAACAACAACAGCATTGGCATCAAGAACAGTCACCTAATTGTTCCTATGTGACAATTCTGCAACTTTGCAGTCGCATACCAATGAGCAGCTCATGCCATTTGAAAAAGGGAACATGAAACTAAAAGTTTAGTCAACTTGAATCATACGGAACACCAGGAAAGAAATGCAAGGACAGCTTGGCCCTAACACGACACCTAAGGCTAACATTGGCGCTGGAATTGCAATTATCAGCGTCATGATTCAGTGGCGGAACCATTCTAGTTTGTATATCCAATATTAAGTTCTGGGTGGTTGCTTTCAAAGAAGGCTGAGTGCAGAGCCTTCACACATTGCTCTGCTTCATCATTGTTCACAACCAATGAGATATTGACCTGATAGACAGTCCAGATTTCAAAATGTAAGGAAAAATACCAGGCGATCGCATAACTTATGGATATAGAGCATTTTGGTGAGGTTTTAATATAGTAAATTCAAGATGATAGAATGGAAAGTGTGCATCAGAATGGAACAAGATATACCTTAGATGCACCCTGAGAGATCATCTGCACATTAACTCCAAGATTCCGAAGGACGGAAAACGCCTGGTGTAATGAAACCAGATTAAGAAAGACCATTATGCAAGACAAATTCTATCGTGCAAAAGGAATCTGGAAGAGAGGATACCTTCTCCAATATCAGTGAAGACCTTTGAACATTTCCAATTAGAGAGATTATGGATCTCCCCTGGAGAAGATTGACAACAGCAATCTTCTCAAGTTCTTCAACTACATGATCAAGCTCCTGCATGGACCAAACAAATGAGTTGGGAATGCTGAAAGATGGAATATATTGGCATGAGAATGTTACCATATGATGTTAATATTAGAAGCAGCCATCATAGGAGCCAGAGTGGTGACATTGGGGAAATTCTTTTCAGTATCTGAAGAAGCAAATAATCAAGGAATCATACACTTGCCTGCTGTATCAACTCTCTACTCCAGAGCTTTGACGGATCCAATGTCAAGGAAATACTGACTTCACTTGTAGCCACAACATCCACTGATATACCAAGATCAGCAAAGATGGAAAATACCTGACCCAACAAATCTCAAACTGTTAGATAAGGGAATAAAGGAAAAGGATCAATCCATTTGAATTAAATGAGAAAAAAACCAGCAGCATGATGGTTTAATAGTTCCTCTTTGACCTTGGCAAGGAAACCGAATGAACCGAGCATTCGAGTGCTAACAATGTCCAAAGTGGTAACATTTCGTTTCAGAACAATACTGGTAAGAACAGCCTGCAAGGGAATCAATGCTCAGTTTTTGTCAAAGGTTTTCAAACAATGATCTTCAATTTGGTATTGAAAGCTGAAATTCCATACCTTGCTCATGTCCCTTGACTTGGTTATCAGAGTCCCTGATGCATTCCGATTGTAGGAGTTTTTAACTCGTACGGGGATATCACCTTCTCTGGCAGGTTTCATAGATTGAGGATGTAGGACCTTGAAGAATATAACAATATCAGGTTACGAAGAAACTGCTACCAACATGCAAGAAGAGCACCTATGTAACTACTACCAACTGGTCCATATGAACTCCATCTAATATTTCTTTTAGGATACAGCAGTCATGAGAAAGCATAAAGAAAAAGCCATGCCAAATGATATTGCATCATTGCATTCGGGACCATACATATGCCAGAAACAGCCAAGTGATCCTTGAAAGCTCAACAGTACCTGGGCGCCAAAATATGCAAGTTCTGCTGCTTCATCAAATGTCAAGTGTGGGACAGGGTGAGCATGTGGATATATATTCGGGTCACATGTCAAAACACCATCAACATCCTTCCACACCTGTAACAATTCTTTTTTAGGTAATGATCTGTTCCATTCAAATGTCAAGGTACAACAAAGCTCCAATTTCAACAAAGATAACAGAAAATTGCATTATTATGGCTATGACATCTCTTCTATCGTTAATCATTGTTCCAGATTCAAGCATATTGGAGCAGTAAACAACTTCACTGACCTGAATCTCCCGCAAGCCCAATGCTTTACCAATGGCAGTGGCTGTCAAGTCACTACCACCTCGACCTAATGTAGTCACCGCACAAGATTTCCAGCCCTTCATAGAGAAGAAGTGAGTATTTCTGTTCATAATCCAGGCTTCACAGGTGACTGTAAGATGAAAAACCCAAATGTATAACAAAAGAGTAGGGTACCTTTCCAAGAAAACCCGTAACAATTGGTATTGCAGGATTGCTATTCCAATCATCATATAACTTCTTTGCCACAGCCGGATAAGTTGCTTCGAGTATCTCCGCATTTGTGAAGTCATCAGTTGTGATAAAGCCAATGTCAAATGCATCGTACTGAGAAAAAAAGTATTTATCAGCAAGAAGATCCCACAATCATCTTCATTACTTTGCAAATCTAAGCATTAGAATTAGGTAGCTAGAGGTTACAGGGCTTTGCTGCTCAATCATCCACAGATTGATACCAAATAATAGCAGAGAAAGTTAAGCCATCAGCTCAACCATAAGGCAAAGTTACGTACTTGTCGTGCTTTGACTCCCATATTATTCATATATGCGGCAACTCCCATATTATTCATATATGCGGCAAAAATCCTTGTGGACATGCATTCACCAAATGAAACGAGGTAATCCTTTGTTCTTGGAGTCATCTCCTTCATCATAGCAATTCCCTTCAGAAGTTGCTCCAAATCTTCCAGGTGTTCTATAAAATGGCAGAGAAATCAGAGGTCTCAACAAATTTGGCAACAGATAAAACTGCCCATCAATCTTGCTAGTCCTATGGAGTCAAAATTTGTTTCCTACAGCAATCAACCTAATTAATCCGAGTGTGGAATATCAACTCACTTTCAATTACAGACTTGTCAACTCCAAGCTCATTTACAGTCCTGAATGAAGAGATGAAAAATAAGAGATTCGGTTGCAGATCCCAATATTATTATTCTCTTAGCAGAACAAGTTCCTACCTGATGTGCAGATCCCTAATAAAGCTCAATTCATCAATACAGGACACATTTGTGACACCACAGGTGACAGCCCTTTCTCCTGCCTATAACAGAAGCATAGTATTCATGAAGAACTGCACAAGGACATGCAGATGAAAAACAACAAGGGATGGGAAGTTATGTACCAAAAGAAGCTTGTTGGTGGTTTTTCCCATGGCAGACAGAACAACAACGGGTCTCTCATTGGGAAAGCTTAGAATGAGATCTGCAACCTCTCTCATCCTCTCAGCCGAGGCAACCGAGGATCCACCAAATTTCATCACGCATGATAGTTGATTCTCGTTCTGTCCAAAGCTTACGTTTGCAGCCTCATTTTTCTCTATTACATCAAACTTTGATGCTTCACAACTCACTTTGAGAACTCTTCTACTGCAGCCAGTCCATGATGTACCCGGACACTGCACTGCACTTGATGCAACAGAGCTGGCAAAAGAAAGCCGCCGTGGCAATAGAAACCGTGGCTGCAAAGGATACCTTTTAACTGTACCATGACTCGTCTTAACCCCAGCGAAATGTAAAGCAGCGACCATGTTAGTTCAGCTAAGGGGATGGATTGAATATTCCCCTTTTCAGTTTGATAGTGTGACTGATGGGTGATGCCACTAATTCCGAAACCCGTGCTGTTGCCTCAGAGTTCAAGCTTAACTATACCTGCAAATTCTGCTAACCAAATGAATTCACACTACTATATATTTTCCCAGATATGGAAACCTTGTCGGCAGAACAGCGGAAAAAAGATGCCAAATATGCCGCATTAAAATCAATAAAGAAATCCAAAAGAAGAACATTTGAAAAAGCTTGAACCGCTTTGATTCACAGTCACATGGCCATAGCTAATAGCTGAAACAAAACAATAAAATGAGACCAGATATAAAAATCAATCGCTTCGCCAGTATTTGCAACAGAAACACGAAGGTGTCCTGCCTGTGAAATCTTAAGACGCCGATCGCCATTCAAACTGTCGACAGCCTAATAAATAGAAGCGTGTGCATTATGGAAAGAGGCACTGTGAGGTCATTAGAACACAAGGGATAGATAGCGTAGTAGGAGCCGCAAAAGCAAAACACCTCGAGGCCGAGCTTCGAGCTGAAAAATGCAAGTGAAATGGAGCCTTCTTTTCCGCTTCCCGGCGACAGGAGAGAGGTCAGTACTGTCCGTGCGAAATGGAGGATCGCTCAGGGTCCCTTTGAAGGAGCTCGTATGGTTTTCGACTCCCTCCTATCTGTGGGCCGAGAGTATAAAGACGAAGAACTCAGCGGCGGCTCCCTCGCCTTTTTCCCAGCAGGAACGAAAAGCCGCAGTATTTTCAGTTTTGCCCAAAAAGTGTAACGTGCAATCATGAATCTTCCCGCAGAGTAAAACAAACCGGGCATACCGTATCAAACGGTGGGCACTGAAACGGAGGGCTGTGATTGGGAGTTAATAAAGAGATATGACGGTCACGTCACGGTCCCAATGTTTGACCATGATGGGTGAGCATCCAACGGCGGCGAATGGTCTGTCTTTCAACAGATTGGCCTATGCTGTGGCATCCTCCTAACTATTTGGTCGGCCGGGAGCAGTCGTTCGTTGTCAACGGAGGGCCCATGCTGTGACTGACTGGTCCAGTCTTAAGGGAAGCGAAGAATCGTCTTCTTATCGGGCCGGCCGGTTCGGTCCGATCTGGTCCATTTAACTAACCAATTTTCCTTTAACAAACAGGACCCACACAAATGAATGAAGACCGCGGCGCGAGCTAAGCAGCTGCTGTCTTTGGCGCCAAACCCCGGCGAAGCCCCGTCCTCCATAGCCAGGTCCTCTCCCAACCTCGCCCCGTGGTTCGATAAGTGCGTCAGCCGGACCCATGTCGGCTCATGGAACTCCGTCATCGCTGATCTGGCCCGCTCTGGCGACTCGGTCGCGGCCCTCGGGGCCTTCGCGTCCATGAGGAGGCTGTCCCTCTCCCCGAACCGGTCTTCATTCCCCTGCGCGATCAAGTCCTGCTCTGCACTCGTCGATGTGCGCTCTGGCAGGCAGGCCCATCAGCAGGCCTTGGCGTTTGGGTTCGAGTCTGACATGTTTGTCTCGTCGGCGCTGATCGATATGTATTCCAAGTGCGGGGAGCTGAGGGACGCCCGGGTGCTATTCGACGAAATGCCCCGTAGAAATGTCGTTTCCTGGACGTCGATGATTACTGGGTACCGATCCTCTTTTTGTGGTTCGTGCAGTTATGGTGGTACTGGCATTTCAACTTAGATCCTTATTATCACTATGAATCAGAGCTGTAGTCATTTCATTTTTAGGGTTGTTTTTTTCTATTACTTTATTATATGTTCGATGGTTCATTATCCTTGTACATGTCTTAAATAGGTACATCCAAAATGGTAACTGGCTCGAAGCTTTATCAGTTTTCAAGGACCTTCTGGACAAAGAGAGGGAGATTGGGGAGTCTGGAGACGGGGAGGTTCTTCTTGACTCGATAGCTATTTCGTCTGCATTATCAGCATGTTCCCGTGCCGCTGACAGGCATATCACTGAAGAGCTCCATACAATCGTTCTGAAGAGGGGGTTCAACTCGGATTCTGGAGTGGGGAACTCTCTGATTGATGCATACGCTAAATGTGGAGAAGCTTGGAAGTCAAGGGAGGTGTTTGATGAGATGGAAGAGAGAGATTCCGTTTCTTGGAACTCGATGATCGCTGTGTATGCTCAAGGTGGGATGGGTTTGGAAGCATTGGAAGTGTTCACTGAAATGGTAAAGGGGAGAGACGTGAAATGTAATGCAGTGACATTGTCAACTGTGCTGTTTGCTTGTGCGCATTTGGGTGCTCTGCGTGCAGGGAAGTGCTTACATGATCAGGTAATATGTTTTTTGTTGTCTTTAGGGGAAGTGTCTTTTCATAACATCATTGAATATATAAAACGGGATGAAATACAGTTGCATGTGTTTACCTGTAGAATTCTTGGGAAATATGGATTAATTTTAGACAAGATGACGCCACCTTATATTCACATAGCCAATTTTAGCAGGGCAAAGGATGGACTTATTAGGAATGTTCACACATGTCCTTTTCAAGAGCCCAAATAGCACGGTCTGGTTTTTGTTTATCTTGTTCAGCTTTAAGACATGGGTTTTTGTTGTGTTTGCATGCTGATATACCTTGCCAATTTACCTAAACATATTTCCAATTGCAAGAAGACTCTCAACTATATATGCATATTTCCAATTAACAAACTTGGCAATGCTTAATGACTTAGCAGTATATGAGCCTAGCACGGGGAATGAAATAGCTTCAAGGATTTTGAAACTTTGAAAAAATGCTTTAGGATGGACTTCTTGAACCTTTTCATCATGTTAACTGGTTACAGCCATATAGCTGGGAGACTAGTTTTTCTTCTCTTTCTTTATTTTGGATTTATTCAATAAAGTCATTTCCTCTTGTTGAGAATTATTTTTCCAATATTGGTAGGCCATAAAGCTGAACCTGGAAGTGGATGTCTATGTTGGCACCTGCATTATTGACATGTACTGCAAATGCGGGAGAGTTGAGATGGCAAGGAAAGCATTTGCTCAAATGAAGGAAATGAATGTCATGTCATGGACTGCCCTAATAAGGGGCTATGGAATGCATGGGCGTGCCAAAGAAGCTCTAGAGATCTTCAATGACATGATAAGGGCTCGAGTGTGGCCCAACTATGTTACTTTTGTGTCAGTCTTAAATGCCTGTAGCCACTCAGGCCTTGTTGACGAGGGTTGGCACTGGTTCAATGTGATGATACATGAGTATGGGATTGAGCCTGGGATAGAACACTATGGATGCATTGTGGACCTTCTTGGGCGTGCAGGGTATCTTCAGCGAGCTTATGACCTGATTCAGGGGATGAAGGTGGAGCCTGATTTTGTTATATGGGGATCTCTACTTGGGGCGTGTAGGGTCCACAAGAATGTGGATCTGGGGGAAATTTCTGCGAGCAAGTTGTTCCAGCTGGACCCCGACAATTGTGGCTACTATGTATTACTCTGCAATATATATGCTGATGCTGAACGATGGGAGGATGTGGACAGAGTCAGGATAATCATGAAGAGCCGTGGACTGGTGAAAACTCCAGGGTTCAGTTTAGTTGAGCTCAGAGGTCATGTCCATATATTCATGGTGGGTGACCACGAGCACCCTCAGCATAAGGAGATCTACGAGTTTCTTGAGGAGATCTCCGTGAGACTCCGTGAGGCGGGCTATGTCCCGAATATGGTGTCAGACTCCCACGATGTTGAGTGGGAAGAGAAGGAGATGTTCCTTCAAGTCCACAGCGAGAAGCTTGCTGTTGCTTTTGGGATCATGAACTCGGGTCCTGGTACCTCCATCCAAGTTATCAAGAACCTTAGGGTCTGTGCTGACTGTCACACTGCTATCAAGCTGATGTCTAGAGTATTGGATCGGGAGATCGTAGTCCGGGATTCAAAACGGTTCCACCATTTCAAGAACGGGTTATGCTCTTGCAGAGATTACTGGTGATTATGGACACATTTCCTTGATTACAGACAAACAAAAGCTCCTGGAGGTTCGCAATGGAATTAGTATGTTCACTAGACTATATTGGTAAAAGATTAACATCAAGCATAGTTTTGTAATAACATAAGATCACGGCCACTTATCTCAAGTAAAATATCATAAAAAATGTTAGAGGAGCCAATAACCATGCAAGAAGTGTGCAATTCCTACATCATACATCAGAGCAACAAATCTGTGCTGCTTGGGGAGAGTATTGCTTGTGGATATGGGGCTGGAGTCTTCTGTCCCTTTATGTATTACCCAGCTGACAACCTTGTGCCATTCTTCAACAATGCAAAAGGGGCTACTATTGGTGATGCAAGTGTTCTATGATCTGATATATGGAGACATTCCTTTTGCAAGTGCACTCCATCTCTAGCTTGCCCAAGTCCTGGCGTCCAATTAATTCTCTTTATTCAGACTGTTAAAAAGCAGATGCTTGACTTGTTGGGGCCTCTTCACTCATGGACTTCCTATTCAACTGTCAAAAAGCAGATGCTTGGCTTGAGTCAAAGAAAATAAAAAAGAAAGAAATAGTTGAAATGACTCCTTTTCTAATATTAGGTTCACTAATGGTGGTGCTACTTTGTCACCGGGCCCCTAAGGTCTAGAATAGGAATGGCCAAGAGTTGAACTAATTGTAAAGTAAACAATATTGCTCAGATCCTTTTCTGTCCTTGGAGCCTGGGGTCGTTTACCTTTCATCTCTGAGATATTTTTGTAGTTTGGGTCATATGAAGAGTTCAGTCCAAATTGTTGGGATGTTACCATTCCTTGGCAGCTGAAGGAAACAATGGAAATGTTCTTCAATGCCTTTCATGGAATTTTGGCTGGTGGTTTCTATTGTCTCTTTCCAATTTTTGGTGGGGAATCCATCAATATCTGTGAAAACTGAAGAGGGATCAATGGTGCCAGGCAGTTTCTTGTGGCTTGACACTACACAAATAATGACATTTGTAGCAATTTCATTTCACTGGCTTTCCATGCCATTGTAGCCAACATAATATGCATCACTATCACATAAAAGTAGAAAATGGCTAAAACTGCGCCATTTGTAAATGTTTATGGATTAAAAATGAATCTGAAAAAAAACTTTTTCGCGGAATTGATAAAAAAGAAAAAGATTGAGGACTGAATTGTATATTTTCTCTTTTTACCAACTCCCTCGGGCACAGGAAGGATAGATGATTACATATATAATCAGGGGATCGGTCTTTTCTCTGCTCTCTCTCCCACCGCGAAGTCTACCTAAACCCTAGAAACCCGTGAACCAGCGTTCACCATGGCGGAGACCAGAAGCGAGGAAGGGGAGCTTGTATTTCCCGCTAAGCGCAAGCCCGATCTCGCATCTTCCAACGCAGACGAGGATCTCCCGTCTAAGATTCTCAAGACGGAGGACAAGATTAACGGTAACTCTCATTTGGATGGCGGAGATAAAACCACCGTTCATTCCAAAGATAGTGGCACGGAGAAGGATGAAGTCGCCGATGCAACTGGTATATCCGGAGCCGATCTGGGAGGAGATAAAGAGGAGGACGAGGTACAGGACTGCGAGTCCGATGAGGACGATGAAGAGGACGACGAGGATTATGGCGAGGATGATTATGATGATATCGAGGAGGGTGCACGACGAGAGGTGGATGTGAAGGGGAAGGGTATCTTGAAGGACAACAAGGGTAAGGGGAAGTTAATTCTAGACGACGAGGACGACGAGGATAGTGATGTCGATGAGACTGATGATAAGGATTCTAGTGATAGCGACGGTGATGTGCGATCTGGTAGTGACAGTGACTGGTCAGACGATCCTCTTGCAGAGGTCGATTTGGACAACATCTTGCCTTCTAGGACTCGCCGGAGGAGATCTCAGTCTGGAATTTTCATTTCCAGCAATAAAAGAAATACTGACGGAAACAATGGCGGTACGGATGCTTGAGTTCCATTAAGGTCAGTGAAGAGCTCTCGTTTCCACCTCTTTTTTCCCTTGGCAACTTAGTTCGGAGGATTGATGAAATTGAGGGTTAAGCAGATCGAATTAGCTGAGATCTTGAGTAATTATTGGATGATTTTTTACATTGGTAAAAGATCTTGGCCGTGATGTTGACTTATAATCTTGCATGAGCTTGATTTCTACCCTGTATCAAGTATACTCTCTCCAAGATACTGTAGCTGAAATTTGGTCTGCCAAATCTTCACTTCACCTTTCGGGGTTGAAATGTTTAAATTAGATTCTTTGACGTTATATGAGCATTAATAATTTACATTCTGAAAACAAGAAATAACAGTGACATTTTCTTAGTAACGGGTCTGAACGTTGTAATTGCCCTGTGATAACACCATATTGGATTGGAGTAGTCGTGAGTTGTCCATCTGTTCATTGTTCCTGTAGTCATCCAACCAGATGATGTTTGGAATCAAGCTTTTCATGTTCACTTGATTTATACAAATTCACCTTTTCATTCCTACCAGTGGGAGATTTCTGTTCGGCATTGCCTGATCTAGTTTGATCTAAATTCTTTAATCTCTTATAGATTTTCAAGCGATAACATGAAATTTGATAGTCTCTCAGTATGCTCTATAATCAATCTTAGGATTGCTTTAAAAGGTCTAGACATCACTTGATGATTCTTTGAGGAGAGGCTTCTATGTTAATCAGACACGGGGAGTCGAATCCTTTGTCCAGCAGGTGCATTGGATCTTTAGTTTATACTCTATGTGCGAGTAATTTTCTTGCATTCAAAATGGACCAAGCTTTCTCTTTAGCAAGACTGACACGAGTAAATCTCTTTGAGTCTACTGGTATTGTTGCCTAGTTTTAACGTTTCACTAACTTGTCATGTGGGTGAATTGCTGCTTATGGTAGGAGTGATGGTACTCTGGTAGTAGCCATTGTCCACTAAGCTTGTCTTCTCCAATATAGACGATATCTCTGTTATATGGTACTCTTTCAATCTCGCTGATGGTCACACTGTGTCATGAGGTGGTACATTTGGAACATCATTTTATGCATCTCTTGGTGGGCTATGCTTCGATCATTTGGTGGACCGTGGACGTGGAATGTATCCATTTTTGTGTGGTTGAAAGAGCCATTGTTGTCACTGGATCTCTCTCGAATCAATTGCTCAACGAGCAGTGAGAAACTAATCTAGCAGAACCACGACCACGACGGCAAGTACATCTAACAAACCGATCATACCAGAAACTGCTCAGTTTATGGCCTAGTCAAGAATGAAGATGCATCGTGGTAAGACTCAGGTGCTGCTTTATATTAAATCCATTCAATAACCCACCTCAGTGTGAATTCAGTAAGCCGAGAAAATAAATAGTTGAACTAGCACTCATCTAAGCATTTGAACAGCTAGCTGATGAACGGACATGAGTATCTAGTGTTTCTTCTTGCTACTCTTGGCACTGCCAGCCTTGGACGGGGTAGTGATTAGGTGGACGAAGACAACAACGATACTGATCACAGAAATAAGAGATCCGTACTTTGCCAGCAATTTCTGTATCAGGAAAGGAAGTGAAAAAAGGATCAGTAAATGAGAATGCTGTTGATAGATCTAGCTCTGAATCAGAAAGGTTGTTGCATAAAAATGTGCTTCTTAGTCAATCAAATAATAGATAGTAAATGGACATCGGATACCCTAATAAGAAATCTCCAGCATACTTCCATCTTAGAATTGCAAGAATTATTAAAATTAAGAGGGCCGAGTTCATGTTCTTCAGAGAAAGATGTGCATTAGTGTTTCTTTCATCTCCTAACAATCTACTAGTTTCAGCTATTCCAATGTCCATAACTTAATATATTATCACTTCTGGTTGAATTTCTCTACCTACATCCAAAAGTAGGTGCAAAGTACTAGAGTAGGATTGATATGTTTCATACCTTAACCTTTAGAGTTCGGTTCCCAGATAACAAAATCATGCAAGAAAGGAGGCAAAACCATTATTAGACAAAAACATATGGGTTGGGAGAGAATTTCGATCCACAGAAACTAGGAATAGATGACATACCCACTCAAACTTATTCTCCTGAAGTCGATCTGCTAGTATATCAAGAGGCAGGATAGGAGTGGAATAGGCCACCTGAAGATAAACAATTACTTTCAGTTGATATTCAATCCTTGAATCCTCTGTTTTGGTGATACAGCAATAATATTGGCAAAATTTTCCAGAGATTCAAACCTGTGAAGCAGCCTTTGTTGGGATACGGAATGTGATGACTGCAGGTGCGCCGAAGAACATCCCTTTTTCTTTAGCCTCCAGCTCAAAAGTGTGAGATAAAAGCCCCGCACTGAAATTCTTACATTCCAACGAGTTCATGATAATTGCAGGTGAATAGAAATGAAGACAAATAAATACAAGGACTGAATGAATACTCACGCATCAAGCCTTTCCCAAGACCGAGATATATTTCCGCTGACTACGGAAAATACATCTTGAGACCAACTATCATCATTAATAGTAACATCATATGCTGCCCTGCAAGTATGTATTTTCAAACAAATTTACTGCCAGAAACAAAAAGGTAAATGGCAGTACAACGAGTAGAGCAAGATGATGGATAGAATAATAGTTATAATAAGAAAATTAGACACGTGAAAGACAGGCAATAAGATGGCGGTCATTATATCCATAGCCATTGAGGATCATAGAACAGGTAAATATAGGATGCTGTAGTCTATGTATAGTAGATAAAAATCAAAACTTGACGGCGGCAAACTGAATCCAGGTTCATGCAAATTGGAACGGCATGAATATTTACTCGAATTCACAACAGATCGACACACTGAACATAAATATCTCAAATTTCTGAACAGATACAAAGCAACTAAATCCAGGAGAGCATCTGATCGGTAAATTGTAAGCATATATATCGCACAATCGCATGCAAGAGCTATAAGATATATCTCACAATCGCATGCATGCAAATTTGAACAGCATGAATATTTACTCGAATTCACAACAGATCGGCACACTGAACATAAATATCTCAAATTTCTGAACAGATACAAAGCAACTAAATCCAGGAGCGCATCTGATCGGTAAATTGTAAGCAAACATATCGCACAATCGCATGCAAGAGCTGTAAGATATACCTGCAGCGCTAGATGAAAACATGTACAAAAAAGCGAGGTACGGACGAAATGCACGAGATGAGAGAAAATGAAGCGAGGCGCCACTCACGCAGATCCTTGGTTGTAGATGTCGATGGAGACTGAAACGCGCTCGACGCCGGAATTGAGCCGGTTGAGAGATGCCTTCTTGTGAGCAACTATGAACGGCACATCGGAGATCCCGAGGCACGGGGATAAGAGCAGGAGAACCAATAGCACCGATATCGTTGACGTGTAGATCGGATGTGCCATCGCCGGTGAGTTGAAATGGACCTCTGATCGAAGAATGAAGATCGCAGCGCCCGTGAGGGTTCTTTTATAGGGTCTACTCAGATGGGCCCTGAAGAGAAATGCTTTGAGTGTATTAACAGTTTAATCCCTATATTTATAAACTCTAATAAAATAGTCCTCCCATTTATATATCTAACAATACAGTCCCTGTATCAATATTCGTATGCCCATGACTCGTTGCAACTTCAGATAAAAGAAGAGAAGGCTCAGCATGAGCGATAATGGCTGGTCAGCATAGCCAAGGAGACTGCCTGGGAGCAGCGAGATGGCTCATATGCACCGCGCCGAATAGAGCTCTCATCTTGCAAGTTTCAGGCAAGTCATCCTTGGCTACCGAACCAGCCATTACCTTCATGCCGAGCTCCTCTCCTTCCCCCACTTTGGATCACAGAGATGAGCCACACCATGGATGAGATCTAGCTAGCTAGAGCCTGGCATGGAAGAGAAGGGGCCGTCTATTTAGCCAAGGAGACTGCCTGGTACCCAGATCGAGACCTCGGATGCTGTAAACGCACGATTAGTTTCACAGCATGCGACTCTAGGGCTTGATTCTAGAGCAGGCAAGTCATCCTTGGCTACTAAACGAGACCCTTTTCTCCATGCCAGGCCGCTGATCTTCCTTGAGCCTCTCGATGGTGTCTCATGGCAGGCCATGGAGGCCCCTATTTATAATCTGAGGAAGAGGAAGAGGAAGAGGAGCATGGACTAATATTATATTCCCAGCTGCAACTCTCCATACCCGTTTTAGCCATCACTTGCCATATTGATAGATCTTCTCTGCACTTTTTTCAGAGCTTTTATTTTTCTTTTATCTTTTAGAGCATTGTACATTCTCTTCTTCTTCCACCTCACATTTGTAAGACAGATTCCCATAATAGGAATATATTCACCATTTACATGGAGGTATGGAGCTCAAGTGTCACCTCAACTATGGCTATGGCAGGAGCCCATGCAGTCAACACAATCAATCAATCTATACAATCTAACAGAGAAAATCTTCAATGGTTGATGTGATTCTTTACATTCATAAAGATTAAGAATGAGAAAGTAAGCAGTCATCTGCAATGCCCAACTCGGAAAGCAGATGAACTGAGTATGGTAAATCTCGATCTTCACCGTCCTGGAGCACAACTCGCTCCCAATCTCAAGAATAAATCTCTGATACATCTCAGTTGACCTAAGAAAAGAGAATTTGGTGCGGCCTCAAACTGATTCTCGATATTCAGCAAACTCATGCCGTTGAAAATCGAACACGTTAGTATATTACCTTTTAGATATGAGTCGCCTCTACCAAGGTGACCATTCTTCTGATTCTTTCTGGATAACTGATCAGGGAAGAGGCTCCCACTCTCTTATCCTGAAGCTCACTTTCGGATCAAAAGATTCTGCTCGGAATGATGATGAATGAGTCCCACTTTAGATGCCCTAAGAGATGCCATGGATAGTCAACGGCCTGATCTAGACCCATCTGCTTCCCATTGACATTCTCAGTCGAATTTCAAACACCCAGTTATGTCTATCCCCTTCATTTAGTGTGTTGGAAAGTTTGGATGGATGTTCAGTAGCATCAAATTAGCCGTGGCAGCTTTGCTTTTAGTCTAACAATTGGAAAGGTAGAGATGAACAGATTTGTACCCATTAGTTGTGATTTAGTGAGAATTTATGTAACTTACTGTCAAATTCTCCTTCTTATGGACACATTTTTTACACCAATACTATCTGAATATCATAGCATTTGGCAAGTTACAAGTATATTCAAATGGGTAGAATAAATCCACAAGGAGAAATTGGGAAGGCCATCTTAGTGAGGGACCTGCATATTGACAGATAGGTGAATGATAATGACCTTGTGAACTCTGATTTGCAAGCCAATCGTGGGTGTTGGTGCTTCATTGGTCGTTAGTTAAATATTTACAATCTTATAAACTAAAATACTTTTTTATTTTATTTAATTTTTTATCATATTATCAATATCAGTCCTTAGTATATACTTTACAAGTATAATTTTAAATAAGTCCTTAATAATTATATATAAGTGGGGTATTATTTTTTCCATATCACACAAGTAATATGAGCCCAATGACTCTAATATAATATTATAAGAAAGAGTTATATTTATTTATAATTAAAAATAATTAATTATTAATAAGGAAACACTTACACCCTTATAAATTCATAATATTTATTTAAACATCGGGTTGACTAAGTGGTTATATTTGCCATAAGGAAGGCTCCAGTTAAGCCGTGTCACTCAAATGCAGTATTTCAATGGTGATAATATGAAGTAATGGTGCCCTCTTATAAGACCTTAAGATCGGCAAATAACTCAATCAAATGGTTTGGATTCAAGTCATGTACACAGTCAGTCTCTTGCCATTACATAAGATGAAGCTTTTTTTATTTAGTCATAGCCGTAATGAAGAAAGTGACATTTCCGTCATGTAACAGCACTCCCTTGTTCTTGCTTGCTTCTACCATCTTCTTGTGCTCAGTGAGATTCGAGAGGAAGAAGAGAAGGCCCCACATGAATGATGAAGGCTTGTCAGCATAGCCAAGGAGACTGCCTGAGAATCTGAGGGAAGTTTCTATCCCAGAACCAACCCAAGTCTAAGTAAAGCTTCCTGCATGTCTCAGGCAAGTCATCCTTGGCTACCAGACCAGCCCTTATCTTCATGTAGGGACTCACTCCTTGGACTGCACAGCTTTCTGTCTGCAACATTCTTCCATTTTCAGTACCATCTCGTAGCAGAAGATGGCCACCTCCACCGTGGAAAGAGAAGCCTGGCATGAAAGAGAAGGGACTGTCTAGTTAGCCAAGGAGACTGCCTGAAACCTAACCCCAAGTCCTCGAATACGGGACCGAGGACTTGCCAGAGGTGCAGGCAAGTCATCCTTGGCTACTGGAGCAGACCATTGTCTCCATGTTAGACCTCTCTTCCTCTTGCTTGGATGCTGTGGCATATGAGAGGGGAGGCCTCCATGTATTTATAATGTGAAGGGGGAATATGGAATGGAAAGCTCTTCATGGGTGGTCCATACCTGATTCTAGTCAACCATCACTTGCCTCATTGGCATCATTCCTTCAATGTCAACCAGTGTCTAATATTAGCAACTCAGACCAATGAAAGGTCTTTAGATTATTGTTCTCTCCCCCTTTTCAAAAATTGAAGTTGGTCATTGGGAATCTCTTTTCATGTTGTGGCATTATTGTTTTTCCTTTTATTACACAATGCATTATTCTTCCAAAATTATTTTAAAACAAGTATAAAATTATATTATAATATTTAAAATTTTTCATCTTAATTTTAATATTGTTATAAATTTATAAATATAATATATTTTTTATATAATTTATTAAATCATTTATCATTACCTACCCATTTATCTTTTTGTATTTCTTTTTATACAAATCTCTTGCATTTTAAATATAACATCATATAAGCTAAGTAAACTTCAAAAGTTTCAATTTGAGTACTATAGAAATTTACACCAATGTATTATGTTGCCAAATAGAAAATAATTTATTTTGATATTAAAAAATAAAGTGATTAAGTTTTACATGAAACAATTATTTATTTATTTCAAAATAGAGGATAAAAATATGTAAAAAAGATAGAATTGATAATATTATCAAGAGAAATGTCACTTTATTAATAAGTTATTCGATTAATTATATAATAGGTTTATCATAATATAAAAAAATAAAAAATATTAAAGTATTATAATATTATTAACTAATAATATATTATAATAAATTAAAATATATTTTAATTAGTTTTTATCATTCTATACCGTCCATATTTAAGATTTTTGAAAATAAATATTTTATGTCAACTTTTGTTCATTTTAAGAGGCTTACTCGTAAACAATTATTTATTTTAATTATACATTATAACTATATTTATTTTAAGTTTAGATAATAAAATTATATATTTAATTAAATTATTAAGAATATCATAATATTTAATAAAATAAATAACTATTGTTAATTTATAAGATGAGAAATATTATACTAATTAAAAAAATTATTATTGGTAATTAGTGTAAATTTTTTAAACTTATAATTAATTTATATTTTATTTAATTTAGTATAATATTCTTTTCATTATCCATCATGTATAAACTTATAATTAGTAATTTATCATACACACCACATTTCTAATCTCGGTTGGTACGGTTGCGAATATAGTAATTCTAACTATAACTTATAAATAATTAAATATTTACAATTTTATAAACTAATAATACCTATTTATTTTATTTAATTTAGTATTATATTTTTAAAATAAATAAAAAATATTAAAATTTTAAATTTAAATTAATAAAAATGAATTATATATTAGGTAGTATATATAATTAGATGGCCGGCGGATTTTCAGGGAGCCAAGTGTCAAATTCTCCTTAGTGTGGGCAACGAAGAAGCAAATCAAGTTTATGAGCCAATTAATGGGCAAAATCATCCACCATTATGGATTATCAACATACTTTGACGCATCTTCTCCTGTTGTGTTCAACTTATTGAGATGCTTTGATCAAATAACTCGATCAAATGGTGTTCTGTCCATCTAATTGACACAAGAACTCAAGTCACGTGGACATCCTCTGTGATTACGAAGATGGAGCCTTTATTTAGTTATAACCATGATGAAGAAAATGACATTTTTCATCATCTAGCATTAGGTATCCAGGTGCTGGCTTGCTTCTGCCATCTTCTTGAGCTTGCTGGGATCTGAGGGAAAGAAGAGAAGGCCCAGCATGAACGATAAGGGCTTGTCAGCATAGCCAAGGAGACTGCCTGAGCATGGAGGGAAGTTTCCTGCAACTCTCTCAGGTAAGTCACCCTTGGCTACCAGACCAGCCCTTATCTTCGTGCAGGGACTCTCTCCTCCGGATTCCACCGATTTCTGTCTGCAGCTGTTCTTCAATTTTCGGTACCATCACGGAGAAGAAGATCGCCACCTCCATTGTGGAAAGAGAAGTCTGGCATGAAAGAGAGGGGACTGTCTAGTTAGCCAAGGAGACTGCCTGGAACCGAACCTAAGCCCTCGAGTGCGCGATCGAGAACTTGCAAGCGGAGCAGGCAAGTCATCCTTGGCTACTGGACCAGACCCTTATCCTCATGTCAGACCTCTCTTCCTCTTGCTTGGATGGTTGTGGCATTTAATGAGGGAGTCCTCTATTTATAATCTGAAGGTGAATATGTAGAAAGCATGATCCATAAAACCATTAATGACCTTCAAGCTTATGATTCTTTTCTCCATTACAAAAACAGAGCTTTTTGGCCATTTAGAATCTCTTTCCATGAGCACATGCACTCTTCTTCCACCTCACATCTACAAGAGAGACCCTTCCCATGATAGAATATGTTCTCTACGTGCAAAGAGCATACAAATGGAGCAGTGGCACGTTCATGGAAGGTAAGAAGAACCCATGCAATCTCAGTAATCTTAACCGGACAGCCATCTCCTCGAATTTTTACAGCTTTCAATGATGCTTTATCTACATAAATAAGAAATTGGTCACCCGAGTTCTGAGATGGATGCCACCATTTGACAAGAAAATCACAGAAATTTTTATAGAGACTAGAATCTGAATAAGGAACCGATGAACTCATATAGGCACACGAGGTACAACTTGCTGGGGAAGTCAAAATGCCTCATCTCCAGCCATTGGCCCAACATCAAAAAGTTCTCAACTTGACCATCCAACAATGGATCCCACTCCCTCACACCTTCTGTGAAAACTTGAATCATATATGCAGCTGTGATTTCATGCAGTCCCAGAGTGAAATTTCTCCCCCACCCTCCTGGAAAGGACAGCTCTCACTGTCAGAATTGGCACAAAATCGACCAATGGTGCAGTACTAAGATTTTGATTCTCCGTCTCTTATCTCTACACCTTTCATGAATGATTCTGGACTATCAATCAGAACAAAACACGTCAAGAGGGTGAGATGCCCCACATAGAGATAGAAATAGTCAACGCCATGGTTTTGAATTCTGCCATTTCAGACGACTAGACCTTGTGGTCGCCATTGATTTTCTTCAAAAAGTTTCCAGTGCTTTCCATAATATGTCCCCCACAGGTCCATTAGAGCCAGAGAACTGAATTCCTTGTCGGCCGGCCGACTTGTCGAGTCTCATGTTACTTTGAGCCTGAAGGGACCTGACGATGGATTTCGTATTGTCCAACCCGGATCCGGTTTTGGGTTCGTGAAATTGGCCTACTAACCAGTCCAACTCTCGTAGTTATAATTGATCAGTTTTAGATAAAACATAGATGGCAGCAGCACACGTGTCATTTACATACATTGTACAAGAACACAGCTTCTTCCTTCTAATAGCCCAGGAACAGGTGACAACAAAGTTCAGATGCATACACGGCGGAAATCAGCAATAGGATCTCCTGTTTCTCCTTCTACCTAGCTCTCTCTTACTATGACATCTCTACTTGGATACCTTCTTTTCTTCTTGATCTAAGCCATTTTCCAGCTCGCCTTCACAGTCTTTCTTTGAGAGAAGAGCTAGTTTGTGGGCAGAGATGATGGAGAGGGCAAAGTAGCAGAAGAAGGCAAGGTATGAAAGAATTATAGAAGCGAGTGTTCGGTTGCAGAACTTAGCCACCTGGTCGCAAACTGCAAGCCATCCTGTTCTCTCTTCTCCATACCGACCCACGTACCCGATTGCGCTGGCTGCTGAGCATCCCGATATCATCAGCACCATTATCACCTGTTAAATTGATCAACCCTCAGTCAAACTTACAATTGCTAGCGTGTTTGAACTCAATATCTAATTGACCTATCAATCCTTGATTGACCAGGACTATATGCTCAACAGACAATGAAAGAACTGAATTGATTCAGAAGCAGCCTGGAAACAGAACTTGGTAGTGCTGCTATGTGAATTTCAAGATAAAAAACTACTTACGTCGTTCCTGAAAAAGAACAGCAAGTTGTAACAATGAGTCAACAATGTCCGTCTACCGCAATAGCCTTGCAATGACTCACCAAATCGTGCAGGAATAGGAAGAAGTAACTCCTGAAGTTTGGTTGGAACCGGCTCAGATGGCAGATGAACATCAAAGACAAGAGGGAGAAGCCGCACGCTACAGAATCCACGCCCAGCAAGAACCTAAGAACAGAACAAAGTGCACCTCGCACACGTTTCCTCATTTTCAGGGGTTATTCTGAACTTGGTAATCTTTCTGTGCAGTAAAAAATCTATTGCTAGAAGCACTCTGTTTTGCAATGACCGTTTGCAGGAAGAGGACTGAGAAATGCATCATGAAATCTCAAAGTATGCACCATCTAGGTATCCAGTACCTTCTACATCATCCATGTCGAAAGACTCAGTAAGTAAACAAGTAGCTGATCTCATTAATGGCTATAAACTACAGCTGCCATAAATTCTTCGAACCAGAAAGGAAAAAACAAAGGAAGAGAGAGGACCTGAAGGCAGAAGAGTAGTTGTAGCGGGCTTCAACTCTGATCCCGAAGACCGTGACTGTCTCCTTGCTCGTCACCATGACGGAGAGCGCCACTAGAGTTGAGGCCGCCGCCAGAGCTCTGAGCGCTGATTGGGCAACGAAGAAGCTCCTCTGCGGCCACGACGACGGACTGAAGAAGGCGGAGGAGTTCGAGCCAGAGATCTTCTCCTTCTCCTCCACTTTGATAGCTGGATCGGTCGACATACCTTACGCGGAAAGAGCCCCGTCCGGCAATGGAGCTCTGACAGTTTACAGTGGAAGTTCTAAGCAAGAGACCAATGCAGAGCGAGCTACAGGGAGTGGAGTGGAGTGGAGGGTCGAGGTTAAATCCACCTGTCAAACAACCATAGAAGAGATGAAAATATGAAAGCAGCAAACCAATAAATACAAGAAAATCGGTAGGAGTTCATGAGCCATTGAATTCTCCTGCAATTCCCACTGTACACAACAACCAGCAGTGTCCCTATTTATTCTGCTTGACGGGTTTAATAAAGCACACCCAATGCCATTGACATTGCCATCACCATGGAATGAGCTTATGGGAAATGTGGGAAACTGAGCAATAAATGGGCCTACTTACAGGAAACGTAGGCGTTAGGACATCCAGAATTGAATTGGCGGGTCATTGAATGGCATGGTAATAACGTCTTCTTTTTTTCACCCACTCTTTTCCCCTAGCCAGTCAATCCACTTTCGCCAACAGGCTGGTACGAGAGGCTCAGACACAGTTGGTCTTGGTCAGTCCAAAGCAGTGTTACCATAGTACAACAAAGTAAATTATTTGTCAGATAAATAAAATTATATCTCCAATTGGGATTTAATTTAGACATAGACTTTACTTAATCATAATACCCCATCTCAAATTAACTCTAATATGTTTAATAAATTCACCCAATAAGATATTTACTTACTGTGTAAATATGTCCAAAGCCATAGCATTCACTAAATATTTGGTAAAACAACAGATTTAAGTTTGTGCAAAAAAAACAAATAATAGATTTAAGACTATCAACTTCTCCTTACTATTACTATGTAAGCTTTTTTGGAATATATTTTATATTTTATTATATATCATATGATCTAATATTAAATCACGTATATTAACTTAATCCATTATATATCATATGGATTGGAGCTTGTATACATATCAGATTTTATGATAGGCAAAAACCAAAGTAATACTTGAGAAATAACCATTTATATTATATAAAATAAAAAATATTATAAGATTTAAAAAGTTTCACTTATCCCATCATAAATTTTAACTCAATATTAATTTAATTTTTTTATCAACTTATAATACTATATTATATGATATAGCATACCATTGATTCATTTTACTCCTTCATAAGCTAACCTAATATAGAAAATTTCAATTTTGAAAATTATTAAAAATAAATTTAAAATTGAAAGTGAAAAGGGTACTTAAATTATAACAGCCAACAAATACTTAGAAATGACAATTTTATTTTAAATAAAATAGAGAAAAATACTTTAAAGAAAATATTCTATTACTTATTTTTTAAAGTAAAAATAAATATAATCTTTTATTGATATATAATAATCTCTAATATAGTATAATATATGATGGATTAATAGTGGTAAGTAAGATTATAGAAAAAATACTTAGAATTAAATTAGTTGTTCTCTCTAATTATATATGAGAATGAATATTGAAAAATAATAATATTAAATAAATAATTGTTATAAAGATTTATATTATATGATTTTATTTCTGATAAATTTTTATTTTAAATATATATTAATTTAACTTATTATAATCATAATAGCAAGATATAATGTATAAAATTAATATTAGAATATTTGAATGATATCCATATAAAAAAATAAAATAAAGGTTGGGGGAGTTTATTAGATTTTGGTTAGAATGGAACCTTCCAGAGAACTAATGCTCACCGATCTTCAAATATTGCCACTCTCGTGCTATTATGAATTCATAATAACTACAGAAAACTGATGGAGTAATCAGCAGGCCATGTGTTATGCTTAATGGGAACTACAACATATCATCCTCACCAAGCTCTTATTGGATTGATATACCAAATATTGTTTTTGGTTGATTTGAAGGATCAAAGTAAACAACTGAGTATGTTGACAAGCTGAGGCTCTACAATCATGTCACATGTTGAACAATTGCACTTGGCAGGTCATGGAGCGTGATGACACACGAATACCCCCTCCCTTTCCCATCTCCAGTCCACGGGTCCATTGAAAATTTGCAACCTTCAATGATTTGACATAACTGTCTATTTTC
This sequence comes from Trapa incisa, assembly GCA_030064435.1. NCBI lineage: Eukaryota > Viridiplantae > Streptophyta > Magnoliopsida > Myrtales > Lythraceae > Trapa > Trapa incisa. Next base: position 12,103,698 of record CM057769.1, on the reverse strand, counting down.
AATTGCAAATAAACCCAATTCGATGAGGAAGGGGAGGAGGAGGAGGTTCTAATTAGAATTATACCCTATTTCCAGTGTAAATCGTAAGGAGCCTAGAGCAAAGAGGCGTGTAGATGAAACAGAGGTAATACTTCAGAATTTCGTCATGCAACTTGTTGTAGTAGGTAGGAGATCCTGAGCCATGTACATAGAGTTGAGAAGGTTCACCAACCTGGTGTTTTGGCTGCCCCGCAAAGTCCATTTTCCCTACTACTTCCAGTTTGTGTCTGGAAATTACCTAGGGCACCTTGCTGGAATTTCAAATCCGGCTCTGTCCGTGGGTCGGCTCTTGAATCGGAGGCCTTAACTATATGTGGTTTGCTCCTGACAGGGCTTTGCTAAGTGGCCGGACAAAGATCGCTGTTGGAACCGATTCGCTCGTACTGCTCCGTGCAGGCCAGTGCTGGATATGGAATATGCACCTCCATGGCAGATTTGGACAGCAGAAGCACCTTTTTGAAGCATGCCTCTTGTGGCTAAGCAAGGGAAAGGAATGTAAGAAATCATTGCTGAAGCAATGCCAAGGGTTGAGGAAGAAGATAGAGTGAACGTTTTGAGGGTTTCTGAGTTCTCTGCCAATAGATGTACGGATCCAAAATTTTATATTTGGCGGGCTGGCTTGCAAATAGATGAGGCCGTCAATTTATTATTATTTTATTAATTAATTAATTAATTAATAAATTCTTATTTTTAATATTTTCAATCCATAAGTCCTTTAAATTAATTTGATATTTTTAGAAAAAATATAAAATATTAATTTATTTTCATAATTAATTAAATATCGCAATATTTAATTTATTCGGTATATTAAATTTATTATTAAAAATTTTAAATTATTAATTTTGTTTTTTTGTCTCTCTATTGTTGACTACTGCTGTTTAAAAAATGTGGAGACCGCGGCCGGCTGTGGCTCAAATCAGTCAGTACCGTAGCTCTACCCAGTCCCTCCATGGCTGTGCCAAGCGCTTGCTTCCTAGCCTCCGGCCTGTCACCGGCCATCCACCGACGTTCCTATCCTGCTCTTCGCGGATCTCCGACGCGGCCATCGGCGCTCAGCTCAACTCGACGATTCGATGTTTCGACAGCCGAGCAGATATCCTCTGCTCCGAGTCCTTCTGGGGGTTCCGTTCAGAATGGGAGGCTCCGTAAGGACGGGCAGCTCAGCGGGGGAGCTGTCGCGTCACCGTACATGGAGGATGAGGGGTTAGAAGCTGAAGGAAAGGGACTGGACGACTTCTTCAGCCTAGCTGAGGATTTAATCAGATCAGATGGCGGACCGCCGCGGTGGTTCTCTCCTCTGGAGTGCGCGAAACGCCTGGATAATTCTCCTTTGCTCCTTTATCTGCCAGGTTAGTCCTTGTAATTATGAGCAATTTTTTGAACCTTTTTTTGCATTTTAGCCGGAAATTTGTTTTTTTAGAAAAGTATGAAGGCATAATTTCTTAACATTCTTTTTTTTAGGCAATAATTTCTTAATATTCAGTCAATCACTTTGGGGGCCGTACATTTAGACTGAAAAGTAAATGCAGTTATTTTACCTTCAATGCCATGCCATGTGGGTAGGTGGAAGTTTATGGCCATCCGTGGTCCAGGAATTCAAGTATGCCAAATTGAGTTATGATTTCAAATTTCTAGGAGGAGATGATTCTTTGGGCTTATATGTGCTTGTGTTGTGCAATGATTAGCATTAAACGAGTTGCAAATTTATTCATTATGAAGAGTATCGCATGGGAAGGAAACTTTGGATCCTAATAGGCAGGTTCAGCCCCTTTTCTTTACATTGAAACATATGTCAAATTTGAGCTCTAAAACTGGAGGGGAGTTTTACATTAGTGAGCCCCACCTATTCAAATACAAATACACATTAGCTATGGAACATTGGGCATATGGTAGTGCATATTGACCCTTGTTTGGATTGAAATAAATGGCAAAAAGGAAAGGATACATGAAACTGAGGAAATCAAATGGAATGAATGGGAAATGAAGGAAAATATTAATATTCTATATGGATGAATTTGATAAATACATCCTTCATTTATTTGAACGGCCACTTACTATACACCCTCCATTTATTTAGTAGGGCAAATAAGTAGATAACAAACATATATCATCCCAATATGATGAACACTCACATGCAAAAGATTTCACAATTAATAACAAATGAATATATCGTGAAATAAATGAATGAATTTATATTGGATATTTTATAAGAAAATCTTGAGTGTAAGAGAGACCTTATAATGTAGAGGAAAATTTGTGAGTTTCATAAAACCAGAAGGTTAAATTCGTTTTTTTAAGTGCTTAAATTGTTTCACCTTCATTTATCTATGAATGTAAAGTTGCTGATGGAGTGGACTTGGGGTACAAAGCGGCTAAAGAATTTCAATGAATTTCCCTTGGCCTCCATTATAAATTTTTAACCAAATAAGGGGATTTTTTTTACTCCATTCCCCTTACCCTTGATTTACCTCCAACTACTCCAAACGAAACAAATAGCAAAAGAAAATCATAGGAAAGCTTCACATGAAGATATCCTATGTGCTTTTTAGCTGGCCCAATTGAAGCAGATTTTCATGTCACTTGACTTATGCTCTGATTTGATTTAGTATAACTATGCTGCTTCTTAATCATTCATTGTTGATGTATTGGGACTGTTAGCATATATGTGAGAAGTGTTATTGCTTATCATTCGAAGGTCTTTCCTTTGGTATTCAGAGTTGCATTAATCTTTCACCATGCATCTTTGTATTTCTTTTTTAATTGGAGTGGGGTGATGGCATTTTTTTAGAATATCAATTTTGAATCTTTCAGGGATTGATGGCTCTGGTGCTGGTCTTGCTGTTCAGAACAAAAGACTTGGAAAGTGAGCACTTATACTCTTGTATTAACTGCCATTGTTTTTCTAGCTGAGGACAGTAAAATTTCTGCATCATAGCATGTATATGTCAGGAATGAAAAATGCTGTAAGGGCTACTGATAATGAAGGAATTAATTTTTTTTCTTGTCGTGCATTTAGCTTAATTTAACATTCATGAAGATAATGACAAATCTTCTTTTTTCCCTTTGCGCTGAAGGATTTTTGACATATGGTGCCTGCATATTCCAGTTTTTGATCGGACATCATTTACAGGTCCTCCACTTCATGGCTCCATTTGCTTGATTCATTGGCACATGCTTCCATTACTAGCAGTATAGATATACACATCTGGATCCAGATCCAATTATGAAAGTTCTGTGGGGGAAAGCACTTGAAACTTCTAAAAGATGCCTAATTTCTCTGTTTTGAGTTCTTATCGTATTATTTAATTTTATGATGTGCTCCAGATCTGATCCAAATGATTGAGACAACAGTGAGATCAGAGAGCTATCATTTTCCCAACAGACCTATTTATCTTGTTGGTGAATCGCTGGGAGCATGCCTAGCACTAGCTGTAGCAGCACGTAACCCCAGTATTGATCTCATGCTCATCTTGGCAAACCCAGGTGAACTATTCTTCCAGTGAAACTTCCCTTCAGACGTGTTGAGGTGTCTGAAGTAAGCTCTATAAAAACTTATATTTCAGAGAGTATAATACACACATGAAGTTGAGGTGACTTCTTATTTGAGAGGTTTAGGATTATGAATAATAAGCGGAGATTATTGTCAGATTAAGTAAATGTACAACATAGATTCTTTTATGCAAATTATGGGATCATATCCACTCTATAATTTCAAAATAGAATTAAAATTGTCCAGCCTTCATTGCACATACTCATTTCGCACGTGTCTGTTGCTTTGCAGCTACATCTTTCAACGCATCACAAGTACCTTCTTTCATACCTCTCCTGGAAAGAATGCCCGATCAAGTCCAACTTACACATCCTTTCTTATTGAACTTGATGAGAGGTTTGCTTCCCTTGCTCTATTCATCTCTTAATTCCTAATAAATCAGGACTTTGAGATTTCTATGCTGTCTTTTACCTGGTAAGTGCATAAACTTATTTCAACAAAACATTTTGGTGGCGTTGGTTGTTGGTTTATTGACTTGTTTGTAGACCAGTCACTTTATCTTGCTCGGTCTTTTTTGTTAATTTGCCCCAACTCTCATCAGTTTGGCAATTCCTTAGTATCGTACTGATTTTCTCATAAGCAGGGATAACTGATTTCTTTATCTGGAGTAAAGAAATAAAATCAAATTTTCAGGTGATTGTACTTTCAAATGTCAGGGTTGCAATATTTTGGTTTACCAGGAAGTGATAAAATTGCAAGAGAAACTCAGCAATGAACTCTTTATTTAATGGAGTTCCTATCAGAGTATAAACATGACCATATTTTCCCAAACTTACTTTCATTCTCACGGCATTTCTCCAGGCGATCCTTTGAAGATACTGCAGGCTAGTTCAGAAAAAGTTGCCCCGCCAGCAGAAAAGCTGGCAGAGCTCACGAAGGACCTTTTCAAGTTGTCATCTTATGTCTCTGTAAGATTTAACATCCCAACACAGCAAAAATGTCTTCTCTGCATTTTGATCTTTATACTTCCTCCAGAATACACATTGTCATTTTATAAATCGATTATTTGTTCTCTGTCTAAGCATATGAAGGTCTGATGAGGTTTAACTAATGTCTCAGTATCAAACCATGAGAATCACTAACTATCATATTAACAGATTCTTGCTAATATTCTACCCAAGCAAACACTTTTATGGAAGCTTCAAATGCTCAAGTCAGCTTCAGGATTTACCAATTCACGCCTCCATGCAGTTAAAGCACAAACCCTGATACTAATCAGGTTCTTACCTTCTCCATTTGACCTTATAGTATAGGTTTTGATGAATATCAGTAGAAACTGAAAAAGATTATTGAATCCAATATGATAATTCTTTATACATTTTGCCATCACTCTCAACTTCTTGAAATGTCAGCAGAGAATTTGAATTATACTATGATTTAGATTTCTATCTTTAGAGAGGTTAAATTTTAAACTTAAGTTGCTCAAGATTTTCTTTCTTATGTTACTTTACGTTTTTATTGTAAATTATCCTAAATCAAACGTCCAGCAATACCTGAAATGAATATCGCATTAAAGTAGATGAAGTTGGTTTAAGAATAAGTTTTATATTTTTCACTTTTTCATTCTAGTGGAAGAGATCAACTGCTGCCAAGTGTAGCTGAAGCTTCAAGGCTTTCCCGTGCACTACAAGATTGTGAAACTCGTAAATATGAGGAGTGTGGTCATTTCCTATTCTTGGTATTTCTCTCTCTATCTCCATGCCTCTAATAAGAGTGTGTTTACTGATAATCTAGAAGAGTGCACGTGTTTCTCTAGAAACGTCTTGGTAGTGGACCAGATATTGGAAATGAAGGTCCATAAATTGATTTCTGGAAAGGGGAATTAGAAAACACAAACAGAAACACAAGATGAATAATTGCCCTTCATTCTTTTTCTAGCTTGCTAAAGAAGAACCTTGAAATTCTGTTTATATTCTATCTGAGCACATTTTTTCTCAATGTAATTATTTTAAATTTTGATGATTTCAGCATAATTTTGTGTTTCTAGACTCACTTGGTTTCCCCAACCATCAGATGGACTACAATTCTTCTCTCCGGCCTTTTGCTAAGCTTCATGTTTCAAATTTCAATGCTCCTTTGGGTATGTTCATGCCTCTTTTATGTATATCAATAATATTTATCCTGTTAATTCCATTTGACAGGAGGATGGTATAAACTTAGTTACCATAATTAAGGGTGCTTGTTTCTATCGCCGGGGGAAGAGCCTGGATTACGTATCAGACTACTTGCCACCAACCTACTCTGAATTCATGAAGATTTACAATTCAAACAAGTATTTATTTGGAGCAATGCATATAAATATTCTGCAATTTTAGATTATTATCTAGTTTATATTTTGAGCAACTATTATTATTTTTAGATTCGTGTGTGATGTCACTGCCCCTGTAATGCTGTCAACCTTGGAGAGTGGGAAGATTGTCAGAGGTCTCGCTGGGATTCCATCCGATGGTCCAGTTCTGCTTGTCGGCTACCATATGTTACTAGGATTAGAACTATCCCCATTGGTTGCTCAGTTTTTTATAGAGAGGAACATACATTTGCGCGGGATAGCCCATCCCATGATGTTTGCCAAGCACGATGAGAGGAGTACCACCAGCAGCCTTGGGCCATCATTTTATGATGTTTACCGTATTATGGGTGCTGTACCTGTCTCGGGAGCAAACTTCTTCAAACTTTTCTCTAGGAAGTCTCATGTGCTTCTATATCCAGGAGGGATGCGTGAAGCCCTCCATAGGAAGGTAAATAGTTCTATTTTGTTTTCTGTCGATGTTCATATGAATTAGTCCTAGAAAAGTATACATTAAATTATATATTGTTACGAAGGGAAAGAAATATGTGTTATGATCTGATGATGAACTGGATATGAGGACCAGGTAATTATACTATCATGTTGCTCTCTCCCCCCTATCTCTCTCATCTCAACAAGTATTTTAAAGTTTCCACTATGTTGTATGAGCACAAGCAGTGGGACCATTTACAATTTATGCCTATTCAAATCAGATTTGTTTAGATGATCAGATATTTTTTATTCGACATCTGCAGGGTGAAGAATACAAGTTGTTTTGGCCAGAACAGTCTGAATTTGTTCGAATGGCAGCAAGATTTGGAACCAAAATAGTACCCTTTGGGGTGGTTGGGGAAGACGACCTTGGTCAAGTTAGTCTAGAATAACTATATTTTTCTACTCCAGTATTTTATTTTTCTGGATACTTCATAAATTGTTTATGCTTTCACTTTTAAGTGCACTGACTTCTTCTCTTGAATGATACAATTCTCTCCTTCACTTGCCATCTGTGGAGAGTTTTCATGATTTAAACTTTTCCAAATGCATCATTAAGAGATTGCTCCTTGCTGAGACAGGTGATATTTGATTATGAAGACTTGATGAAGATTCCATATTTCAGATATCAGATAAGAAGCATTACAAATGAGAATGTCAGGCTGAGGTCTGTATGGTATAGTATTGATTTCGAGTTATCGTGAACTTCTTTGCTTTCTCATCTCCTTAAACTTGAAATTGGATTTGATTATGTAGAAAAACTGCCACTGGGGAGGTTGCAAATCAAGACGTGCACCTTCCAGGAATCATGCCCAAAATTCCTGGTCGGTTCTACTATTTCTTTGGAAAACCAATAGAAACGAAAGGTACTTTTACTCATTTGGTATTACTGAGCTGCCAAGTAAATGGATGAGTGCTACAAATTGCCTAAATATGAAATTTATTCCCATGTTTGCTCCTTAGTATGGATATTGTAGGAAACTGGGGACACTGGATCCTGATCTCTGCCTTTCTTTTCATTCATTATATCACTCTCAAGGCCTAGTGCCTGAAGATAGAATCTTGATTATCATAACAGTGCATGCTGTGCAGTCAGCATTTGTTGTGGCTTTTGGATACATTTGACTGAGTTAGTTTCAAATATTCTCGGTTGTCTTGTTTGTTCCAACATCATCCTTTTTGGGGTTGATCAAGAATCTAATGACTCATTGTTCATATTCTTAAGGGAGGAAGCGTGATCTGAAGGACAGGGAGAAGTCTCAGGAACTATACCTCCAAGTCAAGTCCGAGGTAGAGAAATGTATAGCCTACCTTAAAGAGAAGAGAGAAGGTGACCCCTACCGGAGCATCTTCTCCCGGATAATATATCAGACTATCAATGGATCTTCCTCCGAAATTCCGACATTCGACCCCTGACTTCCCCCCAATAAGCATCGTAAGCCAAGGTTCAATTCATAGTGTACATGAAGGTCTGCAGGTGAACTGTTTTCATTGGACGAATCCTTCAGCATCCCAAAGTAAGCAGCCATAAGGGAAAAGAGCAAAATGGCTTAACCTCAGGTCCATTGTGCACTCTCATTTGTTAGATTATTCTTTGAATCATCTGATGGCTTCTTTTCATCAAAATGGAAAACTGGATGAGATACATTCACAGACAGATGGATGGAATATTATTGCAGTTGTTTTTTGGTCAAATATATTGACTGCAGTTGAAGCTTCTTGCTTAGGCTGATATGGGTTGGTACTCATTGGCATTCCACTTAATCAGGCCTTCCAACTTGTAGAACAGTGATTGCAGTCACACGGGTACAAATCAAACAGCAGTGAAAGGAAAATTAAGTGGAAGAAGGGTTTGAACTGAATTGTGGCCTAGAAAGGTCTCCCTGCTTCCTCCATCATCTTCTTTACTCTGGTCAATTTCTCTATCTCTTTAAGAACCTGAAATTCAATACACAAAGATGGAAATTCAATACACAAAGAAAGCTGAATTTCACTGCCAGTGCCATATGTAGCTGTTACCTCCATTGCAACATCTTCCACAGTCACTGCATCAAAGTCATCATATCCACACAGAGAGGCTATTCCTGTGGAGTCATTCAGACAGGTGTTTGAGACAGTTATCTACCGGTGGAATGCAAGCAATAGTTTGGTTAAGGGGCAATACTCTGTAGGGACACGGTTACATCAGCAGTAGCATATCCACCTTTCAGTTTCTCATATAGAGCAGCCAGTTGAGTCAATTCCTAATTCCCGGGGAAACAAATAAAATTGGAAGGCAGCCAACTAATGAATTTCAGCATGAATTCAAGCTCAAATGCAGCATTTTTGTGAGGTGGGGGAGAAATACCTCAGACAATGATTCTTCAGAAGCAGCACTGTCCTTTACTCCTTCACTGGCAATGATGTCAATAGGTAAGTCTATCCATATAGAGATGCCATGTCTGATCAATCCACTGGAATGCAACCATAAGAGTTGGTTTCAGCAACAAACTATGTAACACAGTAAGCAGGTTCAAATTGATACGGAGGGCAGGTGAGGACAAGCAAGAGCCAAAGAGATATACAGATTAGTAGAACTCTGAACTGCTCCATCTCCAGCACAAACAACCAGTCGGCCCATAGAAGACAGTTGCTTCAACACTTCAGTCTGCAGAGCAATAGCCTCGTTGAATAATTCGGAAAGGGAAAAACGGATAGGAGTATATGACTCGGAAAGGGAAAAACGGATAGGAGTATATGACTAGGTACGAAGAAAAACAAGAACTCTGCACTGCCCCATCTCTAACACAAACAACCAGCCTACCCCCTAGCAGACACTTGCTTCAACACTTCAGAGATCAACAGCTTAGGCAAAGATTTCAGGACGTGACAAGAGTGTAGGACAAGTATGGAAGAAAACAAGAGATGAAGCAATCCAAAACATCCATCCACAACTCTGTTGATCCTAAAGCAATGTTGAGTGCTTGCTGAAGTAAGATCAACCCGACTGAAGTGCGCCCGTGTTCTAACTAAGAACAGCATATGGTAAATGGTTTCAGATAAATCACAAGTGATAAATGTCACCTCAGAGTCGCGAAATCCCTGCTCATCAGTCTCCTGCAGTACCTTTGCAGAAGCTTCTCCACCAGCAGCCTCCTCAACCAAAGCATCACTGGATCAAGCAAGTTCTATATTATAGCTGCATTCATAAAATTAAAATTTATAACAGATCAATGGAGCAGAGAGATATTCGTCTACCTGTCGAAGTAATAGTACCGCAGCAATTCTGCTAAAACCTCTGCTAATCGGGTTTTCATGGAACTCTTCATCCCTTCAAGACAAAATCTCACAATATTAGAATTTAGAGACATCAACCTAACACAGAGACCTAAAACATTGGCAGCTGTTGAATCAATGCTACCTATGAGAAATATGGAAGTTCCCCTCAAGTCAGGCGCAACATCCATGGCTTTCTTCTGGATTGACACTGAAGAGTTAAAATGAGGAATTTCAACCAAGAAATTCACAGAATGGGATAAACCCTCCCTTTTCAATCTCATCATGAAGAACATAGAATAAAATTCGGAGGAGGATCCGTTACCGCATTCACTGAACAAAAGAGATTTAAAGAAGTATATCAATTAGAGAGGTAGCACACCTTCAATGCTAATGTAGGCTCTTTGGCGGCAACCTTTGTTGGGGAACCTGCAGATGAGGCATAACTAAGTGAGAACTCAACTACGTCATGAATTACACGAATGCATTCGCGAAGCATCGAGAGCAGAAGATTTCCAATAAAAATGGATTTCTCGAGCCATTTTCATTGACCGATAGACCGAACCAACACATAATCAAAACAAGCACGGCCAGTTGATGAACAGAAGTTTCCATCAAGTCAAACAATGGGGATGAGAATCAAAATCTATAGCCGGGAGCGATTATTGTTTTCTGGAAGAAGCTGCACTAAAGCCAGCTTAAACCCGGGGCCTGTAATCTCCAAATAAATAAAGAAACCGAAGGCTTTTGAAAATTAGGGCTTACTGAGGGTGGTCTCATCGAACAGCGTACAATTGACGATGAGCGATTTACGGGAACTTGGTGTCCGGCTCGGAGGCATCCGACAGCATGAAGAATGAAGGCGGCCATTAAATCCGCCGAAGCGGAGATTGGATTCCGAAGGAGGAATACAAGGGGAACGGTGGAACCTTCGGCTGGAATTGAGGATAGTAGAGGAGGCAGAGGATAATTGGATTGCCGTTATCTCCATGGATGATGATGCTCCAGACTGTATGTTTACTTACTGGTGACTATTGAGGTAATCTGCTCTTTTATGCCGCCAGATATTTCCTTTTTTTAATTTTTAATAACTTTTTTTGATGTTTGCTTACATAAGTTTAGGGTCTCAAATAAAACCCTAAAGAAGAGGAAGAAGAAGAAAACTTCCAACAGCAAATTGAAACATTCAAGAGTTACAGATGGAGGAGATTCTTCTCACTCTGCTGGCCCTGCTGGGTGATTGCTCTCTTGTTTTCCTCTGTGCCCTGATTACACAAAAGGAGACTTGATGATTTTCTATTTACACAGCCCCCTCAGCAATGCTCTGACACCCATGGTGCAGGCAGTCACAAGAGCTATCCTCTTCCCCCCACACCCAATACAAAAAAGACAAAAGGGTCAATGAGATTTTGGTGAAACAATGGCAGCAAATGTCTATCCAATATCAATCCCTTCTCCCCAGTACCGCCATTAGAGCTGTATCAACTTGGGGATGAGCTTCAGGAGGAAAGAAATTTCCCTCTCGGAGAACTGTGGCTTCAGCTCCTTATCAGCAACCCCCGCTTCTGCTGTCGAGGACAAGCTCGATGGCTTTATCATATCAGACACTGCATCTGTGATTTCATGGACCAAGTCCACGATCACTCCCTCGATCCCCATCAAATGTTGCATGTACACAGCTTCCGGAACATTGCTGCAACAAATACAGAACCCCTTAAGTTAGTTAATCCGGTCATATCTGCTTTGTAACATGATGTCAATGGCGCTTACTTCAATTTTCCGTAAGTCAGCAGTGCCAGCTTGGACTCCTTGATCTTGGAGATAGCTTCTGGGTTCTTGAAGATGGCTTTGACCTCGGATACAATCCCCTGCAGGCCTCCTTCTAAGCAGAGTCTCGCGGCTTCCTCCAAGGAATTCCTCCTCGCGTCGCAGTACATCTCCAAGCCCCCGTTTGTCAAGAAGAAGACCTGCAAGTTCCAAGAAATGACCATAAATGGACGCCCTTCTTGCCTCCACTGGAGTTTGCAGGTGAAATGCTTACAGGGTACACGCTCTGCAGTTTCCTAACGAGCAATGCAGCATCCGGCTGGAACGTCGAGAAGATCACTGGCCTACTGTGCCCATAATCAGAAACCACCTGCAACAGTGCCAAGACAGAAAATGTTCACCATGTGCACAAAATAACTCCAAGCTAATGTTTCTGTGTAGGCAGGTATGTAAGGTACCTTTAGGATGGATTGGAGGGACCGAACCAGATCTTCCTGAGGGTAAACAATGTAATCATCGAACTTGAGCTCTATGTTGAAGCCGAGAGATGGATCGACCTTCTGAAACGCCTCCTGGAGGGTGCAATGGGAGTCATCCGATTCAACGTCCCAGTTCAAGATCTTCCCGTCTTTGGTCTTCCTCATCAGGGACTTGCCCTGCTTCTCTGGCTCCCTCTGTGGCCCGTAACACATGAACTCATTAAGGGTCAGCTCTGTCACCCTCCTCTCGAACACTGTCCCCTGCAAATGCCGTAAAAAACGGAGAAGCTTTCAGCAGATTGGAGGTTTTGGTTGATTGGAATATGCGGATAATGGAAGCAATTATCGACGATTACGTTGTCGTTGGATAGGATGAAGTTGTCGTGGAAGATGATTGGGCAGTCATCCTTTGTGACCTGCAACAAGACAGAGGGCAGAAAATTAAATATATATAATAAAAAAAATAAGGCATTTCAAGAAGGATGAAAAAAGGTTATTCGTCGGAAAAATTAAAGAAGAGGGAAAAGGCCAATCTGCCGACGGGATTCCGGCCAAATCCCAGGCAAGATCAGATCCTCAGAGAGAGAAGACGGATGCGGATGCGGATACGGATACGGATACGGATATAATCATTCCAAATGCATTTGGAAAATCGAATAAAGATCTGAGAACCGGACCTACCTGAACGTCAAATTCGATGAAGTCGAGGGGGAGCTTCGCGGCGGAGTTGAAGGAGAGGATGGTGTTCTCCTTGAAGGCCGTCATCCTCCTGTCCGGCGACTGCAGCAGGTTCATCCCGTGCCCTCGGTGGCCCACGACCAGGAACTTGGCCGCATTGAACGAGCTGCACCTGCTAAACTCGACGCCTGCCCCTACAAAATAAACAGCACATTACTCGCACCGAAAATAATGCCGATAGTCAATCGAGATCGACGCGGCTATCGGAGAACGGTACCTGCCGACGACATCGTGACAGCGCGTAGAGCCCGGGAAGGCGTGCCGGAGACCTGGTCAATGCTGGGGACGTCGGTGACGTGGACGGCTTTGAGAGCCATACCGGCTGGGACCGTGACTAGGTACCGGGCCTCCCCTAAGTGAGACGGAGAGGCTTCGGCGGGAAGGGGTATTATTGGAACGTGCTAGATGATGGATCATGAAAAAAGCGAGGGGGTATTTATATGAGGTTTTGGAGGATGGAGCCGGAGGTGAAGGGGAAGGAGAATATTCCTTCCGTTGGTTAATTTTAACAAATTCTTACCTCCGTTAAAGTTAACGGTGATTAGGTAGTGGGGGAGGCGCCTCAACCGTTTGATCTGGATATGGTATTATAAATATAGGTGGATGGCCAATGGGGATAGAGGCCACTCTCTCTCAGATGTGGAGCCACGTGGATTTATGTATATAGGCAATATGATACGTCATTTCATCTTGTCGTTTTTTGTTTTTTTTTTCTTTTTTTTTTGTACACAAGCTCGGCTGATTTAAGAACAGAAAACATTATCATCTGTCATCGATATAATTTAGTGTGGGCTTCTGACAAGTTTAATAAAAAATATTTCAAAATATTTAATATTTTTAAAATTTTTACCATCCATTATTTATCTATTTTATATTAGTTTTAAATCATAATATTAGTTTCAATTTTAGCTTCAATCATTGGAAAGTTCTCCCCCATCGTGCTTTGATTGCGTGTGAGGCTTTCTTTTTCTTCACGACCTAACTGGTTCCAGATGCGATCCAACGCATGCTGCCTCATAGTCATGCCCTTTGATCATCATCCACCAGCAATTTTTCCTTCAAGAACAAGCAACCTTTTCACCACCTGCATCATCTATATACATATATATATATATATACGCCGGAAATGTCCACTAGAAGTTCACCACCTGCATCCTGTGGAGGTCCCAAGCTCCATCCGTTGCTACAGCTTCCATTAACACGATTTGAATCCCGGAGAAACTTCCGGGCTCGACCTCCACCGGTGATGGACCCCAACCCGTTCTCTCGATTCCTTGAGATTTTTCCTGGGTGATGGGTGATACTGCCACTTGATGCTTGATGTTAATGTTCCCTTCACCAAGGGCCAGCCCGGAGTCTTCACGACCTAAGTGAGGTCGTATTATATATATTGATTATAATGTGGTTTAATTTAAAAATTAAAAATATATATATAAGGAACCACCCTTCGGGTCCTATTAGCCAGACAGGAGCACGTATTTTTAGTCGTACTCAGGCTCAATTTAAGAACCCGAACCTAAGAACGGATTCGAGCAGACACGGCATATTTCGGGTCCACTCAGGTCGGGTAGAGACTCGGGTATCAGAGTTTCATGTCTAATCCGACTAGACCTGATCCATCGACATGTTCAATTTTGAGTACTAAATTGCACCAACAAAAAACTGTATAGTTTCAGTCTATTTAATTAATTATATCTCTTAATTATATTAAAATTACTGTTCGAAAAAATGTTGCGCTTACTCGGTGGATCAGCAGCATGCCACGTGTGGAGCAGCGGTCTTGTACTACTCTACACTCGAATCCACCGAACTTCATCGAAGAAACCAATGAATGTCTTCCAGATGCGAATGCCGATCTTAAAGTATATAACGACAGCGGTTGAGCTCCGCAATAAAGGAAGTGCGCGTAACAGCGGAGATCCTCCTCATCATACATCCAATCCCGAATAGTAAAAGCAGTGGAAAAGTGAAAATAATAGCTCAATAATAAGACGCAGTGGATTTTCATAATAACAGCAGCAAACATCTTCATCGCTCGACAAGATAAAGATCCGAGCATCTTTTAGGGTTTCCGTCTCCGATTTTGACTTCAAATCTCCCGAAGATACACCCTGCTCCAGCTCTCACCGCACACACCAGCTACATCGTCTTTCTGTTCATTTTCATCTGTTGAAGGTGCGGCTTCCTCATCCGCGAAATTTTTGGTTGCTTTTTGAGTTTTTGAGCGGCTCAGCAGTTTGATTGCTGCGAAACGAATGGAGAAATTGCGGCTTTTAATTATTTCGGAGACTGCTTTGAGTTTGATTTATTTTCAGTGCTGCAGCTGTGATTCGTTAATTGTGCGTGTTTAAACGTGTTTTGTTGATCTTCAGGGGACTACTGCAGCCTTGGGGGAAATATAATCGGCGTCATTGGTTTTAGACGTTGAACTTGGTGGAGGGATTGGAAATGCCAGAAGAGGACTTGATAGAGCTCAAGTTCCGGCTGTATGATGGATCAGATATTGGTCCTTTCCAGTACTTGCCAACGTCAACAATTGGCATGGTAAAGGAGAGAATTGTTTCCGAATGGCCTAAAGGTGAGGCTTATTTAGTATTCCGCAAACACTGAGTATTCTATAATGGAAAGAAAATTGTAGTCCTTGTACAAGGTAGAGGTGCTGCTGAGCATATAATTAGACGCTAGACTCATGAGAAAGTGGTCGCTCAATCTGATTTGGCAGGCTAACATGACGTATAATTTTAACTTTATTTTCATATTTATCTAAGGTCCATCTAGTCAGAGGTGAGATGTACTACGCAATTTTACTGTCTATAACTTGGCATATATTTAAATTGTCTGTCATTAAGATGCATGCATGTTTCATTGCGGGTTGATCACTCAGGTCAACAGGTTGAGTAAATACTAAGATAACAAGCTTTTATACTTGCAATTTTGTCTCTATAATGTGCACCTCTGGTGTTTGTTATTTCTATTTCTTTTGATTTGTGGGTGAAGAGAATGAAACATAATTTAGCCGCTTTTTAGTTGATTCTTTTGATGAATGTGAGCATTCATATGTCCTTCATGACAGACTTACCTAAGTCATGAGTCTGTGCTTTTGCTTCTATGTAGTACTGGTTCTAGATATTTACAGAGCTGCAATGCCATGGGGTATCCAGATCCATAATATGGTCTTGAGTTTGCAAATATGTTTTATAACTGGACAAGCAATGCCCGGATTCATTTTTTGTTAAGGGCATTGTTGTCCTTTGATGTTCTTTTATTGAGCAAAAAAAAAGGTAGGAGTTTGCTAGTCTTATCAATTTCCTCAGCCTACTGAGTTTTGTTCATAGGTAGGCTGTCCTCTGCATCTCATGGTGGATCGCTTTCTTCTAACTTACCATCTATACTACAGAAGAAATTGAGCAATCTCTTCTAATCACAGCAAATATAATAATTTTAGTATATCTTGCTGCATCAGTTGAATATCTCTTGATTTTAATCTACTTATATGGGCCCATCAGAATTATGTTGCAGTGGACTTATTGCTCCACTAGGTCTCAGATATCTCGGATCTGTCTCCAAACTCGCCTTCCATCAGTTTCATAGTCATCTGGTGTGCACGTAGCTCTCCTTGAGAGCTAAAAGAAACACCCTACCGATTTTGGTTGATATATCATCATGGCTTAATACTTCAAAATGAACTGCAACCCTTCTTTGTCATAGATCCTTCTACTGGACTGGTATGGTGGCCGATATGTTCCATAATGATGGTATGACATTGTCAGTGAACTCAAAGTGCAACATGTGCTGTTTTCTCTGATCTTTGGATGATATATTTGCTTTTGCCTTAACTCATCTGGATGTCTCTTTTCACATATGTGACCTGTCAAAATGCAACACCCATATATTTTCAGATAAGAAGATCATGCCAAAGTCAGCCAATGACATCAAGCTGATAAATGCTGGCAAGATTTTAGAGAACAGTAGGACTGTGGGACAATGTAGGATGCCTTTTGGGGAACTTCCAAAGGCAGCCATCACCATGCATGTGGTTGTGCAGCAGTCAGTACCAAAATCAAAGACTGGTAATATCTCCCTCTGAAAATATGCAATAATATTCACTATAGTGGATGCATGCTCTTCATTTTGTGGTGTGTTCAATAACCCATGCCTTATGCTGGAGAAACTATTCAGAATTCATCCAAATTAGCATTTTCCCTATTTTTAAGCCTTCTATATATATATCAACCTTAGAACTCGTTTCTCTCTAGCTATCACAGCATTTGACCTATTTTAAGTTGGTCATTATTATGTCCTTCAGCATGCAACTTAAATTTCACAAACATTAGCTTTTGGTTCTTCTTCATATGCTATAAAGTAGAAGAATATGCACTTCTTTCTTCAATTGATAGCAGTAGCAAACCGCTCATAAGGTCAAACTATTATCTTTCCCTTGACCAGAGAAAAAGGTTGTCGAGGCTCCGAGGCAGCAGATGTGCCAGTGCACCATAATGTGAGAAATCTGCTCGCAGTTCATACTATAGATACATGCTCATGGGCTTAGGAGGTCTCTGGTAAGTTGAAGTGATTCGTTATACTGTGGCCATCTTGTCTTCCTATATAATTCGTTCTAGCGACTTTGTTTGTTGTACCACAGGCACTCACAATGAAGTTGCTTTACTACATGAATATGATTGATTTGTGTCATATCTTTTATTGTCTGGATCTGATAGAGATTTGCCTTATATGCCATTAAGGTACAAGAACATACATAGGGCACGCCAATTTCTTCATTAATGGTACAAGCTCATAACTCAGGACTTCAGCAACAAATAATAATCCAACAATAGACAGCTTAAGTATGGAAAAACCAGAGGAACAGCACAGGATTGCCTTTAAATCTGCATCACCATTTCCTGGAAGATCTCCATTGCAGGTGCTGGTAGCCCAAGGAGCACATTGATGCTCTTCCTCTCTTTCCCGTGCGAGAGGAACAGAATCACCTCCTTCTCCGGCAGGACAACGGGGCCGGATACCACCGGCTGGCCCCACCCGAAGTCCGCCTCATGGAATGAGAGCCTCGACCATGTGGTGATCAGCAGTGTGCTGGCCAGGGAAGGCCGAGCTCGAGTCACCTCGAAGTAGTCAATCGCGGATCTCATGTAGCTGTCGGTGACCATCTCGATCGCGCCTTGGACGAGGGCAACGGCACTTGAGAGCGGCCTGTCAAGGAGCTCTCTGGCAGGGCAGATGGAGTTAGTGAGTACGATTCCATTCCCGAAGTACCCTTTGGGGAGAGGCGGCTCGAACTTCCGCCGCCCATCCACGGCGAAGAGGAGCTTTGCCCTGTGCTCGGGCGGGAACTTGAGAGCCTTAGTCCGGGCCTGCCAGACGAAGCCAGACAGAGCCTCGAAGGTTGTGATCTTCCCGAGAACTCCGTCTTCGGCGGCCTTAGCCTTCAGCCTCTCCAGCATACCTGGGTCGAAGCAGAACGACCGGTACATCGTCTCCTCTTCTCCCTGTACATCTGAGAGCTTGAAGTCCCCGATCTCCATGAACTCGTGGTGGAGGCTCTCAATCCTGGGCGGCTCGCGGGATCTGAGGATTGTCCGGTCCAGGAATGGCTCGGTCGTCAGGGGCAGCCCGCGAGCCGTTTCGCCCCACGAGTTTACGAACTCCATCGCCCCGATCCCGTCGAGCATGCAGTGGTTCATGCACAGGCCGAGAGCGAAACCACCGCACTTAAACATAGTCACCTGAAAGTGGGTTAAACGGTCAAGTGAAATAACCTGGGACACAAGAAATCTATACCATTGACTGCATATGGTTTCCACGAATTACCTGAGCAATAAGAGGGGGCATCTCAAGTATGTTCTTGGCCCCGGGAACCTCATAGACTAGCTTTCCGAGCGTCTCCGGGTCGGGTTTCGTGATGTCCCCGACCTCCCTCAGCTCGCACTCGGCCTCGGCCTCGACGAAGATGGCACCTTCCCCAGTGCAGTCCACTATGAGCTTCCCCTCGGGGCTGATGGTGAGGCGGCCGGCTAGCGGGTAGTAGCGGACGAGGACCTTCTCCAGTGCACTCCTGATCACTTCTACAGGAGACCGATCTTTGCCGTCCTTGCGGCCATCATCAGCTCCGGCGTAGCAGTAGATTGTACGGACTATGACTGCGATGTTCTGGTCGAGGTTGGAGAGGAAGTAGAGGCCCTTCTTCGTCTCCTCCGCGGGGGAGACCAGCGTCGGCTCGCTCGTGTACTTCACCTGCAACTGGGGATGATGGTGATGGTGATGATGATGAGACTTCCCGTCAGGCTTGGAAGTGTCTACGGAAGCCACACATTCTCTAGGAGTCGGAGCCTGCCGGACAATACATACATATAAAGCGATCATACTGAGAAATTAATACAACAATTACAATATCTCACAATGAAATGCAATTCTAGAGAGTGATTAACTGACCATCTATCTCTCTAGAACTTCTGTGAGATGGGCAACCTCCGGCGATATCGGAAAAGCAACCAGAGAACTCTGCCTTTTAAGCGCTTCTTGATTTCCGATGAGGATCAAAAAACTATATATACACGCAGAGAGAGGTGACTACAGGAAATAGGACCCAATTTTGAATAGCCTTTTTATTTAGTAGTGAAATATTATGAAATTCAACTATACATTTATTTTATTTTAAGGAGTATAAAAAGGTGTAGTACGCTTTAATATATGATTAGTGGGTGGAAGTAGTTAATTGAGCCATCAATTAGAAACATATTAAGCTTTAAGCTGGTGGACCACTTCCCACATGATTAGGGTTAGATATTGTTTGGTGGGAGTTGGCATCCCAAACTATTCCCAATATTTTCAAATCTCGCCTATATATTTAGCTATGTTTGAAAAAAAAACTAATATTAATATTGAAAGTTTTTCAATTAACTACCCTCAAAAATTTTTTAAAAAGAAATTTCATTACTTGTTATAGTGTAAAAATTTACTTTTACTACGGTTGTATATTATATAAAAAATTCGACTCATGTATAATAAATAAGTATTAGTTAAAAAAATATTTAATTTGATTTAATTTTACACTTATTAGATATCGAAATAATAATAATAATTAACTTATAATTTTAAAATTAATGGTGGATACTATAATCACATATTTAATAAAAAAAATATTATGTATATAAAAAAAATTAAGAGTTTTAATTATTATAAATTATATTTTTTTAGTGGTTAAAGATATATTTATCCTACCATAATCATGATTAAAGATTGTTTGGGGAGTAGTTATCCTAAATTTTTTCAAATATTTTCAAATCTTATACATTATATATTATCAATAAATTACAATTTTATATTAATTTCGCTTTAATTTTAATGTTATATTTTAGTATAAATTTAAAAGTATATAATAGTTCAACTTTAAACTTATACTTAAAATATTAAAATAATAATCACTATAATAATAAATATATTTAAAGTTTTTAATTAAATTTCACTAACATATTTCACTATTAATATAAATTATATTAAAAATAATATATAAATTATATTAAAAATAAATTATGTATATATTTAAAATAAATCTAAATTAAATATATATTTTCTTTAATAAAGTATAATTAAAACTATATATGATTAATGTTTTATTTAATTAATTTAAAAACAATAAATTAAATATATTGTACCAACACATTTCTTATTTCTTATAATAATAAATTTTTTTTAACAAATTATATAATTTTAGTATAACAAAAATATTAATTTTAAATTATATATTTGTATAATTATTTTTGTTTTATATATTTTATTAAAAAATAAGATATAAATTTGAAATTACAAATCATTAAATATATAATAGTATAATTTAATATAAGTTAAAATTATTGATAAAATGGTAATTCTATTAAATGTTTGGTATTAAATTTTAACATTTGAAAGTTTTGATAATAAAGTAATATTATGTTAAAAAATATTATGCAATTTAACATATATTATATTAGTAATTGAATATAAAAGCTTAAATATTATTTTTTTTGCACAGAAATATTATATAACATAAGCTAATATTGTCATCTAGTAAAATTGAAGAGGGCGATTTCTTGAGTCCGGCCCAGATCAACCTAAATGGACGGCCTAATTTATATTGGTCCTGGACCATAAAAGCCCATATGATCTCTAACGCCATCGTCGCACTCTCTCGGAATGGATATAAAAGCTGGTTCACTAGGGTTTTAGGCTATTGCCGCTGTCATCACACTCGACCCGTTCTGAGCACCTACCTTTTCGCAGATCAAATGGTGAGTACATTCCATCCGTTTTTTGTGGTAATCGTAGTAGCTGGATTGGAATGACATGATCAAGGTATAGATCTGTTAGGAGTTTACATTCAGATGCTTTATCATCCCATTTCAAAAGGTGTATTCTTAAAAATACTGAAGTCGGCTTTCGCAGTCGCTGTCCCGGTTTCCGATCCTTGCACTTCATTTTCGTTAACTATCTCAATCAGAGATCATGTTCTTTTTCGATTCTATCGATTGACCTACCTTTGGCTGCGAATGTAGTGTGTCTGATTCTTACTTTGCATTGTCATCTTCAGGCTCCCAAGAGAGGTGGAAAAGCCCCGGTAGCAGCTAAAAAGAAGCAGGTATTGCGGCTAAACTATTGTAGAACTGCCTGCCACTTGTTTGCTACTTTTAGGGTTTTTAGTCATATAGCCTTGTGATTTGATTTGATTTGATAATTGTATTTAAAAAATGTTGGTGCATTTGGATTTGGCTATGTTTTTTAGTTATTTAAGAGAGAGATCATGGCTGGTATATCGGTGTGATTTGCACAGGATTAACATATTCCCATATTTTGCTTGGTGTTTGGGGATTAACTGGGAAGCTGGGATTCTCTTTTGAAATTGTGCGGTTTCTTTGTTCCATCTTTCTCACTCTCTCATACGTGATTCGTATGCTGGTATCTAGGAGAAGGTTACAAATCCTTTGTTTGAGAAGCGACCCAAGCAATTTGGTATTGGAGGGGCCCTGCCTCCGAAGAGGGACTTGACAAGATTCGTTAAGTTCCCAAAGAATGTGCAGATTCAGAGGAAGAAGAGAATTCTTAGGCAGAGATTGAAGGTTCCACCAGCTCTGAATCAATTCACCAAGACCCTTGACAAGAACCTTGGTATGCGATTATTGATATCTTGATTATCAGAAACTCCTGGGTTTTTTCTTAATTACTTGTAAGCATTGTAAGTAGCTTTAGTTCAATTGATGCCAACAGGTGAAATTGGAAATTTTGTATTTGTCAATTGAATGCCAACTCTCTACTTGTCTTTCATTTCATACATGAAATTGGTTTTTTTGGAATCATACTTACTATTGATATCTAAGGCATTGCAGAATTTCTTGTGATAATTGATTTTTATGTTTATATTTGAACTTGATGTCATTTCCTCTTTTTTCTAGACTTCCGGTACCTCCGTTTTTTTTCCAGTGGTGGTGATGCAATTGAAAAATTCAAGCTTGTTTTTTTCCCCTTCTTACTGCATAAATGGGGTTTCATCTATTTTATTGTTAATTCACTTGCAGCAACCAATCTGTTCAAGATGCTTCTCAAGTACAGGCCTGAGGACAAAGCAGCCAAGAAGGAGCGTCTCATGGCAAAGGCCAAGGCTGAGGCAGAAGGAAAAGTAGTTGAAGCAAAGAAGCCAATTGTTGTGAAATATGGTCTTAACCATGTCACCTATCTTATCGAGCAGGTCTCTCTATATGGTCCTTCATTCAGACGCTTGCTTTTCTTGCCATTTTTATTTTATCTCACTCCATCAACAATTCATCTTGCAGAACAAGGCTCAATTGGTTGTCATTGCTCACGATGTGGATCCCATAGAGTTGGTTGTTTGGCTTCCTGCTCTGTGCAGGAAAATGGAGATCCCCTACTGCATTGTAAAGGGGAAAGCTCGTCTTGGAACTGTAAGAGGCCCAATTGGTTGTCATTACTCATTCCTTTTACAACCATCAAGATTGGGGCCTTATATTTCTTTATATGCTGCTCTGCAGATTGTTCACAAGAAAACATCTGCTGTGCTTTGCTTGACTACTGTCAAGAACGAAGACAAAATGGAGTTTAGCAGGATCCTCGAGGCTATCAAGGTAAACATCTCCATACTTTTTATAGGCTCTTAGTCGCCCGACTAGACCTAATGTTAAACATTTTTTCCGTATCAGGCGAACTTCAATGACAAGTACGACGAGTACAGGAAGAGGTGGGGCGGTGGCATAATGGGTTCAAAATCGCAGGCCAAGACTAAGGCCAAGGAGAAGCTTCTTGCCAAGGAAGCTGCTCAGAGGATGAACTAGGTCTATGCTAAAGCTGCTGATATCCCACCTGGCTTTTGTTCAGACATTTTCGTTTCCTATGAAACACTTGTTTTCTGCGAGTCATTTATTCCATCAATTTTGTTTCATCAACTCTGGATTTTATATGCAACTGTGTTCTTTGATGTGAAACATGGCTTCCAAATGTCTGGTGGCCAACTGATGTCTCGTATTGTATGCTTGTAACTCGGTGGCTCCTGCCTCCTGCAGAGAATTAAGCCGTAGTTCTCGGATTGTTGGTGAAGAAACGAAGAGAATGAAGGCTTTTAACATAGAAAATTGTAACACCACTTTCTAGATTGATTCAAAGCACTAGGAAACAAATCTATTGGGTCACCTAATAATTATGCAAGCCTTTCAAAGAACTGACTTCCCTGTTGAAGGTCCGAAGTACATGCAGATGGGAGGATTGGTTCTGAAGATCGAGAGCAGAGCAGAGGGAATAGTCCATATCCCATCCCCGCATATCAATCCTGAAGCCACAGCTCCGGCGTAATCCTCGGCATCCTTTCTGTTCACGCTCTCCCACACGAAGAGGATTACCGTCCCCACAAACATGTCAATGGCAAAGTAGGCCCCAATGTAGAATGGGACTGCCATAGCCATCGGGATGGGAATGAACTGCGAGACCCTCTTGGGAATCAGATCCCTGAGAAGGTTTATTAGAAGGGCAGATATGAAGAACCAGCAGCAGATCGCAAGGCAGTGTTTGGGGAGCTCGGAGAAGCCCTCGGTGCCCAGGATTGCCATTTCCCGGAAGATTACTGCATATGGCGCCTTGTAAGGGCCGTCAGGGTCCCCAATGTCGAAGGCCGTCCAGAAGAGCCAGAAGGTGAGTGGTGCCACCACGCAGCCCATGGCTGTCCCTATGAGCTGACTCACAAACATGGACTTCGCAGAGGAAAGTGTAAGGTAGCCTGTCCTGAAGTCCTGCATGAGGTCTGCCGCGGTGGACACTATGGACATCATGACCCCACTAGCTGCCAAGCCTGCAACTACTCCACCGCTGCGGCCCACCAAGGAGGCAATTATGAATAGACCAATCTTACCGTAAGTTGAGGACAAGCTCCAGTCAGTGAGCCCTGTGCCGTAGGAGTTGCAGAATGCTAGTGCAGGGGCGATGATGTAGGATGACAAGACAAGGTACCACCTGAGTGGAGGGAAGATAGCTGGGATTGTCATTGTTGAGATTGATGCGAGGCCAACATAACCAGAAGCGGCAACCCAAAGAGGGATCCGGTCTTTTAGGAATACTTGATCTCTTCTCCTTTGCTCCAATATAACGTTGGAAGTCTCACTGTCTACAATAATGAGAAGAATCCACAGCCTCAGAAGAAGAAATTGGTTTAAATTAACTCAAGGAGAGACGCCACGTTGCATGGCAGAAGCCTGTAATCTCACACAAGTAGCCTGTGCAAAACTGAATACTGAAATGATGCAAATCCACCCACGGAGTTGCATTAACTTCAATAGACACTAAAAATCTACAAGAGAGGATTTTGGACGCCAATGATCATATACCAATCTCATTACTCATTTCACATCCTAACTATCAATGTTTTTAATCCATCACCAACATCAGTTTTGGGTACCAATTTGACACATTTCTTACCCATTGATTCCATAATGATAGGAATATTGCTTTTTTTGCTGCCTTTGTTGATCATTTCTCTAACAGTAATGGCAAATATCTTGATCAAATTATAAAGCCCATCTCCCAGTATAAGTGAGATAGCTATGAAGACCTGAAACAGAAGGAATCAAATGACCAAACCGCCCTAATTTGACTGAAACAAATAGACAAGCAAACAACAATAAAATTTTATAGTATTCAACTATTAATACTATATTTTGACCAAAAAAGAACTATTAATACTATCTATACCTTATATCCATAGAGGCCTTTGAAATCATTGTTGCCTAGATTAGCCGGATACCAATCCCCTGCGTGTTTTGAAATGAAGGGCCAGAGGAAGCCCCATGAGATAATTGCCCCAAAAAGCGCAGAGCAGTTCACTATGTGAGGACAGAT
Organism: Trapa incisa; assembly: GCA_030064435.1. Classification (NCBI taxonomy): domain Eukaryota; kingdom Viridiplantae; phylum Streptophyta; class Magnoliopsida; order Myrtales; family Lythraceae; genus Trapa; species Trapa incisa. The sequence continues at coordinate 12,078,707 of CM057769.1, read as the reverse complement.
GAGACCACACCCAACATAAGTTGGACTAAAGTCAAAGTAAAACCTGCACAAAAAGCATCACATAGCACGTGAAGCAATCCGTATTTTGAAGAATATGTGCGAAAGGGCACATATCAATTTTTGCATGAACATGATGAGAGTTTTACGTGTTCTTATATAGAGCCAACCCAAGGCTGGGAAAGTTATCAAACCCACAAGAACCCCCAATGCCACTGAAGAACCACTTAAAGCAGCTCCAAAACAGGCTTGCACTCAAGTATTTTCCCAGACACCTCACTTGTTTTCTGCAGAACAGAGTCAAAAGATATAAGATCATTGGACATAATTTAGGATGATGTACCATTTCCATCAGTTCTTTCTTAACCATTCTTTCGAGAAACATTAATACTTGAATACTTCATAGAAAGTCAATTTACTGCAAAGATATTTGGAATGTTGATCTCAAGAACTAGCTCCTTTTGAGCTCAAGGGTAGAGTGTCTTTGTAATCACCAAGATTCATTCATCCTCTAAAAGTAGGTACGAATCACAGTCATTATTTATGCTTTTTCTGACGAACATGCTTATAGGAAATGACTGCCTGTCCATGGAAAAAGAGGTTCTCCAAGTGAAACAAGCATTTTTTCTCTATGAAATGATGATTCATCATTTATATTGTTAGAGAAATCTAAGTGCTATTGAGCCAGGAAATTGAGAGTTAATAGTTAAACTGCCGTCAACCTAATTATGTGTCTGCGCATGTTTCCCTAAGGTCTCAAGTCACTCTAAACATCTTCCATGTTCCTCTTTCTTGTGTAAGAAAAATGTTTGTGGATAAGAAGTATACATTTATCAGACACTTACGTGGCGAGCTCAGCTCCACTGTTAGTATGAAAGCTGTTAATCAACATAGCTGTGGCAGTCCCACTTGGATATGTGAGCTTATAATCCATAATCATAACCTGGAAGCAGAGAACGTCTAGAGATGATGAATTCCTAAACAATAATAAAAACAATGGACATCACTCATCTCACACCTAGAGAGAACGCAAACATATGGAATGAAAAGACAAGTAGAAAAATTGATGAACGCAAACTTTCTTTAAAGTTATGAAAGAAAATGCAAAGAAGAATTTTAAGAAGGGCGTAAGTTCAGTGTATGTCCTTGTGAAGATTGATGAAAAAAATATAATATAAGTCCCTTGAGTTAACAAATAAAAACAACTATGGGTGAAGCAGAAATATACACAGATGAATATGCCAGTACAAAACTAAACATTGACATTTTTACTAGAACGAATATCGCAAGTTGATCTCTATGAATAAGATAATAAGAAAAACTCAGACAAGAAACTAAAGTGGCTAATGATTCCCTGCAATGCCCTGTTCTTGTTTTGTTTCAAAAGGACAAAAGAAAATAAAGAATTGAAATCCCTTCAAGTTCTTGGCATATAAAAAGTGACCACTCGCATCCAATACGAGCGAATGTTGCATTACAGGATGCAACCATGCAAAACTAAAATGACGGTGAAGTGCCTATGGTATGACTGCAGCACAATGTATAGTACAATGAAAGCTATACCTTCCGAAGTGGAACCAGACTGAAGAGACCTAGAAAGCTGACAACAAACATAAAGCCGATCATCCATCCCAAGCCTGGATTCTTCACATCTTGAGCCCGGTTACCAGGATAGTCAGATCCAATAAGTTGATAAGTCCTCTCGTCCATTGAAATTAAATAAGAGCCAAAACCACCTTTTATAGACAAAGTTGGCATAACACAGTCATTTCATCTTGAAAAACACAGAATTCAAAGCAAGACTGGAGCATTTCAAAGCATGTTCCGATAATAATGAAGAATCAGCAAGCCAAAAATGAAAAAATAGAAATGTTTAAGATATTCGTGAGTTGTAATTACAGATTAGTCAATTATTGGGTCTGAACTTATTACTTAAACTATCTGATGAATATATTAACAGAAAGACATAAAAATCAGCAAATGATTGAATACTTGGAGCACATAAATCGCAAAAACATTGAGAAAAGCCAACAATTTCACCATAACCGTCCTTGAATACTCGTAATATCAAATTCCGTAAGAGTACAAATTACCACTAAAGGCGAGGCCATAGCAGGCGACAACGCAGGTCTGGATGACGGTGTTCTCCTGCCTTGTGAACGGCTTGACGGAGATCCCTAATTTGGACATAAACCCGGTCCACGACTTCACGAGGAAGAAACTGAGAAGTCCAGCAGCAACATTGAGAGACGGAATGATCCCGACTGTAAGATTGAGTTTGTGCGTGATAATGCAGAAGAGAGCCCCAAGCAGCGAGCTGACAGCGAGGCCCCTGACCGTGATCTGATCCTTCCACCGCGGGATTACCTCCTCAGCAGCTGAGCCTCCGGTGACCTTCCCGGAATCCCTTACCAATGGCTCCGATATCTCAGTCCCCATGCCAAATAGCTCCGATGACCGACAGATAGAGAACTGCGGGAGAAGAAGGAGAGAGGTGGAGGTTGGTTGAGTAGTTACACCTGAGACAAGTGTTTGAATTGCTGTTAGAGAGAGGGTCCACTTTGAAGTCCATTATGATCTAGCCACGTGCCCTTAATGATTACGTGGCATCTTGCATCTTCTGGCAGGTGTATAACTGATGCGGTGGCCCTTAATGATTACGTGGCATCTTGCATCTTCTGGCAGGTGTATAACTGATGCGGTGGGTCACATTCATATCTCAGCTTTCCAATGTGGGACTTTTTTGTGAAAATATTGACTGTCAAGCCCATTAATTGTTCTCATTTTCAAGAAGATATCAATGACATAACGGAGAAGACAAATTGAATGGAAAAGTAACTAAATAACTAATAATTTCCAATTATACACTCAATTGGACCACCAATAAATAATAAATTCAAATTAAAATAATTAAATAAATAATAAATTTCAACCACATTTTAATTTAAATATACATCATTTGAAGTACTTTTTCTATATATAAAAAATATTATCACATTTTTATTCATATAATGGAGATGGAGTTGAAGAGGTTGATAGAAAAATGTTAGCTTACTGGTAATTAATTACAAGGATCCTGCACATATCCTTTTTTTCATTTTCCTTGGCTTCTTCCATTCCCCTCGAGCTTATAAAGTAAATATTTTACAATTGATTGGTTGATATAATTAATTAAATAGTTAGCTTTAGATATTCATCAGTGTTATGGTTATTGTCAGATGACTTTCCATAGAATAGATGAATTTTCTTCAATGATAGTTTACTAGGAGGGAGCTCTACATGGTCGTGTATTAGTATCATAGACAGATTATGAATAGTTGCAGTGATTATATAGTTCTTGCGTTCAATGAGGTGCAAGTTCAAAAATAGATGCAGGAGACCAGATGACTCTTTTCAGACACAAGCAGCTAATACTTGATAATATATCAGCAGGCATCATAGAGGACTGTCACAAAAATAATGCATGCAAAAGTTAAGAAATATTATTGCCAAGTATTCTCAATCCGGATGAATGATGAGTTCGGGGCAACTATCAAATAAGTTTGCACATTTTTATTTGCTAAGGCATTTTTTTGTAAGTTCAGGCATTGTGATAAAAGATGTACAGTAAACACAGGGATGCAGGCTCAGTTGTCTGGGAAGAAGGCAGAAACGCTCAGAGTGAAAAAAAAAAACATCCATATAATATATGGTAGAATAAGCGCAACTCTGATCCATTCAGTTTCTATCCACACACACACTATATGATGCCATACCTGCTAGATGGGCTTTTGGACTATGTACCCCATTACTGTAATAACTCACAAGAGATTAATGAATACTATAACACAGCATTAAAGTCCTTAATATGGTGATTGAAACAGAAATCTCATCAACACATTCTAAAACACATGGAAGCAAATCATGTATCAAGTTGGAAGCTTTCCCATTAAGCAAGCAGTGTCTACCTCAAGAAACGCCTTCCAAGTCCCATATAAATGCAGTAACAGAAGAGAACCCCATTGATGGAGAATGCCACCCGCAATCAAAGCCAAAACTATGAATTAAGAAATTAAAGCAAAGTTATTCATTCAAATAGTGATGAAATTATCAAGCTTTCATGGACTTACCGATCGAACCCCCATTAACGGAACAAGTTTTGAACAAATCACACCAGTAGGTCCAAGCTAAGATCTTCCTCCTCATCACGAGTGATGCCCTACATCGAGCTGATCGTGCAGCTCCAGATCCTTGAGCTGCTCACTGAGTCGACATCCCTATCCACTCCTTTGAAACAGATGAACAAAGAATCATAATAGAGATTCCAACGAGGAAAATAAGATGGGTGCAGAATAGGAGCCCATTGTATATGTCATTTGAAAATGGACCTGGGAGAGATTGGGGGAGCTTATGAGAATTGAAAGGGAGGGTGAAGTTTTGCCTTCTTTGGCTGCTGAAGGTATGTCGGAGCTTCATGGGAAGAGGAAAAGGGGAGCAACGGAGCAGACTGGCCAACTCTGCTGCCATGGTGAGGGGGGAGAAACAATAAGCTTTTTAAACGAAATTTGGTTTCCGATTTGTTCTGAAAACCAGACTACAGATATAATGCAAAATGACAACCAGATTTCAGAAGTAATGTCTTCTCTATGCTGGTCTTAGAAATTGTTCTGGTCTTCTGCAGATCCACAGTTCATGAAGCTTTCCTTTATGGGGAGTAGCAGCTTTGCAGATTCCTAGGATGATGTACTTGTACGACGTCCTGTTGGGTGCATAACCCATTTTCAGAATTCGATTCTGCAGCTCCATCAATGCATTCGCATCCCCATCCTCAGCGATGACCCAAATCAGGGCATTACAAGATTCATGATCAATAACTCCAAATTTTGCAGCAAATGTTTCAAGTATAGATTCAGCTCTGGCGACATTCTTTTCCTTGCAGAAACCGTGAATCAATGCCCTGCATATTTCATGGTCGGGCATAACCCCAAGTCCATTCATTTCTTCCATCAGTAATTCACCCTCCTTGCTTCTTCCTGTTCTAGTTAAACTCCCAATGAGAGATTTATATGACCCGAGATTGGGCAGCTTGCCCTTCTCTATCATTTCAGCTTTCAAAATCAATGCCTCATCAACAGAATCGTTACTGCAAAGAGCCTCAATCAGTTTATAATAAATACACATACTGGGTACGTATCCTTCAGCACATATTCTATCTAGGAAGTTTTTTGCAGCAAAAGGGCGACTCTCATCACAAAGTGAAATAATCAAATGGTCGTAGATTTCCTTAGAGAGTGGAACTCCAAGCCGCTCAAGCTCCACAACTAAATTTATGGCAGAAATCAAATTTCCTTCTCTTCCATACCCTTCCATCATCACTCGACAAGTAAAATCATTGGGAAATATTCTACGCCCAATCATTTCACGAAGCAACAATTTTGATTCCTTCATATTCCCTTCCTTACAATAAGTATAAATAAGAGTGCTATAAACCAAACCATCAGGGTCAAGGCCATCATGAAGCATCTGATTAAAGAGATTATGAGCCTCTCTAACACGGTCAGCCCTACAAAGCCCATTGATCAATGTGGTATGTGAAACCAAATCAGGATTGACTCTCCTAATACTCATTACACTGTACAAACGAAAAGCATCTTCCAATCTACCCTTTCTGCAGTAACTTCTGAGGAGTGTATTGTAGGTCACAATATCAGGATCAAACCCTTCTTCCTCCATCCTCTCCAAAAACTCATTCACCTTATCTACATCCCCTTCTCGACAGAGAACATTTGTCAGTATATTGAACGTGTGGGAGTTGGGGTGAATCCCGACCCTTCCCATGATTCCATAGACCACCCAACACTGCTCGATGTCGTTCACCTTCAGCAATCTATCAATCAGAAAATTGCAAGAAATCACACTGGGCGCAAACCCCAGCTCAGTGGTCTTCAGGAATGTCCTAAAAGCTTCTCTGACCGAACCAATCTTCAGGTAAGCCTTGATGAGAATGTCGAAAACGACAGGATCCCAATAACATTCCTCAGAAGACACGACTAAAACCCTGAAAACATCCTCCTTTGGAATTTCATTTCTGACTGATTTAAACAGCTCCGTCATCAATTCCATAGCTTGCCCGAGCTGTCTAGACCAGGAGAGAATATGAAGCACGAGACAGTAGTTATAAACGCCAGGAACGATGCACAAGTCATTCTTGACCCAGTTGAAGAAGGTGAGGGCAGAGGCGTAATCAGACTGGCACCTCAGCAACACTCGGGCGATGTCGCTGGTGTTCAGGCGAGGAAGGAGGTTGCCTAGGTTGTTGCGGAGGACGGAAAGATCGCAATCTGGCCGCTTGAGGGATGTGCAGATAAGGTCGACTAACTGAGAAGGGTTCTGTGTGGGAGGTAGGAGGTGATACAATGGATTAGGGTGGGAGCTTGGGAGGATTTGAAGGGAACGAGGAGAATTGAAGGGCTGTGAGAGCGATGTGGAGAAGTTGCAGCCTAAGGGCGGTAATTTGGAGCTTGACAGGGATCTGTTGATCCAAGGAAGAAAAGTTCGGCTCATGAGAGAGAGACCGTACGAACGGTGGGAATGGCAGTGGGGTGGGTGAGAGGGAGAATGAGAGGCAGAGTGAGAGAACGAGAGGAAGAAATTTGCCCTCTCGTGGGTTAGTGGGAAGCCTAAAAGGGTGGAATAAGTGTTTAATTCTAAATTACTAAAAGTTAAAAAAAAAATTAAAGTCTAAAATTTAAATATATTGAAATTGAGAGTAGGGTTGAATGGTTGAGATCATGCACAAATTGGAAGAAAGATGCATTTGAAAGAGCCATTGCTAGAATGATCCATCGTAGTGGATCGGTCCTTCGTCCTCCTTCCTTCTACTGCCCGTTGATTTTTTTCTCAATTTTTTAACTAGTAGCATGAGACAGAATCAGTCAAGGAAGAGCATGAAAGATAAAGAAACATTTGATATCTATATATCATCTATGATCATGCTTAATTCAATCATGGCTGATTATTTCAAACAATTATGGATGATTCATGGAGACAGAAGAATACTACCTATCAGTGTCTGATGAGTGCGGTCCCAGGTGACCCTCTGCTACAAGAGCTCGAATGCTTGAAGAAGTTCTCTCATCTTGGACTAACTTAGCAAGCACATCCCTGAGAGCTACATGCCACTTATCTTTGAGCTCGGGAAAGCTTCCTATTTCCAGCATCTCCCTCAGCACCTGGAATGTCTCCTCCAACTTCTGTTCTGAGATTAATGCCTCGAGTAGTGCCACATAAACATAGATCTGGGGCTTCATACCTTCCCTGAGCATTTCCTTGAGGTACGACCGGGCTTCTTCCGGCCTCCCGGACTTACTGAGCCCTTTGATCATTGCCATGAAGGTAATGCTATGAGGCACACAACCTTGTCTCTTCATCTCATCCCACATTGTCAGGGCCTCGTCAGGCCTGCCTGCATTGCATAGACCATCTATGAGAGTTGTGTAGGTGATTACATCAGGACCACCTTCTTGAGCCTTTCTTGATATCTTAGACAGACAAAGCAAAGCTCTGTCAACATCACCAATTTGGCACCAACCATCGATCATTGAGTTATAAGTGACCACTGATGGGAAGAGCCCACCTTCCAGCATCTCTTCGAAGAGTTTGTCAGCCTCTGAGACCCGCTTCGCCTTGCAAAGGCCGCTGATAAGGATGTTGTATGCAACCACATCAGGATGGCAACCCTGGGCCTGCAAGTCCCTGAACAGCTCCATTGCCTGGTCTATTTTGTGGGTCTGGATCAGGCCTCTCATTGCTGTAGAGTAAGCCACTATGTCAGGAACAAAACCTTCTTCCACCAAATCTGCTAGAAAGCTACAGGCTTCTGTCACTCTTCCCTTGTTGCATAGCCGTTTCACAAGATCACTTGAGTGCTTTATCCAAGGCTCATGCGCATAAACTCGCATCACCTTTACCATATCAATGGCTCCAATTGTATCCTCTCTCCGACAGAGGCATCCGAATATACAGTTATGAGTGAACTGGGTAGGGGAAAGCCCTGAGGTGGCCTCCATCTCTCTCAGAAGATCCTTGGCCACATCCAATTTGTTTGAATTGCAAAGAGCCTCAATCAAGTTATTGTATATCTCAACGGTGGGTCTACAGTGGACTTGACCCATATCTAGAAAGAGGCCAACAGCTGAGTCCACTTCACCTTTCTGAATCAATCCACTAATGACAATATTAAATGATGCAGTACTAACAAAACCAGCTCCCTTAAACTTGATGAGACTGTCCATAGCAGTGTCACAGCTATTAGAATCAGAACCCATAATCCCACGGAGCATAATGTGCGCTTTATCTGTTAAACCGGCTTTGATATAAAATGTCAGTAGTAGATTGTAATACAAGGTTACCGTTTTAGTATCCATTCCTTCAGGCAATTCCTCAAGCAATTGGATCATCTGCTCTTCTGAAAAGAAGTTTGAGAGCTTGATGAGTAACTTTGAATCAGGTGAAATCCCAGACTCCCTCATCTCCAAGTACAAGTCCAGAGCTCTCTTGAGCTGCCCTTTCTTACACAGCCCTTCGATGATTGTATCATATAGAGAAATTTCAGGGGTGAATCCTGACCTCTTCATCTTATCAAAAAGTTCAAGGGCTGCATCTAATTTTGACTCCTTCACGAAACCGTGAATCAGAATGCAGAAAGTCTGCTCATTCACCCTAATATTTCTACTTTCCATCTTCTGGATCAACTCGAAAACCTCATCTGTCAAGCACAACTTGCTAAGACGAAGAACCATTATGGAGAGACTGTGCACATCTAGCCAATCCTGATCGCCCATGATTTCAAAGACTCTCATTGCACACTTCATCCTCCCAAGGTTGCAATACATCTGCAGGACAGGGGTCAGAGTGAACTTATCCAATTCCCACCCGAAGTCCGTCATCTCTTTCAACCTCATCTCGAGAATTTCAACCTTATCGGAGCGTGAAATGGCCTGCAAAAGACAGTTATAGGTATACTTGTTCGGTATACAAAGTCCCAGATCCTTAGCCTGATTAAGCACGGCATCGGCCTCCTCAACCATGCCTACATTTCCCAGACACCTGATAAAGAACCCCAGAGCGCCCGGGGTCATAGGGCACCGTGAATTTACCAAATATGAAGAGAGAGTCTTCATTTCGGCATTCCGTCGAGCGCCTGATAGGACTGCAGCCAAGGCATTGATGGTATAGCAGTTGTGCATGTACCCACTTTGGGTCGAAGCCCAATCAAAGAACTCGTGAGCGATTTTCCAGCTCTTGAACCGATTCAGGACCGACTCAACAACTTTCGTCGTAAGGGCCGGGGCAAGATTACGAAGCTCCAGACTGTCCCGGTGAAAGGGCTTCTTAGTGAAAATGGAGACAATGTTGCTCACCAATTGCTCAGAGTCTGAAGATACGGAAGGGCTTACTTGGTCACCGGTGCAAATGAATCGCCGTAATCGGAGAGCATCGGAGCATTCTTCGTAGAACCATAACCGGAAGATGTGAGTATAGCGCCTCATGAGGTTTGACTCACTTTTTGGCGGTGGCAGCTTCTGTCAATCAACGTTACTTGAAGAAACAAACAAGAGGAAGAAAGTAAATGTCAATTGCATTAGATTTTCTTATACTTAAATATGGGTTTACAACTCTACAATCTTTTTAGAGGTTTTATCCCGAAACTTAACGAGCATCCATTGTAATAGAAATAAATATCAACTTAAAATTTGCAGGTTAATAATTTATTTGTTATTTTGCTTAACTATTTTAAATTACACACTTAAAAAATTTATTTTCCTTTTCTTTATTTACTCAATCCAAAAAGTTTATTAAAGTTAAGCATTTCTTACCCACTAGTACAAAAATACATAATTAGGTTTACTTATTACTGTACTTATCTTCCTCTCAATGGTTATTGCCTATAATTTCAGAATTTATAGTTCAAAATGCTCAATTGTTCCTTTTAATTGTTGAAACCCTTAGCTCGGTATTCTTTTTAGCGTTAATTATTTTTTTTCACAGGTTTCGATGTTATTACCTTTTTTTTCCTATTTTAACATTTCGTTAATCCATTGTTTATTACAACACTGGTCCAAAATTTATATTTGACCTTATCATATTTAACTAACTGTCTTTTACTTTATTCATATTTTTTCCCAAAATTATTGTGCGTATATATCCATTACAGCATTATATGGTCTACAACTTATTTTTGTACATTAGGATTCTAAAATAATTTCTTAATAGTTGTTCTCAACTTTACAACCTATCGAGTATTGTATAGTTCGTTTCTCTTTTAATATAGTAGTATTCCTCGACTAACTTTACCGTTATCTTATTATTTTTCTTGCCTTTTATGCCATTTCTTAGATAAATGTGTCGATTTTCCTTACCTATTCATCATTTCCCAACTTTTTTATTGAGTTTTTCCAGTTTCAAATCATTGGGTTTCCGATTACTTGCTTACTTACTAGGATTCTTCCCTTTTTATTTACTTACTCATTTACAGTAGCGTCGTTTATTCAATAACTTTTCCTTTCCTAAATCCACTCTTACTTGCTTATAATCATTTCAAAATTCTTTATTCTAAGTTAATCCCTTTTGAATTTTAAATTATTGGGTTTCCTAATAATTTACTAACATAATAGAATTCTTCCCTTATTATATACTTCCTCATTTTCAGTTGCGTCATTTATTCAATGATTTTCCCTTTCCTAAATCCACGCTTACTAGCTTATAACCATTTCACAATTCTTTATTATAAGTTGATTCCTTTCAGTATATATGTCGATTCAATACGTAAATTTATCGGTTAATGCCCAATTCAACCTGTTCTTTCAAAATTAAAATTTTTTAAATTTATCTAAATTTATTCTCTATATAATAGTGAATTCAATTCTCCAATTTTATAATTTTAAACTATAAAGAAAAATAAATTTAGAAACTGGTTTAAGTATGCTTTAAACCGATTCAATTTGATCATATCAAGTTTAGGTTTAGTTCACCATTAACTAATTTAATTTTCTCTTCTAATTTATTATAATGTTATTTTCCATTAATTTTATTACTTTTTAATTCATTTGATATTTATCAATTTCCTATTTTATTCACTATTTACTGGTTATAGTGATATCAAGTGCTTATTAATTGACCGTTCTGAACCGGTCCAATATATATATATCCTTAACCCGCATTATCACGCATAAATCATCCGCTACAGTGTTAATTTTGAGAATATCGCCGACGAAAGTGAACGTCAACTCCACGAATAAATAGCCAGAAAAGTCTCTTGATTACGACTAAGCAGATACGTGGTGATGGCGAAACTGGTGGAATAAAGATGGGTGCACGCAGTTCATTCCCGTGTTTAATGGTGAGGATTGCCCATGCAGTGTTCAAAGACTAGGAAAAAACGAGATCTTCATGGAAAAAAAAGGATCAGAGCCGCCTACGGCTATCCTATCCCATGGATCAAAGAGTGGGTTGGGGGCGCACGAGGCAGAATTGGGTTACTTCATGGTAGGTGCCGATGGTGGGCTGTGGCTGCGGCGACCACACATTATTCAAAAGGTTCCATTCCAGTCAATGCATACATATTGTTCGATGAAATGGGGGAAAGAAAAATATGAATGTTATGATTTAAGCTAAAAGCATTGCCTTTCTTTTATTTATAATTATTATGGAATTATAATCATTTTTAAATCATATATAATTTTTTTACTAATCATTTAAACCACACAAAAAATTATATATATTTAAATTTTAAATATTTTATAATAAATAAATGTACTTTTAATTTATTTATTAACATGTGATACATTTATAAAATTTTATTATTAAATCATAAAATATTTGTATATAAATTAAAATATGGTGTAAATTTGTATACCTTACTTAAAATATTAGAAATTTATAATAAAAGAAGGTAATCATGATTTACTTAATAACATGGTTCAATACCTTGGGTTAGCACACATGGTTCAATAAAGGTGCATGCACTATTAGATAAATTATTGAATACTATACTATTTAAATAAATAAATAAATAAAACATTGAAATGTGTGCCAGCCTACATGCTCGGAATATTCAAATTAAAAAAATTCCAACATTTAATAAAATTATAAGATAATGTTTTTCCTTGTTTCATTTGAAATAGTAACTTTGACTTTTTTTAATTATTTTTACATCAAAATGCATCTTTAATTAATAATTTCAAAGACTTTTTACCATAATTAGTGTAATTATACATTCATTCCCAAGGTGTTTTTATCGTGTTTTCCATTTTTTTTATTAGTTCTTTCTTTTTTTTCCCTTCTGTTCACAAGCCGCCACTTCTATTCTAGTATCAAAGTCTTGTGCCGCCTTGGAGTTGTAGACCACTCACTTTTCTTCCCCCTCTCTCTTTTCTCCTCTCCCTCTCCATCATTCACCTTGCGTCTTCTTCTTTGTAACCACTTTCATGATCTAGCCAGATTCATCATGGAGAACTACCAGATGTTTTTTCCATGCTCTTCGTCGGCGGCTGGCGGCGGAGCCATGGGCTTCGAGTTCTGTGATGGTGCTGCTTATTCAAGTGGTCCACTCTTGTTGAAACCCGAAAACGGTCGTGCCGATGTCCCGAGACCATTAGCACCGAATAATGCTAGTGAGGGTTATGTGCAGCAGCAGCAGCAGCAGAACTACGAGGACAATCCTATGGATAACACTTACTTGGAGGAGCCCGATGATGGTGGTTCGGAGAAGACCTTAGGAAAAAAGAAGGGGCCGAAGAAGGCTAAGCGGCCGAAGTTCGCGTTCCAGACGAGGAGTCAGGTCGATATATTGGATGATGGGTATAGATGGAGGAAGTATGGGCAGAAGGCGGTCAAGAACAACAAGTTTCCCAGGTAAAAGTCAGCACACAGTTACTGTCTTTTGACTCAGCTGTCTTTCTTGATCGTATCATGTGCAACTGGTGCATGCTTCGATTAACCCTAGAAACTGCAGGTACCCAAAGCAATGATTTTCATGCAGTATTTCATGAGTTCTTTATCGGTAGCTTGGTTCGTGTAATTGCAGGAGCTACTACAGGTGCACGCACCAGGGCTGCAACGTGAAGAAGCAGGTGCAGCGATTGAACGGGGACGAGTCGGTGGTGGTGACAACCTACGAGGGTACCCATACTCACCTGGTCGAGAACTCCACCGACAACTTCGAACACATCTTGTCTCAGATGCAGATCTACCCTCTTCCCTTCAATTAGGATCTCATCCCACCCCAACACACCATTCAACACAAAGGACCCATGACTTGAAGGTCTAGCTTCAGTATTACAGTCTGATCTTGGTTTTTTTTTTAACCTCAGACATCCATGCACACGGACCATCTACCATAGTCAAGCATAGCTCTCCTTCTCTTTCTTCCATAGTCAAGAACACCATTTACATCGTTCATGTTTCATAGTTCAGTAAGTATTATTATAGCATTAAATTCGAATGTGTTTATAGATTGTCCTATGTGGGCTTGGATTCTCTTGCTACCATGGTATCTATCTATATATATATATGTGCCTAATGTGTTATTCAGCAGTGGGCCTCTGGAGGAGGAGGACCGCGCTCAACAATGGGCCTATAAGTTCCATTTGGGTCTGAGCTGGCCCATTACACCTTATGTCAGGCCATTGCTCTAAATTTATTCCCCATTATAACCATGATAAAAATACAATTTAATCCCTGAGAATTAATTTATATTAATTTACTCCTCAAACTAATGAAAAAATGATTCATATCTAAATGAGGTTAGATGGGGACATGAGTTTTTTTTACATCCGTACACTAATTTGTGTTTCCATTTTGGTCCTAATTAAACACACAAGATTCTAATCAACGAACAAGCCCAATAATTGGAAAAGGGGGAAAGATTGCACAACAATAACAATATTCTCCCTCTGTGATCTAAAACTAAAAAGCAAGGGCAAAACAAGAGATATCCCATGGGGACTCCTTAGTTGTCCACAAACCAAGGAGTTCAGGTTAGGTCTAGGAAGAATAGGACAGATCCCGTGAATGGATTCAGACAAATTTGAGAGATTCAAATAACTGATATATATATATATATATATATAACAATAAAAACAATAATTTTAATTTATCAAATGAATTGAAATTATTTTTTTATATATAATTAAAATATAAATTATTATATTATAAAATTTAATTAATAATTCAAAATTCAAAATTTATAAGTATATAATATTTAAAATTTCTCTGTAATTGGAAAACAAAATGTGGGTCCTTCTGGACCCAACCCGAGTGAACCGTGCGGTTAGAAATATATTTTGACCCGGTTCTATCTTTTTGCGCAAGAGATACTCAAAATATATGTTGAACTAATAAGATAATTAAATAGCTGAATTTAATTATTATTATTTTTTATATATTTAAAATATAAATAATATATTATAAATATTTTAAAATTTTGAGTGTGTTATAATTTTTAAATTTCTAAATTTTTTTCTATTAAAATATTTAAATTTTAAATAAAAATTATATAAAATAATGAAGGCTAATGTTTATTTAGTTGTAACTTGAAAAGACTCGTCAAATCAATTAATCCAATTACTAATTGCCAATAAAAGAACGGTAAAAAGATAATAGGACAATTATTTAATGCATTATTTTAGATAATTTAACAATTTGTTAACACATGGTATTTAATTCATATTTGACTTTTTAATATAAAAGTAATTCTAAATAAAAACATAATTTCAAAATAAAAAATTCAGGAATTGTTTGTCAAAAGCCAAATACAATTAAGTTGAAAAATATAATATATATTTATATAATAATCTAAAATCTCTCATATTAGTTTATATTTAAATATTTTATTTCATTACAATTACCTATATATTTAAAATACATATTTTATATTATTTTTTCTCTAAAAATTATAAAAAATATACATAATTAATATTTTCTTAATTAATTTTAAATAATAAAATTAAAATATTGCACACATAAAATATAAAATTATATATTATAATATCGTACAGATAATATAAATAAAAAAAATAATAGTATATAATGCTCTTATATTATAAATAATAGGAAAAGTATGCTATAATTTATTATAACCGTAGTTTAATTTATTTTCTATTAACTCAATTGTAGAAATATAAATTTGAATATAAATAAAATAATTAATACATTATATATATTATTTAAATGTTCACTAAAAAAATAAATAAATTTATTAAATATAAATGTGAAAAATGTAATAAGATATTTGAATAAAAATATATATAACTATTGACTATTTTTGTAAATATCTGTAAAAAAAAATTGAGTTATAATTTAATAGAGTGATTAGGTAGATAATAAATATTTTAAATAATAAATATATTGGTTAAAAAAATCCGCTATTAATATAATAAATAATAAACTTATTAAAAAAATATAAATATTGTCAATATTTAAATTTAGATTAAATATAATAATTTTATTTATACTATTTAAAAGAATTGTGAGAGATTATTCAAATTTTAAAATAATTTATCAAAATCAATTATAATAACAACTAAACAAGTATAAAAATATAATTATTTTATATAATAATCTAAAACCTCTAATATTAAATGCTAATTTCTTAATTTATATATAAATATTTAATTTTATTTAAATTATATTATATATTTTAAATAAATATTATATATTATTTTTATCTAAAAATTATAAAATATACATTATTTTGAAAAAATATTAATATTTTGATAAATAAATCGTTAGAAATATAATAAATAATAAATGTATTGAAAAATAAAATAATTAACTCAATATTGAACTAAATTTAGGTTAAATTAAATAAATAGTTTAAAAATAAAAATTGAATTTACACTATTTAAATAAAAAAATGTAGAAAGATAATTTAAAATTGAGTAATATTGTTCAACTTAAATAATTTTTTTGTGATTTTATATCTTCCTCCCCTTATAAATTTAATAACAACCAATTAATTGAAAAATATAATTTATTTTATATAATAATCTAAAATATCTCATATTAATTTATATTTAAATATTTTATTTCTTTTAAATTGCGCTATATATTTAAAATATATTATATATAATTTTTATTTAAATATGATAAAAATATATACATAATTAATATTTTATTAATTCAATTTTGAATAATACATTAAAAATATTACAAAAATATAATATAATATTATATATTATAATATCCTACAAATAATATAAAAATAATGATAATATACAAAATTTCACTTATACTCTTTTTCTAAGATAATATTACGACTATTTAAATGTATTATTTTAGATAGTTTATAAATTTGCTACCATATCATATTTAATTCAAATTTGACTTGTTAATTTAAAAATAATTCTAAATAAATACATACATTAAAAATAAAAAGAAATTAGAAAATAAACTCAATTCCGGCCAAAAAAAAGTCAAATACACTAATCACATCAATCTATAAAATCTTTATTTATATATAAATATTTTATTTAAATTAAATCACGTATATATATTTTAAACACATATTAAATATAATTTTTATTTTAAAAAATATACATAAATAATAATTTATTTATTTAACTAAAAATATTAAATTAACAATTATTACACAAATATATTATAAAATTATATATAAAATATAATACAGTAAAAATTATATAAATATAATAATAATAATAATAATAATAATAATTATTATTATTATTATTATGTATATTACGTGAAAATTATACATAATTTGTATTTTCTTAAATAATACAATTTAGAATTATTTTATATAATATCATAATATATATTTATTTAAATTACATAATATTTTTAATAATAATTAAATATATATTAATTTATATTATATTTATATAATATATTTAATGTATTATTTCAAATTTATACATAAAAAAATAAGTGTATATAATTTTTTATTTATAATTTATTATAAATAAAATTATACATAATTATATTTTTTAAATATAAACTTAATTTAACTTATATGTAAATTTGTAAACTATCATAAATAATATATAATTTATATGATATTAAAATTTTGAAATTTTGTCAAAAAATAAGCTTTTATCATGGAAGCATACTAACTTATCTAATTTTATTTATCTTTTTGCACTTTATTTTCATTTTTAATTTTATAATTGACAAAAAATAATATATTTTCTAGAAAAAAATGTAAAAAAATATTTTTATAATAAATTTACACATAAATTTAATACTAATAATCTAATTGATACATAAAACATTTAAAAATAAAATTCTAAATCTAATATTGTAAAATCATAAATTATATTTTTATTAATCAATTTTTGGTTAGGATATTTTTAATTCATATTTAAAAAGTTAAAATTAGCATAAATATGTTCATTTTATAAATTTTGATACTCAAATTTAACATTTTAAAATTAGTACAAAAATCACATTTGTTCCAAAATTTTTACCATATTATTTATAATTTATAATTTTTAAATTAATATGTGTTCTATTATTTATTATTTATCGGTATATAATACTTTTTTAAATAATATTAAAAATAATATACTCAAACCTATACCGAACTAAAACTGAAAATTCAATAGTTCTCCTTTAATATTAAGGAAAAATAATTAACTTACGAAATTGTAAAAATAATATTTTTATATTATACGATTATTAAGTGTAAATTTAAAATTAAATATGAGAAGTTATCCGTTTTTTAGGATGTATATTAATAATTAATAATAAGATATAAAATTGTATAAAATAAAGAAATATTTTAAGTTTTTAAAAAGATTAAATAAAATAAATTATAAATTTTAAGATGGAAAGAATGATTTATATTATTTTCTCACAATATTATTTAAGGAAATTGGAGCATTGTGCTGCCATTTAAATGATTGAAATCCAATGGAATCATCCTCCCATTTCCTATTACTTTGTTGCTCACTTTTGACAAAAGCTTCGACCGGCCAGAATCTCCTTTTTTTTCCCATGAATGTAAATAATTCATCATCCGACTAGTTCGTGTCCTCCTAAAGTGAGAGCTAGCTAGGTCAAGCACTGCTGTATATTATACCCCTTCTCCCAATCCTTGGACTACGACTTGCCATGTGAGTCATGCATCAATATCCCTTTATATCCATCAGATTCAATAGCCGGAAGGAACTGTCACCAGGAAGCTCCTTTTTCCCATTACAATAAGATGTATACAGACCCAGAAAACTAGATTGACTCTTGTCACCTTCATACAGACCTAGGATTTTAGTATGTTTATATTAATATAATTATTATATATGTAGGTGAAGTGTCCACGTTGCCCCATGCAAAATCAAGATGGATGCTAGAAGGAAAAAGGGTGTCTCCTTGGAGAGGAGGGAAGAAAAAAAGAGATACTAAAGGGGAAGTAATAAGAGTATCACATTCTTTCTCCTCTAGCAGATGCTCTGCCGTAAAAAGAGAGAGGGAGGGAGGGAGGAAGGAGAAGAATCTGCAGATACTTTGAAGAATACAGTCTTCACATCCATAAAAACACATCTATTAGATCATATTCGCTTACCATATTTTGCTTGATGCAGAAGTCATTCCTAAAGGCACATTCTCCATCGATTAAAGACCCATCTAGCTTCGTATCAAAACCTACCTATCTTGCTAGCTTGCTTGCTTTTATTAACTGTTTGTGCGTATTATTCTCTTGGAGTGGGAGAATAGGCATATGTTTAGGGCATAGAGGAGCAACCCAACAGTAAAATCACAGCAAACAGCAGGAGAAGAAAGCAATTTGATGTGGTTTTAGTTGTCTGCATCATCGACATGAAGAAATCTAGATCTTGTCGATATGATTGATTTTATGCTTTGGTCTTTTGACTTGAATTGGGCATGGAGGAATGCTAATACTGTGCATGTGACACTGTAAGCTCATCTCCATTCAAGTCTTTATCCAGACAGACAAAGAGACAGACAGATGCTCTGGTGTGCAGGATTCACATGTCAGTCAGTGTACCAAACATCATATTTGACTGCAACTGCAACTAGCTGTACCCACCCATCTCATTCAGAGTTGGAGATTCAAGCTCCTGCCATGATCCAACTATCTTAAAGAGATAGTTGATCACTCAAAGGGTTTCTTTAGCTGGCTCAACCCCATTGGCATAGTGAATTTGTGTATTTAGGCTCAAGCTTATGCTGTGATAAAAGAAACTCAGGAGGGCCTTGGCCTTGTGCAGTAGGAGATGATATCAGGCAAGAGACCACCAGCTTGGAGGAGATGGTGGAAGATGATAGCAGGCAAATGGAACCTCATTCATGTTGTATATGATGCCAATTGCATCAATTCCACTTACTGCCTTTGCATATATAGCTTTTTTTCCACTCCTCATGGATTACAAAGCCTTGTGGACCAAGATATTTGGTGGAGTGGAGTGGAGGGGAGGGGGCCACAGCTCAACTATTCTTTACTCATCATTCTCCTCCTCCTCCTCATCATTATCTGAATCAACTTTTTTTTCCTAATTCAAAAGGCCATATCATTCTCTTCTCTATATATACTTGGCTATTTGCCACCCACTACAATGCATCACCTCACACTCACTAGCTCCTCCAACAGCTCGGTTGATCCAGTAGCCAAGAATGGAGACAGGCCGTAAGCATCGGGGGCTCATGACCAAGACCAAGCTGGGGCTACCCTTCTACAAAGCAGCCAAGCCCCGGTCGCCCACAGGGCAGTACAATGCCAAGACAACCTCCAACCAGCAGGCTGCAGCGGTGGGTTACGTGGTCCACCAGGAATACATAATCACCCATGTGAAGCCCAAGTTCTCGTTTTTTATCACCGACGAGGGCAGCGGAGATGATGAGGCCGTGGACACGGAGGCTGCCAATTACATAAGATCTGAGCAGGAGAGGTTCAAGCACGAGTGGACCAGCTCGGAGGTGATGAGCTGCCAAGACATTGTCCAGTAGTAGTATGCAGTAGTCGGCAAAAAGATCTTCTAGTCTTCTTCATTTTTGTTTATGAATTGATCAACTAGGACAACCAATCCCTAGCAATTTCATGTGTACCCATTACTAACTTCCATTGCTACAGAGCTGTGTTGAGATAGCACTTCATCTTGTACATTACTATCACATCTCATATCCAATAAAGAATTGTTGGTGATAATGGAGGTGAGCTGTGTTCCCCCAGCTGATGTTCAATCGACACGTGTCGGTTAGTTTCCCGGGAAATCGCCCACTCAAGCGCAGGCAACTTGCCATGCTTTAAAGGAAGCTCCCCTATCAGATCAGCTCTGTTACTGTTCAATCGGAGGGATCCGCCATGGTGGCTTATGGCCAGAAACTCCAACCCCGCTGTTTCTTCGCGAACGCACCTACATCGACCCCGGCGGTCGCGGCGAGGCGAGGTCTAGATGCGGCGGATCGAGGACAAGAGCAGCCGGCAGGTGACGTTCTCGAAGCGGTGGAACGGTCTGATCAAGAAGGCTCGGGAGCTCGCCGTGCTCTGCGGCGTAGACGTCATTTTCTCCTCCACGGGCCGCCTCTACGAGTACTCCAGCGGCGACAGGTGCGGCTGATTTTCCTTATTCCTCCTCTCGTGTCCTTACAGTTTCCATTTGCGGAATCCTTCGCCGATTCCCCATCGCTGCACTCGCCGGTTCAAAATCACAATCTCCGACGTCGTCAACTGAATAATCTGGATATTTGTGGGCCCAGGTTAGTGCTATCATTTTCAAACTAATTTCCTCACCGTCAAGGAGGAGAACAGTACGTACTTCGGCGATGTTCGAGGTTATATTCATTGCTAAATATTTCCTCATCTACGGAATATTTTCCATGCATATTCATTAAATTCTATACCTCCATGCATATCAAAACAATATTTGGATGTGTCCGTGCGCTATTGTGCTTTTAGTCAATTCCCAATGATGCACGGGGCAATATGATTCCATACTCCATTGAGCACGAGAGGCAGTTTCTCCATGTTTAGGATGTACCGTTGCATTGAAATGAGACTATCCTGAAGAAATGGCTCTTCAAGTGAACAATAAAATTCGCACTGATTACATAATTACACCCACCAAACATGTTTAGCTTTGACTGTATGTCAAAAAGTATAGCCCGAGGTTTGAGCATCCCACTTTGCATTTCTTTTGGAAAGGGAGGTGAATCTCTATCCTACTTTGTTAGGCAAGCCTTTGAATTGTCCGCTCATCCTACTGTTTGCTTTTTGAACCCTTTTGACAGCCTCTTCTATGTAATCTTAGTTATTTTCTTGGGCATATACGCGGTTGCTCCTTGTTTTATTCTACCTGATGAGTTGCCAACATGAATTGGTTGAGGCTGATGTCCCTTTCCCTTGTGCAAAACCCCGGTCTTCAGTCTCTGGATGTAGAAAATGCATGTTGGGAACGTTCTTAATCTGGATTAGTCATGGTCTAATAGAATTCTGAATACTATACACTTCACTGAAAATTTACTTGGATGAGTTTTCATGGGACAACTTCTAGGACCGCAGTGCTTGGAATGGCAGTACCTTTAATATTCCTTATGGTTATAAGATCCCAGAAACTGAATTCTGGTAATGAACTAAGGTAACAATCATTTTTTAGGTCAGCTGAGGTGATAAGCTTCATGTCAATATGGCCAATTTTGTAGTGTATCATTTATATATTTTTCCACTTCATCAAAGGTGCATTTTGCTGACATTTTTCTTTAATAAATTAATCTCAGAAACTATGCACTTTATCCATTTCACAGATATTTCATTAGTAATTAACAAATTTGGGCTATCTTCCCTGATATCTAATACTTTTATCACTGCCAGCTTTCAGGCCCTGGTCCTATGATTTTGTTGGACTAAAACTATTAGTCATGTACTCTTAATCATTCTCACAATCTTGGAATTTTCACCTTGCATATTTGGTGCTTAGGGGCCCATATATTTAGAGTTTGAATGTGTATTTTGTTATTATTTTTGTTGAGCTTTTATGTTGACAAGGCTCTCCAAGTTCAAAAGACATGTTTTGCTAAGGAAGGTTGCCATTAAAACATGAAAATGGCTCTCCCTGGAAAATTGAAGCCCCAGAAAGAAAACTGATATGCTGTGCATGTAGGATATGTTTAAATTGAAAAACTTATAGAATTTACAAAATCCCTTGTCTTTCCCACTCTAACCTCTTTATCCAAGCATGTCTGAAAAGGAGAGCATAGACGAAATGGTTAATTCCACCTTTGCTTGATAGAAACCTGTATATTCTTCTATTCTGCTATTTAGGTATCCACGTGAGCTTCATCTTCAACTTTAACTTCCACCATACTGCATCTATAGCAAGCAAGCACCTCATGGTACAACCTCATTAGAAGTGCAGCTCTTTCTTGTACTAAATGTTCTCTCTTTTTGTTCAATTCCTCAGGTCTGCAACGTCACAATTGGCACGTTGTAGCTCATCTAAAACCATATTACTTTCAACAGAACGAACAAGCAACTGATATTTGCATATGATGTTGATCTAATTTTTTTTTAATCTGGGAAAGACCTACAATGAATGCTAGGTCAGTTGCATCTTTCAGAACTTGTGAGATGAATTCACTTTCTACATCTTTCAACTGGAAGCATCATCATGCCCACGTTTGCTCTCTTCTTCATAGATCACTTTTGGGAATCTCAGATACTTCTACACAATATCATGTTCGTTTCTTTTGCTGACATTTGAAAGTGATCG
Source organism: Trapa incisa (assembly GCA_030064435.1). Classification (NCBI taxonomy): domain Eukaryota; kingdom Viridiplantae; phylum Streptophyta; class Magnoliopsida; order Myrtales; family Lythraceae; genus Trapa; species Trapa incisa. The sequence continues at coordinate 12,055,989 of CM057769.1, read as the reverse complement.
ACTTTATGAGGCACGGTGGATTCTTAACAAGGTGGGAGCTATCACCGGGTCTCTGTTCTTAGTTTTGGTTTCAAATCTCACTGGCCAAATATCTGTTGTTTACATAGTCTATTTTCTTCTACAGAGATAAATGACTGGTTTGAAAAAGTTTAAACCTTTCCCATTACCTAAATTTGGTAAATAGGATGCATGACATAATTGATCTTGGAATTTCTAATTAAATAGCTTTCAGGTCTTCTATTCTTCATGTCAGTTTCTCTACCCTAAAATCCAGTAGTGAAAAGAATAGATAATAATGAAGGTTGACAAGAAATATAGTAGTGACCGACTCTATTTACCTTGCAGACTGAGATCATGTTGGAAGCAGTGACATCTTTCCAAGAAAAGGCAAGTCCACTTCTGCTTCAGCGTGAAGTCCAACCACCGTTATAAACTGAATGATATTATTTAAGTCAAATATACTAGATATAAATTAAGCAAGAAAGGAAGATGTATTTGATGGGTACATACTTTTTAGAACTACAAACTAAGATTTTTGGTAAAATAAATCTGCTTTCATCAGCTCATGGGGGATTTACTCCTGAGGGAGTGAGGATACATCAACATAACTAAGCAATGACAACAGCCAGTTGAAGGTTGTAAATTTCCGTAAAATTTAGATGGTGAAAATACTGAAATAATTGAGAATATAATTTAAAATTAGATAAAATAGAGAAGGGGTGTGACTTTATAAAATTAAAAAGAGTTTTACTAATTAAAAATAATTACTTATAATTAATGAAACCTTTTAAATCTTATAAGTAATAATATTTTTTTATTTTATCAAATTTAAAATGGTATTCTCAACCATATTTGATAAACTAGACAGATATTCTTTAAAGAGGGTTGAAAACTGTCTAGGGCTCCTGCAGATACTTGGATTTCTTAAAGCTTAACCTGAGATTGTGATGTTTTAACTATACATATTATATGTCAATGTTAAATGGCTTACTCATAACTAAGGGTGTATTTACTAGACAACAGTTACACTAGAGATCTTAGTATTTCACGCTGATCCAAGATCATCCGTGTTATCTATTCACTGCTTTGCCCCACAACGGGGACAGGAGAAGCAGTTGAGAGATGAAAATGAGCTTAAGGAGACGAAGGTAAAACAGAGGAACAAAATGCTCAACCTGACATTTTTAGCCATACCTTGATCCTTAGCCTGTATAAACTATGAAGCACCTATCTTTTTGCAGATCATCACAGCTCTGAATGAAGAAGGCCAGGAAGAAAACCACTGTCAACCCTCTGGAGCCTTGGGACTTGAGTTTGGCCATCAAGATGGTGGGATGAGTAGGTATACTGCAGCCTCCCCTGAACTAACCAAGGCTTTTCTGTGTTGTGGCTTAAGGTGAGGGCTCATGACCTCCCCCAAGTAACAAAACCCCAACTGATTATGATATACATATAATAAAATAGCCCTTCTTAAGCTTAAGAATAACACTGTATGCCTATAGAACATAAAGAAAGACAATAGAGATTTGTGTCATGGTGTGAATTCTGATTCTGTGTTCTTGGCATTACTGCAAACACCTGTGTGTTTATCATGATTCTCATATGTTGGAATCTCCTTTGTGTGGGCAAACAGCTCTGGAAACTGCTAGCTCAAACAGTGATAGATCCTGAAGTATAAATGCACAAACAGTTTGATTCTGATTTTATTTCCTTACGGCCCTTTCAGACAATGCTTGAGAGCATTTGCAGTAAGTAATCACAAGCCCAACAAAGGAACATGGAGTGGAAGGGGTATTTGGACGATGCTATGGCAAGTGAACGCTGGCTTGTGGCAGGAGACTATTGGCCAAGAGTAGGAATTATAAGAAATTTGAAAGCTTTATCATCCCATAGAGACTGGCATTGATATTAGTTTACAGCAAGCACAAGAAGAAACACAAATCATCACTCAACAAAGCACAATGACCAAGCCAGGGGAGCTCAGATTAGCAAAGAGCAGAAGGAAAATAAATAAAGGGCACTAAATTAAGCTAGTTAAGGTACAGATGCACGGTCTTCTAGAATTCCTCGTTCATCGTGAACACATGGGTGGCGCCGCCGGCATTGATACTGGACATCACGGATGCCTTCTGGTACTCACCTACGCGCTTCTCGAAGAAGTTGGTCTTCCCCTGCAGCGAAATCAGCTCCATCCAGTCAAAGGGATTGGTGACGTTGTATATCTTGCCGCAGTCCAGCGCCACCAGAAGGCGGTCCGCGACGAACTCTATATATTGGGACATGAGCTCGCCGTTCATCCCGACGAGTGCGCAAGGCAGTGCGTCGCAGACGAACTCCCTCTCGATATCCACGGCATCGCGTACGATCGATTTCACAAGATCCTCGCTAAGCTTGGTCCTCAGGAGGGAGTATAGAAGGCAGGCAAAGTCGGTGTGGAGGCCCTCATCACGCGAGATGAGCTCATTGGAGAATGTGAGGCCAGGCATCAGTCCACGTTTCTTCAACCAGAAGATGGCGCAGAAGCTCCCGGAGAAGAAGATCCCCTCGACGCAGGCGAAAGCAAGTAGCCGCTCGGCGAAGGACTCCGAACCGCCAATCCACCTAAGAGCCCAATCAGCCTTCTTCTTCACACAGGGGATGGTCTCAATTGCACGAAAGAGATGGTCCTTCTCGCCGGAGTCCTTGATGTAGGTCTCGAGCAGGAGGCTGTACATCTCGGAGTGGATGTTCTCAATCGCGATCTGGAAACCGTAGAAGGCACGGGCCTCGGAGATCTGGACCTCCTTCATGAACCGGACGGCGAGGTTCTCGAGGACGATGCCATCGGAGGCGGCAAAGAAGGCCAGGACGTGGGTAATGAAGTGGCGCTCCCCGGTTGTGAGGGACTCCCAGTGCTGGAGGTCCTGGGAGAGGTCCACCTCCTCCGCGGTCCAGAAGGAAGCCTCCGCCTTCTTGTACATTTCCCACACCTCAGGGTACTGTATCGGAAACATGCAAAAACGATCGGCATTCGGGGCAAGCAGCGGCTCCTCGGGAACGGAAGGCATCTTCTCGTTAAGCGAACCTACCGATGAAAACTGAGAGAGTGAGGGAGATTAAACGCAGATAAGACTTACAGAAGAGGAGAAAAATCAGTCAGAGTTGCTCTTGCAGGGGAAGCTAGGGTTCGGCGAGAGAATATAAAGAGCGGGGGGGGAGGGGGTGGGGGTTTTGGGAGGAAGAGGGAAGAAGGCGGGTATTTTAAAAAAATAATAATTTAGGGCGGAGAAGCTTGCGGGAGAATCTTGGTAAATAGACGCGCCGTCCGACCCAATAAGGTAATTTCATATTTGGTCTTTACACGGCTGTTAAACACTCTCTCTCTCTTTTTAATAAAATTATTTTATTTTTCGTTAAAATATTTAATATGATTAAGGATAATTAATTACCAATATTATAAATAGACTAAATTGGCACTTAAAATAAATCTACCATGGTTAGCATGTAAAGAATGGATAAGAATAAAATGAACGGTCGAGATTTGACATTCAGATGAGAGAGTATGAAAATTAAGGACATCCAAGTTCGTAATTGACTTTATATAATTATTTAAATTATAAAAAAATAATTTAATATTTAAAAGTTTTAACACACATTTTGCTCATTAATTTTAAATGCTCAAAATTGCTTTTAAAAATTCCTTTACTTTCCAGAATTTCGTGACATTTCCAGGGGGGGCTAGCAATTTTCGAGATGGGTGGGGCACACCGTTTTAAACTTTCCGATCAACGTTTGTGGTGACTACCGCCGCACATATCACCTTTTAATTGAGAAGGATTTGGAGATATTTGTTCTCCAACAGTGGACAGTGTGGACCCATGCAAAACTAAATAAATTTGAACTGCATGTGTGATTTGTAGGTAGCTAGGTATTAATGGCCCTTTGAATATACAGCCAATGTTCCGTCTTGGCTACCCATGAATAATAAAAATGTCAATTTCTCGGTTGTCGGGGGGTTTGGTGGATCTGTGCCCAAGTGCGGGTACATTTGAACCCGAGCCTAGGGTCCAGAAAGGTGGACCCACACCCAGCTCGGGTCCAGCCAGTAGGACCCAAGGCTCGGATCATGAATAAAATCTATGTACCAGAGCACCATCAATAGTAATGGTCATCTAACCTCAGCAAGGGTAGTTTTGGGACTGACCATCATCACCACCTACCAAAACAGGTAGCCCATTAAACTGGCGAGCACCCACGGCTTACTGGTTATAGATCTCCCAAGTCTTAGCTACAAAAACACATGCGTTCCTCCAACAGACAAGGGAAGGGGTGGTGGAAAGAGATTTATAAAATTCAAGCAGCAAAAGATGATCCGAGCAACAGCAGGTTGATTGCTGAGAGCATAACATAACTTGTGGAAAACAGGGATTATACTCCGAGAAAAATCCATCCGGAGCTCATTGATGATAAGTCAATAGATATATCTAAGGGGCTAGGATAGATGAAACTGTCATCCCCCTCTTGCAAACAAGCATCCAATAGATGCTACGCGTCTCAAAGCCAAAGAATACCAGGGCTTATCAAGGAGGAGGTGGTAGAGGGGGCATGTGGGATTTGGCAAACCCAACCCATGCTACGACACCAACAGCAAGAATTATCCAACCAAAGATATCATACTTCAGATCACTTCCCTTCTTATTATAATTCTTTGTGCTCTGAAAGATGAATGAAGAGAACATCAAACATGGAAGGAAGGATATCATATCAAGATCATGGAATAAGAACAGCTATGAGGGGGTTTATATTCCTACTTTCTTCAGGTTAACAATATGGAAATAAGCCCTAGATCAGTTGATGCAATGCCATAGTGTACATATACAGCCTTTTAAAGGAAGATTGATGCTTCTATACATGTTTCAAGACAGACATATCAATAATTACCCCATTAACTAATGCAAGTAGACAAATATGACTGCAATTTCCCTTTAAATGAAAGTATAGAAGGCTTAAAGCTGATGAAGCCTTTTTTTTTCTTGAAAAATTTACCAAGAGGATGTTATTTATAAGGGTGTAAGAAAAAAACTGTAGAAACAAAAAAAATGATAGTTTAAAGATAAAGATCAGGCCCCAAAAAAATTGTCTAATCTGCAAATATAACAGAAGTTTACATGGACTAGTTTAAAGATAAAATGGTAGAATGGTAGCAAATGACATCGCTTGCAAAAGACCACAGAGATGCAAGTAAAATCCATTCTCTAAAATCACCTTTGCCCCAGAAGAAGTTGAAGGTTCAGAAGCTGCAGAAGCCTGTTGGTGAATTTCCATGTGTAGCAATGGTGCCTAACATAAAAAAAAGATTGATATTATTATATAAGTGAATAGAGCTAAGAAAAACACTATGACAGCACCAAGGACAAGCTTGGTGATACTGTTGAAGTTCACAGACAAGACTGCCATTCGATTGCAAGATGGCCATTATATGGAAATAGCTCTACATTGAGGATTTTCTCAAATTTCTTACCAAATTAATTTACTGAATCAAACCACACTATTCACTTTCTCAATCGATATAATAGATGAGGCAAGAGAGAGAGCTAGCAAGGTAGTACCTTTGCAGCTACTTCCAAGGACTTTGCATAAATCTCGTTACTTGGTTCCTACAAAACATGAAAAGACTATTCCATCACATTTCAGAAACCAACGCACAGTATAAACAAAAATTTCACAGCTTTTACAACATTACCTCTGCAACAGCTTGCTGGAAGTAATCAGTTGCCTTATCGAAGTAAATCTTGGCTTCGTCTTGATTGGAAGTTAGAAAAGCATGAGAAGTATGGGCATTTCCAAGACACCATAAAGCATCATGTTTATTTGGGTTCAACAACAGTGCCTCCTCCAGCTTTGAAATAGCATCTGAAGATTCCAGTGGTCAATCCATAATAGTCGAAAACTCAACACTGACCAGCGGGTATAAAAGCATTTCACTGGCAGCAACAAAAGATAATGACTTTCAATTATAGGAACCATAAGTACATTGCCAGGGTCAGCGTCCGTTCACAAAATCTAATAAACCAGTTCTACATCAGTTCATGAAAATTCAACACATACAACTGTTTAAACTCGCATTTTGGCACTTATCCTTCAGGAACCTTCATTTCCCTCAAATCAATTTATATTAGGGTCAGAGCAAATCTAAGTACCTTGAATCATCTTCTTTGAATCAGGAACGCTCTGAAACTGAGACAGCTCGAGCAAAGCACCTCCCCACCGAGTCAGATTCTGCAAACATAAGCCAACAAAACACCAAATTCCAGATTCAGCAAGCCAAGCATTCTCCAGCATACCAAGGGCACAAGAAATATCAGAGTATCAGAGAGCCCCGACGAGCTCCGGATTCATCCAAAATCAGAGAATGGGAGGAGGAATGAGTGCTAACATCGGTATCTTGAGGATTGACGGCATATGTGGCCTCGGCGGTCTTGCGAGCGTGCTCGAAGAACAGGAGACGATCGAAATCATTCTGCATCTCCATCGTGGAAAACAGCTCTGAGGTGCGGCAAAGCAGCTCCCCACCTCCCCCAGAATCTCAGTACGGACAAGAGCTCCGAAGCTCTCGCAGCAATGGCGGAACGGGAAGTGGTGACGGTGAAGAAAGTGGAGGCGGTTTCCTATTGACGCCGCCCCGATGCTTTAACCCTCTGTTCTCCTACCCTATTTTTTCCTTTTAAATCCTTCAACTAAAGCAAAATATCGGAAAAATCTCCAGCAAAATTAAGTATTGCAGAAAGCAACTCAGCAGGGGCAGAGTGAGTAATAAATGTAAAGATTGGGAGGTAATTTTGGAAGGCTGGATATAAATCAGATCGAAAGATCCAATATCATTCCTTTTCTCTCTCTTCTGCCCTGTTTCGATTCAGTTCTCCTTACCGTTCTATGAGCTGAAATCAATCCCTAAATTCTAGGGTTTACTGAAACAGCTAAAGATCTAACTGGATAAAGTGCGATCGATTGAAATCTCACACCGCCGGGATCAATCTATTGAGATCCAAGCGTGATTATGCTCGTAAGTTCGTTTCCTCTCCTTGCTGTTCGGTTTTTGTGTGTGCATTTCAACTTTGAAAGGGTCTTTCTGATGTAAGAAAAGAAAATGTTGGATTTCAGGAGGACAACAAGGATGAGAGCCTCAAATTTAACATGTTGATCTTGGATACGAAGTCTCTGGACAATTTAAGCTAAATTCCCTCTGGGAATAGTTTTTACAATGGAAATCCTATTCAAAATTACATTATTGGGATGATCGCTAGTAAGCATGGAGCTAAAAATCAATATCAGAAGTAATGAACGCCCAAATACCAACAATAATAACAACAGCAATGAGGTTACCAATCCGGCTGACGAAAGATTCAAAACTCTGCCAGCCACTGAAACTCTTCCAAGAAACAAATTTCTTGGAGGATACATATTTGTATGCAACAATGATACTATGCAGGAAGACTTGAAGGGCCAACTGTTTGGTAATTATTGTTACCGACTCTTTTGCATAAGATGGGTGACATAACTGCCTCAAACTCCTTGAATAATACCTATTATGCTCGATGTCAATGTTATATTTAAGGATATTTTCTAATATTACCTAGAGCAATGCACATGGTGGCCGTACTTTGTGGATGAAGATGCTTATATGAATCAATGGTTGTGTTTTGGGTCTTTTTAACGTTAATATTGAATTAATGGTTGGTTCCATTATTTTCTCACATGCTTGCCTCCAAGATACGGAGATTCAGTCAGGGCAGTAACACCTGGCTTACCTCTGTTTCTTTACAACTACATTACAAATCAGTTGCATGGTACTTTTGAGGTTTGATGCACATTCTTTATTTATATTAATTGTCCAAAGCATCATGTAATATTGCTGGGTTTTGTTTAAACACCAACCCACATTTATTTTTCCTCTGAAATTTCGTGGAAAATAACTTTGAAGGAATGCTTTATTAGAACTGAGTATTTTTTTTATTTTAGAAGCTTGTTTCCAGCTTATTTACTTTCACTGCTTTCTTGTTTCTATGCTTCTTTAGGTAGTCAGTTTTGGGGGTTCTGACATTGATCCAACTGCATGGGAGGATAAAAAATGTCAGGGTGAATCAAGATTCTCTCCCCAGGTAATTATGATCGCCATTATCACTCAGAGTGACCTTGTATATAGTACATTCTTCTTCCTTTTTTTTGTTCTGTTTTACATTAAATAGCTTCATGGTTGGATCTTCCTCTTTTAATTGGTCAGGTGAGAATCCATATCCGGAAATATTGCTAAGCATTGGAAGAAGATGCATTTAGGTCTGTATTTCCCCGTTATGATGGTGCAAAGTTCCAGCTTGAACTCTCAATTCCCGAGGTATAATGAGTATATCACCATCCTTGAAGGTTTATCTTTGATACTTTGCCATCTCTTCAAGGAAATTTTACTCTTGCTGAAACTTGGGTCATATTTCGAATGTCTTGGTAGCTTTCCCCTGTAAACCTTGGAGCTTCTCAACCTCTGTGAACAAGCAGGCTCCAGGGCATAAGCTCTTATTAATGAAGTTGATGAGTATTTTATCACATGCATGATGATTAGGATTTTTAGTCAGTCAGGTTTTACAAAGGACACCAGCTCAGGAGGGGTAAAATTTATGAGACCTGCAAAGGAAGCTAGCATGGTATATTTGAGTCTATCCATGTGAGGGAGCATCTGCTATTGCTGCACTATCCCTGAGTTTATTACTTGTACAGCTCTATAATTGTAGGAATGCAAGAGGTTTTGTTTCCAAGTCCTTCCGAGCTTCTTATCAGTTTGTTTTTCATCCCTTCTCTTTAGGCTTCTGCTGTTTCGGAGGAGAGCTCAAATGGAAACCAAAGTTTCCATCCCGGTTATCATCCTCTTGCTAGTGCTATTGTGTGGACAAAACTGAATGCTATTTTTAAAAAGTTGAATGCTCATATTCTACTTAGTCCACCTTTCTAAGAGTAACTTGTACAGAGTCTCAGGTAAGTTGGAGAAACAACTGAAAGGACCATGTAGACAACGTATCTCAAGTGCCAACATCACGGATGCTGGAACTTCCTCCTCCCAGAGTTGTAGGCACAATGGCCAAACCCCAACGGCAAGTACCCTACACGGCAAACTACCCGAATCAGCTGATGGAAGCATCACAGTCTGCTCGAATACTGCATGGTCTGCTGGCGAAGCCTGTCTAGCAGGGCTGCAGGAGTGACTTCCCATCAGCCGCTGTTAATCCTCTTACGGTTCTATAAAACCATATCAGACTCCATCTTCCAAGCAGAAGCTTAGGCACTGAATATACCTTAGTAGCACTCCACAACAGAGGCAATGATGCACTGCTTCCCTTTGTACAGATTCTCTTATTTTGTCAAGTACTGTCATAGGGCACATAAATGCCACACTTTGAGTGAGTAAACTAACTTGATGTATTTTCCTAAAGTTATTCAACCTCTTCTAATAAATTACCTATCCAGCACACGCAAACAGGCATACGCTTCAAACAGATAAATAAAAATTTTAAGTAATTTAATTTAATTAATGTGCTTATAAATTGCGCCAGTTAGGTGTGCGTTCCTCTCCCTCCGCCAGTTGCTGTCTCCTCACAAGCCATCTGTCTATGGTCTCAGCTTCAAAAGTTCGAGCTCAAATAACGCGAGGAGCCTCCTCAAGTGGCAGCCAGAGAGTCGAATCCTCGGTGTGCAGAGCTGCGGCCGTTGTGTTTCCCGATCTTGACACTGATGATTTCAGGCGGTCTGACAAGCAGGTGAGGTTGCCTTTTCGTGAATCCTGATGTTGTGTTCCGAACCTGCCTTTCAAGTATCCGTGCTCGTTGAACGTCGATTTTCAAGATTGACCTCTTGTGAAATCTCGTATCTGAGCGAGAATTTTCCTTGAAAGTTTGGTTATCAGTCGACGCCAAACATGATGCTGTTGGTTCGATTTGAAATCTTTTGTGATACTGAGGGCCATACTAGGCTTGAACGATCCCGGGAAGGCTCTGTTAGGTATTTGACGCTATATAAAATCTCAAATAACATGAATTGTGGTAATTAATCTGAAGTCCGAGTTATAACCTCTTATAACTTAAGAACCACTATCGGTTGTGTAAATTCCACAAGAGAATCACATTTTCACAAGTTATGTTGGATATTGTATTTGGATTGCTTAGATCACAACATGATATTTGAATTCATGTCTTTCCCTTTTGGTCACGCATCTAAATCCTTGAAACTTACCAGTCTTATAGGACATAAGTGGTTATTTTGCACTGTTAGATTTGTTTTCCGTTTCCTCTTGATAGGCCTGTTTGTCTGACCATGATACATGAAGTGCAACAGAACAAATCATGCTTCTTGAGAATATTGGTACATCAGTTTTAGTTTCAAAATACCAGGTGAGTGAGCATTCGATTAAAATAAGTGGAGTAAAAATGAATGCCAGGACATAGTATTGAGAAGCTCTTTTTTGGCAAAATATGAATGTGGAGATTATCTTTTCATCCCATTTAAGTGCTCTATATTCTACTAGTATAAAAGAAATCCAAGGCATTGAATCATCTTTATCGTTTGTAGTTGTTCATACCTGCCTGATGGAGCTTCTGACACGAAACGAGTTGCAGGTGCCTAATACACTTTAAATCATCTTTGTCATCTAGCTATAGACTTCCTTTTTACTTATGCATGATGCTTATAGGTTGTTTTGGCTCATGAGCTTGGTAGTCTGAAGTGCGACCGCTGTGTGTGGCTTACCTTTGCTAATATTATCACTCTTGAAATTATTCTGTACCTGGTAAGTCTTTTGCATTTCACTTCTCCAGTTTGGTCATTTGCTTGTGCAGGGGGAGAATGAGTGTAACAAGAGGATGCTGAAATCTCAAACGTCCCTTATCTTTTGCATCTTCATATAATTATCTCAAGGTCAAAGGATCATCAATTCATCCTAAATATTCATCACCTAGTCGATAGAAGGTGATGGATTCAAAAGAATCCCTTGAGAGGCTGTTCAGATAGATGTCATCTGGAGGTTTTCTCGCCATTGCAGTAGTGTTTTGGCTTAATCATTCTCAATTGGTTAGCAGCTATTAGCATTTGTTTATCATACTTCAGGACTTGGGGGTTTATTGCTCAAAGTTTAGAAGAAAAATTATTCAGATGGCTTCGAGCAGCAGAATTTACCTGTGACCTTGTTGCCCTTCTTGTTGCCGAAGACCCCAAGGTACATTTATTGGAATTCACATGAACAACTTATCAGTGATCTGCCTAGTACATCCAAGTTTTTTATCTGCACCACTCATTAGTGATTTGCTGATGCGATTCCTATTTGATGTCTGTACAAGAGGTTGTCATCTCTGTGGGTCCCCATCCCTTGCTGACCAATTAAATGCTGATGCTTTCTCAGAGCAAGCTCGTTCATATGACAAAGCGTCCTCAAATCCAGTGGGTGTTTATATAAGGTGAGGGAGAATAGCACTGTTGAAGTTCAATAAGGTTGGGCTGAAATGTGAGTGTGGGTCTCTAACAGTCAGGGCTGTTTTATAGAAACGCTCGAACGAGGCAGCTATGGCCTCCTCTGCCTGTCCTACTAGCCAGTGAGTTGGATGATTGGTCCAGAAATCAGGAGTACAAAGACCTTCTGAAATGTGCAAGACAGATTAACTCCGTGCAGAGTGTATAGAATCATGTCATCTTATCGCTATAAATCATGAAAATTCCAGTGTAAGTCTGTCTTTCTTAATTGATTATTCAAATTATGCATTTCCCTTTATGGAGTCCTTTATTCAAGATTTGATATGGAGCTGCTTCAAACTTTTATTCCAGATATAACAAGAAGGTAGCTGGCGAGAAAGGACATGAAAGGATATGCCAAGCTGCTGCACATAGGCCACGGCTGTACTGAACAGAACCCCGGTATGTCCAATGTGAAGAGGCCTTTATTCACCTTAGATCCAACCGATCAACCAACATGCAAGACTGTAATGGGCATGACTATAAAATTAGGTCAAATGATTGAACATATGAATACTTCATGCTCTTCTTCTTCAAATAAATAAACTTGCTCGCTACTCCCGAGAAACTGCCCGTCTCTTTTGTAATTACAAGATTACTAGGCAAGGGTTCCCTTCCCACTCAACTAAAATTTTGAATAAGGAAAAAGTACATATAATATAATATGCATGTTTATTTTGCCATCCCACATCTGCAGTGCAATCGTGAATGAAAGAAGCGTGGGCAATCACGGAGGGAATCAAGGTAGGCCCGACAAGCAAGGTAGACCCAACGACAATTCTAGATTACAGCCAAATGTTTGAATTAAGACTTTAATTGAATTTAATTACATGGAATTGTTCCATGCCCATGTAGGGTAGCCCTCATCTACAGTGTCTTGGCTGCAATAGTTAGTAATACCCACTTTTATTATTACTGCTGTACAGTGTACATCAGTAGGATTAGCATTAAGATAGACTGTGGATATACAAGAATTTAAAAAATTAATAAAATATTCAATAGGTACAAAATTAACATCCATGAGGATAGTTACCTGTCAGATCATTAAGACCCCGAAAAAGGGGCCGTGGAGTGGTCCATGCCTCCAGCTTGGCATGAAGAATAATATAAAATATAGAAGCATCTTAATAATCATTTCTAACCACGGGACTGGACTCAATTTATTATATTGAAATTTTCAATTGTCTCCCAATTATTATTCTCATCTTATATTATTTTTTTAATATTATTTTAAAATAAAGGATTAATGAAAATATAAAGTAACGCTTTCTCTTGTAACGTATCTTAAAAATGATACATGGAAAATTAGCCACCTGAAATGTACAAATCATGAAATGGTTCAAATATTTTGTACCATTTTTTCCATTTGTAAAATTTATATCGTGGGTTCTAATTTACAAAAATGCGTCGAAAAGAGCACCAGCCATAATAGACCGGAGACCCATCAAGGATCGTGAAACCCCAAAGTCAGCAAAAGCACCGTGTATGCAGCCGGCGACTCATACCCTAAACTCCCCACTGGCCTCCAGCCACGACTATCGTCTCTATAAAACCGCCGGCTCCTCCTCCGTCCATTTCTCGCTACACGCCGGAAAAATAAGAGAGAAAATTTCCAAATGGCGACGGCAATGGAAGGAGCAGCTCATCATCTGATCTTCTCCTCGCCCGAAGAATCCGTCTGCGCGGTCCTCAAGATCTCCCCTCTCATCGTCATCATCGGCCTACTCCTACTCGCTGAGATCAGGCGGACCCGAGGATCCTCCTCGATCACCTTTGGACCCCCCGCCTACCCATTCATCGGTTGCCTCGTCTCCTTCTACCGCAACCGCCGCCGCCTGCTGGACTGGTACACCGAGATGCTCTCCGATTCTCCGACCGGCACCATCGTAGTTGACCGAATGGGAGCCAGGCGGACCGTCGTGACGACAAACCCCGACAATGTAGAATACATCCTCAAGACCCACTTCGGAAACTTCCCCAAGGGGAAGCCCTTCACAGACATCCTCGGCGACTTCCTTGGGAGAGGCATCTTCAACGCTGACGGCCACCTCTGGCGGGCCCAGCGGAAGCTCGCCTGTCACCAGTTCAGCGTCCGGTCCCTCCGGAACTATACGGCCGGGACTCTGCGGGACGGCGTCCAGGCCAAGTTGATCCCTATCCTCGAGAGGCTGGCCGACGAGGGTTGCGTGGTCGATCTCCAGGAGCTCCTCCGGAGATTTGCATTCAGTATGATCTGCAAGTTCTCCCTCGGCGTAGACCACGGCTCGCTCGACCCGGCCCTGCCTGAGTCGCCCATCACCCGAGCCTTCGACACATCCTCCATGATCTGCGCCCTCCGTGGGGCCGCGCCGCTCCCCCTCATATGGAAGGCCAGGAGGTGGGCCCGGACCGGGTCGGAGAAGATACTCAGCGACTCGGTTGGGAAGGTCCATGGGTACGTAAACTCGATAATCGACGAGCGAGCCGAGACGATGAGGAAGATGGATTATGAAGGGTCGACATCTGATCACGAGATGGACCGGCTAGACCTGTTGTCAAGGATGCTACTCGATGGGCACGAAAAGGAGGAGATCAGGGACATGGTGATAAGCTTTGTCATGGCTGGCCGAGACACGACATCGGCCGCCGTGACGTGGCTACTCTGGGCGGTCTCGCAGGCCCCTGAGGAGGTTGAGGCTGAACTCGTGGCAGAGATCACCGGTACTTTCGAGGAAACCGGAATGAACTACGATTCGATCAAGGAGATGAGGTTCCTCGAGGCCTGTCTGCTCGAGGCGATGAGGCTATACCCGCCGGTGATCTGGGACTCGAAGCATCCGCTCGCGGACGACGTTCTGCCGGACGGGACGCCAGTCCGGTCCGGGGACCGGGTCACTTACTTTCCTTACGGGATGGGGAGGATGGAGGCTTTGTGGGGAAAGGACCGGTTGGAGTTCAAACCGGACCGGTGGTTCGTTGAGCCAACACCGGAAGGAGGCGGTCGTAGGGGGGCCCTCAAGAAGGTCTCGCCGTACAAGTACCCGGTTTTTCAGGCCGGGCCAAGGGATTGCATCGGAAAGGACATGGCATTTGTGCAGATGAAGTACGTGGTGGCTTCGATTCTACGGCGGTTCGAGATCAGATCGGTGCACAGAGGCACGCCGGTTTTCGTCCCCTTGCTGACTGCCCACATGGGCGGCGGCTTTCCGGTTCGCCTCCGCAAGAGACAAAGCTGAACGTCTTTTTCAAGCCGGTTCTTTCTTTTGTTTAGTCAACAAAAAGGGCAAAAAAAAAGTTGGGAGGGGAGGAAAGGATACTCGTACACTTTTTCTCTTTCGTGTATATGGGCGTAACATAATGGGCCTCATAGGCCCGTCATAAAGTGAACTAATAGGCACGTGGCCGTGTGTACCAATTAAGCCCATAAAGGCCCAATCGTTGGACGACCCGATAACCCGGGATTCATTTAGCTTCTTCTTCTTCGCCCGTGTCCACAATGTTTAGTCACCCTCCAAAGCCCCTTAAACCTAAAGGAGACAACATATGAGAATGATGGATTTAAGGCAATGCATTGCCCACAAAAGCCCTAATCCATCCCATCAAATATCCCCTTATGATGGATTACCATTCAAGATCAATGACCCACTTGGTTTGGCAGGCCCTGAATATCTCTGCTCCTTTTTCTCCACCTGCATAAGGAATCATCCAGTTGGAGACCCTCTCCCTTTTATTTTTAATTTAGCTCCTTGATTTCCAAGTGAAAGCTTCAGTGATTAATGGGCTAAGCTTTTCTTGTCGAGAGAGATGATATATAATGCAATGATATATAAGTAAAGATGAAGGTTGTACGAGGGTGGGAAATATTACCATGATGACTAAAACTACTTGAAATCATACCTGCTAGTCTACTTGCCACTTTTCACCCACAAGCAAGAATCCATTTCATTATATGATGATGATTAATTTCAATATAAGTGTTCGTAATAATATATTGTAAGGCAATTTGTTCATGTAATTAGTGTGCTTATATCATAAATTTGCAATCCATGATGGTGGTGGGCACCAAGCATTGTGATGATTTCTTACCAAGAAAAGCTAATCACGCTCCAGAATCAAACGCTAATGGAGGGAGAAAGAAACAATTGAGATTGTTCGGGTCATGTCATGGCATGGTCCCTCCCCTTCCACGCTTTCGAGGAGCCTGGTTTGCTCAAAGGCTTGCATGCGTTCCTCCTTAATTTGAATTCAAAAAATGTCTATATATGAGATGTGATTAGTTATGTCAAAAATTCGAATTAGTCGGATTTTTTGTGAACCAACTTATGGCTCGAGTATAGGAAATGGAGACGCGAGTTTCGGATACTTGTGATCATATCTAGAAAATAGCATAAATTATATTAAATAGATTTAAATTGTAATAAATAAAATTAAAACTAACAATTATACTTAAATCCAAAATCGAATTTCATAAATTTAGAATAACGTGTTAAGTTTGTCTGTACATTGAGTACCGCACACGTCTAAATTCGAATATATAGCTAGAATTAAACCTAACTCGATTCTATACATACTCCAACTCGACCCTAGCACTTATCGGATTCAATTGGATGGTGGCGTTTAATATAATCTTCGAATTCTCGCATAGCCCTATTATGGAAGACATAGACGACACTCTTTTGATCTCAAGTGCCATCCATGGACCATGGATGATGTAGGCCCGCACTACCAACTTCATCATGACCATGGCGATGGACCCCTCAATCTAGTAAGCCCACTCATATTCATTTTTCAAACGAGGGAGGAAGTAGGTGACCTACGCCCCCTTCCTCGCGAGGAATGGTTCAAAATTCTATGACTAGCACAAGTTGTTGAACTAAGTTTTATGACTAAAATGGTTATATTAAAAGTTTTAATAGTGAAATTTAATGTTCTATAAAGTTGTAGGACCATTTTTATAATTTATATGTTTATGAAATCAACCCTATAGCTAGTTTACTTTTTAGCCGGGGAAGGATTTGGATGGTTCCATGTCGATGAGCCTTTGAATTGCAGTAACATTCAATGCATCGGCCACCCACTATCAATATCATTCCTATGGTCCTCTAGGCCAAAGTTCATTGCACTATCATGCCATACCAGTCGACCAAAGGGTGGTGGTGGTGGTGGCGGCGGCGGCTAGGGATGGTGTACGTCCATTTCCATTCCAATCCAATCCAGCAACCCATTTTAGGTGTCTTGCTAGCTGGGATTTCTGCCTAACGCGCACTTCAAGTCAATGTGGTTGATCCATGTTTGCCCACATGATGTCGACCATATTCTACGGTCTACCAAACTACTCCCAACCCATTACGTCCTCATGCACGCTCACCTCTCACATAAGACCCAAATTGGCAAAATATAAGCTCATCTCCTTTGTCTTCATCTTCAAGCCAAAGGGACGAAACCCTCATTAGTTTGATTGATGTACTCACCGTGGATGAGACGAAAAAGGGGAATTTGTTAGGAAATTGGATAGCATAGTTAGTATGGACATGGAGAGTGGAGAGAGATCATGTCACTTTTGATGATTCCAACATCTTTTCTCATTAGCTTGAATAGAAAAATGCTTGGAACTAAGAAACAAAGTACTCTGTTTTCTCGGGAGCTTCCAGAGCCCTCGACCAATTAATGCATCATGGGGCAAGCAAGGCTCACTCACCAGGGATTGGAATCTGGACTCTCTCTGTAACTGTGTGTGCTTTTTGCCATTATCTGCCTGGCAGTGGGAAGGAGACAACATCTCTCCATATACCCAAGTGGCTAGAATAGATCTTGATCTATCTAATGAATTACCCAGTTGCACTAATGGCTTACATGGATCACCCATGGTTAAAAAAATGGGAAAAGATGAAGGCTTGACTGAGGCGGTGGCTTCTCAAGTACTGTTTTTACACCCCCTTTTACTTCTTTATTTCACTGTAGTGAAGAGAGAAGAGAGAGTGCATAACAGTATACCACAGCTGGAAGAAAGCTGACGCAGTCAAAGTTCATGAAGATTGAATGGGAGAAGAAGAAGAAGAATGAGGGTATCTATTTGATGACATGGCCAGAAGGAACTTTGCCATTTTCAGGGCAGTGAGATCTTTGATTTCTGCACTCTACTGTACTACTCCACGGTGCTTATACCACAACACCACACCACACAGCCAGCTGTGATATTCATTAATGGTGATTGTAAGGAGGGACTACTGTACACACCGTGCAATGCCACCGTACTGTTCCGTCCTTTTCAACCTCCCCCTCCCTCTCACCTGAGCCCTACTGCACGGCACCGACAGGCTGCTCAGACATCACCATTTCATGTCACACCTGAGCTGAGTCTCATCCTCCTCCTCCTACTTGCCCCCTCCTCTGCAATTTAGTATCAATGTAGAGTGACCCAATATTCAACAATTTATCATATTACATATTATACAAAATAAAAATCTATCATTACAACACAATATTGATCACACATTCCCCTATGCTTAAATACCAACATTAAAAACTTTGATATTTTAGTTTTTAGCACTTTAGTTTCCCAACATTCACTCCCCTAAAACATTCATCTACTTATTTTCCCTTTTCCAATGCCTTTTTATTATCACCCTTCACATTTCATATGAAAATTTCATTTAGTAGATTATTCTTCCTAAAAAAAAGAAGAAGAAATGCTTTGATTTTTTTTTTAATTTTTCTTTTTACAAATTCTAATTTGGCATGAAAATAAACCAGTGCAGACAGTACACATTAATCCACGTGTATTCAGTCAGTGTAGTATGGTGCCACAGTTTTTGTTTTTTTGTTTTTCTCTTCCACATGATGCTTCTGACCATATCTTCACGTTCCCCTTTAGATTATTAGTCAAATGCTTCCACTAATATCGGCACATACCATTACTTCAATTTCATATCCCATATTAAACCATGAAATTATATTTGAAATTCAATTTTATTTTGTTTATTTTTCATATATAAATATTAAATTTAATATTGAGAAAAAATATAAATTTTTTCTCTCTAATAAGTATAATAAAATCGATTATGTTTATATTTAAAGTTGAATAAAATGTAATATTATTGTAAAATATGAATATTGTAAAATGAGAAATTTAATGCCATCCCATCCCAAGAATAAATACTCGGGCTTCCGTCCGGAGCCCCTGGCGCTCATTTCTTTCAACTTCCCCTTTCTCTCTCTAGAGTCTCGCTTTATCCCTCTCCACTCCGGGTGCATTTCCAGAGAGAGAGAGTCAGAATCCTCGTGGACACACTTACTCTGAGAGAGAGAGAGAGATTTTTGTGCACTGGCTGCACGCGAGCACGGTACCTGTGGCTCTTCCCACGGCAGAAGCGTGAGGTGGAATAGCTTCTCAGGTGACGTCAGGATGCCGGTCTTCGCCGGTAAACAGGTGGTTCCTGTGGACTACGAGGCGGAGGTCTCCCAGCGGCTACTGGAGGCCGCGCTCTCCGGGGATCTGGACTCCGCTCTCCAGTGCATTGCCGATCCGTGCGTGGACGTCAACTACGTCGGAGCGGTGAGCTTAAAGACTCGCCGGAGTGACGTCGTCCCTTGCGGTGAGTCTGCCAGCGAGGTCCGCGTTGAGTGCGATGAGTTCAAGACGGATGTCACCGCGTTGTTCCTTGCCGTTCATGCTGGCAGCGTGGCTCTTGTGAAGAAGCTGCTGGTAATGGTTCTTCGCGCTTCTTCTCCTTTTAAATTTTGAATTATTGTTTCTCTGGCTGCTGTTTATGAATTTCAGTTACAGCTTAAATTAAACAGCTTCATATAGTATCTATAGCCTTGACTTCAACGTGCTTATCCTTGTTCTGGTATTTTCACTATTGGATTTTAGAAATCCGGAGTCATTTCCTGAAAAAAAATGAATGAGCTTAAACATATTCAAATTTAACATATCACAGTCCAATAATATGAGGTAATTTCCAGCGTCCCTGGATTCTGGCTTGGCAACTTTTGTTGGTGCCACTTGTTTCGTGTCTAAATCACCACCTAACGCTAGACTAACCTCTGCTTCTGAGCATGAACTCTGTTTTGGTGAATTATTGGTAAAGTCGTTTCATCTCCTTCCTAATTCGGAAGATATCCGTTCTATTCACGTCCATACGCAACTTCTGTCTTTCCTCGCTATCTCGGCCGGCCTTTATCTGCTAATTAGCAGCCTGATCTACTTGCTTGCTTGGGACCTCTGGCTTTGTGTTTGTACAATTTGCACTTTTCACTTCTGCCATTCCAAGTTCCTTTCTCTCTCTTTCTCACATACTACATCATCCTTGTAATATCGAGAAGCTCAAACTTACACAAGAAAATCAAAATTCTCAAATAGAATAATTTTTCAAAATGTTTGTTCGTTAAAACTATACTGTAAATTGCTAGTTTTTTGAAAAGTTGAAATCGGTCCTTAAGAATGATTCGCTTAGATTCTATTATCCTTTAGGCATGCTGCCAGGGACATCTCAAAATTTTTAGTAAGTGAATAGAATTTCTGTTTATTTTACGTTACTGTCTGTAGAGCAGATTTCAAGTTCGGCAGGCGTTGCCTTTTGAATTCTATTGCGTTAGCAACTTTTGTTTTTATTGCTTTCTTGTCCGTATAACTTTATTGTTTTTTCCGTGTTCGGCTTCTTACAAAATTAGAATCTTCCATTCAAATGAAACCTGTCATTTTGTTTGATACTTCCCACTTTCGGAAGCAACTTCAGCATCTAATTCAGATTTCTCAAAATTGATGCTGTTGCATCACTAGAATCAATATAGTATTAATTACTTGATTGACTTATTATTGAAATTGCATTAAATTTTATTTGATTATGGGATCTTCATTAAATGCATGATTTGAATATGGAGCTAGAATAGAGAAATCATGTAGGGAGGCAGAAGAGATATGTACCTTGGTTTTGCTGATATTGTTATTCCTGATAGCCTACATACTTCTCTTTTCAATTTTAATATCACCTTTTTCTTTTCGTAAAGTTGAACTTGAATATCAACTGATTATACACAAATCAGATTTGATTTCTGTCGTGCAAAAAAAAAAAAAAAGATTTCTGGGACCAATGAAATTTATCGTGTGAGACCATTTCTTTTGATTAGGCCACGGTTAGTGTAACTAATTGACCATCTTCTTAATAATCCTCCTCTGCAATATGTTCAGCTCTTTCACTCTACTTGTAAATCTATCTATGCGCTGCACTAACATAAAAATTATGATGTGTATCTGGGGGACCGTGATATATTTGAATGGGACCACAAAGATATTTCCAATGATAATCACAGACCTGCCGCTTTGACCTTGTTAAAGAACCTTAACTTAGATTATTTCGAGTGATCTTGTCATCCATATGTTTGACATGAATATAGAAAGAGTATAGTCTGAAGCATGCCTATTAAGGATCTGATGCTTTCTTATTTGAATATTAGTTGTTCTATATTTGACAGGATATTTACTTTATTCACTTACCATCCACTCATTGGAGAATTCGGTTAGTTGCCCAAAACTCTATGAAAACGATTCTCTTCATCAGGTTTCTTAGTTTCTCTGTGTTTAATGCGATTGCCCCAGTAATATTTCGGTAAATAATGCCCCTTATTATTATTATTATTCATGTGACAATGTGATTGAGAACCTTATGGTCATTGATAGACACACTGCCACCTTATGTGAAAAAGTACAAACATCAGATATTCTTAAAGCAGTACACCTACCTGTCAGTACAAACATATTCCAGCCTGGGTGACAGCAAAATATTAATTTTTTTGCCGAGCAGTGGTTGGTCAGCTATGCCCCATGCCCACCTCACTTTCCATTGGTAGAGACCAGAGTACATTGGAAGTACACGGGAGATTACTAAATGTAATGCATCACCTTTTTTGGATTTACACCAATAACACTCGTTCTGATTTAATCAAATTTTTATGCCTTAAAGTCCATCAGGTCAGTCTTCCTCCATGTGTTGTCCTCTATGGTCATGATTCTTGTGCCCTAGGATTCTTCCAAGATGTTCACTGTACTATTTATTTATCTTCCTGACCTACATGAAGAGTCCAGGAAATAGTTGGCAGAATCAAACTAGGATCTGATATTATCTTGTGTGACCCTTCACTGTATTACTATAGCAAGAGTTAACCGTGTTTCCAATCTCAGAGTATCGGAGCTGATGTCAATCAAACACTATTCAAAGGCTTTGCAACCACAGCTGCAGTACGGGAGGGCCATCTTGAGATTCTGGAGATCTTACTAAAAGCTGGAGCTTCTCAATCATCCTGTGAGGAGGCTCTGTTAGAAGCCTGCAATCACGGGAAAGCACGGGAAGTGGAGCTTCTAATGGACACTGACCTTGTTCGGCCCCACATTGCAGTGCATGGACTGGTCACAGCGTGCTGCAGGGGATTATTAGATGTGGTCGACACTCTCATGAAGGTATTCTATTATTCTGAACACTAACGGACTAATGAGCGGCAATCTTGCCGCTTTATGATGTTAATCCAATCTTAAGGAATAGTGATTCTCACTTACAGAGAGTATTCAGACAGAACCCTCCAATGAATTGGAAAGTCTGAGAAATAATGAAAACAAAAAGGGCCATTTTTAATGCAGAATGAAAATCTATTTCATGTTACATTATCCAAAGAAGATGGAGAGATTCTTTTGAATGATGAAATACTAGGATAAGGTAACATAATTAGTGGCACTTACGCAACATTGTAGCTTTATTATTTAGGTTGCTTATGGACATTGCTTTTTATCATATTGTTTTTTACTACTATGAGATGTCAAATTTGCTTAACCTCTAATATCAGTCGATGCTTAATAATAATGTCTTGATGCCACATTTCTGATTAATATCTTTTTTTTTTTTTTTCATTTTGCAGTGTGGAGTGGATGTGTGTGCCACCGACCGAGTGTTACTCAAATCATCTAAGCCATCTCTCCACATGAATGTTGATTGCACTGCCCTTGTTGCTTCTGTTGTTAGTAGGCAGACCGTGATTGTGCGTCTGCTCCTACAGGTAAACACAAATCTACTTTACTGGTTGGTCATATTGCTAAATCAAATATACCTATCACCAGGTATCTTCGTTACTATATCGGTGACACTGATTTTGGATGACAAACTGCTATAGTAGTTTCAGATATATAATCTCTAGCTCTGCTTGCGTTCTCATTTTCCAAAATCAAAGCAGGCCGGTGCAAGAACTGATATCAATGTCAGGCTGGGGGCTTGGTTATGGGACACATCTTCAGGGGAGGAGTTCCGCGTCGGCGCTGGACTTGCGGAACCTTATCCGATCACTTGGTGTGCAGTCGAGTACTACGAATCAAGTGGCTCCATCTTATCAATGCTCCTCGAACACCTCTCGCCTAACACCCCTCACTATGGAAGAACCCTCATCCACCATGCCGTCCTCTGTGGGAACCCAGGAGCCGTAAATGTGCTAGTAAGCTCAGGTGCCGATATTGAAGCCCCCATCAAGATGGAAAACCCGAAGATGAGAAATATCCGGCCTATCCACATGGCTGCTCGTCTCGGCCTATCCGCGGTTCTGCAGTGTTTGGTCGATGCAGGTTGTGATCTTAACTCCAAGACGGGATCCGGAGATACTGCCCTTATGATCTCCGCCAAGTATAAGCATAAGGAGTGCTTGAAAGTACTGGCAATGGCAGGAGCAGATTTCGGTATGACCAATGCTTCCAGTCACTCAGCAAGCTCCATTGCCGGATCGAACCGCTGGGCCCTGGGGTTCCAGCGGGCGGTGGTGGAAGTACTCCTCTCAGGGAAGATCCCCTTCTCTGGGGATTACAGCGTCTTCTTCCCTTTGATGGTGGCAGTTCAAGCGGGTGATGCCGATGCCCTCAAGGTCCTGATTCAATCCGAGGCGTTTGATCTCAACTATCAGGACGAGAATGGGTTCTCAGCGGTCATGATCGCGGCCCTCAAAGGGCACGTGGAAGCATTCCGAACTCTCGTCTTCGCAGGCGCTGACGTGAGGCTCTGCAACAGAGCCGGAGAAACTGCGATCACTATATCGGAGTTGAACCCCAAGAGAGACCAGTTCGAGAAGGTCATGCTGGAGTTTGCTCTCGAGAAGGGGAGCCGGGACACCAGAGGCTTCTACGCCTTGCACTCCGCTGCACGCCGTGGGGATACCGGGGCGGCCAAGCTGCTGACTTCAAGAGGGTACGGTGTCAACGTCCTCGACGGAGAAGGCTACACTCCGCTCATGCTGGCTGCTCGCGAGGGCCACGGCCCCATTTGCAAGCTCCTGATTTCGAGCGGCGCCCAATGCGACTACGAGAACCACCGCGGCGAGACCGCCCTGTCCCTCGTAAAGAAGAGAGGCGGAAAAATGGGGTACGATGAAGTGACGGAGATTCTGCTGGACGAGCTCGCAAGGGAGCTGGTTCTGGCCGGCGGTGAAGTGCAGAAGCACACAAAAGGAGGCAGAGGGAGCCCACACCTGAAAACGATCAAGATGGTCCTCTCCTCAGGGACCCTGCGGTGGGGCAGCTCGAGGAGCAAGAACGTGGTGTGCCGTGTTGCCGAGATGGGGCCTAGCGATGCCTTCAGGAAGAATCGGGCGAGGAAGGGCGGCGCCGATGAGATGGGCATATTCAGGGTGGTGACTTCGAGGGCCAAAGAAGTGCACTTCGTCTGCCAGGGCGGGAGGGAGAGGGCTGAGCTCTGGGTCAGGGGGATAAGGCTCGTCACTCGGGAGGTTATTATATGTGGGAGTGCCCGGTCATAGAGTAATAGTAAGAGGACTTGTGACGTGTACATATTTTATGCCATCTTGGGATTCCCAGTGCTTCTTTGAAGCGAAGCGACCCTTTTTTTTTTTAATTATGTTTACACTTATTAGCTTGTAAAAAGGTTTCTCGTCCTTTCGTTCCACGTGGTCGGGTATTAATATACTAATAATATATACATATAGGCGTATAAACCTTTCTTACGGCCCATGAGGCCCATATCTAAGCCCATACGGACCCAACAACATCTCATCGTTTGGATCCAATACCGACTCCGACTTAATCTACCATCAGCCTCTCACCAATCCTGTTTATTATCATATTTGTTTTTCTTGCTCTCCTCTGCTCCTCTCTCCTTGTAAGTTGATTGATGTAAGAGACGTGATCACTGAGGACCGACCCTACAGGCGAAGCATGGCTCTCCAGAACCTGGTCACTCAGATTCAAGCTCTATCGGGGAGCGCGGAGGATCTCCATCAGCTTCACTCGATTCTGAAGGCTGCCGATGAGCCCCTCCACGCAGACCCGCCCCGGCTGAGCTCCTTGCTCGACCAGCTCGAACCCGCAAGGCACTCCCTGGGCTACCTCTACATTCTGTGAGTCTCGATTCGTCTCCTGTTTCCGATTTGGTTCTGGAGCTTCTGCCGGTTCTGGTTTAGGCATTCGTCGATCATATGTTTTTTATATTTTTTTTGTTTCTTTTGGAAGGAGTTGATCTTAGGGTTCACTTGCGGGATTGTGAATCCAATTTTCTATAGTGATGGACGACTAGGTCTTAATATTCCAACAGTAGCTTCCGTCAGAGTAGCTGCTAAATCATAACGAACATTCGCTCATTCTTAATTATGTTCCATTTCTGGCGAGATGCAGGTAGCAGTAATATGTTTAGTGTTGTTGTCTTATCATTGGTGCAACATGTAGTTGAGCTTATGGATCAGTTTACTCCATATCATATATGTAGACGGGAGTTTCTAGAGGGCTTTATTTATAATCTTTAAAATATGTTGGCATATTTTGAAGCTTACTTTGTTCCCAATTCTTTAGAAGTTAACCAGCCACTTGATTTTCTGCAGGAGTGGGCGTAATTTCAGTTGCTAACATGGCTTTCTGTTTCTTGAATACAAAAGAAGCCATAGTAGGAAACAAAATCCTTTGAAGCAAAATCATTTCATACATTCTTGTTAGAGGCTTGATTGTTGCACCAACTTTGGAAATTCGTATGTACTAAGTTTCAGATCAGTATTTTCTTGAGCATATTATATAGATTTATTTGTGCATATCATAAGGATAAATCATTAGGAATTGAATTCTTTTCCACTTGGAGGGTAAAGAAATTGTTGAGTCTCCACCTAGAATTTTATCCAGTGGGTGTACTCAGACTCTCTTCTTCAGTTGGATCATCCATGTTTCGTTTTAACAGAGAGGCCTTCTCTTCTGTGTCCGTTCCAAAAGAGCAAGCAAATGCCATGGTTTTAACTATTGTCAGATTCATTGATGGTTGCGATGGCCAGCAGACCCGTCTTGCTCCTGATAAATGTAAGTGTCTTCAGCTTGGAGTATATTTTAATTCATGGTCTTAAAACTAGTGTGCGCCATATATCTCATATTTGTGCTTTTTTTCGTAGTTGTCACAATATGTAGGAGGCTCAAAGATCAAGTTTTGTTGCTAGAAGCTCCCCTAAGGGGTGTATATCCTATGTTGTCTGCCCTTCGGAAATTTCCGATGTCCTCTGAACATTTGACTTCCTTACACCCTGAGTTTCTTCTTCTTTGTTTGTTGTCCAAGAGCTACAAAATTGGTCTTTCCATTTTGGACAATGATATTTATGAGGTTGATCAACCAAGAGATCTTTTCCTTTATTGCTATTATGGGTGAGTTCTTATGCTTATTTTTTAATATAACTTTTCACAAATAGATGGGTCCAGGTGAACATGATTTATATTGCTTTTTTTGTTAGGGGTATGATTTGCATAGGACAGAAACATTTTCAGAAAGCATTGGAGCTTCTGCGTAATGTATGCCAACAAGTCAATAGCTCAATATTTATATTTTCATTTTAGTTTGGCATCATCAGAATGCCTGACATTTTCAATTTTTTCCGTTACTCTATCCATCAGGTTATAACAGCTCCAATGAATGCTATCAATCCCATTGTTGTGGAAGCATACAAAAAGTACATATTGGTTTCACTCATTCGCAATGGGCAGGTTTGTTTTGTTTTCTTTTAGCCTTCTCTATAAATGAAAAGTTTTTAAGAGACATTGAGCCATGTGTTTGCTTTTCTGACCATAAATTTTATGACTTAGAACAGAAATTTTAGCTGCTTGATTCAATGGAATAATCTATCATACTTTCTTAATTACCTGTATGATATGTTGGCAAACGAAAAATTGTGGATGATATATTGCATATTATAATTCAGCTAAACTTATTTACAACCTGTATAATATGCTCCATATGCTAATTATTGAAATATTTGGTGTAACATTATAGCTTTCAACACGAGTGATTTTTTTATGGAAAAAACAAAAATAGGAGAGTGATTTTGTCACCCAGCAGATCATTCTCAATGTTTTTATTTTTCCTGTTAACTGTGGCAGTTCTCTGCTAGTCTTCCCAAATATGCTTCTTCTGCCGCTCAAAGGAGTTTAAAAACCTTTTGTCAGGTATCTGGAAATCTGATCCTCTGCATCATCTGAGCTCTTATTGATCCAAACATGGATCCCTTTTGTAACTTTTCATTTTTTTCATTTGAGCAGCCATACGTTGAACTGGCCAACACCTATGGCAATGGGAAAGTCAAAGAATTGGAGGCTTATGTTCAGGCCAATACAGAGAAATTTGAAAGTGTATGTATCTGCTCTATTGCTCGTTCCATTTCTTATTTGGGCCCAATCTTCACCCGAGTTCTTGCTTTATCTTAAAAGACTTCTGATTACTTCCTAGGACAACAATCTTGGACTAGCTAAGCAGGTCCTGTCATCCATGTATAAGCGTAGTATTCAGAGATTGATTCTGACATACTTGACTCTTTCTCTTCAAGACATAGCTGATGCTGTACAACTGAAAACCCTAAAAGAAGCTGAAATACATATTCTTCAAATGGTACTTGAATGCTAACAGGGTGGACTTCTTCTCTGCTGTTTATTTATCATTTTCTCATGGTATTTTAACTGTACGGCTTATATAATATATCTACAACCCTGCAACTTAGATCCAAGACGGTGAGATATTTGCAAGCATTAACCAGAAGGATGGTATGGTCAGTTTCCTGGAGGATCCTGAACAATACAAAAGTAATGATATGATTGAGCATATTGATTCCTCAATTCAGAGGTACTAGCATAGCAGTGGGTTGTGTTTGGGCATGTTCTTCATCATTATGGAAAACTTTAGAAGAAGAGTACAGTACATCAATTTGACTGCTTTATCTGGTCGTTACTTTTAGGATGATGGCTCTTTGGAAGAAGCTAGCATCTATGGATGAGGTCATGTCATATGATCCTCAGTACCTCGGAAAGGTGAGTACGGTCTTGAACTATTCAAGCATACAGTTTTGCTACTTTCTCAGGAGAAATGCATCAATCTAACACAAAATGTCTTATCTGCCGCAGGTTGGGAGAGAAAGGCACAAATTCGACATGGACGACTTTGATGCGGTCCCCCAGAAATTCACCGCGTAAATGAGAAACCCTCGGAATGATGAATTAATGCGCTTTATACCTGAAATCCGAGCTAGGTCTTTTCAATGGTTGGCCTGCTAGATGGAACCATTTTTCTTGGGAGCATAGTGATATTGTGTATTTTCGAGTGGCGAACTTGTTAATGCTATATGATCGGCTTAATTTATTTGAGTTGTTTATCTTTTGTGCAGGCAGGGCATCACGTATATTGCAACCCCATGAATTCTTCCCACAGTGAAAAAAATCACTCACATCACCAAACCTAGCAAAATGAAGGAGGAGGACAACCGACCGGGCTCGCGGGCACGACAACCGAAGTGAATGAATTAGCATAAATTTAGTTCACTTCGGTGCTCCTGTCTTTGCAGAGCAGGTGCCACTCCTGTAGAACAGCTGCTTGAAGGGCGCGGTGTTAGACATCTGCCGTGGGCTTCGAGAGCGTCGCTGGTCCCTTGGCCTCTTCTTCTTCCTCCATTTTCTCCTTTTCCTTCTCTTATTCTTCTTCCTCCTCTTGATCTTTTGCTTCCTCATCCTCCTCCTCTCAGCTGCAGCCACCTTTACCTCCTCCTCAGTAGGGCTGGCACCTTAGAATAACGTTTTCTGTTAATTCAGTGCGTAGACTTGGCTTCAGTCTAACAATTTGTGGATCCTCCTCAGCATAGTTGATCTTGAGAAGCCCCATCCTTAACTTTTTTTACACCTCCTCCGGTATCAAATATATAGCACAGCCTGAGGAGCAATTTCAAGTAGCAAACGATTGCATAGGTTAAGTGCACCATAACCAGTTCCATATGCCAATGCCCAATCACACAGCCCTACATTCCAGAGTCTTCACCTGCGAAGAGACCTAATTTGACCTTATTGACAGCCAGAATACTAACTTATCACCTGCTCATCTCCTTGTTATCAAACTCGTGGAACAGTCTGCCAACCGATTCAAAGGAACTTTTGAAACATTATCTGCTCCGTCGAGTTTTTTCTGCCCAATCCGTGCCCACCAATTGGACACCCTATCGAGCAATCAGACATTATTATCACAAAGCGTAGACAGATCATCACGAGCTAGAATGCAACCAAAAATCTCGGTAATGGAAAACCGAAGATTGTCACTGCGAGAGTCCAAGCAGTTGTTAATCTTCTGGTGGTAGCTGGTGATGAGCCTGGAGAGGTGGTGGGATAGTATGGCAGCAAGGATGGAGATCGCTAAAGCAGTCGCATCGGGATCAGGGAAGTCGAGGTCAGTGCGGATACCGGTGCAGACAATCTTCCGAAGATCGGCGGTGAGACGGGTAGAGCGGATGAGATCGAAGGAGAGCTTCTTGCAGACGGAAGCAGGGGAGGCAACGCTCTCCTCGACGGCGGACTTGGCAATGACGGAGATATCTCGGCCGGCTTCGGACTGCTGAAGGGCCTGGAGGAGAGCTCCGGACTGGCGAAGGGTATCGTTCGAGCGGAGGTCCGCCTGGATCTGGTGGAAGAGAATGTCCATTTACCGGAGGTTTGATCAACTCAGATCCAAACCACCCAGCCTCCGAAGATCATGAATTATGGAGGAGCAATGCTGATTCTGACTCGATTTGATAGCTTCCGAAGTAAAGAAAAATAGCGCTGAGCTGTGGCAGAGAGAACCGCGGAGGTATATGAGCTCGGGTAATCGGTTCTGAATTCGGATCTATTAGTAAGTTATATGGGCCGATAAAGTAAAACGAGGGCCCATATTACTAATGGGCTGGTACAAGTGGGCCATAACGTAAGTTGGGCACATGTATCAGTGCCTCGGGCAAGTTCCTCCGAACTCTGGGCGACAATCTCAATTGGGCTGGGCTGGGCTGTGGTTTGGTATGTTTTTGTGTCTGGCATTAGCGATCATATTTGGTGGTCCAATGGAGGAAGAAGATTAGGGGTGGGTTGGGTCCAGTTGACAAATAATTCTTATTGTTACATTTAATTCGTGTATTCGAATGTACTTTTCTCTAATAAAAATAAGGGAGAACGGGAGTATGTACTTTTCTATGGATCATCGGCTTCATTCATGGTAGTCTGTACAATTAAAGCCGATCGGCACCCAATAATCAAGTCTAAGGTATGGGACCTAAGAGAGCTGGCTTATAGTTGATGAGTGTTGAATGTTGAACTTATAGTTATAGGACAACCAGCCTAAAAAAGATCAGATCTACTTGGTTGAATGTTGAACATATTCATGAGTCGTGACTATTGGGCCAAAACTCAGAACTGCTGTAGGATGAGCAGTAGTGGGCACAAAAATTGAGCCCATAACCTGACAGCACAATCTGCGAAAGTCGGGACGTAGTTTTTAGTTAGCAGCAGCAAGGATAGAGTAGCAACAAGCGTACACCAAAAAACCACCCTTAGAACGTTGGATCAGTGTTTTTCAAATGTTCGCCCAGAGAAGAAACCAGATCACAGATACAAAACACAGCACAGAGGGATATGATCAGCAATCCCTCAATTATTTAAGTTGGGTCGTCTCTCTCTAGTTAATAATACATAAAAACCACCGAGAGGGGAGTGGGTACCATCTCCCGCGATATGGTATGATATAAAGCAGAGAAAGCTCTTACTGGACAGAAGCAATGTGGCAGATCAAGTCGATGACACGAGTGCTGCAACGTACATCAATAAGCAGAGCATACTTTGTCATAAGTATGGAAATATAAGTTGTAGGAAATTGAGGAAAACATAGAGATGATGCAAGGTAAGGTAAGACACCAAAAGGTAAAGAATTTATGATTACCTGTAGCCCATCTCATTATCGTACCAAGAGACAAGCTTCACAA
Source organism: Trapa incisa (assembly GCA_030064435.1). NCBI lineage: Eukaryota > Viridiplantae > Streptophyta > Magnoliopsida > Myrtales > Lythraceae > Trapa > Trapa incisa. Next base: position 12,025,221 of record CM057769.1, on the reverse strand, counting down.
AGTTCTTGCTCAAGGCAATTCCAGCCTTGGCATCAAAGATGCTTGACCTGTGAGGATCATCCACAATAAGGTAGTGTGAATGGCACTGATGGAAAGGGATACAACAAACTATGCAAAGGATATATATAATACATAAAACCAGGCACTTCTTGCTATGTCTGCGAAGATCTCCTCACCTGTTGTCACCCACAAAGTCGGTTGACACCACATCATCCTCAGTGTACCCGAGAATTCCCTTCAATTTCCCCTCAGACTCCTCTCTGTTGCAGATAAATCGTGACATTTTAACTATATAGAATGGGCAAATGATGAATGATTGTTCTTCATCATATGCATGTGCATATAAAGATAAGAGCGAATTCTACTCTGAACAATTTTCTTACTTGATTGCAGCTTTTATCTCATCATAAGTGGCTTCCTTCTCAAGTCTCACAGTAAGATCTACCACTGATACATCAACGGTAGGGACACGGAAAGCCATTCCAGTCAACTTTCCATTGAGTGCAGGCAACACTTTTCCAACAGCCTGCGAGACAATACATGTAAGTAGCCTCTTTCGCAACACTTCTCCAACAGTGACATTACATGTATGTTATCTCATAAAATACACTGCCGCAACCAATCCTGATAAAAGGACACCAACAAGAGCGTACCTTCGCAGCCCCTGTGCTGCTGGGAATGATGTTAAATGAGGCAGCTCTGCCACCTCTCCAGTCCTTCATTGATGGTCCATCAACAGTTTTTTGTGTGGCTGCAAAGTATAATAGATTTATTAGCTATGTTTTGCATAGGGAAAACTACAATGAATCTCAAGCAGACACAGACCGGTGATGGAGTGGACTGTGGTCATCAGGCCTTCCACAATCCCAAACTTGTCATTGATAACCTAGCAAATTACCCAAAAAATCAGCCATAAATAGCCAACCTAAATTACGGAAAAAGTGTCATTTTCTAACAAAACAAAAGACGTATTGTACTTTGGCAAGTGGAGCAAGACAATTGGTTGTGCAGCTAGCATTGGAAATAACATCAAGCTCGGGCTTGTATTCTTTCTCATTGACACCCACAACAAACATGGGAGCATCCTTACTTGGGGCAGAGATGACAACCTTCTTAGCGCCACCCTACAATTTTAAAATGAAACACATAGTATTACACAAGAGAGACAAATGCACTAGTGCTCTTTGAAGGAGTAATTACACTCAGCCTCAGAAGAAATCCAAGTAGGAAAAAAAAAGAGAAACCTTCAAGTGGGCAGCTGCTTTATCCTTGTCGGTGAAAACACCAGTGGACTCCACAATGTAATCTGCGCCCGTCTCTCCCCATGGGATCTCCTCAGGGTTCCTAAAATTATTTCAATGCCAAACTCATTCTCCGGTCTTACAAACCCTATCATATCTTTTCTCCAACTGAAACTGACAACTAGGAGCTAAATATTACCTGATTCCGAAAACAGTGACAGGCCTCTCGCCAAAAAGGAGGGTCTTGGAGTCCTTGACTTTCAGTTCATGGTGCTTCCATTGACCGTGAACACTATCATACTTGAACATATAGGTCTGCAGAAGACGAGCAAGCATTTAGTGAAACAAGTACAGGTTCGCAATACTTTCAAAGATAGATCAAATATTTCCGTCACAGAAAGGAGAATCAAATGATAGATGAGGCTAATCACGAAGCAGAAAAATTTCAATTCATAAGAAAATATAAGATATTAATAGCAGTGTGTCTACTGTACGGTCATCAGGCAGAAAGTGACACAGATCTTCGGTTTGTAAAGGACGAAATGCAACTCTACGAGATAGAAATGAAATTACCATGTATTCAGTGGTGATAAAGGGATCGTTAATTGCGACGAGCTCAACATCATCCCTCTGCAGAGCTACCCTGGCAACCAGACGGCCGATCCTTCCGAACCCTGGGGAAGGAGGAGATGAGAGATGTGAGATCCGCAAAAGCAGCACTAAGAAACGATCTGAGAAGGAGACGAGAGATCTAGTAAGTACCGTTGATTCCGATCTTGATCTTCCCCATGGATCCAAGGCGGCAGTGTTGATGAAGATAAGATGCACTACAAGATGAAGCGGAATATCAGAGGAGCTTTCTAGAGCGGTGAGTGGGAGTAAGAGAGGATGGTTGAGTTATAAATACATAGAGAGACGGAAATAAAGGACAGTCGGAAGGAAGACACGTGGTTGCGGGAGCCTCTTCACCCGAGACTGTGAGTGGAGTCCACGTGCTGGAATGGGAGAGTCACAGCCTGTGACTCACAGGCACAGCTCACCCATATAACTTTGTGTAGGGCTGATTGACCGACTGGTCATGACGAGGGTTCTTCACTTAAATTAGATCAAATAAAAATGATGTAAACCGCATCCCCATAGTTTACAACCTTCATTGGAACTTTAATTTACAGCTCTGCAAACATTTTTTATTTGGTTCAACAAACAAGATTTTGTATTACTTTATTAATTTGATTATACAAAAATTAAATTTAATAAATATTACGATTTTAAAATGGTAGTTAATATTAAATTTATATATTTTATTTTATTCTATTTATATATTATAACATATTATTCCTTAATTTATACGTGAAAGTATGATATTAATAAATGCACCAATGTGAGATAAGAAATGATTTTTATAAGTTTTGTATTATTTTATTACAATATTATTTTTTTTGTGTTAAATTAAATATTGATATGTATATAATTTTTTTTATAAATTTTAATAAATCAAACCAATTAAATATAATATTACAAATTAACTTACATTAAAATTATAATTTAAAATATTCAATATATTATAATTTATTAACTTTGCATTTATGTATAAATTAAAAATTAAAAAATATGATAACTTGTACACCCTTAATTACCATTTGAAGTGAAATATAGAGATTATTTTAGTGTGGTTCTCGTAATGTTAAATAGCTATAAACTACGATAATCAGCATAAGCAAGTTCAGTCATTTCAGCCTAAGCAAGTATAATCATTTCTGCCTAAGCATGTTTAGTGTGGAGAATATCGTGATAGCGTGCGCGCCCACGTCTATATCAATAGTAATGCGAGTAATTGAATGGGACCGATAGACTATTCAACAAGATCACAAAGCAGAACATCGTGCATTTGGTCTCATAACAACCATCAATTATTCCAAAAGTTGGGCAGTGCCCCTCGATAAAGCGTAAACAACAATATAAAACATAACATTGTCTCTTGTCGAAGAAGTGAGTGGAGACCCGTGAGTGTCCTTAGTGGACAGAGGCGATGTGGCAGATCAAGTCGATAACACGAGTGCTGCGACAACCAATAGCAAGCAGGAGCAAGAGTTAGAAATATGACAAACGCAATAGGTATACAAGCTATGCCAATTTATGATAATTGCCGAGTACAGCACACATTACTATCTTGAGACTTAGGTGACATCATCGTCCTTAAGAAAGAATAGGTTCACCCCGTTTCCAAACAGGTTAACAAATCAAATCTAAGATTTGTCATTTTACCATCAAGGTAAGCAGTTGATAGAGATCTATCAGGCAAGAAAACTAGGAAATGAATGTAACAAGAAAACTAGGAAATGAATTCCTGGAGTAAGATGGCACAGCTATTGAGATGGATAAATAGGCAAAGAATTCCTAGTTTACCTGTAGCCCATTTCATTGTCATACCAAGAGACGAGCTTCACAAAGTTCTTGCTCAAAGCAATTCCAGCCTTGGCATCAAAGATGCTTGACCTGTTGAGGACCAGTCAGAGAACAGAAAATCAGAGATAAAGCGAAAGGAACTCCCGTGTCATCAGAAATCAAATTGATCCTGAATATATATGCATTAGGTTATCATCAGAAATAAAATTGAACATGAATATATATGTATATGCATTAGGTTAATATCAGCTAGTCATGTATTGCTAAATAAGTAGATTTAGATAAAAAAATCATCACCTGTTATCACCCACAAAGTCGGTTGACACCACATCATCCTCAGTGTAGCCAAGAATTCCCTTAAGTTTACCCTCAGATTCCGCTCTATGGCACATAAATCGTGAGAGGATAAGCGTGTATAGAATAGAGCATGAACCTACTAGTAAATTATGGATGGCGCCCTTTTTTATCCTATATAAGGACACATGCAGATAGAAGTATACACTAATCTGGACAATTTTCTTACTTGATTGCAGCTTTAATCTCATCATAAGTAGCTTCTTTCTCGAGTCTCACAGTAAGGTCTACCACTGAGACATCAACAGTGGGGACACGGAAAGCCATTCCGGTCAACTTTCCATTAAGAGCTGGCAGTACTTTTCCAACAGCCTGCAGGACATTGTACATGTAAATTGCCCTAGATGAGAAGTTGTTCAAAGCCAATCCTTGATAAGAAAGCACAAATTTGCACAATAGAAATACAGCATACCTTTGCAGCTCCTGTGCTGCTGGGAATGATGTTGAATGAAGCAGCTCTGCCACCTCTCCAGTCCTTCATTGATGGTCCATCAACAGTTTTTTGTGTGGCTGCAAAAATTATAAAGGATTAGTCAACCAAGTTTGGAACAAGGAAAACAATAATGGATCTTTAGCAGTCACTGACCGGTGATGGAGTGGACAGTGGTCATGAGACCTTCCACAATACCAAACTTGTCATGGATAACCTACCAAATTACATATAAAAAAGAATATGAGCCACAAAATCCAAACATAGGTTCGAGGAAAATGGAATTATTTGATAGAACCAAAGTGAAACATGTACCTTTGCAAGTGGGGCAAGACAGTTGGTTGTGCAACTAGCATTGGAAACAACATCAAGCTCAGGCTTGTATTCCTTCTCATTGACACCCACGACAAACATGGGAGCATCCTTACTCGGAGCAGATATGACAACCTTCTTGGCACCACCCTATATTTCGAGAAAGAAAATACAGGAGAGGCATATGAAATCTAATCCTTGCAAAATAATGGAGAGAATGATAATCAAAAGAAGTAATTTTTGAAAATATGAAATTTCGAAAATAATACAAGTCCTACAATTTTTAAAGTGTGCGAATGAGTCATCCATGTTTTATAAATATAACAGGTTCATACAAGTTTTGAAGTGACCGAATAATCCATGTATTTTCACTTTATCATACATTTAAGTCAAAAACTTCAATTAAGTAAAGTGAAGACAAGTATATTGAGAATTTAAAACTTGTAGAAGTTATTAATCACAATTTTAAAACCTATTAGGACCTACTTGGCCATATTAAAACTTAAAAAGGAATAGGACTGGTTTCGCATATTTTTAAAAAAAAATAACGCATACAATAAACCCTGAGAACCACCAAAAACAGAATGTTAAAAAATATCAAACATCTGTATTGGCCCTCATTACTGTAGAAGATAGGTTATCGAGTCAAATTAGGCAAGATAAAAGAACCTTCAAATGTGCAGCTGCTTTGTCCTTGTCAGTGAAAACACCAGTAGACTCTACAATGTATTCGGCACCAGTCTCCCCCCATGGAATATCCTCAGGGTTCCTAGAAGAATATCGATGCCAATCATACTTCAGCCATAAGAATTCCAAAATAAAGTCACGTCTCTACATGAAACGTAAAGAGAAATTAGAACCTATACACTACCTGATTCCAAAAACAGTGACAGGCCTCTCTCCGAAAAGGAGGGTCTTCGAGTCCTTGACTTTCAATTCATTGTGCTTCCACTGGCCATGAACACTGTCATACTTGAACATATAGGTCTGTAGAAGACAAGGAGACATTAGGTAAAACATGTACATACTGGCAGCACTTTAAAATGAAATCTAATCTTGTCAATTACTAGAAGGAGAAACGAATCACAGAAGAAGCTCCTAACGAGGCGGAGAAAAATCCGGCTATATCACAGATAATCACAGATCATAATGGAAATGGACTAGAACCGCAAGATTATATCAGATCAAATGATCAGCATGCTAAACAGAGACAGATCTTCCGTTTAAACTGGACGAAATGCGAGACCAACAAAGAATATTAGTTACCATGTATTCGGTGGTGATAAATGGATCGTTAACAGCGACGAGCTCAACATCATCTCTCTGCAGAGCTACTCTGGCGACCAAACGCCCGATCCTTCCGAACCCTGGCACGAGACAAGAGGCAGAAATGATATCACCACCAGCAACATCCACGCAAACACGAAAGAAATACGATCCAAGTAGGAGACGATAGATCTAGTGATAAGTACCGTTAATTCCGATCTTGATCTTCCCCATGGATAGATAACGCAGAGTTGCTGAATCTGAGAGGCAGATGAGCCAGATAATAAGAGGAGGCTTGGAGCGTGAATGTGAGAGTGAAGACTAAGAACTAGGGTTCTACCAGCTTATATAGGGGACAGCCCACAGAAGAACGACGGCTAAGCATCTGTGGACTCGCCGATGGAGGAGGTATACGCGCCCATTGGAAGAGCTGAGGGGCAAAAGGTAATTTCCCAGTGACTTCATAAAATATAATTGTTACATTTTAAATGAAATTTTCATATTATTTAATCCTTATCTCATTTTCTTTATTTAGATTAAATATTTACATAATTATATTTTAAAATTCTAAAAATGAGATGAACAGCATAATATATAAATAAAAATATATTTTAAAGTACAAAAATTTCACACACTCACATTTATTAAAATTATAAACTCTTCATACAGAATCACCAAAACAAACAAGCTCTTCATAAGGCACACTATCATCTCCTCCTCACAAACAGATCCAAAGGGCAAACTTTGCTGCAGATGGATCTCAACAACTAACAGATAACCAGCTATAACATGGGACACTGGCATGCCTCAGGTATGGTTTATTACAAGGTAGGAGGGATCCATATGTAGCCGTGTGTCTGGACGTATCCAGCCTTTGCTTGAAGCTCGTCTGCCTCAGCCGGCCCTCTGCTTCCTGGCGTGTATGGGATGGGCTTTATTTCACCATTGTCGATTCTGTGAAGAAGGGGCGTGAAGATCTCCCAGGCAGCCTGAAATAATTCAACAAGACATGTGATGCTCTAATCAGCTGATGGTCAAGATGTATACTTCAATTTCATCTGAAAGTCCATATGCATCTTCACAAATATCTTACCCTTAGTTCATCCCGGCGGACAAAGTGTTGCTGGTCACCCCTTATTCTGAAAAAAACCCAACCCGTCATCAGCTTTTTTCTGTATTGAGGTACAACAAGAACAAAGGAACAGCTAGTCAATCGATTGGAAGCAAAGAGTATACGCCTAAGGAACCATACGTATCGAGAATCAGGCGTTCGTAAGCCTCAGGGATGGCAACATCTTGGTAGCGCTGCCTATATGACAAGTCGAGTTCGCTTTGCACTGTGGACATTTCAAGTCCAGGCTGCTTTACCTGTGAAAGGGGGACCGAAATGAGTTTAAATAAGAAGAGAGCTTCTCCTCAATATAAGAATGGTTGAAAATGTAAACAGTAACCCAAAAACACTTGCCGTGAGTTTCATATACATGGCTTCCGAAGGTTGAAGACGGATGACAAATTCATTTCTTCCTTGTTTTTTGCCTATAAATACAACAATGGAAGTAACAGGTTAAAACCAAAGCTGGCTAACGAGATTATTAAGACTTAACATGGAACGACACCATAAGAAGCTTGCAGAATGTGTTCTATTGGATGCATACTTTTGAATATATCCCCTGGGACATCCTTAAATTGGACACGTATCTCAGCTTTCCTTGAGTTTAAGGCTTTCCCAGCCTTCAGGATGAAGGGAACACCTGTTAAGATAACAGGCATCATTCGTGACCCAATGCTCAAGCAGTTATCTTAAAAAGGTCAAGTCCATTTGTTCAAGCCAGATATGTCATATAGTAAAAACCATGATACCCACCTTCCCATCTTTCATTATGTATCCGAAGAACCACACTTGCAAAAGTGGGAGTATTTGAGAGATCGGGAACAGTGGGGTCATCCCTGTATCCATGGTACTGTCCCAGAACCACCTCCTCATCTTTAATTGGAAGCACTGATTGCAGAACCTAAATTGGCACGAGAGGGGGGGAAACTTATTGGAGCATGGCAACTCTAAGTATTCGCTTTCCCAGGATTCTAACGATTAGAAAGGTACTCTCACAGTCAAATTATGGAATCAAAATAATACCTTCACTTTTTCATCTCTTATATGCTCGGGTTTGAGAGAAACCGGCTTTTCCATAGCAACCAGGCAAAGAACCTGACATTTGAGGTGGATAAAAATATGACAGCTTCAGCTAAGAGTAGAGAATATGTTGCTGAAAGTAAACAACAGGTAAAAGGAAGATGCACTATGAAGAGTAGACATTACCTGCAGCAGATGATTTTGAATAATGTCCCGGATAATCCTACAAAAACGAAATAGATAGAGATTACTGGAAACCACCAAGCAAGAGGTCTGGCTCATCAAACAAATGCTAATGCAATCTAAAAATATCTATGAACTCAGGAGTACAAGTAGAGAGAAAATGTTGGTACATTGTATGGATCAAGGAATTATATGAATCTGCAGAGCATTCATTACCCATATTCATCAAAGTATCCACCACGACCTTCAGTTCCAAAGTCCTCTCTGAAAACTATCTGTTATAACGATTCAAAAATAAAATATAAATCAGTTTGGAAAGGCTAGCCTGTCAACTGATTGAGATCATTATTAGCATAAAAAGCCATATTTTAGGAGCAGCTCTCACCTGGACATTATCAATATTGTCACGGTTCCACAGAGGCAGGAAGAAACGGTTTGCAAATCGAAGTACAAGCTGTAATTTCGATCAAGAAGAAATTTAGATCTATTTATAATCATAGAATTGAATTTTAATGGAGTATAGTTTTTCAATAAGTACCAAATTTTGCACTAGCTCCTTCCCCAAATAATGATCAATACGATAGATTTGGGGCTCATCAAACAATTCCCCTATCTGGGCACTGAGGTTTTCAGCAGATTCTAAATCTTTCCCAAAAGGCTTCTCAACAACGATTCGAGTCCATCCGCCAAGATCAGCTGAAAATAGCATGGTTGCCCAAAAAGGTGAGACAAGATCAATAAACCCTATACTAAAACATCATCCAAAGTAGTTAATTGCAAGTACATTTGTTCATGCAGCATTTCCTGATCATTTTGCAGACAGGAGGGTATACAGATGGCGGGAGAGCAAGATAAAATAGTCTGCGAGATGAGCCCTCGCTGCTGTTCTTTAAGATTTCATGCTGTGAAATCTCTTTGTCCAAACGCTTGAAGCCCTCTTCAGTATCGTATGAACCACTCACATATTTTATCTGCGAGGATTCTTGTCAGTATGATTCTACAGAATAGCATCTTACAGGTAGAAAGTGAGTCTTGGTAGCTAAAGGCTGATTAAAGGGGAAAAAAGCTAAAGGCTGTGAGCAATGAAGAGGTTGATGCTAAGGTAACTAACCAGTTGCAAGAACTTTGACAAATCCTCGGAATGCTGAGGTGAAGGATTCTTCTCTTGGATTAAGTACCTGATGTTATCAGAGGTTTTTTTTAAAAAATCATATCCATCTCATTGTTATCGTAAAACAAAAATTGGATTGTGCCACTTCAAAGGACTTGAAAGAGCATGTATTAGATTAGTCCATTACACGAAAGAACAGATAAAATATAGTAGAACAAGGAGATGAGGCACTAATTCTCTCACCCATGAAGACGGTTTCTTAGCTCCTCATCCGATATCTTAGTCCTAGCATAGCCAAAAATATGAACCTCATCTGCTGGGAGGAATCCCTGCATATACTCAGGCAAACATCCAGTCAGGACACAGTTGAACAGATCTTCATAATATATGAAATGGAATTTCCACCAGAGTCATTTTGCCCATTCAATTCTGGAAGTCATCTCTGTTATTGCCTCTAATTCAGTACATAAAAAATTAAAAGGCGTATAAATTGTGCAATGAGCATACTACTCTTCCAGGGATTTGTTCAACCTATTATTTCAAGTCCATTCAAAGCTGATTACCTCTATAATTTAGCAAACTAATTCTCCCCGTGCTCAAACTTGATCAGATGATAACGCATGCATGCGAGAATAATAAATGAGCCTTGTGGTGAAAAATCCAAAAGAAACAAAAGAGTGCAAGCAGAATCTCTATCTTGCTGATATCTTAGCTAGATCAACAGACCTGACGGTAAAGGTTGAATAGAGCAGGGAAAGTTTTCTTCTTGGCAAGATCACCTGAGGCCCCCAAAACAATAACCGATAGGCAGCCTGTCTCAGACAAAGTCTCAAGCACCTCGGCCTTGAAACTGTCAGATCGTTTCTCAATGGACCACTCCCTTGATCCCATCTTTTCTTATCTTGTTTAAGATCTGCACTCGGTCAGGAACACTTCAGTTCAATTCCTCAGTCTGAGTATGTACAGTCGACAATCTTTAATATGAAACACAGGCAAATCATGCATCTTTTATGGATTCAAAATTTCAGAGAAATAAATATCAGTAAAGATCCAACTGAAGCTGTGCTTAAGCATTGACAAACCCGGCCAACCAAGAACAGTCAAGAGAAGACAGACACGTACGATTTGATTTCATTCGAAAATTTGAAGACCAAAAAAAGGACAAAATCCTGAGTTAGGAGCAGCGGAGCAGGACAAACCATGCCGAAGAACATTTACATGAATAACCAAGCACCCGGATGTATTGATCAAGAACACAGGATCTGGGAAAAAGAAGCTAAGGGGAAACCAAATCGCAGGAAGTCACAAAAGCACATCATTTGAAGTAGGAACTTGGTAGAAGAGATCAACCCCACCTGCGAGATGACAAATAACAGCACTTCCGTAAAACCCCAGATCAGCAAATGAATGTACAGCAAAGGTATCCCAGGACAAGATTCAGGTTTTATTGTGGTGATTTGAGACGAGATGGATAAGGGAAGAAGATAACGGAAAAAGGAAAAATAAATCTTGGCTATGACCTTTAATTTTCTGGTAAAGAAAAGGGTGCATGCTCTAAAAGTCCACCAACCCACTTCCCATGTAGACTCTCCATTGATTCTTACCGCCCAACCAGTTGCCTTGTTCGCCACGACGACCAGGCAGTAGATCAAGAGTCAAAGACGCCAAGTTATTTGGCTCTTCACAATGATTCATTCACACTTGTCTGCTGCCATATGCTCCATATTTTCATTTTCATCCCAAGACTTCTTGCATCTTGTTTGCCTTCCTCGGGTTTTTTCTGATTATTTTCTATTAATTAGAGGACTATTAAACTTCAGAGGCCTGCAAGCCAAGAATGGAAAATACAAGTACAATAAAATAGTTAAGCGTCAAAGATACTGTGCTGCTTTGAAAAGTCAAGGACCGCAGCCGCTAAAATCTCATTGGTCCACGTCATGGGAGAAACTTGCTTTTTTAAACCTTAAGTGGTCCATGTGCTGGGACAGCTATGTTCACATCATACAGGTAGGCAGTATTTCTGGAATTATTTTGCCGCCACTTGATCATATTCACATTCTCGCACCTACCAAAAAATCAAAGTCCATTTCCAAACATCCAAAAGTGATTCAAGATAGCCACCTAACTTTATCATTACAAGCAGCACCATGACTCTTCTCAATAAGCCAAATGACAATGAATTAATTGTTGTAATGATGCAATATTCATGCAATGTAAAACAAGAACAAGGGATATGACAAGGCGGCAGAAGCAATGGAAGAAGGCATATTCTCCTGTCAACCTATCATTCAACTACTTGACCCAAAATGAATTCATTGGTCATAACAACAACCAGATGAGCTTAGATGTAAATTTTATATCATTTCAATACTTTTGCATGTGAAGCAGCGGCAACTGTTTAAGGAGAAAAATAGACTTTCCATTTTACCCAGGCATGCCAGCTTCTTCAACCAGGTAACTGATACAAACAAACATCAAGATAACACACAAAAGTTGAAGCAGAAAGCAGCTCTAATGAACATGTAGGGAAGGCCTGTGTCTTTGTGTTTCTAATGTTCTCCATACCCCTACACCAGGGGAAATGACTTCTGCTGTCAAAGGCCAGGGCCAAGGCCAGAGCTTCAGCTCAGAAGAACACTTGTCCCTTTCCATGATCTATCTTAACCTGGGAAGACAATAACACATTACAAAGATGTTACAGAGTCTCTCCTCTAAGAAATTGCATAGGGAAGCAGGCTGAGAAAGTTAAAAAGGTCAATTTAAGATATCATAGAGGCCATATAAAGAAAAGAGGGAGCAGAGAAAAAGGGAATCACCAATCAACCTGGTCACGAGTTTGCAAGTCACATCTTGAGCCACTTGGGCTTGACAAGTTTTTTGTCAGCAGGTTGGCGTTGTTGTGCAACCGGAGGTGGTGAGGGAGAAGCCTGCTCAGGTTCTGGAGCAAGCTCGGATGGGGTGACCTGTTCAGTGATTGCCTCCAGATTCAAGCCTTTCAAAGCCATTACATACTCCGAGAGGGAAGGAGCCATCTCAGCAGCTGGTACATCATCCTCACCTGGTGGATAGGAGCATATATATATTAGGTGGATGGATATAAATTAAATAAAAAAGGCACCAAATTCAATTATCTAAAAAGAACTAGGTTATACCCCATCTTCACTCACAACACAGTTCAGTTAGGAATTGAAATTACTATAGGGAGAAGATCAAATAAAATTTGCTGAGAATGGTTCCTGCTTTAAAATGCCATGTTACAATTACTATCAAGATTCAATATGATTTTTTGTTAACCAAGATAAGATGCTACCCATCTGACCTTTTGGTGCATCATAGGAGAAATACACTATTGCACCAGGAATGAATCCAGCAGTGTAGAAGTCAATGGATGTATCCTTTATTTGCTTTTTGGGTGGAGTCGTATCTGGGAAATATATCAGAAGTATAATTGATGTTGAAGAATTTGTTTTGACTTTCACAGATTCATCCTCAAGAGTGGAACTAGATGCAACAGAATACTAGGTTAGCAAAAGATCAAATCAATAAAAATTGAGAAAAAGCTCACATAAATAAAAGGGCAGTCCAGGTTGGGAAAGCACTTTTTTGAGGAGATCTATTAAGCTCTGGATCTTTTCTGATGGATGAAATGTTGCTTCGAGAGTGATATTATCAGGAAAGTGGACCCTTATTATTGACTACAGAAAGCAAGCAGGCTCCATAAAGAGTTAAAAGATTGATAGTAAAGCATAGCATAGGCGGGTAAGATGTTACCTTTGTCAATTTTGACCTTCTAGCTGCCTCATCTGCTTTTCGAAGTTTTTTTGTCTTTAAGAACTTATCTGCTCGCAATTAATACAACCCATGAACCATATGTTGGGGATTGAACTGATCATTTCCATGTTTAATGGAGATTATATGGCAAGAAATAAGTCCAGGAAGATGCATTTAACAGGAGCAAATAACTCCGAATAAATAAATAAGGCTTGATGCTGATACAAAACAATTAAATAGAGACACTCATGAGCCCCAAAAATGTCTGTGCAACTACATGAACAGAAAATGGACAGTTCCTTCAGTTTCATACACAAAATGGACTTGGCCAAATCTAACAAGGAAATATCTAGTAATAATATTGACCTTCTTTTCTGCTAGCCGTAATCTGGTAGTAATCCTCTGCAGTGAACTCATAGTATTCATCGGTTTCCTCTGTTATAAGATTGGAGGAACCTTGGATGGTATCCAAAAGAACTATAATATAAATAAATAGTTAAGTGAAGATATTATATGCACCAGTTTCTACGAGATTTTGTTTAGGAGATGCAGCTACAGTTTCAAATACATGAATTTCACACCCAAACTTCTCCTTCACCTCAGCAAGTTTGGCCTGATACAAATTCAGAAGGAAATAAAATATAAGTTGTGAAACTGTGAAGCAAACAAAGGATCCACATTGGCCTTACTGTAGATAGAAGAAGAGAGATGTTAAAGATTCCTACCAAAATAATTCTAATTTCAATTTCTCAGCTCTAAACAAATTAAAATCTACAAAAGCTCCATTGGGTGCCTTGACTGCACATTGGGAAAATAATTTCCTATAATCTTCAGAATTAGTCTCCTAGCTATCAATAGAGTAATGCTTCAATGAAATTGTGCTTGTTTCACGAGCATAAATTGCATGAGAAATGGAAGAAATTTGAATTAGTCTGTCTACAAAGCCGGATTTCCGATTTTCAAATCTTCCCGCCAGTGGACCTTACCTACCCAACCAGGTCATTTGCACAATCTTAACACGTAGAAAAGCATCAGTGACTTCATTGAGCAACAATATAGCACCTATTTTGATATTAAGATCAAGTCAAATTTTGAGGATAACAAGTTTGTTAAAGGATATGTGCATTAGATGTGGTTCTTATAGCTCACTTATGGAATGAGCTAGGACATTTATATTTTTCCCTCAGAATGTTTACTATTGGTGACAAAATGATTGTACCATTATAAAGTAGCTGCATGCACAGTCAATTGCATCAACAAGGCATCATCTAGACCAAAGTTGATCACCAGAAGAGGCCCAGAGAAACTGGTTCATGTTTCTCAACTCAATCATGCAAATTTCAATTTCTTATACAGAATGAAAGGAATGGAATGAGAATGAGATTAATTAGTTAGTTACATCACAATGAGTGGAGTCGTTCCTTTTGATAAATCTTCTCCATAATTTGATGGGATGATCATTCCTTCATTTATTAAAGGGATTCAACTACAATCTTTTTTGTGAACTAAAAACAGTCTTTAATCTCATTATCATTCTATCAGTTCCATTCCTAGCTACTAAACAGGACCTTACTACCATCAACATCCAAGTTGCAATCCTCACGCCATTCTCCAGTGGAACAAGTCAGCCTATATATTCTGGAACAGAAACTATGACAACTAAGGCAGCAACATTATGCTTCCGAATGAAAAGTAGAAGACCTTGGACATAACCAAACAACACCGGCGTAGATGAAAACAATTGCCAGCAAAGCGAGAATGTTTCCCTTCGAAAAGTAGTAAAGAGAAGTGAGACACAACAAACAGCTGGAAATGACTGACTGATTCATCGACTGGTACCAACGAGAAGGTGATCACCTTAGCAGCTTCGGAGTCCATGGTACCAATACTCGAATATCTCCTTCTCTTCAAGGCCGGTAAATAGCTACCATCAACGGTCATCAGAGCATGGAGAACGCCAATGGCAAGCTGGAAGTGGTTCCTATGGACCGATCGATTCGCAAGACCCTCTCGGACTTCAGATTGAACCTCCTTTCTTCGTAGAGTGGGGAATCGTTGTCGCGGTGAGACAGCCTCGCGAACCTCCTCCTTGGGCCTGCCTCCCTTCGATTGGCCCTGATACGGTGAATTAACTTGAGCCTAACCCATCTTTTTATTCGGAAAATATTTAATTAAATATATATAAATAATATTATTAAAGTTTAATATTATGATAATATTGTATGTATACTTATTTAATAAAATCATCAATTTATTTTTTAAAATAAATAATACTAAGAGATTATATATTTTATTTTAAAATTATCGAACTAATGAACCGGTCCGGTTCGATAAATGGATGTGCTCAATAAAAGAATATAATATAAATTGATGGTCCTGAAAAGGGTCTGAAGGTTCCGCAGTCCAATAATCCAATTCCCATCCGGGGCCGGTTTTGTAATTAAGAACTTTTATAAGGACTGAGATTTAAAACTCGAAGGGAAATTATCAATTTAAAAAATAGAATAACGAAAAAAAAAAGAAATGCAGTAGAGAGAGAACAAAGCAAAGCTAAGCCAGACGCAGGTGGGGGATTGAGGATCATCGTCAACGTCTGTAGCTCGCGGCAGTGGGGGAGTGGTAGATCGGAGCTCCGTTCATGATGATGGATAGGGAGAAGGAGAGAGAGATTGAGCTCGAGAGTGCAATGTACACTAACTGCCTGCTCCTCGGTCTGGATCCGTCGATTATCGGCGTCGGAGGGTCCAACGGTGCCCCTCGTGTCGGTCTTTTCCGCCACTCTAACCCTAAGCTGGGCGAACAGCTCCTCTACTTCATCCTCTCCTCCCTACGGGGCCCCGTTCAATCCGCCAAAGTAATTTGACCGTTCTCTCTACACGAGTCAGGGCAGCAATTCTGGAAATGCGTTTCTCAGCCTATTCGGAATTGAGTTTATGCTCTATTTTTGGTGATTTCAGTTTTACTGACACTGAGATCTATCCAGGATTTTGATAAGGTGTGGCCAATTTTCGATTCAGCGCAGTCTCGTGATTTCAGAAAGGTGAAGAATCCATGCTTAGATCTTCTCTCGATGTTGCTGAAAGAGCTCAAATTTTGGATGATTTCCTCCTGACCTCGATTGGTTCTGGTGGATTTTAGGTGGTCCAAGGGATTATCAGTGAGCTCGAATCGCAGGGGGCACTTCCTAGGAGCAACTCACGCGTCTCCTCCCTTGCCACATGCTGCGGACCAAGGTTTTTATGAATTTCTATCTATGTTGAAATCACTATTTCATTACCGCACTCATCCATAATATCATCTTAAAATTTTCAATATGTTCCTGAGTATGTGGCAATCTGGAGCTAAGTGCCAAAGATGACTTTCTCCAAAATTAATGTTGTAATAGATATCATGTCAAAAAAATTGACAAATGGATTGCATGATCTGGACCTTGACTGCAGATTTGTTGAACTCCTGTGGCAACTTTCTCTGCATGCATTACGAGAGGTTCATAGACGGACTTTTGCTAGTGATGTAGCATCTAACCCACTGCCAGCTTCATTGACAGACGTGGCCTTCACACACGCTGCTACACTCCTCCCTGTAACAAAGGTCCCTACTGTCAAACACCTCTCCACTACCTTACAACTTGAGTTTTCATTGATGATTCTTCAACTAGTAAATATATTTATATTTAGATAGATATGTAGCAATAGCAACACTATAAAGGAACATTGATTTGATTACCATTCGGTGAATATACTGGAATTACTGTTAGTAAGTTGCTCTATGAAGGTCAAAGTATCTCCTGGTGAGACTCACTGATCCTCTTCCTGAGCATAAATGTTGTGTGTTGTCAGCAACTCTTGAATATCTGGTGAAGGAAGCAACCATATTTACTCACATGATCTGCAAAACACATACTGTAGACATGTGTCTTTCTATCACTTACGAATTTGCACCTCTTTTTTAACTCATATTCTCTCTCAGTAGATGGATAACATCTGAAAAGGTCTAAATATTTAACTATAATAAATATTCACTTGTCATTCTCCTCTTTCTAGTTTCGTAACAATGTCCTAGTAACTCATGCACAGGCTAGAATAGCTCTAGAACGGAGGCGGTTTCTGAAAAATGCTGAAACAGCAGTTCAAAGACAAGCTATGTGGTCCAGTTTGGCTCATGAAATGACTGCAGAGTTTCGGGGTCTATGTGCTGAAGAGGTAAAAGTTTCACCTGTTGGCAATCTCATAGGCAAATCATATCTCGCATAACATAATCCAGTCATTCTGTTATTATTTATGAATAATCTTAATTTCAGGCATATCTACAACAAGAGCTGGAAAAGCTTCATGAGTTGAGGAGCAAGGTGAAGCTGGAAGGAGAGCTTTGGGAGGATTTGATGTCCAGTTCTAATCAGAACTCCCATCTAGTTTCCAAGGCTACTCGATTGTGGGAATCGATATTATCACGGAAGAGTATGTTAAGTACCATAGCATATTTTATGCAAAATTTGCAAGTCCTTCTCATTCATCTAAATAGCATGGAGAAGCATATGCATATACTATTAACATTTTTATTTTCCTATTTCCTTTTTGGTCCTTTCGGTGTCATGCTTAGATGCTTGAGAAACTGAAACTTTTTAAATGTGATGTAGGTCAACATGAGATTCTTGCTTCAGGACCTATAGAAGACTTGATAGCTCACCGGGAGCATAGGTAACTTTATTCTTCATTGGTAATGCAACTTTTGATTACTCAATGCTAATGTATTTCTCTTTATCAGGTATCGGATTTCTGGGTCTGCGTTGCTCGCTGCAATGGACAGAAGTTCTCAGGTTCCTCTTGCAGATGTCTTGTCAGCTCAGCCTAATGTGTCCATGATGCATTCGGAAGAAAAAGAACAAAGTGATGGTACCAATCCACAAGGAAATGATGAAGCACCATTTCGAATAGATGATAGAAGTGGAAGAGTTCAACCTACTGTTGATGTAGCTGAAGTAATACGTCGATGGACTCATGCTTTACAACGTATTCATAAACAATCACTGCTTATGGTATGCCACCTTTTTTTTATTTCCATGCAAAGCATCTTTAGTAAAAGATAGACTATCAGTCTGAGGCCATTTTATGTTAGGCTAAGGCTAATGATGGAGAGGGACCAGAAATACTACGGAGTACACATGACGGTAGTTCGAGTGGCCATGCGGAATCTTTAGCAGCAACTCTTGCAGAACACCAGCAACACTTGGCTAGTTTCCAGGTGATGTATTGATTGAATAAACTGTGAGTGGCTTGTGGTTGTTTGTTAGCAAAGGGCTCTATTGGTTGATGTAGCATCATGAGTAACATTTCCGAGAGTTGGTAATTGTTGATTCTTCTGATCATATTCATAATAATTTTCATAGAACAGCAATTAAGTCGATGCATAATTTTCTTGATCGTGTAAGATATGAAATAAATTTCTAATTCCTGTATTAGAAATGTGATTGCATTGAACCCTGCACCTGGAGGTTCTTTGTCTCGGTTGACTGATAATTTTGTCTGTGTGCTTCTTTCATGGTAGACGAAGATGATAATACTGTAAATGAAGTTTACACTTTTCTCGTTTCTATATAGTGGAATATGGTCTAGATGTGGTGACTTGAAGTCTATCTTTTGCTTTGCCCTCTCTTATGTTCTATTACTGTGCAAGCCAAAGATTACAGTAAAGATTCTTTTCTTTTAGGTTCTCATATCCCACATTACTCTATCCTTGATACCGATCAATAAATGGTGAATGCAGGTGCTAATTAACCAATTGAAGGAAGTTGCTCCAGCTATACAAAAATCAATTTCTGACTGTACAAAGAAAGTAGATGTTATTTCTTCCACCTTGCCTCCAGTTATCAATCACTGTGCACCATCTGCATCATCCAGCCAAGCTCAGAGCAGTGGAAAGGTTTCTTGGTATCTTTAAATTTACTGTAAATATATCTTAGCTACTATTACTGTAGTTTACTTTGAGCTAACTTATTCTCCGATCAATGCAGGAAAGTAGTTCTGATAATGTCTCTGAGGTGTCATCAAAGTTATCAGCTGTACAGTTGGACAAGGTCCCCACAAGCCCTGCTGCTTTGAAGCTTCCACAGTTATTTAGTTTGACTCCAAATTCCTCTGTGAAAGGAGGGAACTTGCAAAAAAGGAATAGCTTGGCAACTGAAACTCAGCAAACTGAGAATGCATCTGAACGGAAGTTGTTTAGCCATATGCTGTCCAATAATCATGTAGACAATCCATCACAAGGTTTGTCCAATATTTGCTCGACTCGCTTTATAAGAAATTGGCCTGAGAAAAAAATGTGTTTTGATATAATTCTTATTTTTGGTTTCAGATGATGGAAACTTCATCAATAATTTAAAGCGTTCAGTGAGGGAGGCAGCCTTGTCAAATCAAACTTCTAGTTCTGATATACCTGGGGACGAGCACTCTGATGAAGGTCCTGGACACTTCTTTTTACCACTTTCCTCAAAGGGACTCTCTCATACGAGCACCGAGAGCCAGTCTGTTTCAAGTGAAAAATATTTTGTATCTCCAATCAACACGCCCTCACCTGAAGGCCGTGGGCATGATAGCCCGGCTGGAAGCAAGTATGATGATGTGCAATTACTGAATGTCATTGATGACTTGCATTCCCTCAATGACTTTGATCAAGTTAATGGGTTTCTCCTAGGCACGGGTATGAATCGTGCTACCACTGCTGCACAGAGATTATTTTATGATATCGAAGAGTCTCAGGGCCAGGTGTTCTCACCTCCTTTGCTGATGGAATCATCACTTTTGGCGGACTCTTATGAGGATTTACTCGGTATGATGATGATATATGTTCAAATTCCAAGTTTGCTTGCTCATCTGAACACATCAACCCGTATGAACTATCCTTGGACCTAAAACTCACTAATCATACATTTATTTCACCTGTTGCAGCCCCGTTGTCAGAGACCGAGGCTGCATTGATGGAGCATTGAGGCAAGTAAAGCCCCACATTTCACAAAATTTCCTTGAAATTGACTGTTTCTTCTGCAGCTTTGCTGCCATCCAGTGTGGAGGGGAGCTCCTGGTTTTGATACTGTATTTGCTTGCCATCGTATTGCATTCATGGACGGTGTAGTCTGAGACTAATGGTGCTTACAAGAGACAGATGATTGCTCAATGTACTTGATTCCCATGTTCAAATCATGAGATCGTTCTCACACGAGACGTGGAGTCAGATCCTCTTGGGTAGGCGAAAGTAACCCTATTTGTTATCCTGGCTGTGTACTTTGGCATCTCAGTATAGCCAAGGAATCTATCTGTATGTAGCTTTGGAGGGGGAGGGGTGAGGTTTTTGTACAAAGTGTAACTTTGGGGCAGCTCAACTTACTCTCTGTATGAGACCCAGCACAAACCAAGGTTCTCTCTTGAAGTGGTAAATCCTAATAGTGAGTCGCTTGCTTTCTTGCTTTGAATTGGCTATGACGAGTCTCTAATTTTGCCCGTGTGATTTTCTCAATGGTGGATATATTAATACCAAAGGGGGAACCATGTGTGGAGAAACATGTAGGGGTAATTGGGGTCTTAGCGTGGTAGCGGCACAGCTAATAAAAGCCCCACTCACCGCCAATCGATATAAGATAACCATCATATCATCATCGATCTCTGCCTCACGACATTTCCGTTTCTTTCCCCTTCTTCTTCATCTGTTCCAGATTCAATCCCTCTCATAGCAAGGAAGCTCCTTTTTCTCACTTAACCCACCCCACCCATATCGGCTCGGTTCCTGCCTCTTCCTCGATCTATCTCCGTGTTCGCTCCATGAGCGTCTCTCCTCCGCCGCGATTCTGTTCCAAGGACAGAGGCAGAGAGCGGAGAAGGCTGGAGAGGGGACAGAGGAGGAGCGAGAAAGAGGAAGTAGAGGGAGAGAATTGAGGAGGTGGGAAGAGTGTCAGTGTTTTCTTTCTCCGTTTTCTTGTTTGTTTCTCTCTGCAGAAATGCCCAGTGTGGCTGTTAAGCTCTACAGCGTCTTCTTCAAGCTCCTCCTGAAGCACCGTTTACAGAACCGGATCCAGGCTACGCCCCACGAGTCCGACCCCTTCGGCGTCACATCTCGCCCCGAGGAATCCATCGCCGCCGCCAACGCATCCTTCACGGACGGCGTTGCCACCAAGGACATCCACATTGACCCCTCCACCTCGCTCTCGATCCGGATCTTCCTCCCAGAGTCCGCCCTCAAACCGCCCGACGCCGAGTCCCAGCCTAGGCCCCGCATCAGGCAGAGCAATCCTCAGCCAAAGCACACCTCCGACGCCGCCGACCCCGCATCTCGCCGTCACAGCTACAACATCCCCAATACGAACCAGAGCTCTATAACCGATCCATACCGTGCGAGCTTCTCCCGCCGCAACAGCTTTGGGTCCAACGCCCATAAGAATGGAAACCAAGGAATCGGGTCCAGCTACGAGGCCGATAGCTTGAATATGACGAGGCCGATGAATGGCGGAGGTTTGGCATATCGAGGGTACACCCCGTTGATAATGAACGCCAAGAAACTTCCCGTGATACTGCAGTTTCATGGCGGAGGATGGGTTAGTGGTTCAAATGACTCGGTAGCGAACGACTTGTTCTGCAGAAGAATGGCCAAATTGCTGGACGTGATCGTGGTGGGGGTAGGGTACAGGCTTGCACCAGAGAATCGCTATCCTGCAGCATTTGAGGATGGGTTAAAGGTGTTGAATTGGCTAGCAAAGCAAGCAAATCTGGCAGAGTGCAACAAATCCATGGGCAGCTCGAGGGTCGGTGGAACAGAATTTAAGAAATCCCACATTGTTGATACATTAGGGGCGTCCATGGTCGAGCCATGGCTGGCTGCTCACGGTGATCCTTCCAGGTCTGGTTTCCTGCTCTTAATGAGAACCTTCTGTAGTTAGTATAGTGTACTGGACCTTGTTCAAGTTCTTCTCATCCACTTCAAGTACTCTAAGCTTGCTTTTTAGTTTTTTTTTTTTAATTTTCTCATGAACCAGAATCACTGACATGAGCTATTGTCCATGGACGCTGCACAGCCTTACTTTCCTTTGTTTTTTTGGCCAACCAGCCTTACTTTTTCTTCAGGGTATAATGGAGTAAGGTGGTTGAAGTCATTTAATATGGGCAGAATTTTAGTCATAGCTGTCTTCCATGAAGTTTCCTTTCTCATAAAAATAAACATTCTGCTTTATGGGTTTAAACCATGTAGGGGGAAGCTAGGTTTTGTTTTGTCAACTGCACTGTCCACTGAATGAAGTGTCATTATGGCTACTGATGGAAAAAATGTGCCATTAGTGCCTTTTATGGCTTAGTTTTCCATGCCATATTCCCTTGGAACTCCTACTCCAGTTTGTAATAATGAAAATTTCTACTTGCAAATGATGTAATAAATTCTTCATGTGCTCATTTATTAGCTCAGTTGTACCAAGTTTACAATTTCCATTGTATGTGCCTCCACATCACCTCATAACTATGCCTGGAAATCCTATTGGGTATCCCTCTTAGGTATGGTGGAACCATCTATATGATGAAATTCTTGTGATATTGTTGTGTTAGTCAACTGTTTTCCTTTGGTAAGATAGTAGCTGCCCTGGTTTTTGGCATAATTAATGATATATAGAAGTCAAGTGTACATGGCATTTGAATTTGTTGAATGTTTTGTGAACTTTTCTACAAAGAAGTGGCAGGGGATGATTACAGAATCTAAGATTGGCACTTGCCATTAACTCGTTTTGTTTTTCATTTAATTGACAATTGAATGCTTTAGTTTTTCCTTTTTGGCTTTTTTGATATACACAAACTGCTAATTAGGTGTTTTGGAGATCAGTTTTCTTTCCCAGATTGATCAGTGTCTGTACATTAGTTTCTTCTCCTGAACTTTTGTTTCACAAAGGGATAAATACTTTGTAATGAATAAAATCCATGAGAACAAAATTACCTGATAATTTGTGAGGTGGCAAGTTAAAATTTTGAAGGCATTTCACATCTTTCTGCTTAAAGTTCAATGTCCATGAGAAAATGTGTTGCTTCATTTGCAAGCACAATATATCACTTTCTTAACTTTATTGGGTATGATTTGTTAACTTATGTGCATTATCTTCTATTATTGAAACAGATGTGTCCTTCTGGGTGTAAGCTGTGGAGCAAATATTGCAGATTATGTAGCCCGAACAGCTGTGGAGTCTGGGAATCTACTGGACCCGGTGAAGGTGGTGGCTCAGGTGCTGATGTACCCATTTTTCATGGGAAGTATTCCCACACACTCTGAAATAAGACTAGCCAATTCCTACTTCTTTGACAAAGCTATGTGCCTGCTCCTATGGGAGCTCTTCCTGCCTAAGGAGGAATTCAGCCTCGACCATCCAGCGGCCAACCCACTCGTGCCAGGGCGTGCTGGCCCTCCTCTAAAATTCATGCCTCCTACCCTCACTGTGGTGGCAGAACATGACTGGATGAGAGACCGAGCCATTGCCTACTCTGAGGAGCTCCGGAAGGTGAATGTTGACGCACCAGTTTACGACTATAAAGATGCAGTGCATGAATTTGCTACACTTGACATGCTCCTTAAGACCCCACAGGCACAGGCCTGTGCAGAGGACATTGCCATATGGGTCAAGAAACATATCTCACTCAGGGGGCATGAGTTCTCATATTAACTGCCAAAATTACCGGTTCAAGAATGAAGGTTGAAATTGAGCCCGCAAGTTTGCAGGCTGGTTTTCTGCAGGGAAAAGGATAAGTATCAACATCTTGCTGTCTACACGGGTGAGGTTGCATGATCTTGGAGCTATTTAGTGTTATTTTTTTGGAGTTATCACTATACAGTCATTTTTGTAGGGAAAAAATGTTGAGATCAGTGGCTAGAATAGGATTAGTTTTGGCTTGGAGCATCTTCCCTCCTTGTTTTCATGTATCACTTCTGGAAAATGTGTACATGTTCGGAATTTTTTTCCCATGTCAACCATTGTACAATTAATACATTGTGCAAAGACGAAATCTTCTGGACCCTGTTTGTTTCTCTCTATTGACAGGTCGATGATCTTCTGTCCTCTGGTGTTTCTTCTCCTTTGCCATTCTCAGAATTTCTAAGGCTGATGGGCACTTAAGAAAGGAATGGAATGTGGGATATTTGCATTCTTATACCTCCTGAAAGTTGGTTAATGCAGAATCCTTTTCCCTGCTTGTAACTACTCTGAAGTTTAAGCTTGTGAAAACATTCAGATTGCTTAATGATGTAGATAATAGTTCAGCATATTGCATCTTGACATATTTTGCCATCATTGCTGTCGTGTAAACCTGATTGATCTGGCGGAGGAATAACAAGCTGAATGAATCATTTGCTTATAGTTTCTTGTATCTGCAATGTCCCTTTAGGTATATACAGTTAATGCTAAATGGTTTAAATTTTCATTACATTTTCTAGTGGTATGCATAAGAAAGGTATGAAGACTGGTAACTTTTGCACTCTTGGAGTCTAAGAAAAGAAAGTGTACTTTTGATGATACATCTCAAATCAAATCACCTAAGAGTAGTTGCTGCTTTTGTCTGTAGGTTAGCATTTTCCTTTGTTGTAAAGGTTATTCTTCTATAATTTGGCCTAACTAGCCTTTGGTTCGGCTAACGCTTGATAGTGTTCTACAATTTATTCAACTGAAGATTTGCCATTGCTACTTTCTCTATGTGGGTGTAAAGACATAATGGCATGTTTCCTTATTACTTCAGTAATCAAATACTTGTTAATTAATGTTGTCCAATACCTAATACCTGCCATGTGACAATGTCCTCACTTGAATATGGCCTGGAGAGGATGTCTGTCCAGGTTCCCTCTGAATTTTCAATCTGATGTGATCACTCAGATTCACCAGCTGGGAAGTTGAAGCTTCAGAGATTTGAATATCTTAGCCTGCATAATTGGATAATTAACGGAAAAGGGTGATCATAATCCTTGTACCAAATCAGCTTGACAGGAATGAACCTTAGAAAGGGAAGCAAAGTTCAACCGCTGGGACCCATGGCAAGTGGAGAACAAGGCCAAATATTTGAGTCTACTCCAGACCATGGTTAGCAGTTAGAGCGACCAGAAAACTCTTCTCTAGTTCTTCTTCCTCTCTCTCTCTTTCTTCTTCTCCATGGATGACATGATGGTGCTCTGTTCACTTTACAAATGGACTTTCAGCTTTTGATTTTGTATTTGGAATCCAGAGTGTCTCTCTGCTGAGAGAATATAGTACCTGACACAGAGCTCAGCTCGGGACTTTTGAGGCTATTCTTGGTTATGGGGGACTCGCCCACATGTCTGATGCAGCCTCTCTGTTATGCTTCAGCAGCTCTGTCACCAGCTGAAACTTCTAAGGTAGTTTTCTCAAGTGGGCATATCATGAACTTATTGTCCTTTCCTTTTTTTCCCTTTGAATTACATTTTTGGTGCATATCTTGCTCATTTTCTTGATGGGTAGTCTCTGATCTCTGATTTTACCTTCAAAGTCTGCTCATTTTTTGGCTGGTTATTTCACTGGGAGACATTCCTGCAGAGCAACCCCATTGATGCCCTTGGGCAGTCGGTTTCCTTGGGGAGGTTCACTTCAGAGTCCTTGTCTTGGGAGAAATGGTCGACTTTCTCTCAGAAGCGGTATGTGGAAGAAGCCGAGAGATATTCTCAACCTGGTTCTGTGGCTGAAAAGAAGGCTTTCTTCGAAGCACGTTACAAGAAGATGGCTGAGAAGAAGGCCGAGACAACCCTGCAAGAACAGACAAATGCTGCTGCAGGTGATTCAACCTCAAATAATATGGATCTGGATATGCACGTTGAACCAAAAGAAGAGGCATGGGAGCAAATGACTGATTCCCATTCAGTTTCCATGCTGGATGAAGCTAAAGTTCACTTCAAGGAAGATGGTGATGTGGATGCATCTCCATTGGCATTGGAGGTATTTCTCTCTGATATGCATATTGGTATTAGTTCACATTTATGTAATGTTTGGTGAAATCACTTCTGCATTTGTTGCAGCAGTTTCCTAACAGCACATTGGATTCAGGCAATCCCCAGTCCCAACATGGGTATGTATCTATAAGCCCCATTGACATCATATTTAAGTACAGTGTATAATCATAACTGGCCTTCTCAGGACAATGAAGAATGATGCGTCTGCTGAAAGTAGAAAAACAGGCAACAAAAGGTCCTTAGCTACAAAGTAAGCGCTTTATGTTTCTCAATGGCACTTCAGGGTTCAGACTGTATGCAAGAACACATTTTCTGGGCTTCTTTTTTGTTCAGGTGTTCAAAGTTCCTGAAAGCATGCAAGAACAAATTACAGTCACCAATTACATCAACTCCCTCTAAATTGATGAGTGAAGATAGAGTTGCAAGAAGAGAGGCAAGTCACTTTACTCAGCATCATCTTTTTCTAACTTTCTTTTGACTCTTTGGAGATCTGCAATTTTCTATCTGATCTTGGCATTTTCAGAAGCGCAAGGACAAGTTGGATGCTGAGAAGGTGCAGAATGGCCTGCCGGGAACCAAATACAAGGTGTCGCCCACTTCAATCTAATTGCCTCATCCCATTAAGCTTTACATTAGGTTGGTCCAGTCTAATGGGATTCGTGCATAAAATGATAAAGCAGGTAGCAGAAACACAGTGGAGGAAATGGCATCTCAACTGTTGCCTCACTGCAGGGCCACTTCCTTGTGATGGTGAAGAAATGAGAAGAACTGATGATCTGGTGAAGAATCTACTTCTAGCACCATAGCATTCTCACCAGTATGGATTTTCTTCTTCTAGAGAAGGTGAGGTGCTAGCCTAGCTTGTAACCAGCTGCTTAAACTTTCCTTCAGGGTACATGCATCACTCCCATCACACCAGTCCAGAAGTAAGCACAAGATGGGAGCAGAGCAGGGTGCTCCTATGCCTTCACAAGCCTCTTCCACAGAGGGCAAGGAGATACAAGAGGTTTGCTTCTAAGAAAACATTTTCAGACAGTCCCAATGTCAGTGCAGCAAAAGGGTAAGGGTTTCCTGAGGGCTCATGAGAGCACATTTCCAAGTGTCTAGTTACCAGTCAAGTGGTGTGTGTGATAGAAAGCCCCTTTGCAAAGATTTATTTTTTCATGTTCTGTAGTATGCATGAATAAGTTGGGAAGTCTGTGTTGAAGTCCAGGCATGATGCAAGGAGCATTCTTGTGGTGGTGGCATATGCTGATGGTCACTTTCTCTGTATTAGACTTCATCCAAAATTTGAAGTACAAAGGAATTCCATTAGAACAAAATGATGTCACCTTCCAATTGAGATTAATCACAGGCAGATCCAATCTGCCAATCCATTCAAGTTTGCATGAATTGCATTATTCATTTGACTGAAAAGTAGTTCTTGACTTCATCTTGACTTACTTGATACGCTGAAGCTGCTTGAGATTTGTGATTTGCTTCCCAGGATTCAGACCCTTAGGGCAGGCTCGAGCACAGTTTAAGATTGTGTGGCAGCGGTAGAGCTTGAACTCATCATCTATTGCTTCAAGTCGTTCCTGAGTGAACTCATCTCTACTGTCACTTATCCACCTTGTAAGAAATGCCATAAATTGCAGGCAGCAAAATGGAATCCATTATTCAATTGACAAAACTGAGAAACCAACTTAGCTTTTTTTCTCTCCAAAATCAAATATTGCCATACAAAATCACATCTTTGAGAACACAAAGGGAACCCACAAATTGAACATTCTAGGGCCTATCAATTAACATGCAGTCCCTAATGGAAACCTAAAGCTGTTAGCTTTCAAACCATCAGAAGTTTTCCCTTTATTTTTCAAAAGGAAAAACCATCACATATTTTCGATTCCTACAGAAACTGTTCAGAGAACAAGCCAGAGACCAAACAACAGAAAATGAAGTCTTGAAGGGAGAAGAACATAACTTCGAACAGCAATGTGCTAACTTTATAAGGGAGGAGCGTAGTAGGCTAAATGATTTAGATATGCATCCAGCAATCCAGTAGTGTGAAATTACCTTGAATCAAGGATACCTATTAATCTAAGCCAAACGCTAAACAGAAAATGATCAATCTGTAGCAATGATGCTGTAAGAAAAACTTGATCCCATTAACGATTCATACTAATGATGCATGCAACAACCAAACAAGAGCAATTGACACCGGGGAATCATCAGCAGAACATTATAACAAGAGAATAAATGTAATCAAGGGCGTTAACCTTCGTGGGTCGATGCTGTTATTACCTGTTAGCATGGAGCAGAGCAGCAGGACCAAGGTAAGACTCAGGGTTCCACCAATAGCTGGGACACGAAGTGCTACAGCAGGCACAAAGGATGCACTCGTACATGCCATCGAGCTTCGCCCTGTCCTTCTTGCTCTGGAGGATTTCCTTACCTGGGGCAGACGGCGGGTTCTTCCTCTTTAGCCAGGGCTCGATGCTCTTGTACTGGTTGTAGAAGTTCGTCATGTCGACAACGAGGTCCTTGATCACGAACATGTGAGGCAGGGGAGTGACAGTGCTATTGGGACCGGACGGGATCTTGGTGAGGCAGGCGAGACCATTGCAGCCATCAATGTTCATGGCACAGGAGCCACAGATCCCCTCCCTGCAGGACCGGCGGAAGGTGAGTGAAGGATCGATCTCGTTCTTGATCTTGAGGAGGGCGTCGAGGACCATCGGCCCGCACTCCTTGAGATCGATCTGAAACTCCTGCATCTGCGGCTTCGAAGGATTGTCAGGGCTCCACCGGTAGATTGAGAAGATCTTCATCGTCGGAGTTGCCTTCGCCTTGGGCTCCACCTGCTGCGCCTCCGCCTCGCTCGCGTGCAGCCTCGAGAGGATGACACGCGCCGGCGCAGACGGTCCTGAGCCAGTGGATGCGAGCCGGGAGATGGAGTTTTTTGCCCGACGGAGCATGGCGGTCGCCATCATCACCGGTAGTCCAGCTCCTCGCCGACGCCGGAGTCCAAGGAAAATGAGATGCGCAGTCTAGAGAGAGAATGGCAGCGAAGTCGCTGACAACGAAGAGAGAGTAAAAGAGAGAGAAGTGGGGAAGACACGCGCTGCTCCGCTGGTGTCAGATGGATTGACGTGGAATTTAGTGAGCCGTGGATGGATTCCGTGATGCCCGCACGCAGCCGTTGGATCCTTCTCGCATTAGATACTCGGAGAATAAAAGGACGACGCATCTCCTCCGTCGATTTTAGGGCACGTGGCCTATAAAAAACGAGCCGCATTAACCCATTAAGGGCCCATTAGTATCCCATCAAACAATAGGGTAATTGGCTTATATCAACTCATGTGCAAACGCCACGATTACATACAATATATAAACTCATAATATTTATTTATTTACGGGTGCGAACACATTTAATAATGTATTATTAATTGAGAATGTATTGAATCGATTCTACTATCGAATATTCTTGTTCAGTTACTTTTCTTTATTTTTATACAAAATATTCTTCTGCACGGTCTTACTGCATCTTTGTGGCGATTGATGGAGGAGAAACATAGAGCCATGAAATGATGGTTTTTAAGGAACACTTCACTGAATAAATATCCATAGGAAATCCTACAGGCAGATCAAACTCCACAGATCATCAACTAGATGGAAGAAAATAGAAACTGTAATACTGATGAGAAGTTGTTGATATGATGGATGATCTAACCAAACAACTCTAAAAACCAGCACAGGAAAACAGATACGGAGTGAGCATGGAGGCTGCAAAAGCCTGGAAGAGGGGAAAGGAAGCTGCTGCTGTGGAGGAGGAGGGCTGAGAGCTGCCTCCCTTTTCGGACCCCCACGCCTCCTCATGGGACATGACCTTCACGATCATCTTCTGCCCCTTTTCACAGTGACCCGACACGCCGCTGATGAAGTAGAATGAACCCGAGTGGTTGAACCTGTAGACGGAGTCGCCGGTGTTGGAGAAGAAGATGGGCCGTGTGGAGTTGCACTTCTTGTACTCTGCCTCTGTGATCGCCATCACCGAATCCTTTCGGTACCTGAACTCTGCCAAACAGAAAATGAAAAATGCATCACTCATTTTGCCGTATTCTTCAGAAGCATCTCTCTGCTACATTTCAGCGAGAAGGCAGTGGGACTTACGGATGGCATCGCCTACACGGAAGCGGTTCTCAGAGGCCCAGTCATTGTACACTTTGGAATCGTTTGCAGGTGGCACCACCCACCCGTCGTTGCCTCCGACCTCGAACGTAAAGCAACCTACATGACAGATGATGGCACCGACTGTCACCAGCAGCAGAACTGTCATGGACTTGGAACCCATTGCCAAGCACCAACCGGCTTATGAACTGCTCGGGTTATTAGTAGTCCTTTCTCCAAGGAAACAAGACTGTGTGGATACCAGAACTGAACTGATGTGGGCCTTTTATGGACAGAATGCTTAAGGTGGGAGAAGAGACGGTTATTCAAGAAACTGAGAGATGGAAAAATAGAAGTAGTGGGGAGTAACTGTCTCTGCAAACATCCATTGACTTGGTCAGCTGGTTCAGCAGACAGTTACTAGTTCATGTTGAATTCAGCACTAAACCAGAAGCAGATGTAGTATATGTGAAAAAGTTGACAAAAAGGGGCATTCCGAGAATTGAACTCGGGACCTCTCGCACCCTAAGCGAGAATCATACCACTAGACCAAATGCCCTTCGAATGTTTAATTTTAATTAAAATAAAATTAGGAGCAGATCACGGAGGGGCAGCAACCGGAACTCAAACTTAGACAAACACACAGAAAGTGCCCCCAAATCAATGCGAGAATAAAACCCATCTAACTCTTTGAATCACAGAAGCCAGGCACAGTTCAATCTGCTCCCAAAGGAGTTCTTTCTTTTGTGTTTGAGTTAATGGCACTAGGATCTTACTTATGTAAAAGATACAGGCTACAGCTAGCAAGAAGGCTGTGTGTTTGAGGCTGCTCTGGTTCTTAACAATGCTATCCTCCTCAAGCTCACAAATTCAGTAAGGGATGAACATGAAAGAATTGTATCCCCGAGACCGGGAGGAAGAAATACAAAGCTAAGTTATCAAAATTTGTATCTTCCAAGTGTACTATAGGCAAAGAATGATTAGGATGCCCCAAATACCTGCAAGAAATGGATGATGGGGGTAAGAGAATAGATTAAGGAAACTTTTGAAAACAAATGCATATCACTAGTTCATGCTTACCCCTGCAAGAACATCTCTTGAGAGGCAAGATTTTGTTTCCTTTGCAGCTTCCATGACAGGTCGCTTCTGCTTGAACTGGCGGATTACTTTTGGCGCTGGCTGCACGACAGGGCCCTCACTTTTCTCTCCTGAATCCTCTCCCACCTTTTGCTTCTGTGAATAAATATATAATAAATCATCAAGGGAACATACACTGGAATGTAGACAGTGAATGAACAAACAGTGGTCCTCTAGTAGGATGACTAATTGAGTTTTTGAAGAAAAAGGGTGATGATGAGGTCATACCTTCTTGTGTCTTTCTTCTATGGCCGCCAGAGCTTGGGATTTCTCAACCTTAGAGAGATAGAAATCACGTTCCCTTGTAGCAGCAGATAGTTCCATGGCTAGCTTCTGCTCCCGGATAGCATTCTTATGGGCTGCATCAATGATCCACATAAACTGGATTGATTATTGGATCTCAAAAACCCATTAAAAAGACGCTTAAGGAGGCAATTGTACCAATCTCCTCGGTGAGATCATCCCACTTGAACTTGCTCAAGTACTTGATGTTCCATAGATCATAATACCATTGAGACCTTTTCCTCCCTCCTGTGTAAATGGAAATATGTGAATTTGAAAAATATAAAAAGAAAAAGGAATGTGACAATGCAATCTGGAGCCACATATTTGAAAGAACAAGGTTGAAATTTACCTATTTGTTCACCATTCAACATGTTAGCCACCAACTTTGCGACAGTTTTCTTGGTGAATTCAACCCACCTAAAAAAATTAAAGGGTTCAACAAGTGACGGTTTCCTATTATAATGAAGTATGACAGATGGCTTTGGACTTAATAAACTAGTCTTCTAGCATGAAGAACAGCCGGCAGTAATTATCTTGCAATGTAAGTTCTACTGTGTTCCATACACTTACCCTTCCGAAAATTCCTGTCCTCGAAAACCACCACCGCGTTTACGCTTTATTTGAGCAGCAGGATCTGCAAATGTTTAAATTTTATAAGCTTTCATAGGGTGTGACAGTCTCTAGGGCCATACATCAGTATGTGTAGGAAGTTCACCTTCAGGTGCTAGATATATTCTTTTTATCTCCCCATATTGTGAGAGAATCTGACGAAGCTTAACGTGATCCATGTGAGGAGGTATCCGACTTAGGTAGCAGATTCCACGATTGTCAGCTTGAGAAGCTTCTTTCAATAATCTCGCTTTTCTTTTGTTTTTCTTTGCCATATTCTTGTCATTAATTTCAGAAGAAGGATTGTCTTGAAGAAGCTTCTCAGCAGCTTCATCAACATCCTCAGCAGCTTCATCTGAAGTCATCTTCCCATTTTCCCTGCTGCTGTTGAGCTCACCTTCATTACCAGACAACACACCATTTGAACGGATGGATTCATCAAAATGCTGTTCTTCGTTGTCTTTCAAATGTTTCTTCTTTCTCTGATTGCTACCTTTTCCTCCCCGTCCATTGGCATCTAAAGAAATTTCTTCATGAGGAGCCGTATCATTAGGCTCACTGTGATCCTCGGATTCAGAAGTCTCCTCCAACATTGTCTTCACATTCTTCTCTTTATTTCTTGTTTTCTTTCCATAGTCAGTATCCACATTGCTTCCATCTGAAGAACTCATAGCAGAGACCTCGTGTTCTTCCAAAACTGTCAATGAAACCTGTTCAAATAAACATTTCATAATTCCAGAAAACTTGAAACAAATCGTCGATTTCTATCACAAATCAATCTCAGCTCAGAACCCGGAAAAGCAATCAAAAAACAATAGCAATCTGACAAACTAATGCCAACTTAATCAGACTAATACATTAGCAAGACGTCCTTTCGTGAGCACACTCACTAGTATCTCTCGTTGCTGGTAAATCCAGCAGGCAGTAGTACAATCAGAGAAAGCATGGTGTAAGTCGCAAACTGGGTAGAGCAGAAGCAAACCAATTGGAGCGTACTTCGATATACCCCAGCTAAAGGAGCAAAACCAATTGGAGCGGTCCGATAAACAACAAAAAAGGGCACCGGGCCTCCCTCGGTATCAAGGTGAACTGAATGGCAGAGGAAACGCATGAGGAAGAAGAAGAAGAAGAAGAGGACATTAGGGTTTATAAGTCAAACATTTAAGAATCGCCCTGACCGCTCCGGCCCAACCGGCTTTATATTTAAAGGAATAGTGAGAACCGGCCCAACCGGATTTTATATATAAAGGGATAATGATAACCAGACCGTATTTATAGCCATCAGGGTGGGTTTAGGCTTCACCATCTTCAAGTCATTGCTGGATTCCCACCTCAGAAAAAAGGCAAATGGTTTGCAGCAAACAAAAGCATTGCCGTGCCTTACCTTTTTAGTGCATTGCCAAGCAAAGAGTGGGAACCCTCAATGCCAATAAACATATGGTGCATGAAGACCCAAAGAAGCCCATATTCCTCATCACATCAAAGCAAATAAAGGACCCAACTATTGAAAAAGTAGTTCTGGTGGAGCAATAACAAGGCTTGGCTGAGATTATTTTGATCGAACTAGACATGTTAATCAATAAAAGCAAAAACACCCAACAGCCCAAATGAATAAAGACCAAATGACAGATCACAATTTCCACACCATTTATCAGAAAACTACCTAATTTATCATCTAGATCTCCTCTCTTTTCATACATAGACATCTACCTTATACTGTTAGCAAACCAAACATTTCCTAGTTTTCTTGCTGGTATGGCAATAATAGGATGAAAGCTATCTTTGACTAAGAAGGCAGAGGCCCAAAGCAATGAACAAATTATGCAGAAGCTTCAAGGGGGAAGCAACCAATAGCCGCTGGAGAAGAGCTATCAAGGTAACTGGTTCTTCGAGAAGGCACACTATGTCCCTCCCTCCTAGTAGAGCTTTATTCTTGTTTGTATAGGGCTTCGGCAGATTGGGCAGGAGTTTAGGCTTTGCCCGCAGTCACAGCATGTCTGTGTAATCAAAGAAGCCGTAAAGAAAAACCAATGAGACTAATTAAGAATGGAGATGTTCCGCAAGCCAATCAAGCAGTGGATCCATATAATTATTTGAAAGCAAGGATCTAATATGGTTTTCTCACAAAACATCACTGTGCATAATAATGATCTATATTCTACCCTTAAGAAAAAAATGAAGACAATGACAGGAAAAATATCACGTTTACCTGATGACCACAGCCAAAAGCCATGTCCTTCACATTGGTCAGACAAATAGGACAAATCTGTGAACAATATAAGATGGATCAGAACATGTCCTGATGCATAACTACTAGAAATTCATACCAGAATTACAATGATAAGATTTAAACTTTGCCCTGAAAGCCCACAGAAAGGCAACCTGAAATGCTCAATAGTGTACTGTACGCCTGCCTACTTTAGAAAATCAAGGAGAAATGGACAATAATGACATACCTGGTTGTCATAGGCAGAACTTGGAGCAGAACCAGCTGAGCTGGTCAGAGTGCTATCCACTGGATAAGTTGGAACAGAAGGCTCAAAGCTTGTAGGGTAGGAAATCTTGGTGCTGCTTGCAGTAGGAAAGTTTTGCCCAGGTGGAGGAAGAGGAACTCTCCGAGAAGCACTGCCTTTTGGATTGCTGCTTAGACAAATATCATACCCCAATTTTCATCAGCAAAAGCATATTTAACGATTGTATAATAAGTTGTTACATTTTTCTGAACCAGCAAAATTGGAGAATGCTATTTCATACCCCAACAAGTTAAGCTCTATGGTTGCCTTGTATTGGGAAGGTATCTCCATCAAAGCCGATAGAGCGAATTCTGTCTCCTTCCGTGAATGTGACACATTCTTTGACATGATTTTTGTGAAATTCACAAACTGAGGAAAGAATATTTTTTTAGATCAGTAGATATGACTGCACAGAAGAAGAGAAGCAAAGAGAGCATGAAAACAGGTTAGGAAACACACACCTGGAAGTTATCAAATTCTCGTTCAGGAATATTGTCATCAAATTCCTCCATCATGTCCCATGGACCATCTCCAACTCCAACCAATATAATCGAGAGAGGGAACTTGCTGAAAATGGAGATGGGTCATCAGAAACTGTAGGCATGAGGAGGGAAAACAATTTAACAATAAAAAAAAGTGTACTCCCCACCTTGCCTCAACAATTGCTTCAACTGTCTTCCGCTCCTGTGGGCTCAGCTGCCCTATCTCAGTATCTACACTTCTGGTTACCTACAATATACCATACCAACATAGATAAGATACATAGTATGAAAATTATAAGACTAACTTTTAAGTGTTTTCAATGTGGATATTTGGATAAAAACACATTCTAGATCCTTTACTCCACATTTAGAAAAACAGATAAGATTTCATCCGATAATTGACAGTCGTCTTTAAAGTGCACTAGGAAGCTCGATACCTTTTCTCAGTGTTTTCCACTAAATTAGATTTTACATAAACTTCTATAGTAAAATGTATACACTAAGAACAAAGATATACCTGTCCATCTGCAATTATGAGCAGGACATGGTACTGCCCCCCACTTTGCTGTACAATGGTCATGGCCATTTCAATGACAGGTGCAAAAGATGTTGGTCCTGAACAGAACAATAAAGATGAAAACAATCATATTTTCCAACTGGTTATATGGGATCAGATAGGAAATATAAGAACTCGTACCAGCAAGTCTCAGGTGAGGAACAATTTCCCTATACCGATGCAGAACTTCCTCAAACCCATTGCAGTATCTCTCATTAGGATGAAAACTAAAGACATTTTGGTCGTGTGTTGATGCTGAAATACACGATAAGAAGCAACTTGTCATCCATGAGTAAAGTACCATCCAAAATAGAAGTTTTCGGGACTGTTCCTATCATAATTAGAATCACTAAAATATCAACAGTACCATCTCCAAACCCAAAGCAGGGAATGAAGTTATCTTCATCAAAAGCTGCCAAGGTTTTCCCAACAATTGATATAGCTTGCTCGTATGGATTAAGGACACTTCCAATGTGATGCAAACTTTGCCTATTAAATGACTTTGCACCTGTCGCACATTCAAACAGATCAAGTTGAACTATTATCCGAGAAAGGAAGACCATTACCACCGCGAATGTATAAATTTACCTGTCCACTCATTACTCTTTGTGAAATCAATACCAACAATAAGATTGGAAGACTCGAGACCAGACCGTGCAAGTGCCTCGGTCACCTACAAATTTAAAAGATTATTAACTACTTCACCTTCATAAGAGTTAAAGAAAGATATCTAGTCAAACAGTTCTTATTTCACAAAGTAATCCAGTATCGAGATGATTGACATTCAACGGACCAATAATCTCATGCCATCAAAAATGTTTTCAGGTCAATCGAATCCCTCACTCAACTGGAAGCAATCGCTCTCCTTTATGGCAAATACAAAATTTTAACCAGGAAGAGACAGGACAAGATGCACTGAAGTACTAATAAAATTGATGATCCGGATACACAGATCTAATCATGAAAAGATATAATATAGGGCCAGTAAGAGAATAACAGCATATGCAAACATTCCTCTCACCTGTTCCAACGTGTTGTAGTTATCTGCAATTCTCGAGTACCTTCTATCAAGCTTCTTCTTACTATCACGTGCCCGGCCACCACTAAACTCCAGTGGGGGAGGATACGGCTGATGAGGGGGCGGAACTGGTGCAGCATAGGACGGTACTGAAGGCGGTTGAGGTGCATAGGATGGTATTGAAGGTGGAGGGGGTGCATAGGATGGAATTCCAGGATTATTCGCATTTTCTTGGTAGTAGGGATATTGTGAATGCCCATAATTGCTATCGCATGCAGAAGAGCTCGACCTGTAGGAAAAACTCTCCCTCTCCCTACGACTACCCTCCCTCGTAAGCTTACCCCCCATCAACCTCAACGCTCTTCCCTGGTTCTATACTCCGAAGTAGCAATGGCTCCTCCTGAGCGCTGTTGATTGCCTTCTCAAGATTGATTAAACAAAAGCTGCAATTTCGGACCTTTCAAGCTTAGACGAATGTATAAAAAAACTAACAGGGTTGAAAGCAATAAACCACAGAGATAGCTTTAAAACAAACTGCAGTGCAGATTAAGGGGCTTCAGTCTTTTTCGACGAAAGTTCCACTTTTTTGGGGCTCACAAAACAAGGAGTTAAAAAGGCAGCTGCAGATATATATGTATATATTCTGCAAGTGACTTTAAGGTGGGAAATCTACACAGCAGTCTTCATTATGATTTCCATATGGGACACTTATCTTACAGATGTTCAAGATACTTCTTTTACAACCAAAATTCAAAACCATGGCAGGCATTCAAAACCCATCTGAACTTTCCCCCTAAAAAGCCCTCCAACATTGAATCTGGGAATATCGGGTTCACCTCAATAAATGCATTCGACAGTCGGAACAGAAAACACGGAACATACCAACCAAGAGATCCCCAAACAGTCGCTGGGCTGGTGGCAGGAACGGCAACGATTAGCAAATTACAGGCACTTGAGGTGCAGCTTCGCGTACGGATGACAGGTCCAGCTCCAGCTCCAGCCAATAATAAGGAGGGGATCCGATGCTTAGAACTTCCTCTACGGAGATCTTGGGCTACGAGAAAAGGAGAAGCGCAGAGAACTGAACCGTTTGAAATCGGTGGACAAGGAAACAGTCTTTTGTCAGGAAGACGAATGGAAAGGGGACCTCTTTTTGATAACTAAAAAGGGATGACCAGATGGATATCCATGAGGTGCAAAATGATTGGGCAGCAACATTGATACTTTAATGGTTTTCTTGAATCAATGATCGAATATCCCTGAGGAAGTTGGGATTGACGAGCAGACACTCAAACCCACCAAAGACTGATCTGATGCTCGTTGCTAATTGCTATGCTACCATATCATCGTCAAAGCGCAAAATTTACCCTCTGGGTCGGATAAGATCCCTCCCTCCATTCACTTCACCTAAGGGAGACAAACAGGGACAGCTACAAAGGCCCTAGAGCTCCATCAGACAACTATGAGGTCCAGCCCACATAAGGTCAACAGCTCTCAACAGAATCACCCCTAGTGAAGCAGCATACTGACTACCAGTTTCAATACTAATCCATCACTCATAAGAATGGATATGGGCAAATATTTCATACAATCAATCTAAAATCTATAGATTCAAAAAAAAATTTCAGGATTTTATACTCTTGAGAGAGGAATACTTGCCAAAAATGAATTAAGGAGAAAATTGATCCCAAATTATTTAAAATTGAGAAATATTATGATTGCAATGCTTATAAGGAATGTGTTTTAAATAGATATGAATACAATTATATCTCCTCCAAAATCTATGCATGGTATTCATTCATGGCTGAGAAGCTGATGAATGCTTAGGTTTGAGAAAGTGGCCACTCATTTTTCCTCACCTGTAGTCACACTCTTTTGTACAGGGTTAGTGATGATGTAGAGGTTGCTAAGAAATCCTGCACCCTTTCTTCAAGATCAACCAATGTCTACACATTAAAGCAGTGTTTCCACACTCTAGAACTCTACAACAAAATTGTTTCTTCTCATAGTAAATAATTTTACTGTGATGCCATGACAGCAGGCAACTGAGCAAACTTTCAGAAAACAGGGAACATCAAGCACCCAGTGAAGATAACCCCAGTGAAGAAGGCTGAGGCTAGTTCTAATGATCCAAATGTCCAAAGAGTGCAATACAAGACCTTGGAAATACTGTTTCTCCCCCTCCAACAGGTACAACAAAGTTAGGCATCTGATGATTATGGTGATCTTGTTTGTCTCACGAATTGATAGAGTTCTTAGTTTTCTTCTTCCTCTTCTTCACTACACTAACATTTGTTTCGATTTCAATGGAAGCGCTTCTCTTTCTGCAAGAGCAATCGAAAAAACATTGAAATCTAGTCTCACTATGAAATGAAACTGCAGAGAATTATAGCACAAAATGAAAGGAGTGAAGTGAGCTTACTGTGATCGATGGGGAGTCTCTTCAGACCTTCTGTTATCACTCTCTTGTGGACCATCGAATGCTGCAGGCCACATTCAAATTAATTAATATTAGAGGAACATTGTAGGGTTCATGGGAAAGTCCTAGCATCAGAAGAAAAACAAGTTCCAATCCAGTACAAGTCGAAAATGAATGAGATGTCGCATATTTCTGATCTTTGATATCATTCAAAACTCAACCTTTCACCGTTTTCTATACACACCTGCTTCTTCTTCTGCTGTTTGGTCCCCAGATTCTGCATCAGACCCCCAACGATCTCCTCCTCCATCATCAAAGTCCCAGCGCTCCCCAACAGGTGGCATCCAAAAGTCGGCATCCTCCAATTCAGGATTCTCCTCCTCTCCATGAGCACTTTCATCGCCCATCACCCCCTTCTCCTTTCCCTTTTGCTTACCCTTCTTCTTGGCCTTCTCCCTTTTACCAACTTTCTCAGGAATCTCTTCACCAACCTCATCCTCCCAATCCATCTGCCCTAGCTTTTCCTCTTCTTCTTTCTCTGCCCATTGAGTTGAAAAAAATTACATCAACCCCAAAATCCACAATCACTCAACTCCCATAGTTGATGTACAAAATACAACTATCATAACCAGGTGAATGAGCAAACCTAATTTGT
Organism: Trapa incisa; assembly: GCA_030064435.1. Classification (NCBI taxonomy): domain Eukaryota; kingdom Viridiplantae; phylum Streptophyta; class Magnoliopsida; order Myrtales; family Lythraceae; genus Trapa; species Trapa incisa. The sequence continues at coordinate 11,985,230 of CM057769.1, read as the reverse complement.
TAAGGAACCGTTTTCCGTTGATGTGCTTCCATATATGTTCTTCAGACTTATTAATTTTATCTCCTGTCAACTTGCATAGCAGCTTTGATCTAAACAACAAAAACACGTCATTATTTTCTCTCTTCAATAATCTGTTAATATATAAAGGAAGAAAACACCAATCAAAGAGCACAAGATCGATGAAGGAACAGCAGAAACTCAATAGAACACAAAGATTAATCTAGGTAAAATTGCTCTGCGGGCAACCAATTCTCAGAACCCCAATAAATAACACAGACATATCAAGTACCGATTGGCTCTTTCATCTTAGGCCAAGCTCAATCAGGACTCAGCAGAATATAATTCAGCTTAACTTTGGATTTTAAACTCTATAAAACCAAACAGCGAGAAAAGCAATCGCGATAAAGAAGAAGGACAGATTTTTCAATCACCGGCTATCTGGGTCCTGCGTGAACATATTGAGGGGAGGCTTCTTGTTGGATAGGGCGTAGTCGATGAGGCCAAGACGACACCGCTTGCACTGGGAGTATGACTCCCTGTCCTTCTCGAAGAGCTCGTGGCCCGTCTCCACGCATTTTAGGCGGCCGTTCGGAAGCTCAGAGAACTTCGGCTGGCCCAGCAAGTTGGCTCCTTCTTTCTCAACCTTCTTCTCCGCCGCTGCCATGGTCGCCGCTGATTGGAATGCAAGTCCCAGGAACAACAGGCAACAGAAGTAGAACAGAACAGAGCTCGAATGGTTGATTACATGATGATGCAAACGACGTCGTCGAACTGTCTTTCGGATGAAACTACGAGACAGTTATCTAAACTTGATAATTTGTCCCACTCTAGTCCCTATCATTTTCTTTTTGGCTAAAATCACAATTAACTCCAAACTTTTAAGTATGCATGCCCTTGAGGCTCTATATATTGAGGCCAGTAGATGGACATAGGCATGCACCCAGTTGAATTTCCCATCTGTTTCGACCTCCGATGAAGCTCCGGCGAGTTTCCGTCAACTGGGTACTGGTTATACTACTGGCGGTAGGGAGAGGAGGAGAGGGTGATATTGTTGCAGCAGCGGAAGTACTATCTTCACCGCCTTGCCAATTCCCGGCGATCTACAACTTTGGAGACTCCAACTCTGACACTGGCGGAATATCGGCCGCGTTTTATCCCGCAGGGTCACCCAGCGGCGAGACTTACTTCGGCCGGCCCTCCGGTAGGGGCTCCGATGGCCGCCTCATGATCGACTTCATCTGTAAATAAATACTATCCTCTTGACATTTTGCTCGCAGTCCTAGTCTGCTGTAATATGGTCCAAATACTACTGCTACATTATATATATATATATATGCAGCTGAGCACTTGGGTTTGCCATACCTAAGCGCATACCTCGACACTATGAGGACGAATTACCGGCACCGCGCAAACTTTGCCACTGGTGGGTCGACTGTCAGGAGGCCGACGGAGAGCTGGTTCCTCAACGGAGTCAGCCCCTTCTCCCTCAAGATCCAGACGGCGCAGTTCGATCAGTTCAAGGTCCGGTCCACGTATTACTTCAAACAATATGGTAACAAAAAAGATGATGATGATGATGAGATGAAATTACGAGACAGCAGGCTCCCGAGGCCGGAGGATTTCTCGAAAGCGCTGTATGTCTTCGACATAGGGCAGAACGACCTCGCGGCGGGGTTCCGGAACCTCGGCTATGAGCACCTCGAAAGGCTTAATGAAACCATACCTGATGTAGTAGAGCAGCTTGCTGCTGCAGGTCGAGTAAAGTCCCTAAAGAGATCAGTACTTTTCCTAGTTTATCGTAGTGCAGTTTGAAGGTCCCCTTGTGGGAGTCCTAATAAAAGAACTTCCTTTATTAACAGCATTTATATGGGCAAGGTGGGAGGGCCTTCTGGATCCACAACACGGGTCCGATTGGGTGCCTGCCGATCACCCACCGGTGGGTCGTGGATCCCGTGGACGGCTACCTAGACGAGGTGGGCTGTGTGAAGGACCAGAACCGAATGGCCTCGGAGTTCAACCGGCAGCCCGAGGACAAGGTCCGGCTGCTCAGGGATGAGCTCGCCGGAGCTGCACTGACCTACGTCGACGTCTACTTGGCCAAATATGAACTCATCAGTGGTGCCAAGGAACAAGGTATGCTTATCGTGAAAACAGATCCTTTATTTTCTAATACAAAGAGGAAAAAAAAAGAGAGAAAGTGGCGAAGGATGCTATTTCCGCTCAACTTTTTGCACTTAATAAAGTAAAAAATTTAGAAAAATGAAGTAGAGAGAAATGGCCTATACAGTGTTATTAAATTTATTATAACATTTTATTTATATACAATTTAATAATAAATAATAAATTGTTAAGTAAAAAAAATAGCATATATAATAACATTTTATTTATATACAAATTAATAATAAATAATAAATTATTACAAATACATTAATATATTAACTACCGTAATAAATCATTATATTAAATTGTATGATAAATACATATTAATATATACAATAATTAAGTAATATTTTAATTATTATTCCCCGCAATTCATAGAATATTTAACTTGTCTTCTAAAATAGAGAAAGTTAGAATGGAAATCTTTGGTGAGCAAATCCGTCAATTAATTAGTAGTTTCTATAAAACGAACATACTTGTTAACAAACAAAATAAAAATCAATATAAATATATTTTGTACAAGCATGGAAGACGGGTTGGCAGTGAGATAAATAGCTAAAATATTATCGCACCACAAAATTCGAGAATTAGTAGAAGAGATGTCGAGTTATTTAAGAAAAGACTGAAGCCAGATTAGCTCAGCGGTTGCATTTACAAGACTTTTGTACTCGATCTCAGTACTAGATCGAGCGACTGTTCGTTGTTTTTTAAAACTTAATGAGATAAAATTGTGGCCAAGAAAAATTGTAAAACCACTAACAGAACGTCGATCATCCGGATTTTCGACCTAGTCAGCGTCAAAAAAACAGTGAATACCAGAAGAAAGATGTCGCCAGAAAGTAAAACCATGATGAAGTGTCCCTTGAAGATAGCGAAGAATGCGCTTAACAACAATCCAATGAGTAGTGGTGGAACGATGCATAAATTGACAAACCTGAAGAACCACATATGCGATGTTAGGTCGAGTGAGAGTGAGATACTGTAGAGAGCCCACAAGTTGACGATATTCAGTAGGATCAGGAAGAGGAAGACCATCATATTGTGAAAGTCGGGGACCAGAGACAACTGGCATGGAAATGGGCTTACAAGTACTCATGGCAGCCCGGGAGAGAAGATCACAAATATACTTCTACTGTGTGAGATATAAACCATGAGAGTGAGCAGTAACTTCAATGCCTAAAAAATGATGAAGTAGACCAAGATCCTTAATAGAGAATTCTCTATGAAGGGCATGAAGGGCATGAAGGATGTTCCTAATGGGTGCAGCAGAAAAACCAGTAAGAATGATATCATCAACATAGATAAGTAGAAAAATAACAAACTCACTCGTGCGGTAGATAAATAGAGAGCTATCAGCAATAGAGCTACAAAAACCAAGTTGATGAAGATAGGAACTCAGGCAGAAGAACCAAGCACGAGGAGCTTGTTTGAGGCCATAGAGAGATTTGCGTAGACGACAAACATGGCTAGGAAAGCAAAGATCAACAAATCCAAGGGGTTGATCCATATAAACTTCCTCATTGAGATAACCATGAAGAAAAGTATTATCCACATCAAGCTAACGAATGGTCCAATTGAAAGATGCAACAAGGGAAAGAATTACCCATATAGTAACATGTTTAATAACGGGGCTGAAGGTATCATCATAATCAAGACTAGGACACTGTGAGTAGCCCTTAACGACAAGACGAGCCTTATATCGAGCCACTAAGCCATCAGAATGATGCTTGATTTTGTAAACCCATTTGCACCCTACAATAGGCCGACCAGGTGGAGCGGGCACGAGATTCCAAGTCTGGTTGTGAAAAAGAGCGACAAACTCAGTATGCATAGCCTTAACCCAAAAGGAGTGACGAGAAGCTTGGGAATAAGTACGGGGTTCCATAGAGGCAATGAACACTATAGGATCAATAGTGAAGCGCCATTGAGGTAGACTGCCATCTTGAGAGCGAGTCACCATACGTGAAATTGGAGGTGGAGCAGGAGCATGATCCAATGTAGGAGAGTAAGATGGTGCAGCATGATCATCTTCAACAGAAACAATAGGTGAGTCAACTTGTATTTGTACAGGAGATTAGGGCAACATACCTGAGTCTGGAGCTGGAGACGGGACGGGTGTGCGGAGATTCACCATAGGAGGGTGCACGGTAGGAGGAGGGGAAGGCATACATGTGGAACTCGAAGAGGCAAATGGAAAAACAGATTCATCAAAATGGACTATGCGACATAGAAATATACGTCTTGTTTGAGTATCAAGATAACGATATCCAAGATAATTGAAGGGATATCCAAGAAACACACAAGGAGTTGAACGAGGTTGAAGTTTGTGAGCAAGATAAGGGTGGAGATAAGGAAAGCAACGACAACCAAAAACTCGAAGTAACTTATAATCAAGAGTAGAATGGTGAAGTACCTCATAGGGGGATCGAAAGTGGAGAGATCTTGTGGGAAGGCAATTGATAAGGAAGACAGCGGTCTCAAAAGCAAACGACCAATATTTGGCGGGAACATGAGAGTGAATAAGAAGAGTAAAATCCATATCGATAATGTGACGATGCTTACGTTCGGCAGATCCATTTTGTTGAGTTGTGTTTGGACAGGAGATCCGTTGGAGAATACCTGCAAATTGTAACTCATATTAGAAAGCACTAGAAAGAAATTCTTTAGCACCATTAGATTGGAGAGATTTAATCCGTTAACCAAGTAAATTTTCAACTTGTAAACGGAAGGCACGAAAAATAGAGAGAACATCATATTGTTGTTTCATAACAAAATACCATGAAAATTTGCTATAATCATCCAAAAAATGAACATAATAGTGATGACCTGTAGAGGAAATAATGGGGGCTGGTCCCCAAATATTTGTGTAAATTAATTCGAGAGGATGGGTACTCTTATGGTGAGTGACTGGAAATGGTTGTTGAGTAATTTTACCACAAGAGCATGAGCCACAAAAGGGTAAGGGAGAAATATTACTCATTGATAAATGATCTGAAAGCACACGACTCATAATTTGAAAAGAATAGTGGCCCAAACGTTGATGCCACCTAGGAACAGACTCTATGCGACTAATACAAACAATAGAAGAAATATTACAACGAGTGTGTAAATAGTAGAGACCGTTCCTACGACTCCCGCGGAGCAACTCCTGATGAGAAAAGAGATCTTTGATAAGAAAATGAGTGGAATAGAATTCAAAATAGCAGGAATTGTCTTGAGTGAAACGAGACATAGATAATAAGTTGAGAGAAATTTTGGAAACATAATAAATATTAGTAAGTGAGAAACGTCGGGAATGTGAAGTTAAATAGGCAGATCCAGAAGAGATAATAGGTAAACATGTCCCGTCTCCGATCGTGAGGTGCTTAGGGAGTGTCAAATCGTCCTGAATAGACGAGTGTGACAGATCATTAGTAATATGACTCGTAGCACCTGAATCGACATACCAGTCTAGATGATGAGGACTGGGTTTATGTCCATAAGAAGAATGAGCCTGAGTAGTAGAGGATGTGGGCTTTAATTCAAATGATGGACAATGATGGGCTGAGTGGCTAATGAGCTCACATAGCTGGCATATCACACTATAGGAAGAGGTGGGCATAGGAGAAGTGGGCCGAATTGTAGTGGTGGGTTGGGCATCCATCTGACGTGAGCTGAAATGTGGTCCAGATCCGCGTGGTTTGAATCCCTGTAAGGAAAAATTCCCACGATTTTCAAGAGTTTTTCCCCAGCCTCTATCAGTTCCTCCATTGCGTCCTCCTCTACGATTATGGTTTCTGAGATCACTAAAGCAAGGACGAGGTGGAGTTGGAAGGAGTCCTCGTGGTCCGCGACTAGAGAAGGCAGCAGCATGAGATGCAGACTTAGAAAAATCTGCGAGTAGGCTAGAGAGCAATGCATTACTGGAGCCGGTGTCAGTACCATATTTTTGAACTTATTGTGCATCTTGAGCAAGGAGAATGGCCTTCAGCGAATCAAGAGTTATTGCTTCAAGAATTGGTGACATTGCAAAGGTAAGAGCTTCACATTCCCTATCTAAACCATCAAATAATTTGTTCTTGATTTCATGATCTAGTTTCGGACGACCGATTTGAGCAAAAGAGGTAGCTAAGTTGGAAATGGTTGCCAAATAAGATGCCATAGGCTGTTCTCCCTTCTTCAACTCTCTCCACTGTTGATCAATAATATCCTTTTGAGCGCAGGTTTGGGAGCTATACAAAATTTCAAGCCGGCTCCAGGCGTCTGCAGAGGTAACAGCTCCGATTATCTGTAAATTCACCTCAGTAGATAAAGAGGCAATTATAGTTGTTAAAGTGAACTTATCCCGGATAGTCCACGCTTCATATTCCAGGTTGATTATTTCAAGCTCAGTAGCTCCTTCTTTTAGCATCACAGTGGATTTGGGTTGAGGGATACTACCATCTGTATATCTAAATAATTGATATGCTTGCAGCAAAGTTGTGATATTGTTTCTCCAAAGATAGTAATTAGTATTGTCTAACTTGATAGGCAATTTAGGGAATGAAGTAGGAAGGATTACTGTGGTAGAAGAACTCATATTTGTAGAGAACGATGAGAATACCACGTACGGAGAAGATTAGTTTTGAATAGAAGGTGGTTGCTCAAGAGTCAATAGTAGGCAGCAGATGTGTTCTGGATCTTCAAAACTGGAACAATACTGCGAATATTTAGGCTGATTCTGATACCATAAAGGAAATGAAGAAATTAAAAAAAAAAAAGAGTAGAGAGAAAGAGTGCAGACAGATAAAATTGTGTTGTGTTATATACATACTATTTATATACAACTTAATAATAAATAATAAACCGTTTACTAAATTATATACAACTTAATAATAAATAATAAACGGTTTACTAAATTAAGTGTTATAATAAATTACTATATTAAATAGTGTGATAAATACATATTAATATATACAATAATTAAGTAATATTTTAATTATTATTAAGGCTCCGCTAAAAGATCATATCGAGCATGTTAACTAATTTTTTTTCTATATTCGGAGAAGGATTTGGAGATCCTACGAAGATGTGCTGCGGAGTGGAATGGGAAGAAAAGTATGTCTCATGTGGGCAAACGGCAACCTTCAATGGCACAAAGGTGTATGCAGGTTCATGCAAGGACCCGGATGGTACCCACTACACTGGATTCCGGCGACGACATAATCTGATCCATAAATATTATTTTACAATTTAAAATACGATAAAATAGTTGTTTGGACGGCGAACACCCCTGATCAGAGCATGGCGTATAGCACTAAGGACTCGCAAAAGCTGGTGCTTTTGGATTGATCTCACACCTCTCTTGGATTTTATCTTTCTGGGCTTTCCCATTTTTCTGGTGTCCCATGATTTGCAGCTGATCCTGGTATTCTTGATATTTTGTTAATTGGCGTCTACCTGTCAAAACCGGGCTTGATTGGGAATTTGCTTCCCATTTGAAATGCTGAATTCATTGCAGAGTTTGTTGTCTTTTGACATCTTGAGACTGTGTCCATAAGGGTGCGTGAGAATTTCCTTTTGAAGCTTGTATTTTATGGGTCACTATAAATTGGGCACGGATGTGTCTCTATGAATATGCTGGTGAGTGCCAACCTTCGTCTTTCTTTCCTTTTTTAGGGATCATCCTTAGCCTGGTCATGAAAGTCAGCTTTCCTCATTAATTGTCACCAGCTGCATCTCTCCCCTCTCTTATCTGATCGTATGAGAAGAGACAATTGATACTGCGTAACAATTATTAAATTCAATTGTCTATAGGAGTCCTAATGAAATGAAGAGGCTTCTAATTACTGCTTGTATAGAAGTAGCTTTTAGCTTCTTCCTAAGGTAGATACTGCATCCTTGAGTGACAACATTCCATCCCTGGTTTGCTACCACATTTTCAAATATTAGGAAAAAAATATGACAATTTTTTATGCTAATATGGATTACTTATTCATCACAGTTTTTTTTTTACTCAACAACTGATCTTCACAGATCCTAGAACTACAGCTGGGATTAATTTCAGAGGTCCCAATTCCCTCATACAAAGATCCTTATCAGGAATATGCTTACAGAGTGGTGCAAATTGGATGATTCTGTGGTTGGATTGCTCAAAGTCATGGAGAGAGGGAGGGTATAGTAAAAGGGCCATTTACTCATTTACGCTGATTTGAAAAGCACTGATGGACTCCCTGGGATTGTGTGGGGAGTGGCTGTTCGATGGAAGACATGCTGTTGTTTAATTGGATGTTGTCTGCACTTGGGCATCATGAATTCTTGTCAATTGCTGCAAAATGGGTCTTTACTACCTAAGAGTGTAGTGTGAAACAGTGACTGAAGCAGAGATATTAGATATTTATCCGAGGAAGGTTCTGCTGCCTATGGAAAGGAAAGAAGTGCACTGATTATGTATGATGTTTACGTTGTCCTTTGACCAAAGCTCCAAGAATTTGGCAACATTGTGAGGTCATTTGTCTGGGGAAATTCTCCAGGAAGGTGCACAGAAGCTCCAAGACTGCTCTTTGAATGTGACCCACCAAGCCCATATGTGCCATTCACACAAATATCAATATATATATATATACATATGAATAAAAAAGAAAAGTATTTATCGCATTTTTTTTATTTTCTAATATTATTATATCAGTTACCCTTTGAAAAACAAAAGTTTGTTTTTTTTTTGTTGATGGAGAGTGGAGACAGAAGATGTAGGAATCCTACCACATGCGGACTTGTCTGTTTGTCCTTGTCTATCTGTCAAAAAGGATATTTCTATGATTAGGAAACTATGCTTATGGATAATCAACCAAAGACAAAACAACATATTCATTATAAATAAAATAATTAACCGAATTAAAATTAGAGGTCATAATATTCTCGTGTATGGGCCCGGGCCCTAACCCAAGTTCAGAATTAATGTAATATTAATCTCTCAAGGTAATTAAAAATAATTAGTTATTTATTTTTTAAAATAAAATATTTATGGATCTAATATTAAGTGTGAGCTTGATTTATAGAGCAAAATTTTATTTTATATTATATTATAATAAAAAATAAAAAATAAAAAATTCTATTAACTTTTAAAATGTTAAATGATGAAAGAATAATAAGATAAAAAGATAATTACGGAAAATGACTTGCCCCATCCGATGTCAATTATCAACGCGCAATGTCCCAAAAAACACACAGTATTGGGATAAAAAAGGTTTGACTAAAATTAAATATACCAAAATGTATAGCTTAATTTAAATATATTTTTATATTTAAAATAATTTAAATATATATTTATAATAACGATTCAATTAAAAATATTTATAAAATATTAAGTAATCGATCAAAATTTTATCTGTTATTTGAATTATCAGTAAAAATTTTGTTTATAAAAAAATTATTATGAAAATTTTGTATTTTATTTAGAATTCAGTGAGCACGTGGCATGGCATGGACCGTTGATATTTTATTTCGACTGATGGGAGGGTAGAGATAGGGCTCTCACGATCCTGGGGGCGGTTGCAGATCAGAATTTCTCATAAATATAAATTTATTTTTTATATTAAAATATTATTCGAGTAATTTATAAATATGAATTAATTTATAAATATTATATTATGCATAAAATAATCTGCATGAAGGCTTTTTCTCTCTTTCTCAAAATTTGGGAAACAGAGGAGGAGTTGATATCTGGAGAAAAGGAGAAAAACCACCAAACGGCTATAATTGACGTTACGGTTTCTTCTTCCCTCATTGCTCAACTCGTCTCTCCCACATAGAAACAAGCAGAGATTGTTGCACAAGAGAGCAGAGGAAGAACAGAGAGAGATTTCGAGTAATTTGGTCTGTTCAATTCCTGGATTGAGATTTGGAGCCTTGGGCCGTAGTTTACAGTTCTGGGTTTGGGGGATTCACGGTGGAAGGAACAAGATAGGACGGCAAACCGGGAGGATTGTATTAGCATTCGTTTGTGTCAATCCGATATCGCCAGGGTCTTCACGATGTCGGATGGGTACTACATGTCGAAGAAGACCGATGACTTATGCGACGACGTCTGTGGCAAGGTATGTCTCCCCCCTCCGAGCCACCCTTTTGTTGGCTTGGCTCCCTCGTGGATATGTATTGTTTTTGCAATTGGCTCTGTCGATTGGTTGCTGGGGAGCTATTTGTTGATCTGTGAAAGCAAATGACTTTGTCCGGGCCTTGGAACCATTTGTGGGTGGGAATGTGTAAATGTAGAATGCTCAAGAGATCGTAATGTAAAGATTTTTATCTAATCTTTGGCTGGGATTGGAGGAATGTTTATGTTTCCACCGAAAAATTGTATTTTGTTGGGTGCCATGAACGGCTGAAATTTGGCTTCTAAGATGGTCAATTTGGGTTTTACAGCAGCTTCTTATGTTTCCTTCCTACTGCTCTATGTACAATCCAAATGTGTAAGATCGGCTTTCTTTGTTCTGATGTTGCAACAGGATCGATCGGTATTCAGCATATCAAGAGTGAAATGTCTTCTTCGCGGCTTCGACATGAAGGCCATTGTTCTCCTCCTTGTTGTCTTCCCTATATTCATCTTCATCATGTACTTGCATGGTCAGAAGGTCTCCTACTTCCTCAGACCTTTGTGGGAATCCCCTCCAAAGCCCTTTCAGGAAATTCCCCATTATTACCACGAGAATGTCTCGATGGAGAATCTCTGCAAGCTCCATGGCTGGAAAATCAGGGAATTTCCCAGGCGGGTTTACGACGCAATCCTGTTCAGCAACGAGATCGACATCCTGACAATCCGGTGGAACGAGCTGTACCCTTACGTGAACCAGTTCGTGCTTCTCGAGTCGAATTCGACCTTTACCGGGCTACCCAAGAGGCTGAATTTTGCAAATAACCGGGACAAGTTCAAGTTCGTTGAGCCTCGACTAAGTTATGGGATGATCGGGGGAAGATTCATGAAGGGGGAGAATCCATTCATAGAGGAAGCCTATCAGAGAGTAGCCCTTGATCAGCTCCTCAGGATAGCAGGCATAGAGGATGATGATCTGTTGATAATGTCTGATGTTGACGAGATCCCAAGTGCCCATACAGTAAACCTTCTAAGATGGTGTGATGATATCCCTCCAGTCCTCCATCTCCAGCTGAGGAATTACATGTACTCATTTGAATTTTACAAAGACAGCAAGAGTTGGAGAGCTTCTGTGCACAGATACCAGGCCGGGAAAACTCGATATGCTCACTATCGGCAGAGCAATTACCTGTTATCCGATGCAGGATGGCACTGCAGCTTCTGTTTCCGGCGCATTAGTGATTTTATATTCAAGATGAAGGCTTACAGCCACTATGATCGGGTGAGATTTTCTCACTACTTGGACCCAAAGAGGATCCAGGATGTGATCTGTAATGGTGCCAATCTGTTCGATATGCTTCCGGAGGAATACTCATTCAGGGAAATAATCAGGAAAATGGGGCCTATCCCTCATTCCCATTCGGCCATTCACCTCCCGGCATACATCCTGAACAATTCCGACAAGTACAAGTTCTTGTTGCCGGGCAACTGCATAAGGCAAGAAGGTGGCTGAGGTTGGTTGTTGTCCGGAGAACTCAGGGTGTTACATTTCAAGCTTGCCCGCCAGACATTGAGGTCTCCCTGGCCATTGCAGGAGAGACACGGGCGAGGAAGACTCGGGGATTTTCAGAGTACTTGGAGGATAGATTCTTGTATATTGCTTTACATTTGTAGTTCAGTCATTTGTATTTTTCTGATAGCTTCTCATCTATCATAGAGCTGATTGATTTGCTGTTGTAGCACTATTGTGCAATTGAAACTTTGACCCATTCGGATCCTTGGCATCTTTCATTGATCCGATTCCAAGTTGTGCAGCACAACCATCACCAACCTGGATCTGGGTTTGATGCAAGTGCAGGGTTAGTCAACTCCACGATCTGGGTCAATTCCTGAGAATGGAAACATACATACCTGTACTAGTATAAGACTCTGCACTATTATATTCAGTCAACCTTAAGCCGAGAGCAGTCACATTCTTTTGATCTTTGATTAGGTCAAGTTTAATGCTGGTTGTGGCTGATGTATAAATGACAATGCACTTTTCATGCCCAGCATTGCCCTTGACCAAGTCTTCCAAAAGCACTTGGAAACTTAAGCCCACCAACACTAGCCATTAGTTTATCATCTACTTGGGTGATGGAGTCAATATAATATGCAAACCAAACGGCTTATCTTACAAAATGGTGTTCCTTGTCTCAACATGAGGAGAGCTTTCTGCATCCTTTTCATTCATCTCATCCTCTTTTTTACCCCTTGGGTGTGACATGGTGCTAATAATAAATAGCCCATTGACTTGCAGCCTATTATCCCTAGTTAAACCTCCCTATCATGACCATCATCTGAATTCCTTGCAAGATAATGACATCAGGCCCCTAGCCTATTTGTGGTTTAACTGTCCCGGCCCCGCACACCATCCTTGCAAGGTAGAGTACATTGGCAAGTATAGCAGCAAAGTCTGGGAAGTTGGCAGCCTAGCTTTCACCCTAGAGAATTGCATATCATAAACAGAACTATTCATGAGATTGGCTTGACCAGATCACCCGAACGAGTCAAGATCCGACTGACTCGTACTTTTTGTAAAAACCAATTTAAGGGTGTCAAAAGTCTTGACGGCTTCAACAACGCGGGGTTCAAATGGAGCCTTTGACTTGATGATGACGATGGCCCAAAATGAAAACAGAGCACCATTTGTGATTTGCTATCACGACCCCCAATACCTTCATTGTGATTAGAGTAGCATATGAGAGAGAGAGAAATGGAATGCACTTAAGATGATCTTAATAACACAAGATAGCTTCATTACAGAACAAGCAAAACCTAACCATACCTAGCAACAGACAAACCATATGAAAGAAGGAAGCCACAACAATGCAAACTCCCATTTTCACCTTATACTTAATGGTTATGGCAATATTGTCTTTAGCCACATGGATGATCTCATGAGACTGATGCTGCATTCTTAGCCCAATGCAGTCTACATACAACATAGCTTCATTACAGAATAAGCACAACAGAACCATATCCAACAACAGGAAGCCACATGAAAGAAGCCTCAATAATTCAAACTCCTATATTCATCTTACACTTGATGGGTTGTGGGCATATTTTCCAGTGGTAAAAACAGTCAGAACGGTTCCAATCCTGAAGACTTGTTGAATTACAGCAATTCCATTACTAAATAATCCCACAAAGGTCCAAGGAAAGCTAGAGCCGCAAAGAAAGCAACTTCACACTGTCCCTCAGTGTCAATTCGCATTGCCATCAAAGAAAGACAGTTCTTCAGTAAGCTACAGGGACGAAACAATACTGGGAATATACAAAAAAACAACCACTTTTCTTCGTGTGAATAGACACTCATATGAGGTCTGCTAGCCACTCCAACAGACTCTCCTGAGAGCCCAATGGCAAATCCTGCACAATATATAAAGGAACTATTATCACTTACTTTTGGTAATAGGAGCATGGAACATAACTGAGAGATGCATTGATGAAATATGGAGAAATTTACATTCTGCAAAAAATCAGGCGGGGTGTCAAATTCTAGCTTGGCAAGATCAGATAATTCACAAGGAGCATTATAGGTTCTAGTCAACTCATCGGCCCCTCTCGAGATGCTATGGCCAATTTGATCAACGCCTTGATTATTGGAATGAGGATGAGGATCAAGAATCTCTTTGCAGAGTAAAGGATCTTCCACTTCCTGAGACCCATGATCATCATATGCCTGAGATTCCCCTGCCAGCCACTCATAGGGTTCCTTGCCATCCATGGGAATATTAATAAAATTGCCCACATCTTCTTCCGGGGAAGATTTTGCTACAAGCAAAGGAGGAGCATTTGTTTTTGGGGTCTTTGGGCTTGAGCTCGGATCATTTGCATTAGTAGTTCCACCTTTTGAATCAACCTGCTTCTCTGGCTGATACCATATTTTCGATACAACAAATTCACCCTCCTCATCCTTTAGTGTCCCCAGATGGTACTGACGCATCACCCAGCAGGATTTTTCAGGCTTGCATCCCTTCCTTGAGGTTTTGTAGAGAACCATGATTTTCTTCCATCCTTTATGCACTCCATTTTCGATTACAGGTTTAGTCTTGCCTGTCTTGTGCCAGCGGACATTCTCGGTTGTTAAATTCTGGCTGCACTGAATCTTACGTCGCTTTCTTTGCCCTGTTGAATATGCATTGATTGTCCTGTGAAAGAAATGCATACTACTTCCATCCTTCTTGATCCCTGAGTAGGACACAATATAAGTATGATAAACATGGAAAAAGGCAGAACACCGACTTCTTAAAATGGCCATGACTGATAAGCAAAAGTAGAAAAGGAATCAATTAGAACAATGATTACTGCCAGTTTCAAGCATTTAATCCAACTTGTAACTTCATCCCAACTGAGAATTATACATGGACTGTCTTCAAAACCAGATCTATGAGAGGTTTGATATAGTAACTGGAGTAAGAATCCAAACCACAACTTAGTACATTGATACAATCAACCAACTGCTATCAATTACCAGAACTATATCAACAGCCTTTACCATTTATATGAAAATCAGCTGCCATTTTGCTTTTATGTAACATCTTAACTATTTAAGAGCAAATGAGGCCTCTGTGTTACCAAAAGTTGCTTTTGTCACATGAAGATATTAAGAAAAATGCAAAAGTAACATTTGAGTCATATGCGGTAATCACCAGGAAGGTTTTTGGGATGGGTATAGCATATTCCATGCCCTTCTGTAAGTGTCGGGATAAACTCATTGAGTAATGCATGGGGATTGGCATCTCCAACACCGCATTTTGCAGCCAAGTGGTCAAGCAGTTGGGCATCAGAGGGATCAAATTTCACACCAGCTGGAAGTCCAGGCCAGTCCTGACAAGTACGCCAAAGTAGCAATGTAAGGAAATGTGGATCATATTCGGTAACATGTGAAAGCCACCGATAAAATCATAGATTCATAAAAAAAATTTGCCTAATGCACTACTGTAGAGATCCTCTATTGATCCATCAAATAATAATAGTGTAGCACTGAATTCCATTAATATGCTAAGTCATGGAAACATGCAGAACCAACGGATTATTCTCCCTATTAGCAATATGAAAGACAAGGATAAGATCTGATGCACAGATTCCCATGCATCCCAATTCAGCATACTTAGCAAATCCCATGAGCTATTTTGCAAGCTTACATCATTGTTCGTGATGGAGTAATGGCAATTCGGACATTTTCCATTTGTTCCAGAGTTTCCACTTGGTGACTGGGAAGCAGAAGACCAGGTAGGATTCTTCACTTTCTTAGCTATTGTCCTTCCATTTACCAGCCAGTTCCTGCAAAATATTTATCTTTAGTATCGAAATACGATCAAAGAGTCATCTTTATTAAACGTTTTTTTTCTAAATCATTTTCCTCCTGTTGCAGCAGCATTACTGACCAATACCATACAATACTCGAATGATCAGTCATTCTTCAGACGGAACTAGTGAGTTTCTGGTTCCTGATTACAGAAAGATGGCGAGCCCGTTCTGAACAAAAACGATGATCTCCAGACTTTTCCCAAAAAAAAGAGTTCGAGTCGCCAAGATATCAGTTGGATGTCCACAAATTCAATGATCGAAAAAAGAAAACAGTAAGGAGACGAGAGATTGAAAGCTCCAGCAACAACATAATCCGTTCCATAGGTGCTGAAGACCTTACCTTGCCATTGTCGACTAACTAACGAACTTCTCAGCGGTCAAGGGGGATCCAAGTCGCGGGGAGATGGATGGACGAGTAAGAGAGACTACAGTCGGCCTCAAGCTCTCCTTTCTCCACTGGAGTACGTAAGCGAAGAGAGAGAGAGAGTGAGGGAGACAGTGACCAGTAGCACCACAGTGGGAAAGAGAGAAGGCTAATGATCGAGAGGCGGGAAAATGAGGCCTGGACGCAAAATGAAGAGCTTAGAGTCCCGAGCCTCAGCTTCGGAAGGGACTCTCGGTTCATGTGGGTCCCATCCGTTGACTAAACCTGCTGGTTCGGAAGATCCCTGAGAGAAGGAAATGGGGCTTCTGTCACTTACGTGCTACCCAAGCCTAGTTTGTGTAATCCCATTTTTACCCTCCGCCCCCACCACCTTATTATAAAGAATATTTATGTATCATTTTACAATTTAAAATACGATAAAATAGATGGATGGTGTCACTTAATTCATTGGGCCTAACCCTTAATGAGTGGCCCAATTAAGGCACGATAAAAAACCCATTTAACTTGTGATGAACACTTCTTCCAGTAGATGTGCTTCAAGCTGTTTATCCATTATAATGGTGTGATAGTGTTCGAAGGTATTATTAATCGATAGAAAATTTTAAAAAATATTTTTAATTTTATAAATTTATTCCATTTTTTATTTTATAAATAATATTTTTAATACTCATATTAAAACTTAAATATAATTGTAATATTCACTTTTAAATTCGCTATTAAAAATAAAATAGGAACCGGTTATAATTTTTATAATATCAGAAAATTAAAAATATAATCGTAATTTTACGTTTGTATTCTATAATACAATTTGAGAAACTATTATAAATTGATAAGTATTAGTGGTATTGAACTATTAGAAGCATTTGCGTTAGAAATCAAAGGACCACTTTATATCACAAGCTCAATTCATTAGACAATACCTTAGCATCAAGAGACATCAATAAGAATGCATACTTATGTGTTCTTCACTAGTGCTTCATAAAGACCCAGCAGTAAAACATGGTCAGATGCTATACATGATTCATTACTCACTGTGTCTGGTCTCTCAGCAATGAAAATGGCGCATATGCAGTTGCAGTGGTACTATATAGACGGGTTAGGGTGGCCTTTACATAAGCTCTGGCTGAGGAAATTTTATTTACTTTCCGTGAAAGCCATGAAGGACCTTCCGAGGATCCAACTGCCCACTGCAGTAACTCGAAGAGACGGTAGAAATCTCCTGCCGGCCTCTCCATTCCTCAAGGGGTTTCAGGACAATTGGGGTCTCTATAGCTGCAGAATCTACACAGAGCATGTTCTTGTACTCATCATCTCCCAAATCAGGAAGGGCCTTAGCCTTCTTGTCCCAAGGGTTCCACACAGCTGTATCAAAGGAGAACCTTCTTTTAAATTTCAGTCACAGGAAGATGAAAGGAGAATTAATTGTCACCACATAGTTTGGAGGGTAGCAGTCAGTTGTTTGTAGAACTACCAGCATCAGGCATTCCATTTTTCCGGAGCACAAAAGTTCGCTTCTTTTCATGATCTATGACAGCCATCTTGGATGGGGTGCTCAAGTAGACCCTGTCAATCTAACAATATAGACAGATACCAGTCAATTCCTAAACCCAGGTAGAGGCTTGAATGAAACTTCTGCCAAATTAGATTATTGCATGAAGAATATAACCTCTCCATCAAAGGTTATTGCATCAGCTTGCTCAGTGAACCTTTCTCGCCCCATCAAATTATCAAAGTAATCAAGTGTCTCCAAGCCTTCAAGGCGTACTTCACTGCAATGCATGACCACAGTGAAATGGGTTCAAAATTTAGACCCATGGAACTCATGACATAACAAGCTGAATCTCATGATCTAGCCTGGTTGGCATATGGCTCTAGGGAAACAAGAAGAACTTTCAGGAGCCATTCATCAAATGAAAAATAACATGAGGATGCACAGGCTTGTCCTTCAAAAGGGATGTTGTAACCTGATATCAGACACGGAGAGGTAATTGCTGAGTGAGAATGTAAATGAGAAAGGTTTGGTGTCAGTGTTCCTCACACGGGGGATCAAGATGAGCTTTCCAGCTCTAAGAGAAACACGAAGCAGCAACTCAAACCTGTTGCAGACAACAAAGAGTAAGTTTACAGAGAAAAATAACAGGCAGACCTACCTAAGTAGAGAGAAGGAATTATTCATTGAGTAGAATAATCTTTCCCAACATTTCATGATATCTGGTGTGTGTTTTACTTTAAATGATCATAAGCATTACCTATGTGGCCATGCCTTCATATCCTCTTCCTTGGACTTCAATATCAGATCCACTGAAGACTGATTATCAGTAGGAGGAAGGGGAGAAGGATCACTATCCAATGACCAAACTCTATTTCTGGCAAACCCATGCTGCTCCAATGAACCAAAGTTTCCAAACTAAAAGAGAGAAAACAGCCACATAACTTAATCTGAGGGAGATAAATCATTCACTTGACTTCAAAAGATCATTCCAGACCTGAGGAAAGCACACTGCAATGCCACCCCTGATTGCCTTCGGTGGTTTCCGAGCAGCCTGCAATCAAAAACAATGTCAAGACCTTCTAAGTAAGACATCAAGACAAACAAAGTGCAGCCAACTTCTCCAATAGGGAAGGAGATTGGGAACAAGAAAAGGGATTGAAAGGGCAAATGTTCTTCTATCATACAGAAGAAAAAAAAACCTGCTTTACCTTACTGCTCACAAAGAGCAGCTCTTCCCTCAGCTCATTCTTCCATGAAACAACCTGCCCTCCATAGAGAAGTACCTGAAATCATCCATTTCAACAGGCCTGGTGCTCAAGATAATTCAGTAAAGGATACACAAAATTGCATTGTCAGCATAACTAACCCGGTTGAACAAAAAAGCATAAGTAACCTTTGAGAAGGTATTGTGAATCGATAAGTGCTCGGGCCTATATCTACTTAAAATTCATGATTTGTAAGTAGTGTAACGTTTTCAACCTTATAACTAATTTATCCAATTTGATATTGTATTCTCAACACCCGCCCTCTAGTGGTGGATACACTTCAAGTGCAATTTTAAACCCACACTCAACCACTTTCTACGAGCCGGGTATTATTCTTCAGTCTAAAGGGGAAACAATATACTCGAGTTGGGTATTTTTTCTCAATACTCCGGTAGACCAGGAGCCGGGTTTCCAGTCTCGGATCGGGTACTAGTTTGAGCCAACATGAGAGAAATTATTGTTGACGGATAATGGCTCGTACCCATTTCTACCTAATAGTGATAACGTTTATCCAAGTATTATAAACCTACTACTAAATTTTACTGTAGGAGCAAATGCCAAAAACAAATTTTCAACTGATCATACGAATGCCTGGATCATAATCAGGATATGGATTGTAGTTTGGGGTAGAATCGCCAGGTTTTGTGGAAATTACCCAGAAATTCTTTAACAATGACAATCATATTCTACTGATTCCTCCGCGTGAAATTGGGCCATTCTCGTCAACAGGGTAACCTCGATGGGGGCAAGAAAAAGCAGATAGAACAAGTAAACAAGGAAATGCGACCACAGCATACCTCTGCAGATGATCCACTGGGCTCGGTGAGGATAACTGGAGGAAATTTATCAGGTTCAGGAGCCGAATTCAAGGACATGGTTACGGAATTCGGCCTCACCGTCGATCTAATCGTCTTCGCGGAAGGGCTCGCCCTCCCTTTTCTCCACTCCAGCTGGAAATTAATCAGAGCAAACTATCAGCCCATCAACGCTAAGCATCAGCCCCATCTTCGGAATATATACAAAATATTAATAATGTCCTGCGACGCGTTTGGCAGAAGCCCTTTTTTTCCTTGTGGTGCAAAAAAGCATTGCAGGGCAGCGGAAAAGGCAAAAAAAAAGGACACACCAAGCTCAAAAATTGAACTTGAACAGCTTCTCGATAATAGAACTCACCATAGAGAGTAGACTCGTCAAAAGACAAGAATAAGAAGAAGAAATTCTTCATGCAGTGAGGAGGAGAGTTATAAAGAGAACGTTATAAATAGCCCACAGGCCACAAACATCAACTCCCAAAGCGAAGTTGATGACAGTTCAAGAGCGGAAGACAACAAAAAGGATGACAAGGAAAATGGAAAGAAAAATCGAATGGAAACTGATGAAGGAGAAAAATTTAACACAGTTGAGTGAAGGGTAAGTTTGTTCCCGACCAGAGTAGGTGGTAAATAGTATTGAAAACTCAGTGAGAGACCAGAGGAGAAGAAGGGAGAATATTCATTTTTAAAGGCCATGGATGGGCAGAGGAACATATTCTGCAACCTTTTTTTCCTGGTCCGATGCTCTGCCATGGATAGGCATAGGAGAGAAAGCTATTTGTTAGCTCTAAGCATCCTTTGTAAGGAGCACTCCTCCCTTCCTCCTGCCATGAATAGTTGGTAGTAAGTTGCCTTCTGTTTGATGCTATGTTTTGTTGTGAAGTACCAATTGGATGGCTGACGGGACTCGGGTAGGCCCACTGTAGCGAATCTGACCACGCACCTGAATCCGTAACGAACTTATGGACCCATCTATGCATATGGGACCCGATCCGACTCACGCGAATCTGGTAAGAGTCTTGCCATCAGATTATGTCCTTCCTGTATACTCGTGGGACCGGTATGGACCCTTCTTTGAAAGCTCGGCCCAGGTGAAGTTCGGATTCCCTATCCATTTAACGGGTCATGTTCAGTATTAAAATACTCCTGCAAACCCGATCCGTTTTCATGTATATGTGACTTCAATCGTTTTAAATATATAATTTAATTTAAATAAAATATTATCAATTACTTTTAATATAATTTATATTTAGAGAGTAAAATATTATATTATAAATTAAAATTAATTAAAAACTTAAATTATATATTATATAATTACAAACGCTAAAATTTATATAATTATCATTTGCAATTTTATCGTATTAAATAACTACTAACCAAATTCAGTTATTTGGGAGTACTAATGCAAAATTATCGAATATAATATTATGTCAAAATTTGTTTTATCTGGATGATGATTAGACTAATATTCTTAATACACATGATAAAATCAATGGAAAATAACTCAAGTTTTGTTTGGGTATAATATCCAAAATATTAATTTTGAATTCCTAAATCCGTTATGGATAGTCCTGTCTCATGCATATTATAAATTAATATTTTTTAAAATAAATAATTGATTAGTTTTTATAATCTTTATTACTAATCTTTTTTTGAACAAGTTAAATATTTAGACTTAACTATAATATATATTTTATTGAGCAAAAAAACTATAATATATATTAACTATATTTATCTTTACATAATTGAAATTTTAATTATACAATGTAAAAAATATTAATATAATAATAAGAAAAATACATATGTATAGATGATACTTATAAATAATTGATTTAGATATTAATAATTAATAGTTTGTATTAAGCTACATGAAATATTATTAATAAAAAATTAGAAAAATAAATTTTTTATTTTATTTAAATTATATATTAAAATAATTAACTTATTATTATAATAAATAATTGATATTAATTATATAATAATTATTATATAAACATATTTTATAATTATAATATAAATTATATTATATATTTTTGTACATTTTATTTTATTATATATTTATATTATATAATTTTATATAAAATATTTATTAATATATAAATTTATTTAAATTATATAACAATAAAATTAAATTAAATTAAATAATATAAATACATGAAATAAAATGAGTTATTAAAATAATTTAAACAATAAACTAATAAATAATTTCAAAACACGCTGTACATAACAAATTTCGAGAAATTTTAATATATTAAAATAAATTATATAATTTTCATTGAAGTATAGTGGAACATGGATTAGCTATATAAGGAACACAGCCCGCTGCCACCACTGCTGGTCCTAATACACTGCCGGGGATGGATAATAGAGGCTGCGAAGGACCGGGTTCGGGTCAAAATACATACCTGCACCCGAGCAAACCTGTCAAGTGTTGAGTCTATTTGGGTCGTGTGCGGGCGCGGATCCTGAGTCCCGTTAACATGCCTTACTGTCACCCAAGCCAGCCGGATTGGCCAAGATGATCGAAGGATTGGTCAACGAGCCACCGGACCATTCCTACTAGTCCTCATACAATAGCCACGGGTACGAGTTGAAGGGGCCGAGGACAGGGCAAGGGATCGATGGGCTAAAGGGCCTTCCCAACGATCAAGCCATCAGCCCCGCGACTTCACGAGCCATGCGCTAGAGAAGCTCTAGTTTCCTGTCACGCTATCCTTACTATTCTAGTCGGCTCAATAGATTAAGGTTGGGTCGGCACCTTGGCCGGACACCTTCGCCGGACACTGCTGTCAAGCCGCGCCACGGACGGATCTTTAGTACACTTGGCGGGAAAGTAATCCGTACTAGACGCTTCGAGTTTTTGAGTTCCCGCCTAGAAATCCGGGCAGTTCGGGCAGCAGCCAGCTCCTCTTGTCGTGTGGGCCCATCCGGATAAGAAAACGGGTCTAAGAAAAAAGAGGTCTCAAAATGTAATAATTGTCTCCGAGTATCTTTAATTATTTATTATTTTTTAAGGAAATTTGTTAAATGAAATATTAAATTTTCAAATAAATCACGTAATAATTTATTTATTTATTTTTATATTATAAAAATAGAAAAAAAATGCTTTTTAATCAAATAAAGTTGGATGAAGGGCATTAATATTAATACATTGAAAGATGACAGAATCTTTATACCAACATCATAGGATTCCCTTTGAAGCCCATGTTTGTGTTTCACATGGATTCTTCAAACACATGCAATTGGTTTTTTTTAGCAAAAGATGAATGAATTTTTATGTGCATCAATTAAAATAGTCAACAAAAAGACAAAATCTGGGAGGTAGAATTGAATTGCCCTCCATCCCATCATCTCAAAATCATCTATCTTCATCTTCTACCTGCCTTAAGCCCACTTCTTGCTCCAATTCCTTCTCAGTCTTCCTCTTCTCCTTTTTCTGCAGATTCCTTAGATCTGGCTTCTGAGGAATGCATGATTCATAAAATCATTGATCTTTCTGGATTTCATCTTTATTTCAACCCTATGATCTAATAACCTCTCGCTCGCTGTATGCATCCTTCGCCGCAATTACTCCATCTTCCGTCAATGTACTCATAGTCAGAAGCACACCTTCATCATTTGCAGGTTCTCCACCATGAACTAAAACAGTTTCCATGGCTTCAGCCTTGCCTTCATCTCCATAAGCAACTTCATGACTTCCTCAGATATAAACCCTCCAGTAGTTGCTGCAGATCAGTTTTATTGCAGACAATAATTAGGGGCTTGTTCATAAACAGAGACTTGATATAGTTGATCTTCTTAATGAAGGAGCTCTTCCCAACATTTGAATTAGAAATCAATATCACTTTATAGTATTAAATATAAAAGAATTATATATACATATATATATATATATTGTGGTCAATTTATTTTTTGTATACTTTCAAATAAAATACATTCATATATCATTCAAATCATATATATGTTGCTTATATTGTACAATATAGTTGAAAGGTAAACCCTAATGTAGACTTGTGAGATGATGTCATACATAGTACACTTGTGAGAAAAAAGAAGTCTTCAAGAGTAAATCTTCACTGCACTGATACTTTTTACATGGCTTTTCTTATGAGCTTGTGGCCAATCCCCACAAAACTTTTTTCTGACTCATAAGCAGAGCTTTAGACTGCCCAAAGCAAAGCAATTTACACCATTTATCTATTATATGTAATTACCCTTCACGACAAACTGTGTTGTCATTCACCCCATATCCTGTCTGCTCTACCAGGGGCAAGTTGCTGTTTTGGATCTCATGAGCACATAGGCTAACCCCTTATCCACTGCCACAAAAATGCTTCAATTCCAGGCTGGCCAACAGGCACACCGGTGGGGGCTTGTTGAAACATCAGTAGATGTTCCACCGGAGTTCATTCTTATGGCAACATAGATTAATACAGTGAGTGAATCTTTTTTGAAGTGTAGTTTTAGATGTTGAGGGTATGCATTAATGGAAAGTACGATTACTTCAGTGTTATTGAATAAAGGCAACCCCACATAGGATTCTGAAAAATTAACCCCACTGAGAGGGCTTGTCTTTATACCAAAGATGAGGGGTAGCATTACGAGGAGGAGACTGTGTAGTGTACTGGGTATGAGAGTTTCAAACTTAGTGGTGGGTCACGGGCAGGCATGTGACAGGATGAGTTTCACACAGGTGATCATTTTCCTGTACTTTTGAGGTGGGGGACTGCTGAAGAAGATGACGGTGATGATGATGAAGTAAGTGGGAGGAGAGGATGAGAAGAAGAGTGTGGCATCTTGTGTCACAGTCATTCAATCAATAATGAACTATCCATGCAGCATCTCATCTTCAGCCATGAAAAAGATCACATTTTTCATCCCTCCACTTTTGTTCTGCCATTGGTCAAAATCGTACAGTATCTATCCTTTGGCTCATTAAAATAAGCCGTTCAAGTGGGAAGCGAGTAAATGAAGAAGGAATGTGAAGTGGGATTCTGTAGGAGATTACAGTGATTCGAAGCAGGTTTCTTCGTTATTGGGAAGATTAGTACTGATATAAAGAATCAAAACCGCCATTGTCAAGTTGATTACAAGCACAAGGAGGAAGGCCGGAACAGGGAGGGCCGAGACAGCGGGAAAACTAAGTTCTAGAGGAGGAGGATGCGAATGATCATCTCATGATGAATATGTCATATACTGCAAATAGTCATCCCATTTTCTGCAACCCCTTGGCAGAATAAAGAGGCAAAACTTGAAGCAGCATCATAAGAAAGCATACACTTAGACAGAGCACGCAAAGAACAAAGAAAACTCTAAAGCTTCGAACTTCGCTAACAACTAAGGCTTCTGATTCAGTTCAGTCAATTCGTTCTGTCAGCACGGAGCTTGAACACGGACTCCAAGTCGGGAGGCGTGAAGAACTCTCTGACACCGGTAAAGTGGCACTTTGGCCGGCGCTTCATCGGGGCAGGCGGGCAGGGGAGCTTATCCGGTATTCTCGATCCCTTGGACGTCGGTGTCCTCGTGCGGGGCTCCTCTTCGTCCTCCTCGCCGTCCTTCGGCCTCGGTTTGGTGTTTACCGGTTTCAGAGAGACGCGTGAAGGAATCCCGGCGATCACCCACCTCTTGCCTTCGGGCTCCAGGCAGCCGTCCAGCTGCGGCTTCTTCGAGAAACCCATATCCGTGCCCTTTCTCCGGTGGGACGAGGGAGAGCAAAAAGCTGGTTTTTGATCGAGGAATCTGAGCGGCAAGAGGGAATTATAGCCTCGCTGGGCTGAGGAATAAGAGGAAATGAGTCCTGTACTTGGAAATTCTTGATGATGTCCTCTAGGGAGTGAGAGAGGTGGGAGATTTTGAATGGGAAAATGATTTTCTGCGGAAATAACAGGAGAGAGATTCAGACTTAGGAAAGAGAAATGGTGGGGGGTCCGGTTGATCAAGAGAGAGAAATTAGGGGAGAGGACTCCGACTCCGAGGAGACGCAGAGGCAGAGCAGACCGATAAGAAAGAGAAGAAGAACAGCTTGGGGATGGAAAACAGAGGGAAGCTGCCCGACGGGCAGCCGAAAGCCCAGCTCGGGGCATTTTTGGCGCCAAAATTGAGATGTTTATCCAGCAACGGCTCTTTTTCCCGCGCGAAGATAGCCGAATTCCCCATCCTGCCCTTTCAGGTTCCGCGTGGTGGTCGGTGCATTGCATTCTTCTGCCGGTGAAGGGATGGGCCGATCATCATGGGCCCTGTCGCCGAGAAGAGAGCCTATTGTGCCTGGCCCAACTTCCAATCGGACCCAGTCCAAAAGATTGTTCTGTCTGTAATTTTGTATTCATATTTTTTATTCAAAAAATTATAATTTTACTATATAATGTATTTTATATCAATTTAGATTGTATTTTAAAATTAAATTTATTATAAAATAAAATTTGAATACTTGTAAAAAAAAAAAAGTGGGTGAATCCCACCCTTCTCTCTATTTTCATACCAACCCTCAAAAGTCCAAAAATTGTAAGAAAGTAGAGTACACCTGTTGTCATTAAGTATTAAGTGCATCCAACTCATTCCACGTAAGAGATTCCTAAACATGTTGCTGCCACGTGTTCGGTGGACTACCGACTTTTTAAGTAGATTCTTCAATTGACAAAATACAAGTAGTTTAATTTAGTGTTTTTTTATTATATAAAAATGAGTAATTTAGGATCGGGAATAGCACCTACCTCAAATTCTGATGCCATTGCATGATCTGGCGCGTGGGTGTCGTGCATGGGGGAGGGGGAGGGCCCGCTTATTTCTAATGGCATTTAATGAATTGAATGTGAAGTCAGCTTGTCATGATGAGGTAAGCTTACTTCACATTCATTAAATGTGACTGGAGTCTCTATCCATGAATTGCACACATCTACTTACCGATTTAAGTTGAGTAGGATACCGAGCTTATATTCGCCCCCATTCCAAACCTGACACCTAATTCGATGCTATTTATCTGATTTCGGGTCGAATTTAAATAATGCCAAAACTGAACTTATTTATATTTGTATTCGGATTTTGTATCCAAACCCGAGGTCGAATCCATTATTGTAAATACGTTCTATCTATTTCGTATGGTTATATATAATTTTGGGTAAATTTTAGATTATATTACATAAATTGAATTTTGGATAATTCGATATTTTTAATTAAAATATATTCCAATACATTTAATCGGGTACACAAATTCAAATTATATATGTTTAATTAAATTTGAATTCGAGTTCGGGTATATATGTTTAATTATATTCGAATCAATTTGATTTCGAATATAGGGCAATCAATTTTGAATTATAATGGTAAAAACTCGATTTTAGGTTATTATGATATATTGAACCGGCATCCAAGAAATTGTACATAAATTTACACTCTTATATCTACCATTTTCTTTGATTTCCCTCAAATCTTTGAAGATGGAATCTGTGAGCATCCTTGCTTGCTATTGCCGTGATGCCAAAAAGAAGAAAAAAAAAGGATCAATGAGGATATCCGATGTCACAAGGAGTTTCTTATGTATTATGAAAAGTATAGAAGCACTTATGCCACTGGTATGGCTGTAGAGATTTGATGATGCTCAATAGTCTCTTCATCATCATCGTCATCTTAAGTACACCTGTTTTGAAGTCTAACCTTTTCTTGATGATGAGCTAATGAAAGGTGCAGTTTAAGCTCTGCAGAGATCATCAACTTTTTCCCCATGTACATGTGCTCTTCCATGAATCAGTAGGACCATCACATGGCATAGGCCAACCCATCAAAATAATTTGCAATCTATATGTTCAAGTGGCATTTTGTCCCTTCTTCCCCACATTTTTCTCTACATATCTATCCATGGACCAATAATTCCAATGCTTGTCACGCACCCCTCACCTTCTTAGCTCCTCCTGCACTTCGAGAGCTTCCCGTGTGGTCAGCAGCTAGCGCTCTCTTGATGATATTTAACCACCTCCGAGCATCAGAGCAGCCAGTGGGCAATGGCGACCAGAGCTGAGATCATAGAACGAGTGGCCTCATTGATGGTAAGGAAGACAAAAATGGGGTCTTTTCATATCCATGTGAACTTGTCAGTTTTAAGTTCCCTTTGTGTGTTTTGAAGTCGATGAGCTAAGTGTTCATCTAAGAGAAAACATGGGCATGCATGTCCCAGTTTGCATTTCAGGGGAATTGGGTAATAGTGATGAGCTCTTTTTAGTGTCTGAGATCACAAAAGAATGATCAGAGGATATGAAATCATGGCTCCCAATGAGAATTGTCTATGAACCCGGTCATTTTTCTTATCATTGTACAGGAGCATCAAACTGTGAGGTTGGGGGAACTTGGGAATGTGAATGGCTGCAACATGGAGGAATCCGTGAAAGCTGTACATGAAGGCAATGACAGAACCTCGGAAGGTGATAGTTTTACAGAATCACCTCCATCCACCGGAGTTGTCATTGAACAAAAAGGAGAAGCTGAAGAACGGAATGAAGTGTCAACTCTTGAGAAGCAGCCACTGGAAGATGTGATAGGAGGTGAAGAACCGTTCAAAGGACAGGGCGGCAAGGCTCAAAGTTTAACCGGTAAGAACAGTGAGGTTAAGGAGGGAGAAGTGATCAAAGATGATTCAGAATGCATAGAAAAGGAAGTTCGGATCCCACTGGAACCGATCACTGAAAGAAAAGGCGAGGAAGAATCCAGAGAGCAAACCGTACCGGATGGCAAGAAGCCTGATGATGGGATTCATGTAGCTACTGAGGAACTGCCTGGTGATGGAGCTGTAGCTGCATTCATAGAAGAGACACCAAACACAAGCCAACTAGAAGACAGCTTTCAGCAAGAAGAAGGGATAGAAGACGAGCAGAAGGTAACTAACTGCACCTTGTTTTGGGCATCTTAGTTCTTGGCTGGCTGAAGTTTGAAACCTTATGTTTTTCTTTCCTGGCACAGCAGAACCATCCAGTTTTTGAGGAAGCAGATCAACTGAGATGTGAGGCTGGCAATATGGAAATCGAAAAGCTAAATGAAATTTCAGATTTTGAACTAAAAGAACAGGTTATAGAAGATGGCGGGGCTTCTACTGCCGTAGAAATGAAGGTTGAAGATGAACCAAAGGCAAGTAAAGATGCATAATTCTACAGAATGAGAGACCAATTATAGTGAATATATGCATTAGCTGAGCCTTTTATCTATTCTATTTTCTTCTCCTGTTTACTAATTATTTTTCTAGCATCATAACAGAAAACCAAATCCCAATGCCATATTTCATTTTTTCTTTCTAAAGCAGACCATGCCACCAACAGAAGGAAAAAAGAATGATGCTTTAGCAGAAGGGATAGAATATGAGAAAGAAGAACATGTCATTGAAGAGATGCCTACAGCGGGAAAGGAAATACAACCTGAAGATATCATTGCAGGGCATTCATCAGAAGAGAAGGTTGGCTAGGACAAATCATGCTTGAAGCTTTTAAAACTCTCTGCTCTAAGCTAATGGTATGTTATCAATGAAGCAGAATCTTCTCCCAACTGTAGAAGCAGAACGAACAACCAATTTAGTGGATGATAACAAATCTGAGAGCTTCGATAAAATTCCAAGCATTGAGTGCAAAGAACAGTTCAATGAAGATGGCACAGCCATGATATTTGAAGAAACACAGACTGAAGATATCATCAAAGCAAATGAGAGCATGGAGATTGCTACTGCAGTGGATCAATACATGGAAAAAGTTTGACTTCATACTTAAAACCACTTCCTCCTGTAGTCTTTCTAATATTATCGAAAATGATCATAAGCAATCTTTTGAAAATGACTTTGGATGGTTGAACTTGACTACATAGGAGAACCTACCATTAATTCAAGAAGCAGGCCAAATAAATGGACTGGACGATGGGATAATGGAAAAGTTTGATGCCGTCTCGAGCTTAATAACAGAGGATCTTACTCATGAAGAACATGAAAGCCATGAAGTGGAGGAGACACAGGTAGAAGATAAAACTGAAGCAAGTGAGAGCACAGAGATCACCACTGCAGGGCTTTCTTCTGCTGAACTGGTAAAAAAATCTTGCTTAAGAACTTTCCAAGTTTCAGCATCCCAGAGTATTAATAGCCAAAACCAAACTAGCTGATCCGAGTGAAAAAGCTCATTGTGGGTATATCTTTCCATTTCAACAGAATCTGCTGCAACACCAATCCGAAAAAGGGCTCAAGAATGCCTCAGTTGATGCAGAAGTCGAAATGCCAAATGAAATCTCAAAATTTGTATCCGAGCAAGGCAATGGAGAGCAAGAAGCCACGGTGACACAAGAGGTACATGCTGAAAAAGAATCTGAAACAAAGAAAGATTCAGAGTGTGTGATTAGGGAGAATTTATTTAATGAAATGGTTGGCTGCATATACACTCTTTCCCATCCAAGTACAGACATATTGAATATAAAATCCTTCTCAAAGCAGTGCCTCTGCCCTCCTGTTTTTCTCTTGGTTATATCCGGGTGCTGAGGAAAGTATAATGTTATAGGAATGTGAGATAAACCACATAGCCATTGGTGAAAAAGGCATGACAGAACAGATTATAAAGGAAACAAATGCAGAAGAGGCCATTGGGGTGCTTGCAAGGAGAACAGAAATAGCAGACTCTTCAAAAGAAGTTCATGAAGAACAATTTGGAGCTGAAATTAAGGTTAGCATTAATAAAAAATCTCCCAAGATGATCACTATGCTTATAATTACCTATCATCTGCTTTTTTGAAATTGGTCCATGAAATGAGCTGTATGACAACCTCTTAAATTAGATACAAGTCCTTTTATGTTCCACACAACCTCAACTTTTTCACCATACCATTTCACGGTCATCCTTGGTAGATAGGTCGTGAATGTTCCAGGTTGACATCTTTAATTTTTTAGGTCTCTATGGAACATGATGCAGAAGGTTCCAGTGCAAACCCAGACGATCATCATTTCACAGAGAAGGTTGCCAACCTAGAACTTCATGCTGCAAGGGATGAAAAAGACGCAGAAATATCAGAGTCAGAGAATGACACAGGCAACATGATTGCTGTCGAGGTCCTTATCATATGAGCTTATCAGATATGTCCATTTTATTTCTTCACTGTCTATTCTAGTTTTAACTCCATAATCATCCTTCAGCAGGCAGCAGAAGCAACTATGTCACCAGCAGAAGGAGAGAGTGTGGCTCATTCAGCTGAACATGTGGAACACGGATCCACTTCAGAGGAGGGAATAGCACCAGAACTGTTTGCACCAATTGCGGTTGAATCTGATAAGGGAAAGATGGATGAATCAAAAGTGTCAGATGAAAATACTTCAACCGAAAACATTCAAATTGACGAATGCGGGAAGATTGGACCAATCCCTGCAAGCACAGAAAATGAGAAGGTATTCTTGGAGGAAAGTATAGCATATGTGACAGTGAGCACTAATGAGGAAGATCAAAAGCTGACAAATATTACAGATTACTCAAAACCTGATGCCTGTGCAATAGAAGAGGCAAGAATTCAAATTTTCTCTACTTATGTAGCTTGTTGTAATCAAAACCCACAGAAAGCTCCAAAAGTGCCATAAAAAACTAAGATTTCCAGGATATAGATTTATCAAGATTTCTCAGGATGTTGAATCCCAAGCAAGATTCCATTTGACCTGTCAAGTATTCACAAAACGGAGAAAAACATTATAATTTACTTGCTACTCAGAAAAAACTCATTGCATTGTCAACTAATTAGATGTGCACACGCAGAATTTACATCATTTTCCATAGATGTGCTGCTGATGTTGTTCTTTATAGTAAGTAACATGTATGTATTCTCTAATGTACTACTATACAGCAACATCGTACCAACATAGTTCTTAAAGATGAAACAGAAGAGGAGGCCATGCAGTACGATATTAAAACAGAAACATCTTTAGGCGAAGGAGAGGAAAAGTGTCTGGGAAGGGAAGACTTGCAAACAAATGGAGCACCCAAATCAGAGATTGCAGTTAATGGAAGTGTGGAGTACACTTTACAAGCAGAAGAAGAGGTAGATGTTCGGAGTCACACAGAAACCATACAAACAGAAATGCTAGAGGAAGGTGAGGAAACAACAGAAAAAGACATATCAGAAGCTGAAGTACCCAAACTTTACACTGAATATGAGGATGCCATCAAACAGAAAACTTCTGAGGAAGTCGCTACAAGTTTGGAAAGTGAGAAGCAGTGTGAGAAAAATGCAGAAGCCAATGATTTTACAGAGAAAGTTTCCAGCGAAGAGGTATGATATAAGACCATCAAAATGTCACTTCAAAGAACTAGCTTCCATCTATTTTCCTTCTGATTTTTGCTGATATTGTGCCTAATACGTGAATGCAATGGAACAGGTTCATGGTGTTGAGAACCTAACAAGAGACTATACTGTGGGTATAACTGAACAGTGCAAAATAGAAGAACAAAATGTTTTAGAAGAGGACTCTCCAGATAAAAACATACAAATGGATGAGAGTGGATGCAAGAAGGACATTGATGAGGCCTTCAACGATGCTGAGTCATTTCAATCAGGCTCAGAAACTGAGAAGATAATCTGGGAAGAAACCACAGCCTCCAAGAGCCCTGAAAATAAACTGGAAGAAGATAACATGCCAGAAAATGTACACGATTTCTCAAAACAAAGTTCCTATACTATACAAGAGGTGAGAGTTTCAGTTTCTCCAGTCGTATATATGCAATAAAGTCAATTGCACAAGAATATTTAACCACAAGAATCAAGGAACTTCATTCATTGCTACTGCATCTTAAACCTCTTTAAAATGTTCGTAGATAGCACCTTCCAGATTTTCTCAGCAGGTTATTTGCAAAACCGAAATATATCAAGCTTTTTCAAGTGTTATGAATGGAAGTCAATGTTAAGATTTCAGTTGTTCATCTAATGCATTGCACTAAGTAATTTGGCTTGAAGAAGGTCGCTGATTCAGCACACAGAGAGATCAGCAGTATCTCTGAGCCAGCACCCGAAGTTCAGAATTGTGAAGTTTCTGGAACCAAACAGGAAACATTACACATACCCAATTCAAGTCCAGTTTCAGGGGTAGATATCCACAGCCAAGAAACCATAAATTCAGAAGTTCAAGAAAGAGATGGCAAGACAACACAAGAAATCACGTCACAGACTGAAGTGCATGAACTTTCCACTGAATTGGATGGTATTCATACACAGACAACTTCCAATGAAACAACTGCAAGCACTGGGTCTGAGAAACTGTGCAAGGAAACAACTATTATGAGCAACTCTGTAGAGGAGAAAGTTTCTTGTGAAGAGGTGTGATGTAATTTCAGTAAAATGTTACACAAAAAGATGAATTTCCTCTGTTTTCCATTTTGTTTACCTTAAAAGCTTTACATGGATTCTGTGAAACAGGTTGATGAAGGAGAGGGGAAAACATATGAAAGTAGCTTGGAAGAAGTCACAATCTTAAAGGAAATTCATGTGCCCTCCCCAGTTGAATGCACAACCATTGAGGTTAGTACTTAGTAATGGTTTATGAGAACTCAAATCCTTGGGGTACTCTCTTGTAGATGCTGTTTTATTTATTGACTAGCCATCATCATGGAACTCTATTTAACTATACAGGACACGGACACTGGCCCAGGATTGGATTGCATTCAAGTGGAAGTGGAAACATTGCATGCTGAGGAAATTGAAACAGAAAGTGGCAAATATGAAACTATGGAAGAAGTGTCTGAGAAAGATAGATTGCAGGAAGAGGTCACTGTCTCTATTCCACAAACTGAGGATACAAGAGAAGAAAGTTCATCCAACTTGATTAGACAGCAAAATACTATTGGGCAGCATAATGAAGAAAAAGCAGAAGAAACAGCATCACAACTTCTAGAAAATCAGCATGAGGAAAGCAAAGGAGATCATGAGGAAGCCTTTCACTCTATTAGCCCAGAGATTGGAGAAGTAGATGCAGTAGAAACAACCTTTGAGGTAGAGAAGTCAGAAGCAACCACAAATACTGGAGGAATTGAAGTTGTTCCTATGGAAGTGGATGTATCTGATTCTCAATTCACAGAATCAGTTACTGTTGAAGAAACAAAATCTGGTGAATCAAGGGACATGGAGGAGCAAGTTTTAACTCTAGCTCCTACGGCAATTGCAGAGAAAAGTAGAAATGAAACTGTGGTAGAGGCTGAGAAAATCAGTGAACAAACCAAAACAGGTACATATATGACACTACAGAATGAGGCCCTGGAGCTGTCTTCTGCAGCAGAGTTGACGACGGAAAGATTGCACGAAGAGACCATTGACTCTATTCCACAAACTGAGAATGCAAGAGAAGAGAGCCCATCTGATTTGACGAGTCATCAATGTATTCCTATGCTTCATGGTGCAGAGGACGACGAACCATCACTAGTTCAAGGTCGACACGATGGGCATGAGCAAACCAACGAAGCTTCTGAGGAAGCCAGTCACTCCATTCGACCAGAAACTGAACTAGCAGAGGTAGTAGAGATAACCCTTGAGGAAGAGATGTATGAGGTAATTGGAAATACAAGAGAAAACGAAGTTGTTCCGCGAGAAGCAGATGTGTCTGATTCTCAACTTACAGAATCGGTTGCCGAGGAAGAAATAAAATTTTCTCGATCAAGGGAGTTGGCGGTGCAAGTTTTATCATCAATTCCTACTGCAATTCCAGAGAGCTGTGAAAAAGAAATTGCAGATATGGTTGAGAAAACAGATGCAGCGACGACTCAACAGAATGAGACCCTGGAGCTATCTTATGCAGAAGAGGCGACTATCCGTATTCCACAAAGTGAGGATGCAAGAGAAGAGAGCTCATCTGACTTGACGAATCAACAATGTATTCCTACACAGCTTGACGCAGGGGAAGAGGAACCGACTAAAATTCAAGTTTGGCATGATGGGCATGAACAAATCAAAGGAGCTCCTGAGGGAGTCGGTCACTCAATTCGCCTAGAAACTGAAGTAACAGATGCATTAGAGGCAACCTTTGAGGAAGAGAAGTTCGAGGTGACTGGAAATAGCAGAAAACTTGGAGTTTCAAGGAAAGTGTATATTTCTGATTCTCGACTCACAAATCCAGTTGCTGAGGAGAAAATAAGCATTGATCAATCAAGAGAGTTGCTGACACAATTTCTATCACCAGTTACATTGGGAATTACAGAGAGCGTTGAAGATGAAACTGTGGAAATGGTTGAAGAAAACAAAGCAGATGCAGAAATGATCCAACAAAATGAGATCTCGGAGCTATCTTCTATAGCAGTGTCCACAAAAGTCAGGGATGCAACATCGAATGGAGATCCACAAGCCAACGAGAGTATGGAAGACCTTCCAAATGAAGCCAACAAGGGATCAGTCAATACAGGTGAAGATTCCAAACATGAGCCTATGAAGGAAGAAAGTGGCATGACTACAGGTGCTTATTCCTCAGTGGGTGAGGCATGCATGCTAACCAGCAGTCTCACTGATATCTCCCCTGAGAGGACTGAAGTGGTGCAGGAAACAAGCCCTGGAATTCAAGTAGAGGAGAAACCTTCAGGATTGGAAAATCTTGAAAGTTTGAACTTGATTGTCAATGAAGTGACTGCTGGTGCTGAAAAACTGTGGGAGAACATCATTGATACAAAAGATACAAATCAATATGAATCACCAAATGATGAGGTGAGGCAATCATACAGATATCTTTAAACCTCTCTTGCTTCTTCTGCTACAAGAAAGTTGTTCCAAAATTGTTTCCTTTTATAAATGAATGATTTATTAAAAACAGGAGCATCCTGGAGAGAAAGGTGTCAATGCAAGCGAGAGAACAAAAGAAGCACCCAAGAACAATGTTTCTCCTGAGGTTGGCTTTAGTACATATACTTATATTTCTTTTTGCCAGAAAGCAACTCTTATGGTTAACTATTTCTTGTACAGGGAGGAGACTGTGCTATAGTATCAGGGGTGGTAGAAGATGAAGAAACAAAAGAAAATAATGAGGAAGTTTCAGGAAGTAGCAATGAATTATCCATAAAAGAAGAAGCACAAGAGGAACACGGATTTGATTCCATAGAACAAACCAGAGCTTCGGTTGTTGTTATAAAAAATGAAAGTATAAAAGAAGCAGGTGTCCAAGAGATTGAAGATCCAGGATATAATGATGCTGATGCTGGTAGAGGACGTGAAATCATTCAGGATGACATCTCTAATAAAAAGGTGAAAAGAAAATCAGAAATATCTGCTAACGTGATCTATTTTCAGTTTTTCTAATCTGCAGTTTCATCACATGTTACTTCCAAATAATCTAAAACAGGATGAAGATGAGTATGGGAAAGCTCATGAAGGTGAACGGAATGAGCTTGTAAGTGTATCTTGTGAGTCTTCCACAGCAAAGTTTGAAACCAGCGAGGTCAGCATCAGAGAAAAATCATGCTTTTCTATGGAGGTTGTTTCTTCTTTCCCTTATACTAACATTAGAGCTCCATTTCTTATAGGAGGATGGCTTTAAAATAGTCCTGGTAGAATGCAGCTTAGAGAAAGAACCAAATCCAAACAGAGCTGAACCATCTAGTATAGCAGCAGATAGGAATATAGATGGTGATCAGAAACTTGTCTCTGATGCACCTGCCAATAATGTGGAAGAGCATCTTCAGGAGAAGATCTTTGAGAAAGCAGAAACACCATGTGAAGAGAGCAGTGTTGTGAGTCTTCCAATGGAGGAAGATGAGACTGTAGAGGACTTGGTTCGCGAAATTCCAACGGGGTCACTGGATGTTGAATCGAGGAGTATTGTGTTGGATGCAATAGCAAGTGATGCTGACTCTAAATGCCACTCTGACAATGCATTAGAATTGAATGATATCAAAGGGGGCGGAATTCTTGTTGAAGAGGTATGGCAGAAAAGATGTCAATTCAGTTGCCATCAACTTTTTTCCAACTGTACATTCCATTCTGACTATACCATATTTCTGGGACAGAAGCATGATGCCATTGGAAAAGCTAATGATCCATGGAGAGATATCAAGGAAGAGTTGAATGCAGAAGGTGGCAACACTGAGGAAATTCAAGCAGAATACCAGGTCAGTTTTATTGGAGCATAGTGCTTTTTTCAGAAATCCAAAACAATATTTTTTCCATGGTTCCCAAATATATTGGCGGAATGTTACTTGTTACACAGGAGAAAGACCCTACCCCGGTAGAGGATATTATAGCAAAAATCTTATATGAACAAATCCAGGGAGAAATTTTTGAACCTGAAGCACGTATCACTAGCAAAAGTGAGACTCCGGTTCTTGATATTCTTGAGAGTGATCAAACTAAAGGTGAACAAGTAATTGCCTCCACAGAAGAGATGAAGGAAGTGGAGAATATTGAAAAGGAAATCTCTGAAGAAGCAGATGCTAGATGTGAGAATATTGATCCTGCAGCGCCATTGATCACTGAAACGTGTGTTCTGACAAATGAATTAGAAAAGACCTCCAAGGAAGAGAAGCTACAATACAATGAGGTTCTACTATCAACCGCTGCAGGGGCCAGTGAAGCCACTTGCATGGAAATGACAGAGGATATAAGCACAAAGGAAGTTGAATCTGTGTCAGATGATATAATTCATGAGGTCACCCATCAATTAGAGGATATTGAGATCAAAGAAACGCACTTCAACTTGACACCCATGGATTCTGCAGCTGGAGAACAGAATGAGAAGATAATAGAAGCTGATGAAATCTTACCTGATATTGCTCCAAGAGAAGAGGTACATTAGAGCTGAAACTAAATAAATCCTCATAAGTTTCTCTTGCTTAGAAACCTATAATGGATGCTTATAAAGCTTATCTAAAAAAGTATATACTAACTTCTAATTGCAACTGTTTATTCCATGATTTCAGAAAGAAGAAACAATCCATGATGACAACCACAAACTGAAGGGTGAGGAAGTAATGAAAGAGAAGAGAGAAACACTGAAAAGCACCATTGGTGAACTTCAATTCCAGGAGGTGAGAGGAAAAGATTTTTGTTTCATCATATCATGCCTCTTTGGGCCTCTTGCTTTTTATTAGAGCATATACACTTGCATATTTATCTCTAGCATCATTTTTTCTCTATGCAGGTTACTAAGGAACATGCCATTAACGAAGTCACGGCACAGAATGAATCGGATAAAAAGTTTTTTGGGAGACAAGAAACAAGTGAGATCTCTTTGCCAGAAGGAGAGCCAACCACTGAAGAGGTAGCTTTCCTTTTTCTTTTTCTGAATGATAGACAAATCATTTTTATTAATGGGCACCTAGAATGTGCAAAATACGATCCTATGCAGTAAGAGGTATTCCCTTAATGTACCTTCATACATCGAATATAATTAGTCACAGCTCAATTCAAATCCGGTTAGTCAAAGTCGATTAGGCTCATGACAACCTCAAGCATGCTAGTAAGTTGCAAAAACAAAATCATGTTAGTAAGATTTTGATTCCCCTGCTGCACTCATGTTAACATTGGCTCTCTAGCCCATCTTTCTATTTGGACTGACTGTAACTCTTCTGGACTCATCAATTCCTTTCTACTTCTCTCCATTCAAATAGTCCAAAAAATGGATATAGGTCAGACTGTCTCAATCTAAGAGCCACTTAGACTACAGATCCCTACTGTTTTCTTAAAACAGATTTTCTGATAAGTAGGACATGGACTCGTGGATGTGTTGTATACCACAGAATGCCCATGATATGCCTGTAGCTACTGTAATTGATTCTTGGATTCAGTCTTTGACAATAACTGTTTGAATTTTGTGTTTCAGTGGATGCATGAGAAGAAGCTGCAGGAAGTGAAATCTCCACCCGTTCATAATGCTTTTCTTGAGATCAGTGAAGAGATTAAGCAGCAAGAAAGTATCTCTGCTGCAACATGCAAGGAATATTTCTCATTAAAAATGGAGGAAATAGCAGATAGTACATCTGAAAAACCACAAGAGAGTGTCCTGGAACATGAAAATCCTCTACCTGGATATGGAGAAGAGAAAGTGGAATATAGGATGGGAGAAAATGAAAGCAAGGAGCATGAATTTATGAATGAAACTCCCTTTTCACCGTCCAACCTCCTAAAGTTGTCAGTTACTGAAAAGTTGCAGATGCTAACTTACACAACAGGGACAAAAGCTGAAGAAGCAGAAATGGCCAAAGCTGATGAAACTAAGACAGACGAGGAATATGGTGAAAATGAAGCTGATGAACACCAGCACACGGAGCTCATATCAGAACGTGACACTCCTCTCATGGTGGAACCCTCAAAAGACAGTGATGTCAAGGCACACCACAAGAAATCTCACAACATGTTGTCAGGTGTCGGGTCCAGAGTTAAGCATTCCATATCAAAGGTGAAGAAAGCCATTACCGGCAAGTCTTCTTGCTCGAAGACACCGCCTCCACAGCAAAGTTTATAACCTGCTTGCAAGGAGAAGGAAGCGATATGGGCATAACTATATAGAATTGTGCATTTCAGGGCATTTTATTCTCTTCTTAGATTAGACGGTTGCATTCAGATTTTGTGTGTACTTGTGCAGCTTGTTTTTTGAGAGTATCCTATGTTCTATGGATAATATATAGGTAAGGAACTTCATACTAAGAATATCTTATTCTCACAAAACCTTTCACACATACCTCCATTCTCCCTCTCCCTCAGCTAATATTTAACAAGGTGGCTACTCGTTTTCCCTCTACTTATTCTCCCTCTGCAAGTTGTTACAGGAACTTGGGTAGCTTTTCAACTCAGCATACCTTTATTCTAACAATCTGTCTAGTCCTATGGCCATCTCCCTTTATAATATTTCATCCATTATTGCCATGTTCTATGTGGTTGTAAACAATGCGAGCCTCTCTTTCTACCAAGACTAAGTGGCTGCATTTTGGTGTTAATTGCTTTTTCTCCTAATCTCTTGTTATTTCTCTATAGATAATAAAAAGAAAAGTTAGAAAACTAAATAACTCTTAAGTTTATATGCCCTATCACTAGTTTTTATCGTATAAAATTCAAGTGAAATCTTCATATACACCTTTTTTTTTTAAGTTTACATGCAAAAATGCATAAATATAATTTTCATTCAAAGTTGGTAGCACATGATATAAGTATTTTTACAGTACTCATATTAACAATTTATGTAAATGTCTTATTATAATCTATTCAATACATTTAATTATAGCATTTTGCTACCAATGTTGCTTTATACCTTTCAACATTTGCTTCAACATTTTGCTTAACAGTAAATACCCATTTGTATCCAACAACCTTTTTTCGCCAGTTCCCAACTCTTATTTTTCTCTAATCTACACCTCTGCCCATGAATTACTGCAAGCCACTTTAGATAATTTAATATGTAAAAGATAGTTTAGAAGAAAATACATGTGCAATAATAGCTGAGTCAACATTAGCATAATACATGTCGTCGTTTAAAATATAAGTATCTTTAGTAGAAGCACAATAGGTCTGTCCCCCAAATTATTCACGACCTCCACCTCGTGCTCTACATCCTCTAAGGCTACGATTTATTCCACCCCGTGTATGGATACGTGTCGAGGAATAATTTTAGCTAATATGACCATTTTTCCCACAATTATAACATTGTCGGTTGCCAGTAATCGGCATTGCTAGAGCAGAGCGAACTAGTGTTGCTGAGATTTTTGTAGTGTTTATAACTTTTTGTTTTAACTTCAATAACATTTTCTCTAGGAGGAATTGTAGATTGATGACATATTATTACTCTCTTGTATTCATATTTTCGGTTTAGTCCTCTCAGAAGATTAATCACACATCGTCGTTCAATTCATTCTCTAATAGAAGTTGTATCTGAATGATCATATGTAATCAATAAATCATAATAATCAAGTTCGGATCATAACCTTTTCAGCTCAATACTGTACTCTGTTTTAGTGCATCCAACTTATCTTCAATCTCAATTACGATCATCATATTTCCAATACCAGAGAATTGAGTAGTACTCCTAATACCAAATTAAGTAGCCAAAACCTTCCATGTATCAGATAGTTTACTAATACCTTCTACTAACCCCACAATAAAAGGACAAATTGATCATATTATCCATACTAATATAGAGAATTAGTCGCCCTCCATACTTTACATAATATGCTGGTAGTATCAATTGGTTTTTCATATGAGTTGTTAATGTAGTTTTTCAAATATTTTGACTATAATATAAATCTTATCATTCTCGACTAACTCATATAGTTTTTCGTTTTTTAAATCTCTGCTTTATTGGAAGTAATTTCAACTTTAAATATCGATTAAAAATCTTATTATTTGGAAGCAATATATTATCTATTGCTATAAACACCGTTTTCTCTATATTCTACGACAAATCAATTATTTCATGTAGATTTTATATCAAATAAAAAACTTAAAAATAACTGGAAACCTTAATTGTGATAATATGCTAGAAAACTAAATTAAAAAAATAGAGAAAGAAAATATATGGATAGAAATATATAAGAATAAAAAATTTAAATAACTTAATTTTTTTACCTTCTCATAAATATATTTATTTATAACGTAACTATTATAAATAGAATATATAATATAATATTAACTAATAAAATTATATTATAACTAATTTAAATATATATAATATATTTTAAGTAATAAAATTATATTATAATTAAATTAAATATTTTATATTATTTCAACAACAATCATCTTATCAATATTATTTGGATGTTGTGAGAATTTTATATCTTTACTTATATATACTTTTTATTAAACTTAATAATAGAATGAAACTAGATGAAGAAGGTGATGATTGATATAAGTGGAAGCTTCTTGTCATGATCAATTCTAGAGTATTATTGTGTAAAAAAAATTCTAGAGTATTTAAAATGTCTTGAGAATTTAAAAAAAATTGAATTTTGAAGAAAATTTATTAATAACTTCTAAAAAGGAGTAGATCATATCATATTTCTCATTTATTGTATTACTACCATCTTAAAATTTTAGAGGATCTAAAAGGTCAGTGAAGCCACTTGCTACTTGGGTGGAAGTGACAAAGGATATAAGAATGGAGGCTCCTTAATTTTGTGTCAGATGATATAATGCATGAGGTCACCAATCAATTAGAGGATATTGAAATCAAAAAACACACTTCAACTTAACACCCATGGATTATGTGGGGTCAGCCACAAGTCTGACTACTGTAATCAGAGTATGTTCTATGGCTATATATCCAGTTCTCGACTCCCATGTGAAATCCAATGAACAATAGGGATAGGCTTCATTAGCAGGAAGACGAAGGTAAATTTGTAAAAGAATCTAAAGTTTAGAGAGTCAACTGCCATGGTGGTATAATTTAGGGGTAGGATTCCAACGAGGAACCCGGCTGTTTCGCCTACTTCCTTCCCTCCACCGCGAAGAATGGGTTCTGGTATCATAAGACTTCCTTGGTCATTATCGGGCCTTTTTACAAAGTTCATGGACTATATTGCTCTATATTTTAAATTTGGGGTGCTCGTTGCATAAATTAAAAGGTAGTTTTTCCTGAAGTGGATCGTATGTTTTACGATTTTCCCTCCATTCCTTCCTCCCGGCATCAATGGAGTCCTATACTCCTCTTCTCGAGAAAACCAGGATCCCGCAGCCTTCTCTTCAGAAGTTTGCAGTCATCTCAGTCTTCTCGAAGCTCCGATCAGCTCCAACGCATCTAGGTCCAGATTCCGAACCAGGAGGGGAGGCCATTTCCTTCTGTCTTCTTTCTACCTCACCCGCTGTTGCTGATCAATCTGTCAGGGAACTATGCAGCCTCATTGCAGACTCGAAGATGGACCTTTCTCGCGGGCTCATGGAGCTCCAGTCAGCGCTGGAAGGGTCAGAACCGAAGATCGCTGGCCTATTCATGAAAGGGATCGGTTTTCTGGTCCGGCTGGGGTTTCAAAGGAACAGTGGCTCCTGGAGTTTCTCTGCAGAGAGTCATCCATTCACCAAGGTCGGAGACGCTTTGAATTTCCTTGTGTGTTTCTTACCCATGGCTTGAGAAGTGTAAAACAGTGGACCAAGCGGCTCAGAGCTCATAGATAGCTCCACTTGCGATGTTTTTTTTTCATAATATTGCATTGAAATGCGAAGAGACGA
This sequence comes from Trapa incisa, assembly GCA_030064435.1. Lineage (NCBI taxonomy): Eukaryota > Viridiplantae > Streptophyta > Magnoliopsida > Myrtales > Lythraceae > Trapa > Trapa incisa. Next base: position 11,942,608 of record CM057769.1, on the reverse strand, counting down.
TGTCTCGTAATTTTCTCTTAATGCTTCATGCGCAATTTGGGGCAGGTTCTTTTGTGCCGTGCTGAGGTTAAAGATGAGCTGGTGCATCAAGTCTTGCTCTTTATGGTTCAGAAGTATCAAGTGGATATGTTGAAAGTCTGCGAGTTCCTCAGACCATTCCTCAGCTTCTCAGTCTTGAGAATTCCCTTATCGGATTTTATGGCAGCTTCTTTTCTGAGGCATCTATTGACATCAATGACATCAATCTGCTGTTCACTGCCAGATGAATCTATTCCAGTATTCAAGATTTTGATGGGATGTATCAAGTATTATCCTTTTGAGAAGACAGATGTAAGATTAACCTTCTGCTAGATTTCCACAGGCTATTCTTCTCTTCCCTTGAAATTATTTGCATACACAAGTTAAACCTGATATTGTACTGTCCAAACATATTCAGGATTTTATGGACTTAATGTATATTGTGGACTGTGTGGTGGACGCATATGCAGTAGTATTGAAACATTTCGTTGGAAAACAGTTGGTACGTTACTGAAACTTGTTCAACTTGTGCTTAGAATGTTCTATACTGAGCTGTGATTTTGTGATTTTCATTGAACCTTATGGTTGGTCTCTTTTCCATCCCAAGTTTAGATATGAAAATTGTGTATTGTGCTTTATCTAATGTTTATATTTAACAGTGCATTTCCGAGACTCAATTGTGTGGCATCGAGCTTTTGGAAACTATCCTTGCATTGAACACAGTTCCTCTTGAAATTCCTGGTTGGATTGCACCTATTATTGAATTGGCTGGAAGGATATTGGTTCTCTTTAAAGATCTCGGATTGCACTATCTACCCATATTATCATCAACCACCTTATCCTTGTCCTTCATGATTACTCAATCAGAACTTGAGCATGAACAAATGTCAATGCTGAAGCTTCTTCTAGATCTTCTAAGTTGGAAGTGTGACACTGGTATGCCATTGTTTTTCTTTCTTTCCACACTGCTCCAATTATTTACTTGGATGAGAAACCTATCATGCCTACTACATGTTCCAGTCCTAAAAAGGCAACATATCAGATACTACCTAATCCTTCCATGATCATTGTATCTCCTAAGAATGGTAGAAACCTGTAAATGGACATTTGGTTGGCTTACATGCATCTTTTCTCCTTGTTATCAAAATTTAACTGGACATTTTTCTTTATTGTCTATTTTATTCTGCTCTGAGCATTTTGCATGCCTTTGCAGAGCACTTGGTCTGTAATTCTGTACCTGTTCTCGGTGAAGAGCTGTTGCTTCTATTTCCTGTCATGAACCTTATGTCATGGCCTTCTAAGTGCATTAAGGCAACATCTGGTGAAGTAATTGTCGTGTTAGAGAAGATCATACAAAAATTAATGATAGCATCAAGGAGTGGTATTTTGAAGGAGGAATTTCCATCTGTCAGCAGACCAGGAAAGATTGTGTACAGGCTTTTGCAACACTTATGGTTTCAGGTGTCCCTTTTGATCTATTTCTAACACAAGTTATCTCAAGCCTATTTCTATTATATTGCACTGAAATTCAAATTACCCCACTGTACATTTTGAAACAGTATTTTCCGTTATGTCGTCAGGTTCTAAAACCTAAACTATGTTCTCCTTCACATTTTTGAGAGGCCAGCTATTCATTCTTGCCATCTTATATGAATTCTCTTACCCATCTGTGATGAACAGTATGCCATGGATTGTACATTTTTATCTTCTGGGCTTGCCTCAGAAATTGCTCTTGTTTGCATTCAGGATCATTTTTCATCATCCAGATTTTTTGTCGATACTTTCTCATTGATGGAGCCAACTGTACATGATGATAGAGGATGGGCTCCAAAATTGAGAGAGTATGCTTTGTGGATTGTTCAAAGAAGAAAATCTTCCCTCCCTATAACAAGAGCTCAAGAAATTTTTGTTACGGGTAGGGTCCTTTAAGAGATCCTGTTTCTTGCATTTGATTGAATTTCATCGAGGAGACTATATGAAATAATGGTAATGGTCATCACAGTAATAACTTTCCCTGTAGATATTTCGTTTTTGGTCTGCTCTGTTGCTAGCATTCTGGTTCTGCATCCATCTCTTGGGACCTCTGCCATTGATGTTTTGTCCTCCTTGGGTACCATGAACCCAAAAGTTGGTGTTGCCTTGCTGCTGGCCGCCCTTTTCCTTAGCAATATTTCTACATGCCGAGGTGCTTCTGGAGACATAATGGTGAGTTATGTTCTTGTACTTTTGGCCGATGTTCACATTGGGCAACATGGTATTCCTTATTGCATATTTTTAATTAGCTATATTTGACATTTCCACCAATGTTGCAGCTAAATGTCTTGCGCATGATTCCATCACTTGCTTCCCATCCCTCCATGGTGCCACTGGTCATACAAACAATCTTACCATTGCTTCGAAAGGGTGGAAAGCCGTGTGTATTTGCTGCATTGTTCACACTTGATAGCTTTTTTTGAACTATTGTTTGTTTTGTGAAATTTCTGGGCTCTTCTCTGTTGTTTTATTCTGACTCTCGGATGGGTTGGCAGTTTCATTTACAAATGGCAATTCCTTGAGAGTGTAGTTAAAGAAATTAACTTGTTCCTGCATTGACACTGTTAATGTACATTGATCTTTTTAGTGTAAAAGATTATCCTTTTTCTGAAACATTCCTAAGCTTCTATGGATTTAGTATCTTAAGTTTGGGACTTGCTTATGTCAGGCATGTCCGATTTAAAGAAGGCTTTCTCAAGTTATTTTTCTGGCTTCTCCATATTCTTTTCAGCCCTATATTCATAGAAAGTTTTCCATATATGCTTACATAGTTGCATCTCTTATTGGGTGCTTTTAATAGTGATACCGTTTACATCATCATCTGTTGAATGTGGAGTAAGGTCATTATATTCTATCAGTTTATGAGACTGACAGCTTTCTTTATCTGTTTAAACACAGAGTTTTATATGCAACAGCAGCTCGTTTGCTTTGTCAGACCTGGGAAATCAATGACCGTGCTTTTAGGAGTTTACAGGTATGAGCTTCGCATTTCTTGCACCTTAATTTTCCACTTTTCTTAATTAAGTTTCTTATGACGAAACTTTGAGCTGCATATTCATCAATGGTATATATATTACATAGTTTTGTTGAGAAAATCAGAAGAGCTTTGTACTAAAATAGATGCAGTATTTTCTGAATGAATGTTAAAAATGCATGAATAATTTATTTTCATAATACAGGAAGTACTACTTCCGAGTTGCTTTGCTGAGTATATGGGTGATAGAAATGTTTGCTTGAGCATGGCTGCTTCCCTTCGTGATATTTGCCGAAAAAACCCTGACAGGGGTGTAGATCTAATCCTTTCTATTTCAGTAAGTTACCTATAATCCTCGCCAAATTTTTAGTATTGACTGGTGCATTTCATTTAAAGCACTGTGGTTGCTTGAAATTAACAGGTTTGTATTGAAAGTCAAGACCATCTTATTCAAGCTCTTGGTCTTCAAAGCCTTGCCCACCTTTGTGAAGCTGATGTAGTGGGTAGCTATCTGTTGAATAACCAATTGTTCCTTGTGATCAGTAACTCTTGTGCAAACTTAGCTACAAAACTTGATAATATATGTTTTACTATTGTTCCGGATCTTACACCAGTATAAGATTGAGGTTGATCAACTAATTTTTCTTTTCCTTTGCTTGAAATGATTGCTCAAAGAAGTATATAATGAGATCTGATCAATTATGTTTCTTTGTAGAGATAATGGTATGACCATGATTGCAAAATATAATAACTAGATTGCTAAATTTAGGCCCTCCCACCTTTTGCATTATGCTCGCAACTCCAGTATTGAAAGTGGAACTGTTACCTTTATATTGATAGTATCACACCTATGATAATATGTAGCTGGACTTATTTTCATCATTTTATTAGTTGAGGATGGTATCTTTTGATGGAAACACCTAGGTTTTGTGATCATGATACAGAAAAAAGGTATAAATCCTCTTACTACTTTAGAAGATCTGTTATAAATCATGAGTTAAAATGCAAACTTTTCTAAAGGAAGAATATAGAAATTGATGCATGAACTTGTTTTAACAGTCACTATAGTAAATGTAAGTTTCATGTTTTCTCCAAGCATATAGGAATATTCCAACATATCAGTTTCAAGTGTTTTCGTTTTTCTTTTATTATGCAAAGTATATCTGAAATTAGCGCTGGTTGCGATATGGACGTTCAGACTTCTACACTGCATGGGATGTCATCGTGAAGCATATGCTAGACTACTCTGACAACCCAATACTTGCCCACAGGTACAAATATATTTTAGAAATTACCTTTCAGGACATATAGTTTCTCTTATATAATATATCTATTTGCTTCTCAATATTTACTAGGGGGTAAGTGTTTGCCTACTTTAGTCACTGAAAAATGGAGATGCTTATATCTTGTTTTCTTTTTTCTGCTGGATATGCATAAATAAGAGATGTTAACCCCAATTATCCAGTTTCATTAGAGACCAAAGTAAATGGTTTTACTTTATAATTACTGTTTTTGTAGTTGGATGCTTGAATTCTGAATAATTGAACGCAGAGTTTTCTTCGATTTGATATATCTATTTTTAATTTTTTTTCTTACTAAAACACTATTTTTGTATCTATAGTATATGCCTTCTTCTCAGATGGGGTGCAATGGATGCTGAGGCTTATCCAGAATCTTCAATGAATGTCCTGCAAATCTTGTGGGGCATCGGTGCATCTCTGGTTCATCAAGAAGAGCCAAAATGGTCTAAGGCTAGGGCTTCAGCTTTTGATGCTTTATCCCATTACGAAGTAAGTTTATGCTTTGACATTAGATTTCTGCATATTTGAGCTTGTATTGTGGATAAGCTACTGACGATACTTTTTTAAACACTGTTTGGGATCCCCTTTCCCCCAGATATCATATATTGAGAAAATCATCTCAGAGTTCAAAGAAAGAATCACAATCTTGTATATTTCAGAGACAGATGATGCTGTTGTTTGTTCTATGGAGCTGTTTCAGGTCAAGATGATTACACATGAACACATGTAATAAAATCTTTTCTATTTGACACTACAGTAGCGTGACAAAATACATTAATGTGAAGTTGTTGATGCCTATTGTCATCTCAATTTAATAGGAACCGGCGGAGATTTCAAAAGGAGAAAAGAGTTGCCAGTAACAAGATTGAGAAGTTGTTGGATGTATTTCCTCGTGTTGTACTTTCTTCAGGTATTATGTATTTGTGTCAGTTTTCTTTTTGACCTTCTTTGGATGTAAGTTTTAAAGAATTATAATGGATCATGAACTTCCCTTATATCCATAACACTAACTTTATTACTTTTTATCATAATTATTGGATATTCTGATATGAGTTAGATGGTACAACAGAAAGCCAAATTGAAACCTTCTTGGCATATTTCACAGGAAAAGGTGTTCATGCAATAAAACGACCATGGGCAGCTCTCTTATGTGTCCCTCTCAGTCCTAAACTTGTGAATTGCAAGCAAACATCAGCTGTAAGATTATAATTATTATACTTTTCCTTGATCGGATATGGTCTTTAACATAGTGAAATGAATGCAAACCGTGCAATCATTTATTTAGATATTTCTAATCATGGCGATTGCATGCAGATTTAGGGTCAACAGATTATATACTATTCCTATGGTCATATTTGTGAGTAATAATAGTAGTACCCTTTGACCATCTATGTTAACCAATTTTCTTTTGTATAACATAGCATATAGGAAGAAGTGATTATATAATTTATTTATCACATTCCAATTTTGTTGGCTCTCAGGATGTAGATGTGGAATATGAGAATGTATTTTTAGATATTGCCGCATCTCTTCAACTCTGGAGGAATAGTTTTCTTGCTCTTCTCTCTTTGCAATCTTGGAAGTCCTTCATGCAAGGTTGGATCAAGGCTAAGACACTGTCCTCTGACGGTAAAGGTTCCTCCACTGTTTCAGAGAGAACATCTAAAGCGGCTAGTAATATTTTAGAGGTGTGAGTAATTCTCTTTTTATGTCATGCAGCAATATTTTAAGAATCTTTCTTGAATGTTATTTATTCCATAATTAATGTGGTCTGTGCCCAGAGAATTACAAGAATTGCTGAAAACTCAATTCCTCGAACTAGTGAGAATATTGCATTGGCCATTGGCGCACTCTGTGTGGTAAGACTTTATACCTGGGCATAATATTTTGTTGAACTGTTATATGAATATATCTTGTCAGTTATAAACCGTTTGAGGAAACTCCACTTATCAGCAAAAGTGAATTAAAACCAAGTTCTCTTGTGGAACAACTCTTATTATTGTTAATGATGAGAATAAGTATGAAGTTATGCACTGGTGTTTAGTAATAATATTTCTTGGTCATATTTCTCTTCATTGGTGTCATAATTTTGAAAACCTCTCTCATCACATGAGGAGGATTTTTTTGTGGGAATATTGTTGATCCCACATTAGAAAATTAAAGAGAGCAATTATGAATTAAACATGGTTTCCACCACCTATCAATTTAGCTTTTTGGGGTTAGATATAAATCAAACTTCTGCCATGACTATTTGACATGGAATTAGAACTAGTTATTATGTAGCTCACACTTTTATAGGCTGAGTGTGAAAGTTGTAGTATGTAAGCTAGTGGATGGATGATGAAGCTTGGCTTGCAATTATTTATTCACTGCCAAACATGAAATAACAGTGAACCACTAGCTGTTAGCCATCCATCTTCTCGGCCATCATCACATGATAGTGGAAGTTAAATTAAAACCCATATTGAAAAATTAATGCCTTCAAATATAAGATACTCGGTCACCTATCAATGTACACTTCTCTCTATTAGACATGAACCAAACCTCTTACAAGCATGGAAAAATTATCTCGTGAATTGGAAATAACTTTTTGTATGGCCAGTTTCATTTTATAGGCTAGTGCAACCTCCACAAGGTTGTATTGCCAATTATTTATCATGCTAGATATCAAAAACATTATCGTGTGCATGTACTGTTTAACTTCTTAATTTCACGCTCTTTCACATTTGGTAGGTCTTGCCTCCATCTATCCACACAGTTCATTCAGCTGCATCAGAGTTCCTTTTGAAGTGGTTATCCCAGTCTGAACATGAACATCGCCAATGGTCTGCTGCAATGTCTCTTGGATTAATTGCAAGCTGCTTAAATGTGACAGACCATAAACAGAAGTTTCAGATCAGCATGACAATTATTGAGGTATGCAAGGTGCACGTTTAATAGAATCTGTTTTATAATTTGTTGTCAGTTCGTTGATTTGTAGTTTATTCATGGACATTTGAGTTTAGGCATCTTTCAAATTCTTTTAGGGAATGGTTTTTTTTTTCAGTTCAATTATTATACAGAGAACAAATGAACTGATGTGAATTGTTCTTGAATACTTGTATCGAAAACCTAAATGATACCTTTTTATTATTTAAGTTCGTGATAAATCATGGTCAATTTCTAGTGCTATTATTGCTTTTATGCTAGTAATTCTTGTTAGTTGTTGATTTGAAGCTCCAAGTAATGGCATAAGTTCAATTGAACGAAACTGCTTGATTTTATGCTATTGTAAGAAAAATAACATTGTCCAGTGGTTCTATTTTTGAGCAATCATTTTTTAGGTATTGTGTAACTGTAAAAGCACCCTTGTCAGAGGAGCCTGTGGAATTGGCTTGGGCTTCATATGCCAGGATCTTCTAAAATGGGCTGAAGGTGCTGATGACTTAAGCTGTGATAGACAATCATTCAAGATTCATGAAACTGAATTATTGGGGAAGATTATCAGGTCTCTTTCTTCAATTATTTGTCAATATACCGAGTTATCATCAGAAACTCTTCATAGCCTTTCCGAGTATTTTCCCACTTGTGTAGATGCAATCGACACAAGTATAAACCTCGAGTTGTTGAACAAGCATGATCTGCTGGAGGAAGATGTTTGGGGCCTTGTTGGGCTTGTTCTTGGTCTAGGAAGTTCTATATGTGCAGCCTATAAAGCTGGAGAAGTTGATCTTTTACTAAAGATAAAGGACTTGATTATTTCTTGGGTTCCACAAATGAATTCTCTAGATCAGAGCCTTCGTTCCGGTACTGAGAGACCTGAAATGTTTTTATCAGTTGGAGCCTGTCTTGTACTTCCTTTCTTGGTTTCTTTCTGCCAAAGAGTTGAACTAATGGATGATAGGGAGCTTCATCGCATTCTTCTCGACTATAGAGACCTAATTTCTTTGTTAGTATCTGCAAAAAAGTCTGGTGTCTTTCATGAAAGCTTCTTGTTGGCTACTTGTGCTTCAGCTGGGACTCTCCTTTGCTACATCGTGAATGAGGTCATGCACTCTGTTGAAGTTGAACTAGTAGTTGGATTACTAGAACTGTTTAGGAAATGCTATTCCATTTCTAACCCACCAGTTATTCATTTTGGAGGGATGCTTGGAGTAGTTAGTTCCTTAGGAGCAGACTTGGGTATTATGTTTCATACCCGTCCTTTAACTTCCTCAGGGCAAAGAGGTGGCAAGCAGAAGGTAACTTTGCATCAATCTATTTATTTAAGATAATCTTTCCTTCTGTAATATCAATAAAACAAAGACTGCTAGGTGCTATATGCTACTGGCTAAAATTGTATGCATTCAATTGGATTTCTGTGTCTACCATTGTAGGCTTGTGAGACATTTGTTATTTATGGCATTTATATTTCATGACATTGCATTAGTGATATCAAATACTCTGGGAACTCTTGGGGTAAACCCTTAAGTTGATGCAAACTGTCTTTGGGCAAAAGAAATCTAAACGTCTTCTTAATGGCCCCGGGGGCATTATTGAACCTTTCCTTTATGATGTTTGTGTTTTCAGCAGGAATCTTCTGCTTTTATGGACCTTCTTCATTCAAGTTCTGTTAGTGAGGTATCATTGACATCAATAACACAAGACCTATTTCTCACTGCTCAAAACCTTGAGGATCCTCAACTGCAAAACTATGCTGCATGGGCTCTCTCTTTGCTTCGACAGAGTTTATGGTCCGAGGGAGTTTTGAATATTGAAGATGACCATCAAAAAGACAACTCTCGCCCAAGTACTGCTTCTCAGACATTTTCTGATGACAACCTTGTCATGAAGCTCTGCAACTGGTTAATTACTGTCAATCGTCCTACAGAAGTTCCTGAGGTGTTTGCTTCTTTCAACCATGTCTGAACTGAGACAATACCATATTTTTCTCATTGTCTGGGTCTAATCTTATTCTTTTGACCTTGGTAAAACCTTCCGAAAATCTCCATTTAACAATAATGAGATACTGAAGTTATATATTGATTTAAAAGAAAAAAAATATTGTTTCCGTTGCAGTGCGTCCTGCTGGCACTTGATCTTGACCTAATTAGCCCAAAATTATTTGCCGTCCTATTTCTTGTCCAGAAAGCACCCCCATACAGTATATCTTGTTCTTTTTTTATCTTTTATTACAGGTTATGTAACGATTATTACAACCTTAGTACTTTGATTTCTTACCGCAGGCCAGTTTGTTTGTGAATGTAAGAAACTTAGAGTCTGTCATGAAGTGCCTTTCACAGGCTCCAAGGTTACCGAAATTTGATTGGGGGGCAATTATAAGGCGCTACATGAGATACGAGGCTGAAGCTAAAAAACATTCTTCCTCTGTGGCTGCTGATAGTTGTACTTTAAGAGAGCAATGCCTGTTGTTTACAGTAGTGCATGCAGCCCATTTTGATCAGCTTTTAACTTTACTGGATGAGCTCTCGGACTTATCTCGATTTAGGACACTTGAGCCCCGTTTAAAATGTTTCCTGCTCTTTCATCTTACTAATCTAGTGAAAGTCTTCTCTGGATCAAGGATCAAGAAGTTGCTCAAAGATATAGATGATTTCTTCACAACATTTGCTAAGCATGAAGACCATACTAATCAGCAACAGTTAAGAATTTCTTGCTGGAAGGGCATCTCCCAGTGTTTGCAGGAATCTTCTATGGATTTCTTTGCTTATGAACCATGTATTAAAGGTTGCATGGAGGTGCTGGTTTCTTTATTGCCTGATTTAGGACCGGAAGCAACCACAGAAATAGATTGGGCCAATTTGGAGAAAGAGTGGTCAGAGGCTCTAAGATGCTTAGGGAAGACTCCACTGAATTGGTTGTTGAAGTTTCTCCAGGTATATTTGTAGACAAACCTGGCTTATGTTCAAGAAATTTCCAAAGATGTCACATTGAATTGCTGTCAAGGCTTAAATATGTTGCTGTTGAAGGTTTCTATGCCCAGTTGGCTACTCATTGGCTTCTGGTTACTCATAAGCCCTCAGGGGGCTAGGAAGGACTCAAAAACCAGAATTGCTCACTGATACCACAACAAGTGGCTGATCCATTTATTGCGCTAACCATGTATATTGAAGGTATTTACAATGACGCAATGATTGTTAACTCAAACTGGCATGTTTTGCAGGTTGATTCAGTTCCTGGAGATGTTCAGATATCAGAGTTTGTTAAAAAGGTTGAACTTAAGGTCCGTTTGGTCAGAGTAGGTTCAATCCAAATTACTGAATTAGCAGGAATGAAGGCTATATTACTGAACATGCAATCAGACGGTTAGCTTTTCTCTCTAGGGTGATAATCATATGCTTTATATTTAATTTAATGATGTCCAAAGTTATAACTATATATTTCTAACTTACATGTGATATTTTATACATATGCAGTAATCTGGAATGTGCTTATTGAAGTAGTGGCAGCTCTGGGATATGCTGAAGGAAGTATTAAGAGGCAGTGGCTTGTTGATGCAGCTGAAATCAGCTGCATATCTAGTTATCCTACCACGGTATGCAATCTAGAAATATTTTTGTCAAAATCAAGGTCTTTGTTGTGTATATCAGATTTTTTTTTGCTCAATAAAATAATATTTCATTAATTTATCAAATTATATACAATATCCGAATAATAAAATGAAAATGAGATAATTCTCTAATTCTAAATAATAGATATAATATTATCGTTTACCGCAGTATTCAAACCAATTGAGCTCGGATAATCCATTGAAATTGGGGAATAATCTTTATGGTGCATACTGAATAACACTACTTTTTTCTTGTTATTGCTATATGGATCTTCTCCTAGGAAAATGGGGGAGAGACTTCTCTTTGAACCTATTTCTTGAATTTGTCTACTTTCAGCACTTATGAGTTTGCTCTCTGAAAATTTATTGATATCCCATATCAGGCAATGTTGTTCATTGGCCTCTTCTCGGGCAGCTTCTCCAAGTACATGCCTCTTCTGATACTGGACAAGGTTAGCGTGTTGAGTGATCTTCCATTAACCCTCACGTGTCTCTTATCGGACCCCAACTGGGAGGGCATTGCTGGACAGTTCACTTCTGCTCTTTGGTCATCCACGGAACGATTCTATGGCTGGGTCACTGGCACATATCTTGGCAGAGAGGCTCCAGGGGAGCAAGAGATTAACCCCAGTGAGAATCTCTCAGCGCTTTCTCTACTCCATATTATGCACACTGCCTGCTTTTATTTAAAGAAGTACTTGCCTCTGGAGAAGCAGATTAGGCTTGCTGACATGATAATTACTCCCTCTCTCTAGATTTCAGTTCCTTTTATCTTGGGGCTTAATGACAGCTGGGAATCTCTGTAATCTTTCAGTTTCTGTTGTAGAGTATGTTTCAGTTTGAACTACACAACTCTTTAGCTCTTTTTGACTTGATAACAAATAAGAAATGAAATGTTGAAGGAAAATCATACAACAAATTTGTCTTCATTCCAAAAAAAGATGGCGTGTAAATGACCTAAATGCTTCTGCAAAATCTTCTCTATTTCTAATTCCCATGGCTTCATATGATCACTATTTTCTCACAGCTCCATCTCATGTCTTGTACTTGGCTTCATTGTTCGTAATCCGATGGACATTCAATTGCAAATTTCCTCTTTCGACTCCCTCAACTTGTCTGCATCCTCCCCGCCCCGCCCCGCCCCCCTTTTATAACTACTGTCTCGTGCTTCATATTTTATCCTGGTCTAGACGACTCGGACAAGCTATGAAATTGATGAGGGAGCTGTTTAAAACAGGTAGAAATGAAGTTCCAAAGGATGATGTTTTCAGGGTTTTAGCCTTGTCTTCTGATGAATGTTATTGGGATCCTGTCGTTTTAGACATTCTCATTAAGGCTTACCTGAAGATAGGTTCGGTCAGAGAAGCTTTTAGGACACTCCTGAAGACCACTGAGCTGGGGTTTGCGCCCAGTGTGATTTCTTGCAATTTTCTGATTGATAGATTGCTGAAGGTGAACTATGTTGAGGTTATAATAAAGTGGGCCATCTTCCACTCTCGTCTCTTTTCTCTCTCTATAAGCCACAGCCCATACTCTACAAAGAAAACTCTCTACATCTCTGTCTCGTTCTCTTATCCAGTAGTTTCTTATATACAAGCCGCACTTCCGATTTTTGCCACTCGATTCTTCTGGCATTGCGTGCCAGCCCTCCGCCACCCCGCACGTCTTGTCTTCACTCACGGGAAGGACACTGCAGATAATTGTGCATGAAAATTTTGCATAGTGAGTAGATAAGTCATCTTTCTCAGCTCAAACATGACTGCCTTGATTCCCATCTCTTCTCGGATCAAGGCGAAACGGTAAACTATTTATCCTCTTTTATTCTTTTCCTTATTGAATGATTGAATGTTGTTGAAGAAGAACAACTTTGGTCAATTTTTACAGTTTCATGCCCGTTTGATAAAATCTAATCGAATGAAGTATGTGACTCATTATTTGTTGAACTTTGGCATGCTCCGTCTGTCTCTGTTCCATTTTCAGGACACTCGGCCAGCCAGGCGGTGAAATTGAAGTGAAACAAGGTCGCGCAGTTCGCGGGTTCTTGAACTTCCCGAAACGACCCTCAAGAGCTGGACGTTTATTTGCAGTTTCCTGCTCGATGGCGAGAAATGCAGATCAGGGACAGAACCCAGCGGTAGCGATCGGTGAAAGGGATGGCCTTATCATAGTTGACCACGGCTCACGCCGCAGTGAATCCAATCTCATGCTCAGTAAGTAAATAACTTGGATCCCATTGTTTCCAAGGTCACCTGAGTATTCTGACATTTGGTTTTGGGTTTGCTCTCAGATGACTTTGTGGCGATGTTCAGGGAGAAAACTGGCTACCCGATCGTCGAGCCTGCACATATGGTAATGATTCTCTTCCTGTTGGGTTGAGTTCTCTATGCTTACGAAGTGTTTGTTGTTTTGCCTTAGAAACATTGAAGTGACTGATAGTGGTAGTTAACTAGATAAAGCTAGTCAATTACGTGGAACAAGACTGGAGGTGGTAATTTCTGGAGAATACGTAATACGATCATCTTCACCATAGATTCACATTTACAGATGGGTAAGATGATAGATCTTTACTTGGTCCAGTCTAAATCTTCCATATGAATCAGGAGTTGGCAGAACCCTCCATAAGAGATGCATTTGGTTCATGTATCCGAAAAGGTGCTTCTCGTGTGATTGTGAGCCCCTTTTTCCTGTTCCCTGGAAGACATTGGCACAAGGTAGTCTGATTGGAGATCCACTTTATAATCCGTATATTCCTCATTCCATAGGGCCTGTCTGCACTTGCAAAGAAATGATTTGGAAACTATTTAATATACATTGTAGGACATTCCAGCTCTAACAGCTGAAGCAGCAAAGGAGCACCCAGGAGTGTCATATATGGTAACTGCACCTCTAGGCTTGCACGAGCTACTTGTGGTACTACAGCTCTGTCTCTCTCTCTCAGATTTACATGGAAATATGCATTTGTTTCGATCAGAGTTATCCCAGTCACTATGCTTCATTTCCTGTCACACCCCATAGAAAGCTTATGGGTTAATCTCACAGATTTTAAGCTACCTTTTTCAATGGATGTCTGCAAGATTTGATTTGTCCTGCACGCAGGATGTGGTGAATGACAGGATCAAGCACTGCTTAAAGCATGTTGCTGGAGATGCAGATGAGTGCGCTGCATGTGCAGGAACGGGCAAGTGCAGGCTCTATGAGTAACTTGACCCAGAACTTTTGCTATCTTGACCAAGCAGCCGACCTTCAAGGAATTCATGGATCCGGTGGATATACCATCCATATGGAGTCTTCATTCACAGATAATGCCCGTGTGATTCGATGATTTGTGGGAGTGAGTATACACCCTTGACAAAGAGGTACCCAAGTACAACTCTTTGCCTGTGTTTATCTGGATCTCTGAACCAAATTGCCCTGAACCTTGAATTCAAGTGCATGTGTATGCACATGACACTGCAGATGGAGTTAATCCATTGGTTAAATGGATTGCATACTCAGAAAGTTTAATAATTCATTCAATTTTAAATTTAAATATAAAATTAGAAAGTCTAATAATTCATTTAATTTTAAATTAAAATATAAAATTTGTTATCGTAAATTATTTAAGGTCCATAAGGAGAGGTTATGATTAATATTGTACGCGCACTACTTTTTGGACACGCTTTTGTCATTTTTTTTCCTCCTTATCAGTGATTTCGTTTTCGTTGCAGCAAGTCGTGCAATCCCTGCATGCGTCAATAATGTAAAGCGGATGCTCTTCCGATTGAAGTATAACCACCAGATGATCGAATTGGATAAGGAAGGTAAGTGACGAAAAGGTAGTGATGAAGATTTATCTGATTCGGTATTAATATGAGTTGAACAGGTGTCATGCCTGTAGGACTGTCCGCAGCGGGTCTTACTGAGTAAATTTCAATCGATTTCCGATTCCAATAGTTTCTGATGCTTCTCGATCATCCTCTTTTCTTATACCGTGAACAAATAAATGGTTCGATAGTTCTATGTAGATACTCTAGATTGGATTCAGTCAGAAAACATTGTCAGAGAAATAATTTTGCCTCCATTCCGGACTCTCAACACTGTTTCTTTAGGCTACAATCTGAACTTAACCCATCCTCTGATTAAGAACTTCTTGTAGAATAAATGTATTGAATAATGATCTTATATTCAGTATCTTCACATTCTTGCAATTTATGGCCATATAATTACCCCTTGGATGAGTTTTGCCCTGTTTCATAATCACACCACTAAATTCAGTGCTTTGAAACTATACCAGGGTTTTCATGTTCTAAAGTATTGGATTAATTTAAAATTTTTGTACCTCACATAGGACCATGGAAATTTTATTTGCAGTATAATTTTAATGTAAGCGATTCTTTTAGCTACTTCACTAAATGTTACTTAAAAGTATCTTTCAATGTATTTAAGAGGATTGAGAGGATGTTCAGGTTGCACGTGCAGAATGTGTTCATGGGAGGGAACAACATTGGCCACTATCAAAGTCAATTTTATTCATTATTCTCTTTTTGTGAACTAAATATTTATTTTATACATTTTAAAATGAGATTTGTTATACTTAAATAAATATAAGCCATTTTTATCTTTTATTTCATTACTTTCCTTCAGAAATTGTAGTTATGGTTAATGGTGAGCACGGTCATTAGCTCTAGCCAAGTAATTTGGTCAAATTTGTTTCTTCTTATAGATTATGGCATGGCCATCATTGCAAAATATAATAAATAGTTATCTAAATTTAACACTTTTTTATAGTGGAATTGTTATTTTATATTAATTAATGGTATATGAGAATATATAGTTTCTGTTATTAACATTTTTATTAGTCTGAGGATGTTATCTCTTGATGGAAGCACATATGTTTTCTGATCATGTTACTGGAAAAATATTACAAATCATACGAGTGTTTTAGAAGATTTGTTATAAACATTAGTTAAAATACAATATATTCCAAAGTTCAGTATAAAAAATAGTGTATCCATTTGTTTAGGAGTATTTTTACCAATTCTAGAGATGAAAGTAAATAATTTTACCTTATAATTACCATTTTGTAGTTTTTATACTTAAATTCTAAATAATTCAATGCATAAGCTTCTTCGATTTTTTTTGAAACATCAGTATGTCTATATTTCATCTTCTCATATGGGGGGTGCAAGGCTAGGGCTCCAGCTTTATATGCCTTAACGTGAAAAAAATATATATTCGCCTGAAGTTGATGCCATGGCCGCTCATTTTAAAGTAACCGCGCAGGATGTTTTGAAAGAAGCTTCCTGTGACCCTCCATGGTACAAGGGGCAAAGAGGTTTCTTGACGTTTGCGGAAGTGCCATGTGTAGACAGTCGTACATATGCTACTTTTCAGACTTGCTACCAATAATAACACAACTGATGAAAGCCATCATATACATCCATCAGGGCCTTTCACAAAAAATCAAGGCGAAAATTTAGGGACCCCCATTCCAAAAAAAATCAACGCCCCTTGAAAACTTCGCCCTTTTAACAGGTTTAGACAAAATCAGCACTTGCTTACCAACCAACCAATGTGCTATTAGAAATGCTGAGACAAACCTGCATCGGGTGAAGAGATTATCCATCGCCTAGCGCTTCATCATGGTCTGATGGAAGCTGCGCACAGGTGAACAGTTCTGATCATATCTCTCAGCACTCCTACTGCGACTCCGATCACGGTTATGCCAGCTTCCTCTGTAACTTGATTCCCTTGCAACAGGGCTCCGGCTTCTGCTCCGGACATTTTCATACCCATTGGAGTTGCTGCCATACCTACACCAAATTGGAACTCCACTTGAATTCAACTAATTACACAATGTTGCCAGAGATTCTATATGGCATTAAAAAATGCATGCGCAACCTGAGATCAAAGAAAAAGGTACATAAGTGACTCAAAGAGGGTACCTATAGGAGTCACTGCCACGCCCATTGCCTCCACTTTGGGGCCTCCCACCATCTCTTCCACCATAAGAACCACTCCAAGGGCCCCTTCCACCATACCCAGAGTCTCCCCTTCCACCTGTGCCACCACCACCACCACCATCACCACCCCAACGCCTAAACCTGCCTCCACCACGAGTTGCCATGCTGCGAATTTCTGCAGGGACCTTCTGGTCAGCACCTTCTAGAATCTTGATGAGATCTGATGCATATCTTGCATCTTGATCACCAAAAAATGTATATGCCACGCCACTGGCACCAGCTCTCCCAGTCCTCCCAATCCTATGGACGTAGTCCTCTACTCCTGTGGGGAAGTCATAGTTGATAACAACCCTGCCGAAGATTTCAAAAGGTAAACTGTCATTTAGTTTCATTGTGTTTAATGAAACATTATATCTATCCAAATGATAGATTTGAAAAGGAATGCAACCTGACATCTTTAACATCCAGTCCCCGAGCAGCAACATCAGTGGCAACAAGAACTGGGGACTTCCCAGTCCTGAACTGGTTCAACACACTATCTCTCTCACTCTGGGATTTGTCTCCATGAATGGCAGCAGCTCCCACATGTCGGGCAAGATTTCGGGCAAGTTGATCACACATTCTTTTAGTTGAGCAAAAAATAATTATCTTGGATCCTGGTTCCTGAGACTGTAATATTTGTTCCAACCGTCTGTGTTTATCTAGAGGTGATAGTACCTCCACATGCTGCATGCCACCATATCACCGCTATGAGTGAAAATAATTGGAGTGTAAATTCATAATCAATATATGTAGTTCTTAATGAAGAACATCCATGCACCTGATTCTTCAATTCCACCAAGAAAGATAAAAGAATAGCTATAATCAAGAAGTTGGAAACTACCCCAAGACTTAATACTTCCAAATGAAGTCAATCCCAACTATCCAAGATATATAGCACAAGACTATAAAAACACAACTAAGCCTCATAATCACTTCAACCAATGGTACAGGTTCAAAAACATTGGGTAAACCTTCATCAAGGAAGAACCATTACCTGTGTAATAGACTTGTTTGCAACAAGCTCATCAACATTGCCTATGTTGACCTGAATAGGATTAACAAGGAGGTCTGCAGCAATCTTGCGGACTTCCTTTGGCCATGTGGCAGTGTACATGAGTGTCTGGCGCCGAGAAGGCACCTCATTTACTATCTTCCTAATTTGAGGCTCAAAGCCCATATCCAACATGCGATCTGCTTCATCGAGTACAAGATATGAGACTTGCATGAGGCTGATCCTTCTCATCTCCAGGATATCATTTAAACGGCCAGGAGTGGCAATCACAATATGCACTCCCCTGTCTATATCTCTCAACTGAGGACCCTTTGGTGCTCCTCCATAAAGACACTAGAAAGATAAATGGATGATAAAAAATTCAAATGAACTAGAACTCAAAAAATTGCACCCTTGATCTAGCATATGTAATTTATAATTGCTACATCAATATCATGATCAATTCCTTATACTATGTACCTGAGAAGTAGCCTAAAAAAGTACAAGAATATTTCAAACTGTGCAAATATTCCAAACCATAATACCCAACTTAACATTGAGAATTACAAGGTCAAATGGCATACCGTACAAGAAATCTTCGAGGATTTCCCAAATTTAACTGCTTCATCTTGTATCTGAGTGGCCAACTCTCGAGTGGGTGACAACACAAGCACAGTTGGACCCATCCTCAGATCATTGTGGGTTTTATTTAAATGGATAAAGCCTGGTATTAAGTATCCCAAGGTCTTCCCTGAACCCGTTTTAGCAATGGCTACAATATCTCGACCCTCTAAGGCAATCGGCCATGATTGTGCCTGAATAGGAGTTGGATCAGTGAATCCAGCATGATGCACCTGCACTAGGAAAGAACCCATTGGTCCCAGTGAGTACGTGTCTCTATGTTTTAGGGAGATCACATAATTTCCCATAAAACTAGGGGAAACATCATCCCCACTTTAGAGAAGTCGGTGCTCAATGATGTAAGCAAAAACAGATGAAGTCACTTCAAATGTTCAGTCGGTTGGATACAATCATCACCAAAAGCAATCATATCCATGAACTACAATGACGTGGAAGACCTTTTCCAGGAATAGGTCCAACATTAAAGGTGGCCCAGAAAATACTTAAAACCCCAGAGAGAGAGAGAGGGCCAGTGTACGACATTAGCTCCTTCCAGAAGCAAATGTCGCACCTGTGACAAGAAAATACAGATGGTAGATAAATCAACATGAGCCAAAAACTATTATTTGGACTTGAGTAACTACAATATAGACAAGTAAGCAATTGAGCATAATATTTTCTAAATAGAAAGGTTGAGATCTCTTGGATGGAACAAAGATAGAAGTAATAGGGAACTTGAAAGAGAGGAAGCATACTATTACCTCCCTCAGAATTTCAGGAGGAAAACAATTATCATCAAAAGACATCAGAGGTGGCGGCACTTTATCACCCTAAATAATTGTCAAGCAATGTCAAGGAAGAAACCATCAGATTCAGATATCATTGATACATAGAACGATTTTCTGATAAATAAAAAGTCTCATTACTTAATAACGAGAAGATAGATATTTTATGAAATTGAACTATCATCAGATGCGTGCAGCATGATAAACAACCTTAGAAAGGTTCAGACAAGGTTAATCTACAGCAGGTGCAACTATGGATATGTAATAGTTTACCTTATATAACTACTCGAGCCAGAAATTAAACAGAAAATTATTAAAAAAAAATGGAACCAAGAAATTTCCACTTATAACTGGAAAAACCCCAGTTTTTTATTCATGAGGGTTAGGGTAGTACCAAATGAATAACTCCAGCCTATTATGTTAAAAATAGATAAATAGACAATCATACAATCACAATAGTGCAGGGCCTCTAACATCTACTTACATGTACCGTAATTTCATGATGCTGTCGGTATGCATCTGCTGAGAGACTGCTTCCCGTGCTTGATGCACCATAACCACCAGAGACAACACCTTTTACAGTATTTTGAGCTCCAGTTGCTGCATCTCTGGCATTCTGCTGCATCTGTTTCATAAATAGCAATAACATAAGAAACACTAAGATAAACAGTAAAGTTCAATGACAAATAAAAGAAGCATCAAGAGAAGAACTATGTTAAGGAAGCCCAATTATCAGATGTCAAAGGAAGAAAAGCCATTCCAGGAGAACAGCTACCTGATTATCCCTTGAACCATCAACTAATCCAGATACATCACTGCTACCCCATTCTCGCCTATTTCTGTCTCTATCAGGACTAGTTCCATGTATTTGCCCTTCCAAGGATGTCTGAACCTGGATTGATGAACTTAAAAGAGCTGGCAATGACCTAATGGGGACTGCACTGGGCCGCTCATACTGAGTAACATTAGTCTCTGTATTCCAAAAGTAGAGATAACCTGTTTTACTATCCACAAGGCCTCTCCATGGTTTGGGAAGTGTGGGATCTTCTGGAGCATAGCGGGGACCAGAGGACACAGTTCCAGTTGTAGCCATTCTTTAAGAAACTCCAAATCTGAACAAAATTCATTGTGGTGAAGGGACTAGCGGCATTATTCTTTAAGAATTTTCAGGCTATGTATAAAATGAACGAAAATGGAAATAGAAATCATCTATCATCCAGAAAGAAATAAGAACAAACCGAACGCAGCATTAGAGAACCACACTTGCATTTGCTTATAACAAGTTAAAGAACGTGCACTTCTATCACAAGATTAAAGAATCTAGTCTGATGGAAAAAATGACATAAATGTGCTCTACTCCGAGGACATTTCCTTAAAATAACTACAATCAGCACCGTTATCACATTAGATACCAAGCATACTGCAATAAATTAACAGTTCCAAGACTTCTATGTATAGACATATTTACTACAGTAAAAAACCATGCTAATGTTTCATCATACAAAAGTAAGGAGCATGCAATACTAATCAGAGGTCAAGGAATAAAGTTGAACATGAAATAGACCAGAAATGTGGTCCGCTTTACGTCAGTTTTTTTTAAACTAATTTACATGCCATACATATTGCCTGCCATATTAGATACCAATCAAAAGCGAGAGCTAATAGTTCCAACCTAGTAAAACACCAACAACGAGCATAACTTTGCAGGACAGTGTGAGTCGCCCGAATAGCGCCGTAACAAGTACATAAATGGTAGCGACCCTTAGGCACCGTGACGTGCTCGTTAAAGATGAAAATATTCACTGGAATCGCCGGAATGCCGCCGTAACAAGTACATACCGACAAGACTACTTTGAACACCGTAATCTACTTATTTACCAGCGCAAAAACAACAGAATGGTTATTATTACGACGATTTATGGCTACAGGCGGAAAGATTGGCTCGCACGTAAGACGGATAGACCTAGAGAGCTTTTCAGATCTGCGCACTTCCTATTCCAATCCAAACCTGAGGATACATGCAAACCAACGCAAGAAACGAACGAAATGCGGCCGTCGTACCTGGAAACAGCCAACCATGCGACAGCAGAGAAATTAGAGAGGAACGAAAACGGAAGGTAGTCACGCCAGGCGCTCGGCTGTTTCGGCTCCCATTTTCCCTCTCTCACCCCTTGCGAGGATTAATGACGCCTCCGGAAAATCAGAAGCGCAGAAGAACAGGACGAGAGGCGAGTGGGAAAGAGAGAGAAAATGTACTTTATGTGACATTTATAGCGCACAGAGAACGGGAAGTGGAGCGACTCCATTGGTTACTCGACCTTAGTCAGGTGCTTTGACCATGGTTAACTCAAATAAATAAATATATATATTCCCGCCTTTTCTGTCACATTTCACATAAGAGAGTGAAGTAATAAGAAAAATAATTCCGGCCAAAAAAATAAAATTAATAATAAATAAATTATACAATAACTGAACTACTAACAAATACATGAGAGATTTCTCATGCGACATCAACATTTGATAATGCACCCTTTCACATTTTCAGCTTATTAGTTTAATGGATTCAAACGACCTACTCCCATGGCAGAATTGAGATAAAATTTCAAGTTCAGAAGCACCAGGTATCCTCAACTTGAGGGAGTTGCTTCATCAAAAGACTGGAACATTGATTGCACATTGCCTCTTGCGTCCATCCCAAGCTTGTAAACCCAGAATTAAATTTTGCCCTGAGGGTAAAAACTTCCCATTGGATTCACAAACTGCGGGTCCTATTCAACTGTTGAATATATGGCGTGGTCCACCCAAAGTGCTCTCCTTCAGCACTCTTTCCCTAGTTGCAGCAAGCTGCTCCAGTTTGCTGCAACTGCAGAATCTCAGTGCTATCCGATGTTTGTCCCTGCTTGTAAAAACATTGCCCAGAAATTATTAGATGGACCGAGTTCCTGGATATAGCTTAATCTTGGCGGAGTTAAATCTAACTACGGGTTTATTTCCTCAGGGGTAGTCCAGATTTTGCGTTTTCTCATGAAAAAGAGGGTGTCATTTGAGAATTGTATGTGCCCGAACAGATTTGGTGATGTGTTAATGCAGCTTCTGGAGCACCAGGGAAGATAAAGATTCAAGGAGAAGACAACCATGCAGCAAAGAGAGTGCATTTGCATTTCGTCTTTGTGGAGATTCGACAACAGAGTCGGGGAGATGGTGAAGCTAAGATTTGATTCTAGATCAGACAGAAATGTTAGGGTAACAATCATATGAACACGTTTATGATCTCTCCCTCCAAATTCACAGCCATTGATGCCCCAAAAAAGAGACTCCTCAGCTTGAATTTGAACTGGATATAGAAGATCCAGTTCGTGCCTCCTCTGGAACTCAATGCACGGAAATGTATCAATGGAGGATGATGGATTGGAAGCTTGGAGCCGCTTTCGGTCATCAACAGGAAGGTTACAGTGACAGTACAGATGAGATTTTATTGAACTACAAGGCTGAGAGATGACCTGATTAGATCTTGGGCTGAAGCTGGACGCCGCTGAAGGAGACTCTGCCGAAGCTCAGGTGTCCCACCGGATACAGCTCGATCCAACCTCCCTTGTCGTCCTCGAACCAGCTGCCGCCGCCGAAGCTCTTCCGTCGGATCCTCTCCTCCAGCCCGAACCCGACTGCGAACTCTATAATCCCTTCGCTCAGAGCGTCCCCTCCGCAGCTACCGAAGCTCCCATGGCAGTGGCATTTCCCCGTCACCTCCAACCTCTCGCGGTGTTTCCTCGACCTCCGACGATTCGAAAGCCGCCGCAGGCACCGTCTCCCCACCATCCACGGGACCTTGATGAAGGCCAGAGTCAGGAGGCTCACAACTGCGCAGGGGCAGCAGCAGAGGGCCACACAGTCGGCAATCACCGCGCCGGTGCAGGACCGGCAGTTCTTGCCGGTGCACTCTATCGCCACCCCTTCATCCTCCGCTGCCTCCGATGCGCCGTACCCCCGTCTCGTTCCTACTCGCTTCCTCGTCGCTCGGCACGGCAGCCGCCGGTCTGGCTCGCCCATCGTCGGCCCTAAAAAGTAAGAGGAACAGAGTGAGAGAGAAATCACTCCACCACGCCGTGGAACCAATCTCCTCTCACCGAATTTGCAAAGGAGACTGAACTGAAACGTCAAAGCATGGGAAATGGAGTATCCTCTTCATCGTGCAATTCTTTATCTTTTCCCCTAAATCGCTCTCCTCGGTTCCAGATTTAATGTTGCGGACGAGTCGGATACACTCACGCGCCCACCCCTATAGTAAAATCCAGAGCCATCATATTTTCTCTTCAATGTAGCGCGTGGAGCACCTGAGATGGGCCCTTCGATTCCCCCCGCCTACAGTGGGATTCCACATCTGGCGCTGGGCACTGATTGCCTCAAAGTCACGGATACTCGCGAACAGGCGCGTGGATATCAATGACATTCACACATGAACCACATTGCCCCCAATTGGTCTATCAGGTTTTGACATTGAATAGAGCTTAACCATTATGTTTGGACTTTGGAGTCTTTGTGTCATCTAGTGCTAGCCAATATTCCTAAACGGACAGACATCAGACTAAGGAAGAGAAATCATTGCTCGACCCATGCCACGTGGCTTGATCCCCTGCACCAACCAAGAATGTACAATGCAAGTTGGGACAGAAAGGAGGTCTATGCATGAGAATGGAATGTTAGTCGTACCAACTGGGACACTCATATCTGGTCAGTGAACCAAGTTGATGAAACCAGTACAGCAGAAACATGTCCCCACCCCCCTGATATTGAATCTCGGCCATGGTCTAGGAATCGACCACTCATAGCCTTGTAATCATATTACTGAATTTCCTCAGTTTCTCTTTTATGGAAGATAAATCATTGACAGGGTGTAGAAGAAAGGTGGCAAATTTCTTAGCTTTAAACAGTTTTAGCACACTGGAATTAGTGCGAGAAAAGTGGCTGACATATTGGCTAATCTGGCTAGAAGTTGAGATTCCCTGTCGCTATCCTGCTTTCCTCATACATATACACTGTCGAAGAATAAGCCCACATGGTCCCCGGTTTCCATCTCAGAGAATGTTAGAAACAGTGGCATTAAATTCAACCCCTCTTCGCAGTTCCATGTGACAGGATTTGCAGCACCCATTAGATCAATCAGAATCCCATTTAGGGTTGTATATAATACACATTTGCTTTGTATGTGCCTGATGTAACATTATGCAGGGAGACTGTTCACATGGGATTGTCAAATGGATCAGCAACAAAGGTCAGATTCTTTCATGTGCCAGCTAAGGGGTCCTCTATATGCTCTTCAAACAATATAACGAGGAAAAGGATAAACAAATAGCTTCCATAGACTAAGCTATTCTTGTACTCATTGATGAGTAGTAGGGAAGTAGGAAGGCGATGTTAGCTCCACGACACCGCCGGAATAGCGCCCGTCCATGAGGCTGTCTCATGTAATATGGGTCTCTCAACTCAGACAAGATGTTGATGGTCGCCCGTGACGGTCCCACATACTCAGCACCGTCCACGACGACCCCTCCTAACCGCTACCCTCCAAATGAAAAAGGAGACGGTCTCTATCGCTCCTAGACAGGACATCTCCCATCGACAAACCCGGTGCCTGACATGGGCCCCTATCCTTATCTCGGAGGTGGTGCACAAAAAGGTATGAGCTCTTGCCCTAGCAAAAAAAAAAAAAGAAAGCCTATTCGTTTATCATTAGTGTGTTTGGTTGGTTTGCGATGGCGTGGCTATCTTTCTCAAATCATTGACTGCTTTGACGATTTACAGAGTCAGGGTGGGGATCGTGGGCGTGGGGGAAAGGGAAAACGTGTGATTTCGTCAAGTCGTCAGTAATTCTGCCATGTTTTCTAACCACCCGATGCGAGGGAGTCTCTCATATCTCAACGATCAGATCAGACACAGTCACTGATGTAGATTGCTATAGAAGAAAGAATTTGAACACTCGGAGGATGAAATATGTTGCTGACTCACCTGAGCGATTGGATTGTAGGCAGGAATCAGGCGGGAGTGCCGCTACCTTCCGCCGCCCCCTCTGCTGAACTCGAGCTCGAAGGTCAATACCGAGAGAGTCGATGGCAAGGCGCGGCGTCCCCCGACCAGTGCTGCTTCCTCTTCATCTGCTGCTTAATCTATCATTTATGAGTAGATGAACTATGGAAAAAGAAGAGACTGAAGAGAGTGATGGGACTACAAAATCTGGGGGGTCTCATCGTTTAAAATTAGCAGCGAAGCATCTTTCGGAATATAAAAGTCACTAATTAATGGAGGGATGAAGGGTGATGAGTCAGATTGGAGA
The DNA here is from genome assembly GCA_030064435.1 of Trapa incisa. NCBI lineage: Eukaryota > Viridiplantae > Streptophyta > Magnoliopsida > Myrtales > Lythraceae > Trapa > Trapa incisa. The sequence continues at coordinate 11,917,044 of CM057769.1, read as the reverse complement.
GTCCCGATGACAGGGAATATGGCTGCCCACAGCTTAATCAAGTCGAGGAAATTAATTTGGTCCATGTGCAGTGGTTCGTATGGTTCCGGTCTGGTTCAATTGGCATGTGCAGCCGGCTGGAACACTTTGTTCGACAATGGCATAGAAGGTAAATTGCACGTAATGTTCTCGGGGGCGTATCCTGACCATCCAGTGCAGCATCTGTTATTGCCGTTGAGAAGAGCCAAACTTGAGGAGGTGGAGTCAACAGTAGACAGTCAAAGGGGACAAGAGAGAGAGAGATTATATAGAGGGGTTCTGCCTAGCCTCTGCATGAGGCAGAACACGTGCGAGATGGCAGACACGTGCTGACACTCTGAGTTACTCGGGCACGACACGACAGAGGCGAGGGAGGGGAAAGAAAATGCTGGGCAGAGCCGAAAGTGTCTTTTCATCTGCACGTCCGTGGGTCTCTCTTTCGGTCGTCCCCTCCCCCTCGATCAGTCAGAAGACTCGGAGTTCTCTCTTTCTCTCTCTCTGTCTCTCCTAGCAGCTTAATATTCTAATGGCAGCCCGTAATATTCTTCCCTATCGCCATGGCCGACAAGAGTGGGAGAAACACTGGAAGTGAGTTGAATGGTGATGGTGGGTGGAAGGAATACGGTGCAGTTCCATTGTTGTCGATTCTGAGATGAAATGCTTTCTAGTTTCTAGCTTATCTGTTTACTCTACGGTCATTCAAAGGTAAGTTGGAAAAGTTTGCCTGAGTGATGCTCTACTGTTTTTGGGTCTTCTATCGGAGGCCCGACTGACAGTACTCAGGCCTTTCTTGTTCACTGTGTAGGGCTCTGTTACGATATTCGTAGCTAGATTCTGACTCAAAGGTTAAGCCTTCGTCCATCGTCTTCCTCACCTGAATGCTGGGCCAAACTCTTCCGCTTGTTCAGGATCTCTGCTTTAGCCTTTCTTTAACAACTTTTTTAATACTCTTGGCTACTGATGCTCATATTTTTTAGTCGTCAGCTCTTATTAGAACTGGACAATTCTCAAAATAAGTGATTTTGATAAAGGTTGGGGGCAGAGATGAGGTGTGATTTATCAATCCCCCTCCCCTGTTCTCTCTCTGTCTCTGTCTCTGTCTCTTCTCCCTGTACAGCAACTTGTCTGCAACTCATATGGAACTCTGATGCTCAACGTTTTAGAGTTAAAGCTGACAGATGATGGAAACAACGTGTGAAAAATCTATGGCATTTCCTGATCCTATTGCATATCAAATGATACACAGATCTCTGGCACCAGGAGCTACCACAACATGAGCTTCATTGGATCCGGGGATATGATGATTTCCTAGCTTGACCTTATACTACTTATCTTACAAAACGAAAAGAAACCCCATCTCTAACCCCACCCTATTGACAAAATCTACGAGCGTCTGCCATCCCATTGTCTTCCTCAAAGCAGCACCTGAGGACCCTCGACATGAGCCCCAAGAGCTTCCGGTTGGACAGCTGAAATCGACGCTGCGTACCCTCGATGGGTGCAGAGCTCCCGCAGACCCTCTCCAACGGGACACCCATCTCCCCCGCGAGCCTCTCCGCCTTGTCGGCTTCATCTACGACTTGGTCGAAGCAAATGTACCTCCCTGACGCCGTCTGGCCGTTCATCATGGTCTCGTACACCCTCACGTGCGCTTCGGCCAGCCTCGTGATGTCCACTGTCGCCAGCAGCCCGCTCGCATACATCTCCGCCGCCCCTGTAAAGTTTAAAGTCGAAATTGCTGGTGACGTCTCTTTTACGGTTCAGATTCTTCGGCAAGGACAGCGTGTAATAATCTGATGCGGTGATCGGATCGGAGAAAGTAGAGTACCTTTAAGGTAGGCTATGGTGGGAGTTGGGTTCCGGCTGCAGGACTGAGGGCCGGTGACGAGAGCAGAGCAGATGGATGTGAGCCTCAGTCCCCTCTCTTCAGCTATTCTCCAGGCAGCTCTCTCTGCCCTTAGCTTCCCAAGCGCATACCATAGCTGAGAAAACCATCATCAACATAAATAAACAAACCCTTCAAGATGCCCATGAAAAAGACAAATACATAAAGCAACCGATCATATGACTCCTGCGAAAGGTGATTACTTGCCCACCAAACAGTGCTTTTTTTAGAACAAAGTATGATACTGAATGTGATCAGTTAAAGGAGGCCTTACCTTCTTGCTGATGCAGACGGATTCGTCGCTCCAAGATTCATGATTGATTACAGAGGGAAGCTCATCATCAGTATCGTGTCCCCCCCACACGCAAGCCAGTAGCGACGATGTCAGTACGCAGTTCCTCACGGAGGGCGTCCTCGCGCAAGCTTCCATCACATTCTCGGTCACCTTCACCTCTATCTCTGCCATTGATTTCTGATCATACAAGTAGCAAGGCACAGGGAGATCAGGTTCTGTATTCAATGCTATTCGGTTCTTTCATCGTACACAGCCACACGAAAAAATAATCGAATTGATGTTATCGTAGATTGAGAAAAAAAAAAGAGGAGCGGATTGCAGAGCTTACTGTGTAACCAGAGAGACCAGCCGGGTCGGCAAAGGAGCACGTGTGGAAGACGCCGCGGCAGCCTTCGAAAGCCTCCGACAGGCTCTCTATGTCGCTTAGTTTGGCCACGACCGCCCTGAAGTTGCCACGGTCCCGTCCTGTCTCCATCTCCCCTGTCGTCTCCATCTCCCTCAGCTTCTCCAGATCCTCTGCTTCAACAAATCATAAGATTTAGTATAATTATTCTATACAGTTGTGAGATTTGAGATAAGTGAGATCCCCTGGACGGAGTGCGATTATTAAAGATATGAAAATGTGGGTTGGTTGGCACTGCAACATCAGCAAACATCTTCTTAATGACTAGACCCACTAAACAAATATCTACAGATTCATGTTCCGTGACGGCCTGAAAATCCCACCGTGTGTGGGTCGGATTTGGAAATGCTTTTGCCGTACAGAGAACTCGCAAACAGCCGGCGGCAACTGTCGGTTTCCCTCGTTTCAGAAATTCATTACAGTGTACGGAGCTAACTACAAGTGCAGGATCGTAGCTGTCGGAATCGCGTACCTTGATTGTCGACGGTGATACGGACGGAGAATCCGCGGAGGAGGAGGCTGTTGACGATGGCCCGGCCGATGTAGGAGATCCCGCTGGTGACGCAGACCGCCTTCCCCTGTTCGTCGCTCTCCGACGCCCAGACCCCGGCCCTCGGGCCCTTCAAACCCTCCTCATCCTTCCTCCGGTGGACAGCGGCGCAGCTCAGCAGCATCCGCCGGAACTCCTCAATCTCCTCCCTCCTGATCTCCTCGGTCCGAACGATCCCCATCACCGGCAGCTACTTTACCGCCCCTCCCCTTCTCTAATCTTAAAGCCGTGAGTGTGCTGCTGTGGGTATATGATTAATTAATTACTCGCTCCGCCAGCTGAAAGCTCACGGGCAGGTGTTTACTCTAGCGACCGACCCTTCAATCCTCTCTCTCTGGATGTCAAAGAATGGCAGAGGAGAGGTGAGCAACGTGGAAGATAAGTATGGTTTTTGGATGATTTATACTGAGACTGCTGTGAATGGGCATTTCGTGGAAGCGAGACAGTATACAAATTTGAATTAGTTGTTCAATTAGCTAGCTTGAGTTAAGCACTCCGTGAATATGATATGCATACGACAGCTCTCCTCTTTCATCCACGATGAACACTGACTTTTCAATTCATCATCACACATGCCCAACTAACTTTAGTGTATGATCACAAAAGAATCACCCGGAGCAAGTGATCTCCAGTTTTTTGGTCAATTTCATGGTACTGGGGAATTAGTTTTCCTACGTCCGGCCGTCAAATACTGACTAAAAAACTGGAGATCCATGGCTGAAGCATGAAATCAACGGTCAAAACGAGTGAGAGCGAATGTAGCATGAGAAGAATTTCCTTGTATTCGTCTTTTTTTTCGGATATGTGATTTATCCGTGTTACTTTTTAAAAGAAAAATAAAAGTCGGAGCTTATAGTTCGCCCACCAACCCAAAATACTAACATTAAAATCAGCTTGGCTGCTGGTCAGCCGCTGGTCTTGACCCGGATAGGTCGCACGTGCCGGTCGGCAAGTGTGCACGTGACAGCTACTCAATTTCATCCGTCCGGGCCAGGTTAGGTGGCCATCTCACGTGATGTGCGATTTCCACACTTGCGGGGTCGGCTATCACGACCCAATAGAACAATACATTAAAGGATTCAACTTGTGGGTCGGGTAGGTGGTTAGGGATCAGTGTAATCCCATCCCACACCTACCCAGTGCAAGACAATGAGAGAGGGCTCCCCTGACGGGCCGGAGAGTTCTGATGGCATAAAAAATTCTCTTATTTTTTGTGTTGAAAAGTATGACATGTGATGTAGCAACAATCTCACCAACCATTGAAGAAATGGTGCTAGTCTCCCATGCTTGATGGCACATTTGAGCTTCTTGCCATTGAAAATATTCGGTTACTTGTAAAAAAATTATAGGCAAGGGTAAGTGCTAAAGATGACATTTTTAAGTGGAATTAGGTTTTTTGCTGGTCATAGTTGGATCCAGTCCTAGAAGGATTTTAATGGTTAGTCCTACCACGTCATAACATATGCTATATGAGCTTGATGGGCATTTTATTTTAGGCATAAGACACGCCATGCTCGGGATAGGTGTAGCTCGTTTTGGTCGGGAGGTGTAATGGCTTGAGTCATCTTCTTCAGTATTTTTTATTTATATATTTCAATTTTTTATTACTCATTCAAATATATATATATATATAATAAATAAAATTATAATGGGTTGTTTAATGTCAATTACAATCACACTTCAACTGGTGCACAGTTTAAAATATGTTGCATCTTCCACGCCAACCGACTAATGAACCTCCCCATCTACATCCAAAAGGGTTTAGGCGCCCGAGGGGAGGCTTCGGCCACTGGGATTATCAGAGGCTGGCAGATGGCCCGATGGGGGTGGATGGAGGGAGGGGTCCTTGAGCCTTCCCTGCCCAACCCAAAACCCTCTAATAGGACTGGCCGTCGGTCAGTTTCTGGCACCCACTGGGGAGGGCTCTCCAGCGGGCTCTGTACATGTAGGTTATTTGACCATTTCATGTAATACTTTTGAAGGGTAAACTCCAACTCCCAGTCTCCATGCTACGAAAGGTGAAAGAACATGGAAAATAATGTATCTCGCAATGACCCACGACCCGACCCGATTTTTTGTGGGTCAAACTTGCCCACATGTACTTGTAGCCCGTTTGATACTATAGTGAAATGAAATCCATCTAGACCATTGGGACCTCATCTCCATCATATCTTCTGCACATGCTCCCTTGTTTAGAAGATAGAGCCACCAATGTGTGGAATTGGAGTCCCTTGTTGCCCGTCAAGATGACCTCATAGGGCACCATTTCGTCTCCCAATTTGCCTTAGATGTAATATATGTGTGGGTCTATGAGTCCTCTTTGCTAAATAGCTGTTTGGGCTCATCACCAAGTTCTTTTCAGATCGACCCTCCACGAAAGGTGGACACTGGTCCATCTTCTCCCACCCACCAAAATGTTATCCAAGTTTATCTCTGATATCCCTCTTCTGTGGTTTTCTCCGCTGCCTCACTCGCATTGATGATGGGCTTTCTATGGCCCCCAACCTCTGTCCACTCTCCACCATCATTTACTTCATGTTGCTGGGTTTTTCACCGTTATTATGTGCGTGAAAATTAATGGCTGTCTCAAAGATACTGAGAATCCCATGAGGGTCAAAATCCATCTGGCTTCTTCCTCCACTAAAAAATGGCCATTCCCTTCCTCCCCAATCTTGGAATCTTCCTGGAGATTACCCCTTTGGTCTTAGAACAGCACCACATACAACGTAACGTGACCTTTTTTCTGATACTTGAACGGATATTAAGGGACTTCAGCAGTTGTATCGACGTGACGGAGGGCCGTTGTCTGCATGGTGCCAGTAAAATAGGAAAAGGACATGCAAATTCATGGTCGACGCAGGGGACGAATGTGTCTGTGTGGATCATCTCCATCGCTCTATCCTCATCTCCATCGACTAGAAGCTCTCCTTCACCGCCACATCGCTTTCGTCATCCTCTTGCTAGCTCTCGTCCTCTCCATGGCGCCACCTACGGAGATGAGATCCCAATACAAGTGACTAATGTCACTATAAATTCGGAGATGCCAAGGAACCGATGGCGCAAATGTCGACCGCTCCTGCTGCTTCCCTCAACGGCGTCAGCCTCTGCCTCACCTCCAGCACCCACCACCTCCGCCACCGTTCCGTCCAACCCTCCGCTGTCTCTGCAAAGCTCGCTTCCTCCTCCACCGCCCCCTCTTCCCCTTCACTCCCAACTCTCATCCGGAACGAGCCCGTCCTCGCCACCCCGGCTCCCATCCTCAACCCCGTCAACTGGGTACGGCATTTCTCCTCCGCCGTTGAACCCTTCACCACCCCTCATTCTCCCACATTCGCCGAGTAGTCCTTGAAATATTGACGTGCATGCACTTGATATCGCTTAACCCAACAATTAAAGCACCCTGCAATTGTTTTTCCATGCAAGATGGTCACACTTGTTTGAATATCTCAAAGTTCTCATGATAATATCAATGGAGTGTCAAGTCAATAGCCATATCAATAGTATATTCTATTTGCAGGAAGACATGGGTCAGGACTACGAGCAGGCTATTGAAGCCCTCAAGAAGCTCCTTCAGTAAGTCAAAATCTAAGCAACCCCGCCTTGTCTTTTTGGATGGAACGTATAGATTTCTAGTTTTTGAATACGACTGCAAATTTTAAACAGTGAAAAGGGTGACCTGAAAGCCACAGCAGCAGCCAAGGTTGAGCAAATAACTGCAGAGCTGCAGTCGACACCATCGAACGGCAAGATCTTCAACCCTGTTGAGAGGGTAAAGGAAGGTTTCATCCACTTCAAGAGGGAGAAATATGAGTACGTTCCAAATGGCTCCCCAGAGATTAAGTCATTCTCATGTTCATCAGTGGCCTGCTTGCTTCTGATCATAAGTCTCATCCTTTTGTTGTTTCAGCAAGAATCCTGCCCTGTACGGTGAACTTGCCAAGGGCCAGAGCCCCAAGGTAGCAAGAGTCTCTTGTTCTTTCTAATTGTCTGATTCTTCTTTACACATGCACCTGATGAAGATTCCTCGGGAGACGTTTTCAGTTCATGGTGTTTGCCTGCTCGGACTCGCGAGTCTGCCCTTCCCACATCCTCGACTTCCAGCCCGGAGAGGCCTTTGTGGTCAGAAACGTCGCCAACATCGTCCCGCCCTACGATCAGGTTGGCATTTTCTTCTGCAACAATCAATCAGATTGCCCACTTCCGAGCACCTTCTTTCACCTTCTTCTAGTTTTGCGATGAAATGGAACTGATTACTAATTAACTATATCCCAACTCTCCTCCCTCCACCAGACCAGGTACGCCGGAGTTGGATCTGCCATTGAGTATGCGGTCCTGCACCTCAAGGTACATTTTTGAACTTGTTGTATCAGCAACACTCACTCCTAGTCTCCTACAACCCTATCACCTTCCGAGCATGTTCAGTCGTCTACTTGTTTTTCTTAAACAGGTTGAGTACATTGTGGTCATAGGACACAGCGCCTGCGGTGGCATCAAGGGGCTCATGTCCTTCCCCTACGACGGAAAATATTCCACGTGAGTAGTGGACTTTTGCCCAACAATCAATCTTCCATTTTAAGAAATGATGTTTGTGTTTACTTTGCCTCGACCAAATTGCAGTGACTTCATAGAGGATTGGGTAAAGATCGGGTCACCTGCCAAGGCCAAGGTCCTGTCAGCTCACGGCGGTAAAGAATTCGGTGAACAGTGCACTCACTGTGAGAAGGTAAGAGTTTACAGTTGGTTTATAAGATAGCTTCGAATACTTTACTGAACAACAATCCCATCTGGCACATTAAGCGCAGGTCTGTCTCACCCACGCCGTGTCATGTTTTGGTGATTTCTTGCAGGAGGCAGTGAATGTGTCACTTGGGAACTTGCTGAGTTACCCATTTGTGAGGGAGGGGCTGGTGAACAAGACCCTAGGCTTGAAGGGAGGCTACTACGACTTCACCAAGGGATCGTTCGAGCTCTGGGGCCTCCACTTCAGCCTCTCTTCCTCGCTCTCTGTATGAACATCCCCTCGCTCTCTGTATGAACATCCGAACCATAAGCCACGTGACCCTCCCTCCGCCTTGTCCTCCTGGTCTCTCATTGTCTTGATCGAACTACTGATTTTTATGTACTGAATCTGTGTACCATCGCGCCTGCCTTAATAAGATATATGCCATGGAATAAAACCTGCGTCTCATCATATCAGCTTATGAATCCGAATCCAAATGCAGAGAGTTGAGCTTTGATTCACTGTTTGCAATCTCTTTTTTCTGCTTTTTTGCTCCTTTTTTAGGTGAAAGATGTGGCCACTATCCTGCACTGGAAGCTGTAGCAACAAACATGGAACGACGGAGAGGTCTCTCGATTGTGTGTTTTTTAGTCTGAAATCCACAACATGAACTTCATCTTGTAAAAGAAACCTTCAGCTAAATCATTTTATCCCAAGAATTACGTTTGAACTTTGAACTTTTATGGCTGTAGCTACACTCCCCATTAATGAGATGGGCATGCTGACGAGTCATCAGTAACTCCATCTCCATATCAGAAAATAACCATGGATGGATTTAGGTGTGTCTTCCTATGGGCATCCACGGATTGATTTATTTATACCACAGTTTTGATCGTTTATCATCAACACATGTTTGTGCACGCCTTTATTTGATTATATGTACAATTAAAATTCTGGGGACAAAAATTAAAAGAAGAAGAATACTAGGAAACTAGTGCTGGAGAATCCAAACAATCACAATTACAGTGCAGCTAGAGAAATCTGCTTATGCAGAGCAAATATTCTCTGCTGTTTTATCACACTGTAACAATATTAACTGTTGAAACCTCTCATTAAATAGAAAAAAACGACTCATGAGCCATACATCAATATTGTGATATCTTCTGATGATCGCAGAACGCGATATTATAGTCATAAATTTCCAGTAACTGATCAGAATCAGAAAATCTCCATCCATAGCTCTATCAGTCCTAAATTCCACCCGTAATTTCAGTTTTCAGTCCTAATCGTGCTCTTAAGCCGCATGATCTTAAGTTCCTATCTATAAACAGTGTGAGCAGAAACCAAGCAGATGCATCAGAACATGCATATACCTGGTACGAGCAGCCATAGGCGGGAAATCGAACCGTGATGGCACCAGGACCATCGGCGGCGCCTCATCCAGCTTGTTGAGCAGATTCCCCATATCCGTCGTCAAGAGATACTATTCTTCCAGAAGTTCTGAATGGAAAGAAGAGGAAGATGAAGAGGAAGAGTGGTGGAGTGGAGGAAAATGAGAAGAAGAAGTTCGTTGAGAGTCGAGAACCCGAGCCCGCGCATTTCTCTCCTCTCGACGATGGCCGTTTCAGAGCCAGAGCTTCGTATGAGATCTCACTGAGGTGACGCCTTCACCAGCAGCTGGGCCATCATTTATTTCATTCTAGTCCCTGCAGTTTTCATTTTCACAAAAAAATGTCCTCTAATCTCAGTTCCATCCCCTGACATTTAGATTGTCTAAATAAGCTCCTCCCAATTTCGAGAAATTACAGTTATAACATCACATAATAAATACTTCATCAACCCCACGATGCTCCACCGCTATGATTTCGCCGTTAATGTTCATGTCGCCGGAGTTCCTGCTCCGGACTCTCCCAGTCTCCTTCAGCAGCTCCTCTAACCTCCGCTTCTCGTCATCCACATGGGGATTTGCCGTCCCGAGCCTCTCCTCTCTCATCCCCACCACATATTCCAGAATATCGAGAGCATCATCTACCCTGCAGGAAATCGGGAAGAACCCATGAATTAGCGGATAACCCTCTTAACAAATCTCAGCAACACAAAAGGTCTGGTAAACTACGGATGTATGTCTACCTTCCCATTGCATCGTACGTCCCAGCCAAATTGCTGTAGACTCCCAACGTGTCCGGGTGGTACGGGCCGTACTCGATCTCCAGTATCTCTCTGGCCTCTTCGAATAAATCCGCAGCCTCGTTTATGGCGTAGCGCTGGACGCAGGCCAGACCCAGCTGGTTCAGCGTGATCCCCAACAGTGCCGACTTCTTCTCGCTGCTGGCTCGGAACTTGGAGACTGCGGCGTTCAGTGCGGCGTACGAGTGGGAGAAGTTCCCCGCCATGTAGTACATGACCCCCACCTGAGCCTCCAGTCCGGCCACCATGCTCCTCTGCCCGGGGGCATTTCCGTAAATTCTGAGAGCCCTCTTGAGTAGCTTCAGCGCAGGCTCGAACTCGTCCATGGACTGGTAGATGACGGAGATTTCGACGAGGCCGATCGCCACCTCCTCCGACTGGATCCCTGGCTTCAGTCTGTCGTAGATCTTCAGGGCGCTCCCGCAGTGAGACTTGGACTCCTTGAATTTCCCTATTTTGTTGTATAATTCCGCCAGTCGGACGACAACCGAGGCGGCAGCAGGGTGTTTCTCCCCCTTCACCGCCTTGAACGCCGCCAACGCCTTATGATGCGCGCAGATGGCCTCGTCGTATAGAGCAAGGGATAAATAAGCATCCCCGATGCTGCGATCCACGACGGCCATGTCAACCTCCTGGGGGTTTGATGCCGCAGTTTCTACTCTCGCGAGGTTTAGGTGCTCGAGGGCAGACTCGTAGTCACCCATTGAGTCGCACATGAGTCCCATTAGCCGCCTGTCCGCGGCCTCCTCGAGGGAGTTTCCGCCGCCCTCGCAGTGGACGTCGAGGGCCATCTGGCAGACCTTCCTAGCCTCGTTGAACTGGAGGGCCTGGACGTGGGCCTCCGCGACGTACCGGCAGGTCTCTGCCACCCTCGGGTCGGCCTCTCCGAGGAACTGTCGTTGTATCTCCAATCCCGCCGTGTAGAACATGATCGAGCTCTCGATCTGGCCGAGCATCGCGTACGTGTCGCCTAGCTGCATGCAACCGGAGAACTTGGCCAGAGCGTGCGTCTCGCCTTTCTCCAGCACCGGAATATCGACGGATCGCTCGAGGACAGGGACGGCCTCGGCGTATCTGCCTAAGTTGCAGTAGATGGCGGCTACGAAGTGAAGGCACATGACGAGCTCTAGGCTCGGCGGTTCTCCTTCACCGCCGGTGATTTTATCATAGCAATTCACCGCCCGGAGGGCAAGTCCGAGGGCCTTCCGGGGGTTCTCGCCGGTCGCCACCATGTCCCTCGTCAGCTTGAGCAAGAACGGCGCGAGGTCCCTGTCTTCCAAAGCCGAACCACCGGAAGCTTCACTTGCCTTCTGCAACTTTGTCGAGGTGACAGGAGAAATCATGGTTTTCTGCTTCCTCGGAGGCTTCAAATTCGTCGGTCGCTTCTTTGACTTGGGAATAGAATTACTTGCCTTCGGAGTTTTTTCCTTGATGAACTGGATGTCTTTCTTCTTCGGAAAATCATCGGCGCTGATGTTGCTAACGGTTGAATTGTTGCTTCCCTCTTCATTCTCTGTCACGATGGCGTTTTTTGTGATCATCTCCGCGTCTCCGAAGCATCCGATGATGTGGCAAAGCTCGGAGTCGATCCTCGACTCCTCCCCATACGACAGGAAGCTCGGGGCTGACGGAGAGTGTTCGGAACTCTGCATCTCGCAGACGTTGTTGTAGAGCTGCTCGATGGAGATGTTCACCGTGGCCCCATGGACGGCGAGATCGATCGATACGCTCCGTGGAGTATCCGGGCTCAGAGGGCTCCTCGAAGATATCTGGTGGTTGAATCTCTCCTTAGGAAAAGGGAGGAAGTTGACCTCTCCGACCGGCACTTCCAGTGACGTGCAGGAGTTTTCCATAATTGCTAGCCCAGGCATGGCACTAGAATCAATAAAATCTCCATTGAAGCAGTTTAGATTTTGGTACAGAGAGCTTTGAACAATCAAAACCGAATGAGAAGGAGTAGTAGACATACGCACCTTTGGGGTTACCAACACACTGCAGTTATGGGAGAGGTATGGAAGTTGATATGTCTCTGTTTTTTCTCACTCAGCTTGCTTGTATGTGTATATATACCACGAGGATTTCTTACAGTGAGGGAAGTGAGCATGTGAGTAGGCTGAAGAAGAGGACGACCAGACAGGGGAATGTGGAGTATGTTGATAATACGATACGAGGTTACGTAAAATGTAATTTTCCAATACGTTGTTGTCCTCCCGGACCCGACTCGAGTTTATTATTCACTATTCTAATAACGAAAAATCATAACTTGTATATTTGTTTGTTAAGGGGCCGATTTAAAATTATACGCTACATTTTCAAATTTATAACTTTTTTGTAATTACACTTTTAAAATTCATTTCTCACTATTAAATATGGCATTAATTCATATCTTATCATCCACATATCTAATTGTGTTGTTTTGTACACTATACAATGCCTTTGTCTAAAATGTTAGTTGCTTTTTTTTTTTCTGATGGGTCCAAAGCAGCAGAGAATAATTGTAGAAGGGGACCATTGCCCTGTATTAAATTAAACACCATCTTCCTTTGTTGAGTTTTGGTCATATAATCCATGTGTGGGAACTGTTGAGTTGTGCTCTCCAGGATAATATATTTTTATATAGATTATGGTGCATATGTTTATATATATACACGTACTACTAATTCCACAGTGCGTGTTAATAATACAGAACACGGAATATTCTGATAGTGGAACGGGCTACCATAGGTTGGTGGGTTTCTTGGTTTATTGTCATCTTATCCAGCTACACTCCACACCCTCCTATTTTCCTCATTCCATAAAAAAACATCTCCCAATTGGCTTGTCATATATTTAAGTGGGAATTGTTGAACGCAATGGGTTCAACTACAAGACTCATAGTACATTCAAACACGATCTAATGGCAATAGCCCTCTTATTTTATAGAGAAACAATGGATTCTCCATATTTTGAAACTTTTTATATAGTGATGGTCGTGTAGTTAGGGAGAATACTAAATAATTAATAATGCAAGGCAATGGAGAATAAGCGTACTCACAGTCATCCTCTTTGATGTAGAAAGGCTAACACTACTCCGTGGGTTTGGTACACCAACAAATTCCAATAAAAGGGAATCATGAAATGATGGAAACTGACTGTGAAGCTACGGGTTACTGGCGGTGGGAAACACGCAGTGTATGTTATGTCAAGCATAGAATATCCGGAGAAAGCTGGTTCTTCAATTGGAAAAGATAAAAGGGCCAAAAGGGAATTATAAAGAAGAAACTTTATATGGGTGTGGAAACTTTATATATAAGAACGCACGAATCTCGATTAGCTAAATGTCGTCCCACACTGGGTAGCTCTAAAGAAGTGAGGTGGAGAGAGACTATAAAAGGAAAGAGGGGTTCCGCGAAAAGCATAATTTCCTGGACTGTCTCAATGGGTGGTCAATAAAACCCATGGGCTAGACTGGTGACTTTCGTTGCCCTGGATATATGCAAGCTTACTCCAGTTTTATTTGAATAGAAAATTATTACAAGGAAATTATAGAGGACCAGAGCATAATTATTAATAAAAATAAGCTTGATATGGGTGCTTAAAACATTGTAGGTCCATTCAAGTTGTGAATAACTAAGTTCATTGTGGATATCATAAAATATAGCTAAATATCGTCCCACACCGGTCAAGCTACACAGGGATGAGAAGCATACATGAAGTAGCATCATCCTCATATCCTTTGATTCAAGTTCAACTCATGGAATCGGGAAGATTGCGATCTTACCAATGGCACGGTTGGTTTCCAGGTGTGAAAATGCGTCAATGACACGAGAGAACGGGAAGGGAGATTTTGGATCCATCACGACCCTGACCTCCTTAGCTTCAAAGAAGGGTTCGAGTTTCTCCAGTATGGACCCGTCGGAGGTCACTATGAAGCTCAAAGCTCGGGGGTCGCCGCGCGGCACGATGCAGACTACCACCCCGTCCTCTTTCACTGCCTTCAGTGCCCTCTCACTCTGCCCTGTATACATATTTCATCCCCGTATGAAGAGAAAGGTGTCGTCAACTCAGCACTGAATTTCTCTGGTTCTTTCGAGTATTTTGAACATTAATTAGTATTGGAAGATTCGTATGATCTTTTACCGACACAGTCGTAGACGACATCGAACTTCTCTGGGAGTTCCTCGAAGTTCTGCTGGGTGTAGTCGATGGCAAGATCGGTTCCAAGGCTCCTAAGCAATTCGATCTTCCCTGTGCTAGAAGTAGCTGCTATCCTCGATGATCCATACACTTTCTTTGCTAACTGCACAATTGTTTTAGAAACAGAACACCTTTGTTACAAATGGCCACTCAATGGATTAAGTTGGCTTTAATCACTTGCCTGGATGACGAAGGTTCCACAGCCACCAGCACCGCCCAATACAAGGATGGACTTGGAAGCCGAGAACTTTGCCCTCTCCAGACCTTCGTAGGCCGTCTGTACGGCCAACGGAGTGGCAGCGGCCTCTTCGAAGCTCAGGCTATGGGGCTTAGTGGCCAGCAGCTTCTCCTCAACGGCCACGAACTCCGCCAGAGTGCCGTATTGCTTTGGATATTCCAAGGGCTTCTCATTGACATGCCCATAGACATCGTCTCCAATCTTGAGCTTCTTCACCTTGCTCCCCACTCTCACCACCACCCCAGCAACATCATACCCCGGCACTATCTATACGCTCACAAGCATTTTTTTCACAATAAAAAAACAGATCAACTCATACACACTTGAAATGAGCAAAACCTCCATGTCTCGGCCAAATGATTTATATCGCAGTCCATATACTCACAGGAAAAGGGGAGTCGGCGTCTTTAAATAAGCCGTTCATTCTCTTGAAATCGACCGGATTGAGCGCCGCAGCCACCACCTTGATCAGAACCTGATCTTCCTCCACCCGCGGGACCTCCACATGGGACTCCAGCCTCAGGACATTTGCCGGATTCCCGAGCTCCGAATAGACCCAAGCCTTCATCTTGGACGGGATAGCAGCGGCAGTTTCATCAGATGCGGCGTTGGCAGCCATCAATGTCTGAGAGGAAAGGCCGAAGTTTGCACAATTTAGTCAAGAAGGGGGGTTGTTGCCATTGAAAGGGAGACTAGTCCATTGTATCTATATAATTTCAGGTAGACCATTCTAGAAGATGAAAGGCCATGCACTTGGAGGGGATATGGGGTCTCATTCAATTCCGATGAAGATGTCAGAGTTGCAGACTCCCACTCATTATAAAAGATATTTAATAGAAGAAAGCTTAGCTTCTTCTATTCAAAGTCAATTTTCCTCAACAAATTTGATCAACTTCTTCATAATGTGGTGGTAGAAATTATTTTAATAATACTTTTTAAAAATTTTAATTTAAATATATCAATATTAAATATTCATTTATGAACAAAATAATATTGTTAATTAATTATATATATATGTGAAACATTTAAAAATATATATTAGATATTACTGTGGTACTAATTAATATTTAATTAAAATGATAGTTTTATTACAATATTTATTTAAGTCTTGTAATAAGATTTGTGGGGAATGAAAGATTCATGTTGAAAAACATAATTTAGAAAAAGATAATATTGTTTGGTAGTATTAAAAATAAAAAAAATATGTGGAGGAAGATTAGTCTTGACTCGTAATGATTGGCCTTTAGGACAAATCACTTTATTGGGCATTTGGCTTCTTTTGCATCAACATCAATCAATTCATTCTTACTATGAAAATTATTTATTTAATAATAAAATACGTTCACGTAAAAAAATAAAATATCATCAATAGAACAATTGTAGAGTTGGATCGGAGGTGAAAACACGGGAAGAATATCAGCTAATAATAATGGGTTGTTTACAAGGCAACAACAAAACTACTGGGCAAATACTTACTACGTGCAATGTCCCACATAGGGTAGCTTCAACAGAGGGAGCGGGGGGCAAGCGCTATAAAATAAGAGAGGGTTGCAACAAGAAACATACTTACCTGGACGGGCTCAATGGGCGATCAAGAAGGTCCATGGGCTAGGTTGGTGACCTTCATTGCACACTTGAAGGGGCGCCCGCCTAAGGTCGGCCCAAGTGGTCGAACCTACGTCATAATTTGTTGTAGAGGGGGCCTGCGTTCGCGCGGCCCCTACCCAAATAACTAAATATACTTTTTTCTATTTTTTCATAGACAAGAGACACTTTCAATCATTTTTGTTTGAGTATATATCATTATTAGTTTACTTTTGAAATTGATAAGCAAGAAGAATATTTATAAAACATCTACAAATAAATTAGTTTAATTAATTTTATCCTTTTTTTTGAATTTGTATTTATAATTTAAAATTAATTGTGAAATAAATAAATGAAAATGTCTTATGAAAAGAAAAATAGAATAAACAAACTAAATTTGACAAATAAATAGAGTGAAAAGTTAAAATAATTATATAAATTCCGTAATTTTCAATAAAATTGAGTGTACAGTTTTTATAAGGGTATTGAACCGAACTTTATTTATGTATCTAATGAGTTACAAAATAAATGAAAATGTCCTACGAAAAGAAAAATAATTAATTAATTAGAAAAATAGAATAAACAAACTAAATTTGACAAATAAATAGAGTGAAAAGTTAAAATAATTATATAAATTCCTTAATTTTCAATAAAATTGAGTGTAAAGTTTTTATAAGAGTATTGAACCGAACTTTATTTATGTATCTAATGAGTTACAAAATGGCATCAGTTATCTAATATAAAAATATGAGCAAAAAAAAATTTACAAGGTGATAGCAATTTCATGTAGAACAATATCATCCATTTTACCAGTTTGATGGAAGGTTAACAGAAGGGGAAAGAATATTAACTAACAATGATTTGTGGCGGCAGGGGCCCGAGTTCGCGCGGCCCTTACCGAATAACAAGTTTTAAATCTATATATTCATATCAATTTCCTCAGTTATTGTACAACCAGATTTTCATCTAAAATGTACAGAATGCTGGCAACCTGACAAGCAGGAATGTCCCTGACATTTCTAAAATGAGAAGACAACCATTAATTAGAAAGCAAATATTGAAAAAATAAGCTCTATAGTGTGTTACAGGAGAAATTACCACGAACATAAGTAGATATTTAATTTTGCAAACATAACAAGAAAGTTTGATAGACTCCCATCAACTCTAGATGAAGGTCAAATGAGATATGCAATCAGTTTAAGCATCAATAGAAATTGAAGAGCGAATACAACTCCAAATTCTAAAACTACCTCTCCTTCATAGCAACAAGTGTAAGGAATTTCTAAAGAATTCTTTCTCCGTTTTCTCGCTTGCTCGCTCCGTCCTTCGGACCCTACGCTTGCCATATAGCAAGCCTACGGTCTCCCCTACGCTTGCTCTTTGGCTCGCTGCGGGTCGGTCGTTCCTCTCCTCCCCGTAGCTTGCTGGCTCTCAAACGGAGAGCGCGCTCGTAGTTTTCGAGCACCAAAACTTAGAAAGCATATAAGATACCAATCAAGTTGAGAATTTTCAATCAGCCCCCCTTTCATGTAAAACAGACGTCAGCTTTTAAATAATTCATATGTGCACTTTATAGGTTCGGTTATCAAACAAAGCAAGCATCTATAACCAAAATTGATCGACTAATCAGAATTTTGGATGCCATCAAACACTTGAAGGCACGAGATAAAAGGAGCATGAAGAGAGCATGTCATTTTAAAAACATATTTAATGTTATATGTGATCAATGCTATATTTGTTCTATAAAGACTCGAATGGATACCTGAAGCCTCCATTTGGTTGCTTCATCTGCCTCAAGAATGAGTATAGGCCATCTCTGAGAAAATATAAAGAGAATGTCAAGTCAAATAAAAAATAAAAACAAAGGTCTCAGTGAATCGTCTTTATAACTTACATCGACCACCTATTTATTGAAGAAAGAGAGCTATGACCTCCTAAATGAAATAAAAGAATTTACTGCAGCATAGGTTGTAGCAAGTAGTGGCATCTGATACAAAAAAACAAAGAGATGTGGTAGGGATGTGATATATTGCATATTAGTTTAAGAAGTTGAGCAATGCCAGTAGGATGAGAAAATAAGATGGACGAACTAAGAACATAGGAGAGAGCAGAAAGGTTTACTAAACATGCCCAATCAGTATAAGTCTCATATGACATGAAAACATAACTGAAAAACAAACTTTCTTCTCGCTTAAGGACTTAGGATTCCAAATGCTGAAACGGATAGGTGTCATGTGGCTCTGGGAGATAAATGCAGAGGATTGAATCAATTTATTGACAAAAACATAACAAAATTACTCACCTGACCACCACCATATCCCCCGTCTGGGTCCTGCAACCGTTGAGAAAATAAACTTAAGTCAATGGCTAGGAATTCTTTTTGAAAGGGCTGAATAGATATGCATTTATAAGTCGGGATGTCCTTGATGATGTAAAAATAAAATAAAAACTTTATTCAAATTGCATTGTATAAACTAAAACGTGGATTTTATCACCTGTCAACGACTGAGAAAGTCAATTGCGTTATATTTTCAAGCTCATCATCAATTGATTCTTCTAGCAGAGCAAGTGAATGCAGTATCCAGTAGCAAAGCCAGGGTCGACTGAGAAACCTTGCTTGTGTGTGGAAGAGGACAGATGGACACAACAAATAGATTATCATCTTTTACATTTCTCTGGCAACAAAAGAGACAGCTAAGACCTAAATGACAATAAAAACTAAACAGGCCGGCCCGATATGATAATCAGGTTAAGTGCTTTAGAAATTAGGCACATCATTCCTTCCACCCACAGTCACCAAATTTCAAGCAGGAAACGGGTACCATAACATCTAATAATAACTAATAGTTCTTCAATCCACTAGTCAAACTTCGGAGGATTCAAACAAGGAGAAGTCGTTTTCCAGATTTAGAGAAGGATAGAGTACATGGCATCGAGAACGCAGAAAGAGGAACCAAGCTCCCGGAGTCCGTTCGCCAAGTACTCGATGTGGCTGTCGCGCTGAAGCTCCAACCTGCAAGAATCATAAAAAAGAATGAGCGATCAATACATCACAGGAATATGAGGAACTGCCGCCAAAGAGCTGATAAGGAGGTCAAACAGCAGCTGATAGCTGAGGATAGAATCGGATATCTTAGCTTACATGAAGGACTGGGAGGTAGGAGGCATATCGGCGAAGAGTCTGTAAATCTGAAACACTCCCTGTTCCACCATCATCTGCTCTCGCTGCGTCACCGTCACGCTTGAGGAAGAATCCATTGATCGCTCTCTAACTCTCTAACTCTCCAAATCTCCCCCGGCGACTTATGATTCGGAGCTCGACGACTTCCAGCTTCACTTCGGGATA
The DNA here is from genome assembly GCA_030064435.1 of Trapa incisa. NCBI lineage: Eukaryota > Viridiplantae > Streptophyta > Magnoliopsida > Myrtales > Lythraceae > Trapa > Trapa incisa. The sequence continues at coordinate 11,897,642 of CM057769.1, read as the reverse complement.
GACTGATAGTCACTTACTTTGGTCTATTTGCATCTCAGGTTCCCTATTATGATACATTAAATTTTCACTCCATATAATCTTCATATATACGTTTAGGTCCTACTATTATATTCCATGGATCTTGTATTTGGATTAAAATAAATAACTATTATTTAAGTTTTAAATATTCATGATATTATCTTATATTATATAATATTCAGTGAAATTATTTATATATTTTATTCATTTTATAATCAACTAAACTAATGGAAGGATTAGTCAGATTTGGAGGGCTCGGGACATCTCACACCAGACTTTCGAAATCACTGGGCCTGATTTGTGGGCCTCTGCTTATATATGTGTTCGAGAAGCTTCTTCCCTTATTGCGCCTGTCTGTCTGCGAGTGTGACACGCCTGGTTGCTCTATTACGGTTCTGTTCATAGGATCTTTAGGTAGATGCAAGATTTCACACATATATGTTCTGTCGATGTCGGTGGAGGTGGAGAGCCAGCAGGTTGTCGGGTCCATGCATGCATCCCCATCGATTTGAATACTGGAAAAAGGACATTGCCTCTTACGTGCCCCTCCCTCGCATCATAAATCGCCGAATCTTGAATTATTTTGCTGGCGGAAGAGATCATCCGCAAGTGTTTTCATAGGTTTGATGATTCTGGCGATACTTCGACGATTTCGGGTTCAATTCCAACGTACTCTCTGCATTAGCACGCAGGCTCCAGGGAGGGAGTTCGTGCCTGTCCACACAGTACAATCGTGTGATACGCCAGAGTGGCCACGGCAAAACAAAAAAACTTCGCCCGCGTTGCGAGAACAGCGACATCATCTCCTCCATACGGAATTGATTCGTGTGTTGTTTTCCGATCGACGCGGTTTTGCCAGCGGGTGTCTGATGTGTCTGGTTGGGCAAGTTGTGTGCCCAGGTTCAACATCTGGTCCCGCAACTTGGTGTAGGAAGCCAGCATTTGGTACACGAAAGTGGGGAAGAGTACCACGGGCAGTACTACTGGATTGCAGAAGGGGACACGCAGAAACTGTCCCTACAAGGAGACATTCAATTATTTGACCCACAAGCAAATCAGTCTTCCATGTCTCCCTGAACAGACAATCTTATCGCCGGAAAAAAGATAACCACAGGGCACAAAGATGAGAAAATGGTAGAAATAAAGCATGCCCATATTAGTATTACATCACACCAAAGGATTAAAGTGTTGATTAAATTGTGAAATTTCAAATTTTAAGGGTCTCTCTCAATGTTACTCTGCTGTCTGAGCTGATGTGCTACAGAATTGACAGTTAATTTGTTGTCCGATAAAATGACAGTTACTGCGTTTTCCATGTCTGATCAATAGAAGCTGGTGAGAGTGGTGGCTGAGGCCCTCTTTATGGTGGTGCTATAGGGAAACCGTCAACCTGTCTGTCATACTTGCAGTAAAGAAAGCACAAAAGGTTAAATAAATAATGGCCCCTATGAATGGGTTAGTTTTATCCAGAAGTGCAGCGGACAGAGCTCGAGAAGATAAAGCCGACTGATGGTTAAGCTAAATTAGTATTCGTGGTGGTTTGAGGGTTGAGACAAAAAGATGATAATGCCGGGATGGGAAGAGAAAAAGGTACAGCGACCGTGAAATCCTTTTGCGAGAAGATAACAAGAATCACGAGGGAGAGAGGGAGAGGTGAGAGAGGGAAGAAGTCTCACTGTGTGTGTGGGTCAGAAACACATGTCGTGCTGGGGCAAAATCCATGTGGCCACATGGATGATGGAGATGGGTAAGACGAAGGAGACGGAGGATCCGCGAATAGCAGAAGAGAGAGAGAGAGGTGATATGAGGGCTGAGCTTCCATGGTGAATGCGATAAATTGCAGCAGACCCAGTTAGCAGTAGCAGTAGATCTTCTCTCTGAAGAAGAAAGATTCGCCTTTCCATTAGTTTAATATCTCCACCGTGGTTATCAGCTAAAGCGGAGAGAGAGAGAACGAGACGATGAACTGAACTTGTGGCAAAGTCCAAGCCCCCGAGAAGCTTTCTGCTCTCCCTAATTACGGTTCTCTGGCGGTTTGCTTCGTTTCCTTCTTCCTCCTGTTGCAAGCTGGGTTTTTGCACTCACTCATCAGTCAGCACACTCGGAGTTTCCCTAGAGAGAGAGAGATGACGGAGAAGGGAGGTGAGAGTGGAGGCGGCAGTGGCGGCGGAGGGTATGTCAGGGCTGATCAGATAGATCTGAAGAGTTTGGACGAGCAGCTCCAGCGACATCTAAGCCGAGCCTGGACTATGGAGACGGACAAGAGCTCCTTCACCACCATCGCTACCTACAATAGCAGCGCTAACAGAGACCCGCTCAACCGTGAAGCAAGCCGAAAGCGAGCCCCCGCGGCCCGGCAGGAGTGGGAGATCGACCCCTCCAAGCTCATCATCAAGTCTGCTATCGCCCGTGGCACCTTCGGCACCGTTCACCGTGGCGTTTACGACGGCCTAGACGTTGCCGGTAAACACATTTTATATAGAATCTGGAACTTGCATGTCTACCATTCGTGAAAATGCCTCATTCACTTTTATTGTCACTTGGGTCGGATCTTCTTCTTCCCTACACCACTAACAATGCATGCATCCTATTCTCATGCCCGTCCCTCTGCACTGCTTGGTTTTCTCCGGGGGACCCCATCTGAGGGTTCAACTAGCTTTCCCAGAAAGTATACACACTTCCCTCCACTTTAAGCTATCAGCTTTCAGGTGGCACACCGTGTCACTTTCTTCATGTGATCATGTGCTAACATTTGCAACATGAGTGTTAGATAAGAACGTGAAGAAAGAATTTCAAGCAGCTATGTTACAACTGTTCACTATCAGTTTGGAGTTTTATTTGCATTTCCATTTTGCTCTTTCTCTTGAGGAACTCTGATGAATTCGTCTCTGCGGGACAGTATGAGCTCCTGCATTAGAATATTGCGGTCATCCTACCATGATTTTTCTCATTTTCTCAGTATCTAATACTTTATTGCCTGTGATAGCTTTCATGCTGCTAACAGTAATGGGTATCTTTCTTGTTATCCATGTGAGGATGGTGCAATTGACCCCTTTAGTCTCAGTGAGTGTGGTCTGGTTTGAGTAGGACAGTTGGTGGCATTCAATTTCGAAAATGTCTTTACTTTTTTTCCCATCTTTAATGCAGCCTTCTTTAATGTGAATCTGATGTGTCTACATTTCTCTTCTCCATAGACAAAAAGTAGATCCAGCTTAAATTGGTCACCCTTTTTAGGGTCATCAGATTGATGTATCCACTGAGATAACCAACCTTGTTTTTTCTTTCATGGAAAAAATGATTATTTTTTAAATTGTGAGCAATATTAGTTCATCTGATCCCATTAATGAACCTTATCTTTAATCACATGCTTTCTGGTGATTCTTTATGCTATTTACTCTGTCAAATGATACAACTTGCAGCTAATAACAACTTCCTCCATTCTTGATGCAATTTACCACAAAGTTGACCTTGTATTACCATACAGTTAAGCTTCTTGATTGGGGGGAAGAGGGTCATCGCACAGATGCTGAGATAGCCTCGCTTAGAGCAGCTTTCACCCAAGAAGTTGCTGTCTGGCACAAGTTGGACCATCCTAATGTTACCAAAGTAAGATTTACATGTCAACTTTATGGCCTTTTTAGTTTCTAAACTTGCCACTTTTTAATTCACACCCAAGAAGTTGCTGTCTGGCACAAGTTGGACCATCCTAATGTTACCAAAGTAAGATTTACATGTCAACTTTATGGCCTTTTTAGTTTCTAAACTTGCCACTTTTTTAATTCACATGGACCTTATAATGGAGTTGTTGTGAAGTGAAGTGTTCTGCTATAAATGATCGGGTCATCGTATGTGGGCCATATTCAAGTGATCAGTGCTGATATAGATATACTCTTTTTGTTGCTTTGTAGACTGTTATTGTCCTGGATCAATTGCGCTATATCTGGTGCTCATTTGTTCCAGAATGTTGTCATATTTTTTCACAGTTCATAGGTGCAACCATGGGATCATCAGAGCTCAATATACAGACCGAGAATGGCCACATTGGCATGCCCAGTAATTTTTGCTGTGTTGTTGTTGAATATTGTCCTGGTGGTGCCCTCAAATCCTACCTCATCAAGAACCGGAGGCGGAAGATCCCCTTCAAAGTAGTTGTTCAGTTGGCTCTTGATCTTGCGAGAGGGTTGATCTCTCATACATCCTATCTCTCACTGCAGATTAAAATCTTCACTAATGTGTTGGGGTGGGGGTGAGATTTACCCATTTGCCTTTTGATGTTGTTTGTAGTTTAAGCTACCTTCACTCAAAGAAGATTGTTCACAGAGATGTTAAGACCGAGAACATGCTTTTGGACAAGACGCGCACCTTGAAAATAGCCGACTTCGGAGTAGCTCGAATGGAGGCTTCGAACCCTCATGACATGACCGGGGAGACTGGTACTCTTGGTTACATGGCCCCAGAGGTACATAAAACAGAGATCTTTGACTATGAGACTGGTTCTCGTCTTCCTTTTGGACTCTGGTTTGTGCAGAGGAGCATCATGTGAACTGCTCTTGAGTTGTCTTGTACAGGTTCTCAACGGAAACCCTTATAACAGGAAATGCGATGTGTACAGCTTTGGGATTTGCCTGTGGGAAATATACTGCTGTGATATGCCATATCCTGATCTCAGCTTCTCTGAAGTCACCTCTGCAGTTGTCCGTCAGGTAAGGAAACTCTAGCATCCTAAAAAACAAAACAGAGCATGGCAAAACTGAACTTGGCCAAAAGAAAATTAATTTATTTTCAGAATCCTATATGGGGTCCAGTAAAGTTTGGCATCGTAAAGGCATGGAGTATCAAGGTGTTCTCCTTTTCCTGCACTTCCAGAATTTGAGGCCTGAGATCCCTCGTTGTTGTCCGAGCTCTCTTGCCAATGTAATGAAGCGGTGCTGGGACGCGAATCCTGACAAGCGGCCAGGAATGGATGAGGTGGTGACAATGCTGGAGGCCATTGACACGTCAAAGGGTGGAGGGATGATCCCTCTGGACCAGCAGCATGGCTGCCTCTGTTTCCGAAGGTACAGAGGGCCGTGACAGTCCTGCGCCGTGGACCCGTCCATATGGCATTGGAGATGGAAGGTGCTTGGAAACAAGAGGGTTTCTGTAACTACATAGTATCAAGTAAAGTAAGCATTGGAATGAATAGAGATTGATGATGCTGAGAGTGATTGAATGGACTATGTAAAGCTCTTTAGGGGAGAGCTTCTGCCTACTATTTGTAAGCCTATTCTCCTTCAAGGTATAAAATATAAGACGTTGAAGGCAATGCAATGGCACCCTCTTTCTGGATAAAACCAGTTAAACTTGCTAATCTAATCCGGATGGATGAAGAAGGTGACTAAATCAGTTCATTTTGAAATGCACACCATGGGAGAGTCTGTTCACCAGGTCCCATTCCCCTACCCGGACTTGGGGCAGTTCATGCAGGATGATCGTAATCCAGCCATCGGTCTGTCCACCGGATCCATGCCATGGGTCCAGGTGCATGGCTATGTGGCTGGTGCAATTGGTGTCTCAACACTTGATTTTGGTGTGCTTGTTCTCCCCGGTACTCATTATAATCAAAATTATAGTGTGTAAAGTTTGAACTTCACGTAGGAAATCCATGGCGGCTAGTGGGTGGGTTGCCCATTGGGCTAGAAGGGTGGTCGAAAACATGAGGATCCGCACACATCACTGGTTTGGAATTGATAAGTTTGGAGCAGTGATGTAGGAAAGCTGGCAGCAGTCAAGGGAAGAAACTTGAGAAGAACCCAACTGAAAAAGTTCAAAACTTGTGATGTAACACGTTTTGTCATAGTCTTTCTCACCCACTCCATTGAAGGATCACTCCAGAACTTCAAACCGTGAAGCATATTTTAATTTCCATTTAGACCTCTTTACACCTACCAAACTGTCATGACTGGCTTCCACCATTGCACATTATCCTATGATGAGGCCTGTTTATCAGATATTACACATTTTTATCTTTCAAAAAAAGTCTGATTTTTAGGATTAATGGGTGTTCTTGAATCTTACGGAGAATTGAGGGTCTCCCTCCACTTTCGTGAGACTGTAAATTGGTAGCCAGCCTGTACTTGGAAGAAGGCCAGTTCAATCAAAGCATCACACAATCTCCTCCCTCCATCAATTTCCTCTGTAATAGTTTGGGATGAAGCCAGTTACAGTCCGATTATCAATCATCTGTTCATAGCCGAAGCTGAACTCCGTTGTTCATTTTCATGGAACTGCTGCTTTGAACCTCTACCTGCTGTGATCTTATCTCTGCTTCTTCAGCCATGCCGACTATCATCGTAGTGATCCTGATATTCGTGGGAATCGTGATGCTGGTCCTGTCCCACGCGTGCGTGGTGGAGTGGGTCTTTAGGAGAAGACACCCCAGCAACAACAACAATGCTGGAGCCACGGAGGCTGACCGAGGCAGCACGAGCATGTCCAAGGCTGATGTCGAGATGCTTCCATGCTTCGACTTCGTATCAAAAGAAGTGGGAGTTGGCGATGGTAATGGTAGTCCCGTTAACTGTGCTGTCTGCCTGGAGAACTTCAAGGTGGGGGAGAAGTGCAGGCTGCTGCCCATCTGCAGCCACAGCTTCCATGCTGACTGCGTCGACGCATGGCTCGTGAAGATGCCGAGCTGCCCCATATGTCGGAGCCGCGCTGATTCAGGCAGGTTAGGCCCTGTAGAAGGTATAAGCAACGGGCACTTCAGTGATTTTAGCCTCGGCAACATGGAGAGCCAGACGGGAACTGATAGCAGCCGGTTCAGTGATTCGAGATCTGATCTGAGTCTGCCAACTGCTGGGACACTTGTTACCCAGAGAGCAGTAACAGAGGCTTTATAGTCACAGATGAGTACTGATCAATATTACCTCACCTCCTTGTTTGGAATCTTCTGTATGTACTCCATTTCTATTCTACAGATATCTTTCTTCTTCCTGCTGGATGTTTTCTTCATTTTTTATGTGTACCAGGCAGACAACTGGGAAAAATTTATGCTGGGTTTTGAAAACAAATTCCTAAGATGTTGGATTAGTGCTCTTATAAGAAGTGTTTTCTGTGCTAAGTATTTGCATGCTGCAGAATTTCCATGGATTCCAAGGTTCTGTTTTTGAAGCATTATCTAATTTCATTGCTGGTTCTTTTTATTGGCTTCAAAAAGAAGAACAAAGACTCACAACTAAAGACATCATTCACTGATGAAGAACCGGTTTTCCACCACCCTCCACATCCATCTTTTTCTCAAGAAGCCTCCTTTTGCAGTCACAGTGGTAAACCAAGAGCACGACCCACATCAAGAGATTACTCAAACAGACACCAAGGACTTGTGCGATCATAGCAGATCGACCCCAATTATTGGCCCAAGTTAAGTAGAGGCAGATGAACCTCAAGCCGAGCCTCCACAGGAAAAAGGGGAGCATCAGCAAGAAGCCACGTCGACGGCACTCTCTGCTGATATACGCTGCCACTCCAATAGCAATATGTCCATGCTTCTCCTCGAGGACAGAGATCACTATCCCTACTTTCCACACAGAGCTCCACTCGATGTACTTAATCAGTAGAGCCAGAAAAGCACCCCCGAAGAGCAGCATAAGCACGAATGCGGCTATGAATTCGTCCCACCTTCGGAAAGAATAGAAGTCATAGCCCATGAAGAATGGAAATCCCGGCCAGGGCCCGTGCATCCATACATGCGAACCTAGCGAGATTAGCCCGACTGTGACGAGTGTGGAAAGGCCGAGAGCGTAGAGGGAAGTGATCAGAGGGCCCTTGAAGCTGAAATCCTTTATGGGTCGGAGAAGGAAGGCCTTGACGCTCTGCAGGGTGTCCCCTGCGTAGAGCGCCGATGAGTGGCAGAGGATGAGGATCGTGTTGAGGAGGTCCAGTGTGTGTACGAGGATCAGGTACACGAGACCCAGCAACACGAACCGGTGATAATGCTCTGCAATCACCCTCGTTGAGCTGAATGGTTGGTTCCATCTCGAATAAGATGAAATGGTGAAAGAGCAGATGTTTCCATTGCAATACGTGGCATGGGGAGCATCATCGGAGAGCAGGGTGTCGACTGAATTCAGCAAGGTCTCGTGGAAGAGGAATTCGAAGATGAGGAGCGAGAGGAAGAGAGGGAAGGAGGTGAGGAGGGTGAAGAGGAGGAGCTTGGGGTTTTTACCGGCGATGCTGAGGGACTGCCGGAGGATCCCGGGGAGCCCGAGCTTGTCCTTCTTCAAGATGGTCTGGTTATCCATTTTTTGATGTTTTTTCACCCTCACTCGCTGTGTTTCTGCTTCAGAAAGAATCCCCGCCGACGAACTTATTGATGGATAGAGGATGAGGAAGACTCCTGGCTATTTCCTGGTCAACCCAAGTTATGCAGTCTCCAGCGTCGACTTTGACTTGACTCGTCACTCGCGAGGATCATAGGCCGTACTGCAATCTGCCCTAATGCCCTTAGGTGTCCTTCCGACTGCCACACAGGGGCCGCCGGCCCCTTGAGAGGGTGGTGTTCACAGGGAGAGGTAGTCGGTGATCTCCCAACACTTGCGTGTTCTCTTGAATACAACTAAAAAGAATACAAATTAACAAATGAAATTAACCAAACCCAAAATTAAGCTAAAAAACTCTTTTATCAAATAATATTAAGTATCATTTGATACTATAATAGTGTCTAATCACAACAGTAAGTAATAAAATATTTAAATATGTTTTATATACGCTGATCAGATGGTAGAAAATTAAATTAGAAGAACAATATAGTACCACAAGAAAAACACAATAAAAAGTTTAGATTTAATTAATAAATAGAAATTTATTTGTATAATAAATATTTTAAAATATTAAATAATAATATTAGATATTTAAATAGTAAAGTTAAAATTTTTAAAATAATTATTAAAATGTGATAAGGTTAAAATATAAAAATAAAATATATTTTTTCTTATTTTTATACTATTAATTTATTATCTATACTTATAAAAGGTATAATACGGATTACACACTTTTTAAATTAAAATTTTTAAAATTTTATCTTATTTCTCTATAAAATAAGTTTTAAACTTAAAAATTTTGGTATTAAATAAATTAGAATTATCAACGGAGATTTTATAAAAGTTCTTTTTATAGTATTTGGACGTAGAATTTAAATATTTTATAACTTGTTTATCAGATAAAAAAATATATTTTAATATTTTTGTATTTTTTAGTGAAAGTTTTGGTGTATTTACATATTTGGTGTATTTGGTAATATTTATTTATTTTTAAATTTTTTATTAATTAAATATATTATTTTAGCATTTAAAATTATAAAAAAAATCATTATTAGTTATATTATATTTAATAAAAAAAATAAAGTTTGTACATATTTAAGGTAATCAAAATACAGATTAAATTATATCCCAATATAATATTAAAACTAAAAATATTCTGGCAAGGCCACCGGCATAGCCACGGGCACCGACCACATGACCTGACAGCTCTCATTTCATTGCATTAGCGAACTGTCATTTGCTCGGCAATCCGCCGGTATTTCCGGCCGTTCCCCTCATATTAGCTCCCGCCAAACCCTCAACGGAAACACCCTATAAGTCAACTATTAGGGTTTTTCCACCGTCTTCTAGTTGGCAGAAAGAGAAGAATAGAGGGACTAAAGAGGCGGAGATCTAGATCTCGGTACTCTTCCATCTTCTCTCCTCTATTTTCCTATAACCTTTCGGCGGAATCCCAGCCGGGCTCCGTCGACATGTCAACGGCAACCAATGAATCCTACGACAGAGTCCTCGACGAGGCATTCGCCAGGAGGAGATGCTGCTTCTGGGGCCGATTGCCATCGTCCCGGGTTCCGGAATTCTATCATGACGAGGAAGGGCAGTGCTTGGTGGCGGACAGCTGTGAGAGGATAGGGGCCTCCAGCGACGAGAAGCCGTGGTGGGTCCGGGGGTGGAAATGGCTGAGGGAGTGGTCGGAGGTGGTAGCGGGACCGCGGTGGAAGACGTTCATCCGGCGAATAAGCAAGAACCGGACGGGGAAGGACCGAAAATTCTACTACGACCCGATGAGCTACGCGATGAACTTCGATGAGGGGAAGTTGCCGGGGGAAGATCTCGACGCTAACTCAATGTGGCGCAATTTCTCGTCGAGGTATGCATCGATCCCGGTCTCCTGCAAGTCCTCCATGGATCTCGGAAAGTCCGGCAGACCGATTTTTGAGTAATATATATATATATATATCTTCGCCGGAGCAAAAAAAAACTTCTTTCTATCTTTCTCCTTGGGTTTGCCCGATCATTGATTCGGATGTAATAAAGGGTGATTTGAGACAAGGCACTACAACATTTTCTGGGGTGTAATTAGCACCATTGGTGACTGGGGTTTCATCAGATCGAAATGGACTGTCTTTGGCACAATGTCTGGTGGTGTGAATTGTTGATCTTAGGTAGACTAATGCCATATCACGGCCATTTACGTGGTATGCAGTATTGGAGATTGAATCCATATGAACCGACTGGTACTGTTGCAGGGAAATATGAGTTGATAGAGATGGAGAGCGTCATTCATCTTTCTAAGCTGAGATGATGGTGATAGAATCCGACATCACTCGTGTACAAGAGTAAGATAAATTTTTATAACTACATATTCAATTAAATGTAATCAATCAAATTTTATAATTGATTTTATATTAATTATTGTATATTAAAAATACTATAGTAATAGATTATAAATATATTAAATATAATATAATTATTAAATTTTATATTTTATTTAATGAGTTTTATTACTAATACAATTTGATAATATATCTTAGTTAAGTTGGCTATAATTACTTTTATTATCTATTTATTAATTTAAATTTTAGTTCTTATTATCACTATAATATTATATAAATTTCTTATATTATTACTATATCTATTTAATTATCTTACCGCAACCTTACTTTTTTTAATATTTATCAATTTTTATTATCTTACATATTTATTTTAAAAACCTATAAAATTAACATCTAATTTTTCAACCTCACTCACCCAATCTCAATCAATTTTTATTATATTTCATATTTACTTTAAAAACCTACAAAATTAACATTATAAATTTACTATTATTCCTAATAGTAATATTCAAGTACTTATAAATTTACTATTATTTCTAACTCATATTATAAGATTTGAAATTTATGTAGTATACTATATATTACCATTATCATAAAATTAATAAACACTTTAATTTATACGTAATTAGAATTCACAATTAAGTACTATTTGTTAAACAAGTTTGGGCTTATTAAGATTTTTTGTACTCTCAATGATTTGATACGATTTAACCATTAAACTATATTGATTAATCGCATACTCATCAGGTTTATTATTTTTGTTGGTTCTTATATGGTATGAAGGAGCCTCTAGAGTATAATTTCTTCATTTGAATCATAATCGGCTGATATATCATTATTCATCTACAAAATCTCAAATTTTGTAATTTTTATTATAGTTTATATAGATGATATTATACTTAATCTTATACTATTATTCTTAACTTTATCCTAATTGTTATCAAACAAGAAATTTCTATACGCTATATAACTTTATTGGCATAAAAGTACAATAATATTACTGTGGGTTTATTTTAACTCAATAGAATTATATTTCTTATCTACTCACCCCAGTTATTATAGTAGAATTATTCTAAATCAACAAAAGTATATTTCTAATTTATTCAAGGAGCTGCTATAGTTGATTGCAAACATTTTCTTTATTACCTTACACTAACATGATCTAATATTTATTATGTATTTATTTAAGTATGTTAATTTATGCACCAACCAACTATATCTTATTGGGTGGCACTTAACCAATTATGAGATATCTTAAGGCATATTAAGCAATAGTATTTACTTAAGCCAACTCTATTGTTTCTTCAACATCGATTTACTAATAATCCGGATGATCGACCTTTTATCACTAGTTTTTCAATTTTTCTTAGAAGAAATTAATTTTATGCAGTGTAAGAATTAACGCACAATTGCACGATATAGCATGCTGAATATAAAAGATTAGCAAAAGTTACAGCTGAACTAATATAGATTCAATTGATTTTTCGGTAACTTTCTTCTCATCTTCATATTTTTCTAATTTATGGTGTGATCTATCTATAATTTATTTTAGTAATAATCCTATTTTTTATACTCGCATAAACTATATTGATATATATTATCAATTTGTTCTAGAAATATTCGTTACCAAAAAAAACTTATAATTCGTTTTATTGGCACATAACTTCAAATTAAAGTTACTATTTTTCATCTGTTCTCTTACAAACTTAATATTTAATTAAATGTTTTCAATCAAAATTTTATAACTTATAATTAATTATTTATTAATTACTGTATTAAAAGTAGTAAATTGGTTGATTGAACATTTATGTATTATTTTATTGTTATATAAGTAAAATATTCTAAATATATCAAATATAATATAATTATTAAATTCTTTTTGCTCAATCAATTATTAAAATTAATCTATTATTTCAATTCTAAATGAGTCGAAGATTGATTGAGGTGGAATGGAATCTTCCATTTCCGAACATGGAGTGGGCCAATCTACCAAAGAATGATCTGTCATTCAATAACCATCTATGGCCATCGCCATCATCTCTCTGCATAAAACCAGCCCAGACTCTGTATCAGATCAGGCGGCCAGATACCTCCATTTATCTGGGCTTAACGCCTCCAAAAGCAGGCCGAAAAAAAAAAAGAAATGCCTCAAGTAGATCTGGCCTATAATGCCGAGATGGCCGGCTCACACCATCACAGGCTCGTGCCCTATAAGCACTGTTGTTCTTGTTCATTAGTAATGTCCCACGAGCCACCTCAACCAATTACTCTGTTATTTTACCAGCCACAGTGTAATATATACTACTAATTTGAATGCGTTCAAATTCGTATAAGCTTCCAATGCTTGTGTGTTTGCTATTTCAAGTGCTGTCACGGGGCTGTCCGCTTTCCTATCTCCACTTCCCAGGCAAAGGTCACGGGGGTGTCCGGCAAGCATTCCTGTTCTCGCCATGGCGCTCTGCTGCGTTTCATCTCTCTGGGATATGCAATCCAAAAGCATTACTGTGTGTTTATGCTATGATCGAGCAAGCTGTGTGTTTAGGATTTATAGAGTCAGTTTAGTTGCCTGCTGGGTCTCATGTGATTTGTACTAGTCGTCTCTTGTCCTCTAGCAATTTCACATATTCTGTACACAGACACAACCTTTCTCTGATCGACCAACAAGACATGTCTGATCCATTTTCCAATGAATGACTTAATGATGACTTAAAATAAGCACTACACACTTTATGGATCTAACCTTGGGATAACTATCCAAAACCAGCAGAATCAAACTTGCATTGCTGACCATCAATGGCGCCCATTGGCCAAAAGAGCATTTAGTGGAGTTGGTATGTTTCACTTGTAATACTGACAAAGGTATGATGTTTCAATTGTAAACCTACCTTTGAAAAAATATATTATCAGGCTTAGTTCCATCTTCCAGCCCTTTGTTTAGAACTCCTTTATAGCATTATTTTGATCAAATTGATTATTGAATATGATCCAACACCTGGCAGGAGAGAGGATCTTTATTGTCTTTCTTCACTAAAGCAAATATGCCCATGCCTTTATGATGGAACAAAGCAACACAAAGGGGAAGCCCACATCCTCTACCCCACCAATTTACTTATTCGTCATGCAAATTGATCATTTAAGTTAGTATAATTATTGCAAAAGGTGACCATTAAGCATAATTTTCACAGAGGAGGGTCCCCCACAAGAGTTCTCCAAATGATCAGAGGCCTCAAAAGGGCATCATCAATCACAAAGCCCACATCCTGTAATGGCACTCTCATGGACCCCACCATGACAAGTCCCAACCTAAGCGCCCTTACTGTTCACAAAAGATTCAAACATACTCATCCTGTCAACAAAGCGGGCCTGGAACGATAAAAAAGATAAAAGAGGGAAACAGGAAAGCTAAACACTCATGGGTGACTCAAAAGGATCCATAGAAAAAGCAAAATCAATTGCATGACTTTCAAATGCCTACATTTTGGTGCCTATGCATGGTCACAGCAGAGCTTGCAGCACAACAGCAGGTCAGGGATCCTTTATGGCACTCTTGCATTTAGCAGTCAGTGGTGTTGAATCCAAATGCAGGACTAACTGTATCAGATGGTTTTCTGCATTAATGTTTGAGGTTGGTGATGCAAACACACTTGACATCTATGGATATACCAGTTAATGAAGATGACCCATAGAGGAAGGAATTCACATGTTTGCTTCTTCCTTCCCTACTCCCTCTCTTTAACAATTCTGGCAAGTAAAATCAATAGACCAACTATACCATGTCTAGTAATTTCAGACATATAACAGGTAAACTCAGGTGAATGTTAACACATCTGATGCATTTACATGGCCCATTTAAAAAAGTGCATCACTTTCTTCTCCATATTCAAGAGGGGTTAGAGTTAGAGAAGAACAACCAAAGAAAACAATCAGAAACTTCATGAATGACTTGCCCCAATCACAGGAATTTGACCTGAAGCAACATTAAGCAGCATAACATATTCATCTTGACCACATGATCTACATGTCAGAGTGTGAAGGCACAACCCTTCTCTCAATTTTTGGTGGACTTCTATCAGGAGGATGAAAACATTCTTAATGCCTCAGTAACTGAGCAAAGCAACATCTCTTCCATGTTATGTTTTTTCCTGGACTGCCTCTGCAGCCCATGGCAGGTCAATCTTAAGAGAGGAAGGCATACCCACATGTTGCTCTGAAGAATGGGGATACTTACCCTTTCTGGACCAGAGCCAAATCTTGGACACTGAATAGCTCTCCCCCTTGGCAACTCTGTTAATCTTCTTTGCCTCTACATCTCGATCTGCTGAGGAATCCCCGCCATTCTCCGCCTTTTTCACGGTCCTATTACCGTCTGGACCATTGGATAAGGGGACTCTCAGGTCCGAATCGACAACTACATACTGATAAGAGCCCATGGAGAAGCATCTCCTTGCATCTAAATTGCTGCTGCTTGTCTCTCCAGCTTGCAGCTCTGACAAATCATTATTCAGCTTCCTGAACTTTCCAAGCCTCACCGGCAAAACCCGCTTCTCCACTGCTACCTCTTCAATGTCCACTGTCTTCTGGACTGCACTAGTCTCATTGACGGGATACGAGCCATCTTCTTCCCTCGAGCCGTCGTAATCAAAGATTGGGTTTTCAATGGAGAACCCAGCACCGAAGAGCGTTCCCCTGCAGAGTGGGCAAGTGGAGTTCGACAACAGCCAAGTGTCGATACAGTTGATATGGAAGGCATGGCTGCACATGGGAAGCAGTCGAAGCTTGTCCTTCTCGGTGAACTCGCAGAGGCATACGGCGCAGTCGAATGGCTCGTTTACGCCCACTATCTCCTTGTAGTGGAAAACGGGGAGGGCGTCGATAAAGGCCTGGTCGAGGCCCGAGTCGTGGAGGTGGAAGAGCTGCTGGAGCTGTCGCTGGAGAGCATCGGAGCTGGATATTTCAGGGTATCGACGAGAACGAGGGGAGGCTGACGAAGAGGGCTTTTTTGAGAGGAATCTGACGAGCAGGTGGAGGAGGCCGGATATGAAGAACAGCACGGCGAGGATTATTATGATGAAGAGAACCGCAGGGCTGATTTTGGGACCCGAAGATGAAGGTGGGGAAGGAGACGAAGCGGCAGCGTCTCTCTCGAGGGAGCTGATATATGGAGGCGGCGGATGGGTCAAAATCCCATCTTTCTGCTGAATCAGTGACATCGTTCAACTGGGTCTTGCTTTTCTCCCTTCAAATCCAGAAATCATACGCCGCTCGACAAGCTCGGACACCATTTTTTTTGCAATTAGAGACGCGGTGAGGATTTCGCTGGTACGTCCCTCATCGGTATACACGACTCAGCTCAGCTTTAGGCTTTCTCCGCTGGATTCTCTGATCTAGAGATGGGTCAGCATCGATCCAGTGAAGCCGACATGGAGAGGGGAAATTATGAGGGCCTGGAACCTCACTCACAGAGGAGACAGCTCGATTGATTCTTGAGAGCATGTGCAACGTAGAAAAGGCCGCCTCAGCGGCATTAATTGAAGCTTTATCTAATGCAGAAGAATCAGAAAGACGGGGAAGAAGATGAAGAAAGCGACAGGGGCGCCTCTGCTGTCTCTCTCTCTCACACACCCTCTCTAAAACCTACGAACCCCTCCCCCTCTAGCTGGAAAAAAAAGGCAAGAGTATCGCAGGAGCAAAGGAAGGGAACCGGTGGCAAAGGTGTGCCAGGGAGAGAGCAATGCACATCCAGAGCCAAAGCACAAAAATGAACCAATTAAACTACCCTGAGGGACTCCAGAGGGGACGGGCCAACACGTGCCGGAGAGGGGCGCGTGGGGGTTGTGTCCGGCCGGGTCAACTGAGAAATCAGAGAATGAGCCAAAATTTCTGTGTGATTTTCTAGGTGGGCCTGCCCTGGCTAGCGGATCATACAGTGAGAAATCAGTGTAAAAAATCATTATATCAACATCCAATCATTTTATGAAGTGGTAAAATTATTAAATTATATTTCAAAATTTATGGGATAATTTAAAATATTATAATAAAATTTGATTTTAATTATATTATATATATTTATATAAATTTTGCATGAAAAATAATCTTGTTCACTTCTACCACACTTCTTATTTTTATTTTAACAATGTTAATTATACTTAATAGATGAATTATAAGCGACACATTTTACCTTCACCATACTTATTTATTTTATTATACATATATATTATTAATTATTTTAATATTTATAATTTTAATTTAATAAATTCAATTTTTAAATATATCCTTAATAATTTTTTACTATGTAATTTTCTTATTTCGAACTAGATAAATAACAGTATTAGTTCCGATGATCCATTGTAATATTACATTAGTAAAATGATAAGAGATTAAACTTATATTAATTTAAATTTTCTTAAAAATATTATAATTTATTAGTTTTTAATTTATGCTGTGAATATGGTAATAAATATTAGGAAAATAATAATTAATTGGTAAAAGTAATAAGTTATAAATTATAAAAATAGATAATGATTAGTAAAATTGAAAAAAAGACGAAACTCTTAGTATTAATATGAATGTTTATATTTTAGGTATAATTTTACTATTATAAGTAAATTAATATAAATTTTAATAAATGGACGAGATAACAAATATTATATAAAATATTTCTCCAGCCAAAAAAACTGACTAACGGTTTTTCTCCCTGAGATTTTTTCTTCTTTCAAGCCTTAAAATTAATGAATGGCGATTGTGCCTTCCATTTATGGACCGAAGATGAAGACAAAACGGCAATTGGAAGAAACCGGCCACCGGGGGTGACCGAGGGAGGACGCCACCTTCTTTGTCCCTTTTCCGTTGCCTTCAAAAGTACGAAAGTGGTGTTAATGACCATAACTACTGCAAAATTTTCAGCCACTTCTTTGGGAAGGCATTAGCCGGAACTGGACGAGGGCCGCCTGAATATTGGCCGACAATGGTTCCTATAGGCTGCTGTTTGATTCTTGGGCTGTGAGCATTGGATAGGAATGGGAATCTATTAAAAACTGCATAAACAGTGCTTGGACCACAGAATTGCAGAAAGAACTATGGCCCAATGGCATAATCCTCTATCGAGTATACCGATCATTTTTCATAATTGAATCAGCCCTGTTTTCGAACTAATTTCATGTGTAAGCATAAGCGTGAATAATCCTCCAACTATTTTCAATGGCCTCGTCCTCCAGACCGCCTCAAGGTCCACATTAAGAAATCGCTCCAGACATCAATGGGGCCAGGGAGGCACCAGTGGACGCAGTCACTGTAGCCTTTCATCCACTTACTCCAAAACTCTCCCGGATGGCCGTCTGGCCTCATTGTCATGGCCACAGTGACGTCCACGACCTCGAACCTCCGCCGCCCCCGGCCCCCCAGCGTTGCCCTCGCCCGGTTCATCTCCTCCACCTGGGTATCCCTAAACTGCCGCTGCCATACTCCGCTCTCCGGCCCGGGCTCCTGCGGCCCCGTCCGGTTGCAAGTTCCTCCGGTGTTCCACTCCCCGTTCTCGAAATGAGCCGGAGAGAACGTCCTCAGCACAGTCACCAGCCCCGGCTTGCACCCTTCACAGCGGGCGATGTGGCCGAAAGAAGTTCTCATAGCCAGGCGGAGGGCCTGCTCAGGGCCGAAAGACGTCACGTTCGGGTCGCTGCAGTAGACGCATCCCACCAGGCCCGGCCCGTCGTAGACGTACATCTTCCGGAAGAACCAGTGGCCGCTCGAGATGACGGCGTAGTCGAATCTGGGGAGCTCGGAGGCCCACTTCTCGTCAACCCTATCAACCCGAAGCTCGAAGGTGCCGGAGAGAGTGCCGTTGATGGTCGTCTCCTCGCCGGCCACTAGGAACTTCGACCACAGCACCTTGAGGGTGAAGTCGTGTTCGGAGAACAGCCATGTCCTGAACCTGTCCTCGGAGTCCTTGTAAACATCCAAGGGGGTCTCCTCCTGCATTGTCAGTAACCAAACCAGTCATCAACATGTAACCCAAGCACGGATCACGAGCTTCTATGTCAATCTGCCTGTGTGACAATTGATTTGAGGCACGTGAATTCAAATGAATTGCATGATCACAGAGAAGTTTCCATTTTTGCGATGATTTTATTTTCCTTCCTTATCTGGGAAACCATGGTCTG
This sequence comes from Trapa incisa, assembly GCA_030064435.1. Lineage (NCBI taxonomy): Eukaryota > Viridiplantae > Streptophyta > Magnoliopsida > Myrtales > Lythraceae > Trapa > Trapa incisa. Next base: position 11,878,832 of record CM057769.1, on the reverse strand, counting down.
ATTCTGCAGTAATATTCGCCGGAAAACTGTAACGAACACCAAAAGTCTTCGTTGGATTGGAAGACTGGTCGGAAAAAAGTCATCTTTTACAGTCCACGTAGAATTTTCCTGGAAATGAAAGACGGGGAAACTGACCTGAGACAAGAGGCAGAGCAGGGACTCCATGTGGTTCCTGGCGACGGAATCGCCGATGAAGGCCATTGTCTTCCCTCTGACCATCTCAAGGAATGCCTTGGGATCTAACCTTGGGAGCTCGCATTTGTCGGGCTTCCACCACCAGTTCAGGAAGTCCCGATCCCGTCGTCCATGCATGAAACAGTCCTTAGATTCCGGGATCGTCCGGCAGCTCCAGTTCGTGTACGGCGGCCCTCGGGTGTCCGGCACCCACCGCCCCTCGGACAGATCACAATCCTCGTGTGCCTCATCTGTCAGAATCCAAAAAAGGAAAAACAGGGGTCAAGAAACACGGAGACGATGAAGATGAGAGGATACGAGGATGTTGATCGTTGGAGGAGAAAGGCTACCCTTCCCGAGGTGGTGGGGTCTGGGATTGGGATTGGGGTCGAGGTGTAAGCGGTTAGGGTTAGGGGAATAGAGGATGAAAAGGCTGATGATCGTGGAAAGTACGAGGAACAAGAGGAGAGGAGGCACAGCACCTAAGTTGACAGACCAAGGCGTGTCCTTTCTGGTTGAGGAAGGTCTCATCCTTTCATTGGAGAAGGTCGGAAGAGGAGAAGAATCAAAGAGACCGAAGGTGGAAGATGATAGATGGCCTTCTTCTTCGTCCTCCCTACAGGCATGCATGGCGTTTGAAGGGGTAAACCATGAGGCTGCTAATGGCAGAAGCTTTCCCTTTTTAAATCAATATATAATGGGAACATAATGATATTATTATTAGTTTATTAATTTAATTTTAGATTTAGATGATTCCATATCAAATCAATGTAATTAGTGACGAAATTGAGATATATACAGCATTTAATTAGCAGTCATATGCATCTATAATACAAAATTATTAAAGATATATGATATACTTATTAGAATATCACGCTAAATAAATAAAGTATTATAATTATATAAAATTTGAAGTTTTTAATATGAATATCCAAATAAATTTTATAATAATTTATACATTTATACCCCTATTTTAAATATAAAATAACAAAATAAATATTTAATGTAGGTGTTTTCTTTTATTTAATAGGGAAAGAATTATAGTTCTATTTTAAATAGTTAGGATTTAAAAATTAAATGTAATAAGTGTATAAATATTATATATTAAAGTAATGTTGAGAATTATAAATTTGTGTATTTAATAAAATAGTGATTATTGTGTGTGTACATGTTTTTAATTACTTATAAATTAATATAAATATAAATAAATAAATGATCTTTTTCTAATCAAACTAAATTATTTTAGGTTGATCAAAATAATAATTAGAGTTAGTTATTCAATTTTACTGATATATTTTTTATTGCTTACTTTTAACATTTTGCATGTTAGATTCATAATTTTTAGATTCATTGGAATGCAAATACTCTAAAAACAAAAGATGATTGCACGGATTACAATAACTTTATTCTTCCTTGAGATTTATGTGCATGGGAGGTGGATAGAAATTAATTTAAAGACGCATGTTTTCATCTCAACAGTAAATATATGATATTTAACAACCGTAAATATTAAATTATATAATATATTAAATGAAATTTAATCTTTTCCACATAACTTATTTTAATTTTATGGGATATTATTTAAAAAATATTATTTTAAAATAATGTTTGAAATTAAAACTGATCAAAATTTATTGAAGTGAAAATTTGTAAAAATATAAGTTAGTAACTCTAAATTTAATGGAAATTATCTATTTTTGGCCTATTTTAGTTTGTTTAGTTATTATTTTTTTCCACTTAATAATTATTTTCTCTTTAAATATGATTGTATTTATTTGATACGTTCACCATTAAATTATAAATCTAAATCATTAATATGGATTTATTATTATATTTCATGATTGACAAAATAATAAATAAATTTTATCAGGAAAAATGAAAATAAATAAAAATATTTTGTGAATTTTACACGTAAATTACCAATAAAAAAATCAAATTTTCACACCACATATTTTTTTATATTTTTTGTGGAGTTAAATTAATATTATAAACTTTGTTTATTTAATTAAATATTATATAAGTTCATTTAAATAATTAGTTAATCTTCACACACAGGTCATTATCAATTTAATAATATGTTATAATAAGAAAATTAACATATTATATTTATTTAAATAATACGATTTTATTATATATAATATATCAAATTAATGAATGAACTAACAATCTTTTTCACAAATGTATAAAATAATAGCAAGTTATTTATATATATATATTTATTGTATAATGATATTTAAATATAAATATATATAAGGAACATTATACCACTAAATTTTTTATTTTACATAATAAAGTAAATTTTTAGCACATATATGTGAAGTAAAATAGTAATTATAATATAATCATCACATGTATCATAAAATTAATTAGATTTTTTAACATATATTATAATTTCCTATACCGAATAATTGTATTATAATAATATATAGTATACAATTTTTTTAGTAATTATATTTAATATATATATATTTAATATAATAATATTATTATATAATAAATGTTTTCTCATGAGCTATGTGAAATGAATGCTAAACTAAATATTTTTATTATAAATGTTTATTATCACACAAAACAAAATTTATATTATATGTATTTATATAAATTAGGTATAATTATTATAATTATAAAATATTTATAATATATAATATAATTTATCATATACTATTTACTTATATTATACTAGTATATATTCTATCTAACATGTTAATTTATTTAATATATTTTATTATGTACTAAAATTTTATTTTGTCTGATACGATATAATTCTTATGATACAATTTTTGTTATATGTATTTATATTGTAAAATATTTTATTTAATTTAAGAAAATATTTAATTTATTTAGTGCTTATGATACGATTAATTTTGTAGAAAATTAATAATTTTCGAGTGATTTATTGATTGCATGGTTATATATATATATATTCAATTTAGGGAAAAAAATATGTCGGGATGACCCATCATTAAGGTTCTACTTCCGTCCCGGTTCAGCTAACTTTCGGGTCAAACCCGACCTAGACTCGTGAATCATGCGGGTCATCCCCGCCGGGTGCCAACACTAGCATGCCTTACAGGCTTCGATGGGTCTGTAAGCACCAAGCAACGCATAGAAGTTTATGGACTTTTATGGGCCCATTTTAAAGTAACGGGCCTTTATATTACCCATAGTAGGTAAATGGGCCCAGCTAAATTGGATTCAGCAAGTGAGTCGTGAGCCTTCTGCTGAGTATTCGTCCTAGGTTGAAGGATCTCGCTCCCGAGCAATGCCTTGGTAGTGGAACCTAACTACTCTGAATGCTCATGTCACCTTACTTTCCACAAGAACTCAGAGCAAATTAGAGAGACTCGGGAGGCGAGATCCGTGCTCTATCAGTCGTGAATCCGTCAGAATGGGGGCCGCGGGCGGGATACTCGGGATCAGGGGCGACCTTCACGCCCGGGTAGGCTCGGCGATGGATGGCAGAAGAGGGACGGAGAAGAAGTTGCTGAAGAGGCGGGAGGCCTGGCTCGTTGTGTTGGGAGTTGTCCTTCACGCAGTCTATATGCTCAGCATTTTCGATATATACTTCAAGACGCCAATCGTCCATGGAATGGATCCAGTGGTGCCTCGCTTCCCCGCTCCTGCAAAGCGACTCGTCCTTCTTGTAGGTAATGGAGATTATGATCTTTGTTCTCTCTTTCTCTCTTTAAATCCAATCTCTAGTTGATTATTCGTGCTCGTTGGAAAGCAGGAGCTAGCCTTAGCACTATCCTGGTTTTTGGTTTTGGTGTGAAAGATGTTGCTTTCTTCAGTGTGCTGCAGCAATAGGAAAATGATGTACATGTACGCTAAGTTTTGAATGAACAATTGTCATTCTAGCCGTAGCTTGAGCTGGTAGATAAGGCATCGATGAATACATTCCATAAACAATAAGAATCGGGTAATAGTATTTGGCGATCAGCACTTTCTCACAGTATATGGTTGTATATCATAGATCTGAAATCTTCATTCTTGTTTCAATATTTAGCTACCTTACCGGGTGTAGAAAGTTGGACCGTTTTACATAAATCATGGTGTACCTGGATATAGCTAATTAACAATTAAAAGAGGGGGGAAGAGAATATTAGTAGTAAACGTGTCAACACTACTGTATCAGCTCCTTAGCACTTGTAATTTTCTCACTCCTTTGCATCCCAGAGCACGCTGCCTTCCTAGATGTGCAACACTAAGTTCTGGTTGGACTGCCTTTTTGTTTATTATAACACTTCTTGTCTTGGATCGGATGTTAAGTTGAGACTGCGATCTTTGTTGGAATTGGCTGCTGCTTCTCATTGTCTATTAGTAAAAGGTGATTTTATGACATCTCATGCAGCGGATGGTTTGCGCGCGGATAAGTTCTTTGAACCAGATTTGGAAGGGAATTTTAGGGCACCATTTTTGAGAAGTATTATTAAGGGGCAAGGTCGGTGGGGAGTTTCTCATGCCCGTCCTCCTACTGAATCAAGACCTGGTCATGTTTCTATCATAGCTGGCTTCTATGAGGATCCCAGTGCTGTTACAAAAGGTAAATTATTTTCAAAGATTTGTTTGTCATTATTGGGCACCTTCATTACTGCTGTATCAGACTAAGTTAATTTGATTGTGATGATTGGTTAATAGGATGGAAGGCTAACCCGGTTGAATTTGATTCGGTTTTTAATCGAAGTCGCCATACATTTGCCTTTGGAAGTCCTGATATTGTACCCATATTCTGCCGCGCTTTGAATCATAGCACTTGGAATTCCTACCCGCATGAATATGAAGACTTTGCAACTGGTATTTTTAATCTGAAGCTGCGTATTGTCTGAATATTTGTCTGAGGTTTCCCTTGGATGATGTGACCATGAACTAATTCCTATAATCTGATCATGGCTACAGATGCATCTTTTTTAGATGAATGGTCCTTTGATCAGTTCCAGAGCCTTATGAATATGTCTTCTAGTGATGATAACCTGAGGGAATTGCTTCAAAAGGATAATCTTGTTATCTTTCTGCATCTACTTGGCTGTGATTCAAATGGTCATGCCCATCGGCCCTTCTCATCCATTTATCTGAACAATGTAAAGGTTGTCGACCGAATTGCCAGACGTGTTTATGATCTTGTTGAAGGATTTTTCAAGGACAACCGAACTGCTTATATCTTCACAGCTGATCATGGAATGAGTGACAAAGGTAATATATGATTCAGGTTGTGCCCTCAATCTTATGTCTTTATTCATGTGCACTGAAACTCTTTTCCATATCTGCCTGTTAGGAAGTCATGGAGATGGGCATCCTACAAATACTGATACCCCCCTTGTTGCTTGGGGAGCTGGAGTCAAACATCCCAAACCAATCATCAGTAGTGATCACCTAGATCATGGCCTTCGTTTTATTGATGAGCATTCACATGACATGCCAACTCCACCTGAATGGGGTCTTAGCACTATTGAAAGGGTTGATGTCAATCAAGCTGATATCGCAGCTCTCATGGTAGTACAGTCTTACTATATATTCTTGTGCTTAATTAAGTGGTCTACTCACAATTTATGATGATTTATTGGTCAACCACAGTCCACTCTTCTTGGCTTGCCATGTCCAATGAACTCAGTTGGAAATTTGCCTCTTGGTTATGTCAACTTGGACAAGGTAAGACTGAGATGATGACCTGATTCAATGAGGAATGTAGGAGTTTATCATCTATTTAATCGCTGAACTTATGAGTTCTTTCTTCCTGTTGTTTTCTTTTTGCTGCATCTCCATTATTGTGTGGTTGTATAGTTGCTCATTAAATCATAGGTATGTAGACTTGTCAAGATCTTATGGGCAAGAGTTGTCGATACTTTTGTTTAATCTCCAGGCAGAAGAAGTGGAAGCTGTACTAGCCAATGCAAAGCAAATTCTTAGCCAGTTTCTCCGCAAGTCATGTATCCTCTTATACTAAAGCTGACACAATCCATCCGAGAAACTTACTATGCAGCTTTGAACTTTCACACCTCCCTTTACCAGTGCTTTGAATACTTTATTTGTCCGTCTTGACGCTACTCAGATGTCAAGCAGTCCAATTCATTATTATTCAGGCCGTTCAAACCACTGGTGCATCATACATCCATATTGGAGCAAATCGAAGAGCAGATTCACGTTAAAGACTATGAAGCTGCACTGAGACTATCTGAAAGATTAAGAAGCTTGGCACTGGAAGGATTGCATTATTTTCAGACGTATGATTGGCTGATGCTGATGACTGTAATTACATTAGGTTACGTTGGTTGGATGGTCTATATTATTCTCCATGTGCTGCAATCTTACACATCATTGCCTGGAGCTATATTTATAAAGGAGCAAGCAGTTCATCTGGGCAGTAGTACTGGAAAAGTAATGCCAATGCAAGCTCCATTGTTTTTTACAATTGGAATTGGAGGAAAAGTGAACGTAAATCTATTTAGACCTGTATCTTTAAGCTGTTAAAAATATTTGTTTTTCAAGAGATATTTTGAAACTTTTTGGGGTGGCCAAGTGAATTGCACTTCAATCTTCAACCTCTTTCCACATAATTCAGTTTCTGCTACTGACCATTTTCATTTGTGTTATAGATGCCTTTTCTGGGAGTTCTGGTGATGGGAATATTTTCCATTGCCCTCTTTATTGAGCAATCTCCTCCTTTGTATCATGCATATTTTGCAATGACTGTATTCCTTTGGACACAAATTCTTGGTGAGCATCAGTTCATCAAAGCTCTTCTTAGATATTTAAGCAGGAAAAAGTTCAATTTTATCCTCAAACTACTTGCCATCATTGCTGTTTCTGTCGTCCTACTTGAACTTTTGGTAAGGCCTCGAGATACCTTTAAAATCTCCATTCAGTCTAGTAACTGTTGAAGTCACAGATCGGGGTGTTGATTCATTATCTTATGCTGTATGACAGGTAAATAGTTACACTGAGAGGAAGCTCTACACATGGTGTTTCCTGATTGTGGGCATTGCAGCTTCCCTCTATCTGTTCTACTTGATTCCTTGGGAATCAGGGATACCATTTTTTGTTTGGCTTGCTTGTTGGCTCTTGTCTGTGTTTACTCTGATGCCTGCGGAAATTCCTGATAATAACCAGTTGGTGTATGCCCCTCACTCTAATCTCATGTATTCTTCTTCTTTGCCTTTCTAGGAAGTAGTTTATTAGGAACTTTGTCTTGTTTATTATTAGAGGAAGAAGGTAAGGGGCTCGCAAATCATCTGCTTTATATTCCACTCTTATTGTATTGACCTAATTGCATTCCTAAAAAATGAATGTATCAGTTGGCACTGTGATCCATAATATTGAGTAACTATTTGAAGGTGCAGACTGACGGATTTGAATCCTTGGTTCAGAAGATTGTTCAACAAATTAGCAAACTGGTGCTTTTTAATGCTTTCTAGTTTTGAGCCCTTGGTTCAAAAAGAGAAGCCCATCTTAGAACATAACTAGATTACTCAAAATGAAAGGCATATTTGAGAATTCTTGTTTTTCCCTCAGAATTGCAAGTGGAGTTATGATCATGTTAATAGGAGCTGCAGCAAGGTGGCTCAACAAGAGTGCAGAAGGGAATAAGTATTGGTCGAGTATTTGCAGCTGTAATATGAATAAACTGAATATCCCATTTCTCTTCCTCGTACAGGTTCATAATGTTTTAGTCGTTCATAACTTTCCCCTGAAAGTTTCATTTATCTTTGACTAAATGCTTTGAGAAAAAACTCAGGTCCTATTGGTTGGGTTATCTTCAGCTATGGTGTGGTTGTCTACATCCCACAGGATGCAAAAGCAAGAACTGCATCCGATACACCAGTTCTTAAATTGGTGCACTGCTGGTATGTGTATCACCTGTCTTCCTTGATTTCAATTTTATTCAGTCAGTTAAGTAAAAGCTGAATTGTACCTTATGCTGTTCTTAGGTTTTTCAATGATTCTTCCTTTGTTTTCTGAGAATGATGTCTTGCCTCGATTAACTTCTGTTTTCCTCGGTTTCGCACCTTCATTCCTCCTATTGTCAATCGGGTACACCTTTTAGTTCTTATCATACTTTCACAGTTTATCTAATACTATTTACATGAACATAGATGTAACCTTCATGGTTGCTTCAAAATATTACATGATAGATACGAAGCTGTATTTTATGGAGCCCTTGGTCTAGTACTCATGGCATGGATACTCTTTGAAAACACGCTTCTCTATGTAAATAAGATGGGGAAATCATCAGTGGCTGACAACAGTGCCAAGAAACATACTATTCTCGAAAATGATGATAGATACTTGGAGTTGTCTGATGCAAGGATCCCGCTGATTTTTGTAAGCATGTTTTTTTGGGCTGACCCTCCCCATCTGAACTGTCTGATACTCAAGCTAATGCAGTTTCATTGGTAGCTAGGAAGTGCAATATCAGATCTATAAAATTGAATGCTCAACTTTTTTACTGAATAACTATTTTCATATATGGCAGCTGGTTTTGTTTAATGTTGCATTCTTTGGAACTGGTAATTTTGCAAGCATTGCTAGCTTTGAGATTTCATCTGTCTACAGATTCATAACCATCTTCAGTGTAAGTGACACTTAAAGTGCACAGTATGTAGTTATGTTTCTTCCTCACATTGTGACACTTTTCTATAGACTGATTCCAATTTTTTCGTTGCAGCCATTTTTGATGACTGCTCTATTGATTTTCAAGTTATTCATACCATTCATGCTTGTAATGTAAGTGTTCAACTTTCCTTCTATCCCAGTTAGGCTCATTATTAGATTTTTATTCTCATTTTCCACTGGGCGATACACAATAGCTGATGAAAATGACATTTCATCAGCATTTGGATGGACTGTAAACTTGTATCACAATAATTTCTTGCTAGAGTTAATGACATGGTCTGATACACTTATTAGCCCTAGTATACAAGGCAGTTGACTTTGTAGTGCAAGGAAAATTGAGAGTCAGATATGAAAGAATGATCTTGTAGGATTCCGAAGAAAATCTTTTCAGCCCATAAGAAGTTTAGTTGAACTTCCTCAAGCAAACAGATGTATGGGAGAACTGGAAAATCTATATTGCCATATGATATAGAACAAAAATAGGTTGATCCACACTTTTTGTGGCACTTCATTTCTACATTTTTTTTTGTGATGACAGACTGAGGGTTCAATTGTTTTCCTTCCGAACTTGAAATTGCAGATGCACATTCAGTGCAGTAGCCAAACTCATCCAACTCCCTCGATCCGGCTGCTACTTCCTGGTTATTCTATTTTCAGACGTAATGGCCATCCATTTCTTCTTCCTGGTAAAGCTACGTTCTGACTTTTCTAGTTCTTCTTGCAATGGTTTACTGGTTTCTTTTACTGCTGAAAGAGGTTCACGAAAATCACTTTCCCTCTTTAGCTGACATAAGAAACCTATTTCTTTCTTCTTTCTGGACTCCGGATTCAAAATAGGTGAAAAACAAGGGGAGTTGGATGGAAATCGGGAACAGCATAAGCCACTTTGGGATCGTCAGTGCCCAAGTCGTGTTTGTTCTCCTCCTTTTTGCCCTCACAGATATATACACAAAGGACATACAAGTCCGTTCCAACAGATCATCAGCTAGGAAATTAGTGTGACTGTATCTTGCTTGTTGTTGGATCGACCATCAATTGAGATTTTCTGTCTATCCACGCTTGACTGCCCCCCTCACAGGTCATATTTTTTGTGTCCCATAGATTGTTTTTCTGATCATTCTCATTTTCTTTGAAGTATGATTTCACAAGTTGGTAACTTTCTAAATGCTGAGTGGACGGAATTATGATACCCAATTATGCAATCATGACCAAAGATACTGATCCAATGAAGGCAATTCAGGATTTTCCAGATGTTGTTATGCTCAGATCTGCAATTTGTGCATTGAAAAAACGCAGTGAAATGCAAATTTTCATCTTTCTAACAATCATACTTGGGTGATTCTTGCTGGGTCTCTACCAGCTTTATGTTAGCGTGAACTTGTCATTGCTTGCTTGCCTCCTTTTTTCTATTAAGTGGTATGCCAAGTCAATGTACCATATATTTGACCAAAAAAAGTCAGACATGCCATATATAGAAATAAGCAAATAAAATAAAGGGAAGCGTGCCAACTTGAGCCCTTCCTAAAATTTTATAGGACAAATTCCTATCACCAACCTAAATAAATTACTTTACAATCACGATAATCATTCATGAGTTGCTATATGTGACTAATAATCTAGAAATATGAGCTTCATAGCATAGCAGGTGAAAAATTGCGGAATTTGGTTAAACATTCCTTTCCTTTAGATGCATGGAAAAATGGAATTAGCAGAAGCCCCTTAAGCTACAGGGTGTCGGATGGACAACACAACGAGTTGAAGCTCAACGCACCAGATTAGATCCCTTCTCCCATAAGGTGGAAAAAAGACAGTCCTTTAGAATCTAATACGGGTATTATGATTGCAGGGTAAAGAAAGAGTAACTTCCATAGCCGGAAGAGGTAATGTGCCAAGGTAAGTGTGGTTGACCAAGACTTTGGTGAAAGTTTCAAGGATGGTGTGCTGGCAACTTCTACTCAATATCTTCATAATGGCTCCGAATCTGGCATCTGTCTCTCTGTTCGATCATCTTCGCCTGTTCCATTACTGCTGCAGCTTTTCTTGAAGGGGGAATCCAGGGAAGAAGAGCCCCAAACCTAGTTGGATTGGAGCTCAGCAAACGATGGATTTCGACACGGCTCCGATCCCTAGGTGAGCTATTCACTATTGGGCAGTGCTGTCGGATCTGCTGCAATGTTCTTTGACTTCCTCTCTTTTCTCATCCGCCGATTCTCTTGATTCCAACTTGCAGTTTCAACTGCGGCCTTGATTTGTCCAGCCTGGTGGTGTCCTCCGACCTCCTCCACCACTCATGGAATGCCATCTCAGAGCTCCGTACTGATCCGAGAAGAAACCTTGGCTCCTCTCCGGCGTTTCTTCGGTACAGGGAAACTCAGGTCAGGAACTACAGACTCATAGCCTTTTCTGCCTCTGCTAAGCACCTCCATGGAGGCGGTGATCTGATTCCCTCATCCGATGTCCCCGAGTTCAGGTTCATTTGCTCCAAGAGCAATCCTGATTTCTCCATTGACAGAGCTGCAATGTCTCTGTTTGACTCTGCCAGGCAAGACCTATCTACCCTTAAAGCCCAGGTAGCTAGCGCTGCAGTTGTTTTTTTTAATCTATTGACTGCATCTCAATGCTGTAGCTTTCAACAATCACCAGAGCTCTGTTGGCTTCAGTTATGATAGATTTAATCCTGCTGAATATTACAACACCCATCCGTGTTCAAGCATCTCCTCCAGAACTAAATATGCTTTTATCTTGACTTGATGTAGGTTCAGGATGGTGCAAAGTCTACTGCCTACCTCATCACCGGGCACTCTCTGGGAGGATCCATCGCCTCCCTTTTCACGCTTTGGTTGCTTGATTCGCTCAATCCTGTAACCACCAAGCGCCCCCTGTGTATAACCTATGGCTCTCCCCTCCTGGGGGATTGTGGATTTCAGCAGGCCGTATCCCAATACTCGGCTTGGAATTCCTGCTTCTTGCACGCTGTTCACAAGGATGACCATATTCCAACGATTTTCCCCCAAACAACTTACCGACCTTTCGGGAGTTATCTCTTCCTGTCTAGTTCAGGGATGGCATGCTTTGAAGCCCCAACGATCTCGGAGTTGTTGGAGAGGACAAAACCTGAGAGAAGGGATAACATGGAGCTGGTGGATTTTGATTACGGTCCAACTGTCAAATACCTTCGACATAACTATGTTTGCAAGGATACAATGAAGTTGAGCGGGAGAGAGACTGATTCCTACAAAGCTGGGATTGTTCTACAGCTCACAGCTATTGGGGTGTTGCAGAATGAGGTAAAAAGAAAGAAGACCACGCGGTAATTGTTGAAAAGTTTATTGTTTCCATCTGGTTTTTTGACTGACAATGGCTCTCTCATCAGTTCCTTCAATAATGATATCTATGTGTTCTTTTACAATCTTAAAGCCAATCCATGAACTCTCCTCTCGCAGCAGCAGCAGCAGCATGACAGTGCCTTGATGAAGTGGGTGGATAGGAGCATAGTCGAGCCTGAAAGGATGGCAATTACCCAGAAGATGGAAACCTTCAATTCTGCCAAGAAACTCAACGAGGTCAAGGTAAACATGGCTCGGATGGAATGGTACAGGAAGACGTCCGAGAACGAAGGGTATTATTACTACGACGATTACAAGAGCAAACGGCTAACGCGGGATTACAGTGTCGTGATGTTCAAGAGGACCCTTACAGATTACTGGGAAAAACTGGTGAAGGAGGTGGAGAAGAAGCCGCAGAAGGAGGAGGCCAATCTGAGGAATCGGTGGCTCTATGCTGGGACCAACTTCAGAAGGATGGTCGAGCCGCTAGATATTGCCGAATATTACAAAGTGGAGGGGAACGAAGATTACTGGACCAGAGGAAGATTGAACTGCTACAGGAAGCTGGAGAAGTGGCTGGAGGAGGCCAGGAGGCCCGAGGTAAACCTTGCCACGAGGAAGCAGAACATTAAGTTGAGCTTGACTGGGGATTCCTGCTTCTGGGCCCATGTTGAGGAGGCAATGAAATCCTGTGAAGCCTACAACAACGGGGACAGGGGAAGAAGTGTGAAGAGGTTGGAAGAGTTCCAAGGGTATGTGTATGGATTGGTGGAGAGCTACTCAGTGTCCCCTGAGATTTTCATAGGGAATAGCAGCTTCATGAAGTGGTGGAAAGTATATGATGAAATGGATCTTAAAATGGACTCGAAGCTCGTCTGGTTCATGAGGAACCGCATGTATTACAAGTACAGGGAAGGCAGATATGATCCTATGGAGGATGAGGAGTGATGGTATCTTGAGATCCTAAGATACACTGAAATAATTCACCTGTTGTGTTGTGTGAACATCATGCATGGTTTAAGAGCATTTACAGAAGCCAAATACACCTTTCTAAGTACCCTGCAAGTATAGTTTGTCCAGTGTGATCTCCTCATTGAATCATAATGAGGAGAACCATTTGTCTGATACTGGTTTGGCTGTGCTAGCAAGTGCAGGGTGTGTTGTCAAGTTCAATGCTAGAGGGAGCCTAGATGGCACTATCAGGTACCCATTTTATTTCTTTTCATAATATGCATGTAGATACTATGCCTTTTGACATACCAATTCTTGTACACTTTTGATTTAATATAAAAGGTTACAGCATTTGTGAAACGCTATTAAGCCCTTGGTCGTCAACCCTTTAAAGAACATGACAGGGCAGGCAAAACTCCACAACCAGTTAAATGGATGGACACTTTCAGTGTCTGCAACTTGAAATTGCCCTAGTAAAACCAGTCCTTCATTCATGGTTTACTTGTGTAAAAAGCATAAAGACTCCAACCTAACGTTGAAGGTGTAGACTGCCCCAGTGCTAGTGGGGTATAGTATGGAGTGTTGCCAACTCCAGTGAAAGAAATAGATGGGTTCTAATTAGCTTGGCTCACAAGGCAATTGGTAACTTAGTTTGGATGCTTTCGATATATGCGACAACATGTTGATCTTGTTTAACAGTTGACTCGACTTGGTCTGCGTCTTTCTTTATGATTATTCTGTCATGATAGATGTGGGATGATCAAATCTTGCTCGCCATTCTTGTTATTGAAAGAATATTGATGATATTTAAAAAATTAGATTATATTATAATATTATTTGTTTTCCTATGAAGTATTATACTAAAATTATAAATATTTTAGTTAATTATATGATGCCGTAGGATGAATCACTAAAGAATTACTTTTATCACCCAGTTTATTCATAAAAAAACATAAAGAAATTGATACATTTTTTGTAATTTAAATATTAAAAATGACGTGAAAAATGAAATAGAGTTGACATTTTAGTTAATTAACTGGTACCCATAAGATAACATTTTTAATTCAATTAAATTATTAAAAAATTATAAAATAATATCGCACCCCAAATTAAAATTTTTATATTAATAAGGTCAACTAAAAACACTTATGTTAAAATGAAAAAAAGGAATAAAATTTGTGTATTTTTAAGTAATTAACCTATTATGCTGAATTGAGAGTAATAATTGATTAACTTATTGTGTTGATTATATATATATATATATATATTATTGGGAGTGTGACATGGTATTTTGGGTTTATTTTTAATTAAAAATTATAAATATATATTAATTTTTTTCAATCTTATAAATAAATAAAAAATTTCTATTTTATTTAATTTTAAATAATATTTTTAATAGCACCTTCTGTATATTTGTTATATTCAATTTTAAATACGTATTAAACAATTATATACAAACCATCTATTATTATTGCAGTATAAGAGGGGTGGAATAATAATATTAAGTTGAATATTTTTTCTCTATAATGGATTGAACACAAGTTAAATTTGTAAAATTGTATTGAATATTAGTGTAAATTTATGAAAATTTATTGTGTATTAATAATATGTTGAACTTATTTTTACTTAAATTTAATGATTTATAATTAGTGTAATTTTTCTAAACTTATAATTATACTATACTTCTATATTTTATTTTATTTAAGATAATATTCTTAATAATAATAAATAAATTAGGAAATTTGAATATTCATTTTTTTCCTATGTTTAACCTACCGAAATATAACCATGTGCTTGTGTTTGACTTTAGCATGGAATAGTGAGCTATTATAATTATACAAATAATATAAAAATTAGTAATTTATTTCCATTTATGCATGAAAAAAAATAGGGGAAGAAGTTGATTAAGGCAAGTCAAGAGAAGGGTGGTTCTAGACTAGAGGCATGGACTATGATCAAAGAACAGCTAGTTGCATTGAATTAACTCAAGGTGCTTGGCTCATTTATCCTCCTATAAAATATGACTAAGAAGATGAAAGAACACCTTTCTGTGTTAGGTATTCAATGGGTTGGGCGAGAGAAGACAATCAAGTGGCGCATAACGAGAAGAGGCCCATATGGGTAAAACCAGGCCTGAGGCCCATATGGCCACACAGCAATTCTAGTCTCCCTTCGGGTCCAACTGTTATGTTACTGTGAATGCGTGCACGCCTACCAGAGCCGCTGCATGGTGGTGGATGGGCCCCACCACGTCATCAATGGGCACTGACATTGGGGAAACAATGGAATATGGACCGTCCTAATTTACATTTAATATAATCTAGAAAACTTATATGGCCGGGTATATTTGAACCGACAGCCACCACTACCACACACACATGGGCTTCTGCCCGACATGACGCATGTCTTGCCCACCTGTAACACCAGTACAAGCCTTCACTGACACCTGTAAATTGGACTATCATTCTTTCAACACGTCATTAGCGTTAAGAAGTCTATTAAGTGGATTTTTATTGGGTAGAATATCGTATTAAAATTCGTTATTATCATATTAATTAGTGTTTTGGGAGGCAATCACGTGGGCCCCGCATCCACCACCGGGCAATCCGTGATTGGTGGATGACTGTAGTCCTCCATGTGCACTGCTTCTCCGACTAGCTCCGTCTAGAGTCACTGTCTATCCCTTCTTTCAAAACCCCTCCCTTCGTTCCTTCGTCTGGTCGCAGAGAGAGCTCTCAGTCTATTCACTACTCCCCTCATCTCCATTTTTACACCTCTTGAGCTCAACCATGGCGCCACCGCCGCCCTCTCCAGCTTTCCTCCTCGGCCTCCTCTTCTGCTCCTCCTTCCTACTACTCGCCGAGTCAAGCCTCACCCTCCACTACTACTCCAAGTCCTGCCCCAAATTCGAACAAATAGTCCAGGAGGCCATTACCAACAAGCAGATCACCAATCCCACCACCGCCGCCGGCACCCTCCGCCTCTTCTTCCATGACTGCTTCCCCAATGGCTGCGACGGCTCCATCCTCCTCTCCCCCACCCCCTTCAACCCTTCCCCGGAGCGCAACTCCGACATCAACCTCTCCCTCCCCGGCGACGCATTCGACCTCCTTGTCCGGGCCAAGACCGCACTTGAGCTCGCCTGCCCAGGCGTCGTCTCCTGCTCCGACATTCTCGCCACCGCCGCCCGGGACCTCGTCACCATGATCGGCGGCCCTTACTACCCCGTCTACCTTGGCCGCCGGGACTCCCGCCTCTCCAAGGCCTCCCTCGTCGATCACTTCCTCCCCCTGCCCAACATGACGGTGTCTCAGCTCATCGGCCTCTTCGCCTCCCGGGGCTTCTCCGTCCAGGAAATGGTGGCCCTCATCGGGGCCCACACTGTGGGTTTCTCCCACTGCAAGGAGTTCGCCGCTGGCATCTACCACTACAGCAAGTCCTCGTCCTACGACCCCAGTTACAACCCTAAGTTTGCTCAGGCCCTCCAGAAGGCCTGCTCTAACTACAAGAAGGACCCTACTGTCTCTGTCTTCAACGACATTATGACCCCAAATAAGTTCGACAATCTCTACTACAAGAACCTCCCTGAGGGGCTCGGCCTCTTGGCATCAGATCGGGCTATCTACATCGACCCCAGGACGAGGCCCTACGTGGTGGCTTATGCGGCGGATCAGTCCAGGTTCTTCCGGGATTTCTCTGCCGCAATCCAGAAGCTCAGCCTCTACGGGATCAAGACCGGCCGAAACGGGGAGATCAGGCGTAGATGCGACGCTGTTAACTGACTCTGAATCTTAATGGGTATATGTTTTTACCTTTTTTGAATTATTTCTTGGTTGTGCTGCTCTGAATATGAGGAAGATGGAGATTGAAGAAGGGAAATGATATTGCCCCATTTACTTTTTCTTATATGGGTGTTGAATATGAAGCTGATATATGTTGTATAAGGATGATGTATACAGATGTCTGCATCAGAAGTGAGGATTAAGGATCTATATAACCAAATCCAATTGGTTTTGTCTTGTGGGTGTTGTGTTGGTTGCATTGCACCTCTTCTCTTTCTTGTTCCATCAGAGAACCCCACTATTAAAGTTCCTTCCTTTTCTCATCTCCAGAAAAAAAAAAGTGGTCTGTTACTTAGCCGTGTTCTTGATCTGAAAGTGAAAGTGGTGGGGATTTAGGAGACTTCTGTCTGGAAAGCAAAGTTCACTACTTAGCCTGAGCAGGTGTTCAGTGTGGGGTAGGCTCTAGTCAGAGTAATAAAATAAGGAACCCGGTAAAGGTTGCTTGAATCACGCCGCAGCTGCTATTTTATCTAGCAGTGGAGGCTTATTGTATTGATGGAACTCAGAGATTGTCTGAGGTAGGCATTGAACAGTGTCTCTGCTCTACTTTGCGTGGATCTCCAGAACTAATATGGTCTAAGGCCACTAAGTACAGTCCCATTTTTTTATGAATAAAAACCCATGGCCATCAATTTTTGCGCCCTCATATCTTGCAACATTCAAAGAAGAGTAACAGGACAGTAGATTCCGCTTTCTATTGAATTTTAATGCCAGCCAGTTTGGCATCTTAAGATGCTTTTTCCAGCCGCCCACCACCCTGGTACGCGGATTTAGCTGGCACCACTAACCCACAGGATAGAAGACATATTAGTCTAGACAAATCATGTAACAGAGGTGTCTGTCATTGTCAATGCCAAATCTTGCAATACTTCATTGGACTTGCCCCATCTAGTAACCTGAATACCCAGCTAGATCCATCTTTGAAAAGGTTAATAAAGAAGTTAAATGCCAGTATATTCTACACTAAAATAATGCAGATGGTCGATCAACTGAGTGGTGGGCAATGATCTGCAGAAGATGATGAGTCATAGAATTAATAGGGGTTAACTTTTGTTCTTGAAAATATGCCAATCAAATAAATACAATATATCTTGGATTCTCATTCTTCTTGTTGTTAGCTACATCAAGATCCCTGGAACGTATATACAGATCCATCTCATGGAGAAAGTTGGTCTGCAAGTGTTTATTAAGACCAATGGGCGAGCAGCTACTTCACCCAACTTCAAGATTTTCCTTGGACACAAGGAGACTGACAGTGTAGGATTGTTGGCTTCCGATGCACATCAGCTTCAAACTAGTCACTGTTGAGCAATTTGATTGAAGCACCAATTTTTAGATGGTACACGCATGAGTCTGGTGTGTGATGGGAGTAAGACTAGTTGAGTGTAGGTAAAAAAAATCCAAACTTTGAGGTCATTTATGGTTTTGGTATGAAATTTTGTTTCAAATGGATTGCCATTATGATGTTGGATTTTGCTTTTCCTTGGGAATTATGTGATGATATGTAATACCGAGGAGGAGGGGGCAGGGCGAGGCGGGGCGGAGCAGGAGGCACGTGATGGTGACGTTGGCCTTTGTAGGGCTCGGGAGGGGATAACTCCACCCTAATTCCCTGGAAAGAGGGGCAATAGAAGGGCAGGATGGTCATTTCACTTGAACCGCCACCCCAATTCAAACACCCGCCAGCCAGCCAAACATGGGAAAACGAATACCTGCGAGAGTGAGGGAAGGCGCGAGCGGATTTCAGATCCAAGTCCAACACCGGCCGGCCAAATATTCAAATTTCAAAGCCGCCAAGGCCAAACAGATCAAGGCGCGCTTCCTCTCTCCCTCCCTCCCTCCCTGGAAGAAGCCCACCTCCTCCGTCATTAACGATCGGTCCTGGGAGAGTCCAAGCTTCTCTCTCTCTCTTTCTCTCTGGGTCAGATTACTTTCCACGCGCACAAGCTTCTGTCGAAGACAGAAAGGATCGCCAGAAAGGAGGAAAGGACTTTGTCTCCTGAGAAATGCCGGTTTTTAGCAGCGGAGACTGCGAATCGAGGCAGGCGTTATACTGCAGGAAGGATAAGTCCCTCGGGGTTCTCTGCTCCAAGTACTGCTACACCCTCCATTTCTTCCTCTTTGGTGTGACTTGATTCGTTTTTGGGGGGAGGGGGGAAGACAATTGTGAATGCTGGGTCTCTCTTATATATTGAGAATCTTATGTTATTGATCTCTTCTGCTTGTCAGTTTCTTGAGGCTGTACAACAAGGATGACATCGAGTCGATTGGTCTGGACGATGCTGCTACCAGATTAGGTGCACATCCAGCCTTCCATTGTTTGATTTGGAGCTAAGAATTGCCTCATTGGGTTATGTTTTACGCGGGTGTCGTTGTTACTGTACTTATTTTTCATTAGTATGAGAGTGGATCTACATGTGCAAGGCTGAAGCTTGTCCAAAGCAGTAGTATTTCATTATTTATAGATCTCCATAGTTTTTTCTGTCTTAGGGTTTCGTAAGATTTGCCAAAATGTTGAAATTCTGCAAATCCATGCGCTTGTTGAATTGATTGACAGTAGGCATATCTGATAGACTTCCTTCACTGATGCTACAAATCACCATAACATCAGGTTTACTAACTGGGTGTCTTAACTCATATCTGAATGTTGCAGGAGTTGAGAGGCGCCGCATTTATGATGTTGTCAATATATTGGAAAGTATTGGAGTATGATTCTTGTCTATGGGCTATGCTTCAAAGAAATTCAGATAATTGTTTTTATAGGATCTGAAATAATCCAAATTAACCAGTTATCTTATTCATCTAGGTTGTAGCAAGAAAAGCCAAGAATCAGTACTCATGGAAAGGCTTTGCAGTGATTCCACAGGCTCTTGAAGAGCTCAGAGTATGTTGTGGTTTCTCTCATTTATTTTGTTCCTGCTTCTTTGTTGCTCATATATTGCATTTCCTGATTCCTTTAATCATTAAAACAGGAAGGTTTTAGGGAGAATTTTACCATGTCAAGTTGCTTCAACTCAACAATGGTATGCTTGATCAGTTATATTATACCTGGTGATATTATTGAGTTAGACTAAGAAGAGAACGTTCAAACTGAACACATTATTCATATCTACCAAGAAGTAATGATATTATTTAGTCATGAAGGATTGAAAATTCTCATCAATTTATTCCCAGGATTTAGGTGGATGCAAAAGTGTGGGATCTTCTGATCTCAAGCTTGAGGCGCAAGATTTTCTCTCTGGCCCGGCTAAGAATGGTAATTCTATGCTAATGCCCGCCATAGTTCATCTTGGGGAAAATGTTATTTTGATAGTCTTATTGGTACTTGAATTGGCTGTCTCATTAAATACAGCTGTTTCTCTGTGCAGACAACAGGAGGGAAAAATCTTTAGCCCTGCTCACTCAGAACTTTGTCAAGCTCTTTCTTTGCTCTGGTGTAAGAAAGCATTATTTGTTTTTATAATCTATTTGAATTCATTATCTAGCCATGTCTTTCTTTGTATATTGTTCTAGTCCTATGCTCACCTTTTATAGTACCATTTTTCAGGTGGAATATATAACTCTTGACAGTGCAGCCACGGCTTTGCTTGGTGACCACAGCAACTCAACAGCCATGCGAAGTAATGCCTTTATTTGCTCAAGTGTTGATAATTTTGGGGGATGGAGATAATTTTTTTAATGATCAAATATTTTACTGCAGCAAAAATTAGACGGCTCTATGACATTGCCAATGTTTTCTCTTCGATGAACATGATTGAGAAGGTAAACATATGAAAATGTTTCAATGACATGGAAGATAGAAGGTAAGGATATGGAAATGCATAATTTTGTAGCTCATGTTTAAACTTATTCACACGCAGACACATCACCCTGAGACTAGAAAACCTGCCTTCAGATGGTTGGGCTGGAGAGGGATTCCTGTTAATGGATTCCCATGCCCCACTTCTTCAGAGAAGAGTGAATCTCGAAAAAGAATGTTTGGAACAGAACTAACTAATCATGACCCAAAGAGAAACAAGGTGGAGTCTTCCATAAGTTGGATGTCAAATGGGTCACTGAAGTATCCTCTTACTGTGAAGCAAGAAGATTCAGAGAACAGCTGTGACAGGAGTGAAGTAGAACAATTTATGAATGATGAAGCCAGGGGTTACGTGTTTGGTCCTTTTGCTCCAGAATCAGTGACCCAACAAACTGTTTTGGCACAAAATGGTGCCAGGCAGAACCAAGACTGGGAGAGCCTTGCTTTTAGTCACCACCCTCATTATCACAATCAAGGTAAGCAACACTGTAGCTTCTTGAGCTATGCTAATTACTACAAAATCTATGCATAAAGATAGATCTTTACTGTGGATCATTAAGATCTGAAGGTTTTATTGACATTAGAATGACAATTCATGTTGAATCTTCAGTATTCTCTACATGTGAACCTATAGATAAGACTAGGACAGAGTTCAGGAAGTGAATCATGTATTCTGCATCATTCTGTTATGTTCTTTAGCTTCTTCCAATTTTGATGCTTAAGTGGTTTCATGCTTTATTTTTTTAACTTCCAACTGATTTTGTCAAAAGTGGAATGACAGCTCTAAGGGATCTCTTCGTTCATTACATGGAAGCTTGGACGTCGTGGTACACTGAAGTTGCAGAAAACAAGCAAGCACAAGAAGTCTCCTAGCAAAACTTGTGGATTGTCAATTGCTGGTGTTAGTTGCAGGAAGATGAACCTAACACTTGATAGCTTCCTTTCTTTTCTTCATCCTCTATTGCTGATTCATATGTAATCTTCTCCCTGGAGGACAGGACTTGTGGGGTGCATTCTCTCTATGCTCTGCATGTACATTCAAAACCTACCTAACTTCCCTAATTTTCAATAACCCATTGATGATTTCATTGGTTGGTTTTCTTCAACATAACTACTTATGTGAGTTTCTGATTTGTATGGCACATCATGCTGCTGTTGTCTAATGATGCATGATTGGAATCAATGTTACTAGTATATGTATATGATTAATTACATATTCTGTTAAAATTTAAATTAATAAGTGGGGATGCCTTAATTATTATTTTATAAATTTGAAATATTTATATTCGTTAATTTAATTGAATATTTCTAGAAAATAGAATAATAAAAGATTGGATAATATGACATCTAAGCAAAGCCTAGTCTTTACCTAACATTGAAGTCTACGTACATTTATAAATCAGCGGGGAATAAATGCACTCTGACCGTAGAATAATAGTCCACAATTTGGATTTTTAATAATTATTTATTCTAATTTTTGAAAAAAATGGATGGTGCGTAAATCATGCAAATATTTTATATAAAATTGTGAGGAGGACAAGGGGAGATGGAAGCCGACGAAGAAGTCTAACGTACACATGGAATCTACTTTAAAACTCAATAACCCCAAAGATGAACTAATACCAAGATTCACCCTCTAACTTCATCATTGTCGTACTTTGATCCCAAAACACTTTTTCTTCGTATTCTGCTATGACGGGACTAAATTAGAATAAGAGAAAAGTAGAGGGATTTGATAGGTGATGACAGAAAATTGCAGAATTAGTATCCGTCTTTGCTTCAAATGGCACTTTCGTGAAATGGACAAACTTGGAGGGCCAACTGTTAGTCCACTTAGTTCTCATCAATTAGCGTATATCTCAAGATATAGAGATAATCCTCTTGCGAGCCCTCCAAGTTCAGAGCGATCGGATCCTCACATGGCGGCGTCAGCTCGGGCCACCGTCATATCTCGCCTCACCGGCCTCTCGCCGCGGCCATCAACGCTCTGCCGCCACGTCCAGAGCTCCTTCCTCCTCCACTTCGCTCCCTTGATTCGCCGGCGAAACAACTTCGCATCCTCCTACTCTATGGTCACCTGCCTCAGCGGCGGTCTTTCGGACGACTTCGTCTCCACGCGTAAGTCCACCTTGGACCATGGATTTTCCGTGATTGCCAACATGCTGATGAGGATCGAGCCTCTGGACAATTCCGTCATCTCCAAGGGTGTCTCCGACTCGGCCAAGGATTCCATGAAGCAGACAATATCTACGATGCTTGGTCTCCTCCCGTCCGACCAATTCTCCGTCAAAGTCACTGTTTCTAAGCATCCTCTACATCGCCTCATCATCTCCTCGATAATCACCGGGTAATAATTCATCGTCCACCTTGTGCATACACTGGATACGATGTTGTGCACTCAGAATTAAATGGAGTTGATTGGTTTTTTTGTTAGGTATACTCTTTGGAACGCAGAATATCGTATTTCTTTGATCAGGAATTTCGACATATCTTCGAATTCTTTGAAAAACATGAATTCCCTGGAAGAAGGGGATGCTTCAGAAATTAAGGGGAAGAGTTTCATTGGAAGCAATGCCAGCCTCCAAGTAGAAGACGGGTGCGTTGAGCATTTTGGTAGAATTCAGGTTTTTGGGAATCTACCACCTGATGCCCTGAGTTATATCCAGCAGTTGCAATCAGAGTTGCATACGGTTGAAGAGGTTAGTCGGTTTCTTTGATTCAGACTCAATAGCTGGTTAATTTGATGAAAATTTGAAAGAATTTTATAGTTCTGTCGTGATTATTCAATTTGGGCTTTGAGCTGGACTGGAGAAGTAATTTCTTTCTGTATATTATTGAAACGGGATGCTTGTTATGCTTGCAAAAAGTAAAACAAATAAGAAATAAGATACTTGTTTATAGTTTCAGTCTGCTTCACGTTATTCTGAGATCTAGTGAATATAATAATTGCAGTCATCCTTAAGATACTTACATTAATATCTTGAGTTGCTGCCTCTTAGTCTTAACTACATTTTCTTCTGTTATTCTTCCACTACTGACGTTATAAGTGTTTCAATGATGCATTTATCCTTGAAGAAGTGATGTTGACTCTGGATCATGTTTTGTTGTTTCTTTTGTCAGACTAGCCAAAGGGGACGGCTAGCCATCTTAATGTTTTTGTTAGTTGAGATTTGGTTTACTTTCTTAGCTTGAGTACCCCCTTCCATAATCTGAATGGTGTATTAGCTGGCTTTCTACAAAACCTGACTTCCAGAAGAAGGCTCATTAAGAGGGTTGTTGGATCCTTATAGGAGGACGGCATGAACTAAGGCCTGTATGTTGATGATATATCGACTTGGCTCACCATTATTCGGGCACATTAATTAAAGGGCATGACATGAGGAATGAGGATGCTCTTTGTCTTTGCTGGCCACACAATTTTGTACTTTTCAGGGTCAAAGATAACTTTTTACTAATTTTATGAACTCCATTAGCTATATAGTACCTGCTATAATTCACAGATAATAAATACCAGTATATTTTGGTAACTTGTCTGTATGAGATTTGCAATTGAGAAGTTTTTTCTCTATTTAATAGGATTGTTTATGGAATCTCATTTACACTTGTTGATTTGTATTATAAAGGATTTTATTTTGGAGTTTGTCCAGAATGTATTGCATAGATACCTGGAATATATATTGAGTTACAGGTTAAATCATTGCATGTGATAGGTTTCATTTTCTTAGAGATACTCATGTTGCCTTTACATTATGTTTTATTTTTCCAAAGTTATTGTTCCCATGGCTGCTGTGGTGCAGAGGCTTCATATTTCATTTTAATGGTCATTTGGCGATGTTAGTATGCTGTCTCTGCTTATGTTAGTTATGTTTCTAAATTACGATGGATTCTTCTCCCAGGAACTTGGATCCCATAAACAGCAATATAAACAAATGGAATACGGCAGGGAAAGTAGAAATGATCTACTGGAGTACTTACGTTCTTTGGATCCTGATATGGTAATAGAATGGCTGCAGTTGCCAGGACCTTTTTTTAGATAATTATACCTGCTAATAGGCAGTCTCTTTGCATTTTACAGGTGAATGAACTATCATGGCCTTCATCAGTAGAAGTGGAGGAAATCATTAAACGACTTGTTCGAAACATACTGCCGAGGTTCTTTAAAAATGAGATGATGGGCGAGCATCTGGTAGATTCTCTTGCACGAGATGCTGAAAGCTGTGAAGATGGATCTGATGAACAGCACGAACAAATTGACACTTCAAGGGATTATTTGGCCAAACTGCTTTTCTGGTATGTAGGCATCTCCATCTCTTAGTGTCATAGTTTCCATGACATGATTCTTAAGTTGCTCCATAAGCTCGTTGCAGCTCCAGAAATTTTTCGATACTTCGTTTCTTTAGTAGTATATGCAACATAGATTATTTGAAATGCAATTAGGACGTGTCCCTCTGGGAGAGAAACATGATTTGGATTTTCCTTTGAAAAATTGAACTCAAACTTCCAAGTTCCATCTTTCTAGTCCTTGAATCCATGCCTGAATCTCTGCTGATGAGTTTCACATAAGTTTCAATTGATAATCATACACATCTGAGGTAAAGTTCTCTGCGGCCGTGGCAGGTGTATGCTGTTGGGACATCACTTGAGAGGCTTGGAGAATAGACTCCAGTTGAGTTGTGTAGTTGGATTGCTATAGAAGAGTGAAAACTGTATATCCTCCTCCACTTTTCTCACGATTGATTCAGTGTAATGTTTGCTACTTCTGTAATATCATTGATAGAGACAATAAGCCTTAGATGTATCATACTTTATTCAGCTCCCTGTGCTCACGAGAAGCTATGCCGTGCCACAGGCCCGCAACAGTTATCCACGGGGCCAGGGGGCAGATGGACGAGACAATTCAGACTCGGTATGGCCTCTTGGGACTTGTATTTTTGCATTTTTGGGATCGTACCTGCTGCAGGTGGGAATGTTGGGTTCCCCATACAATCAATCCCATACAATGCTAGGATCAAAACGAACTTGACTCCTAAGATATGGATGTAAATTGTAATAATGGTGGGAAGGATGGTTTAAATTTTGACCCAGTTAAGTTAATAGCCAATTGGCTAGGAATTGACTGCGCCTTCTTAACATGTTATCAGTCATGGCAGGAAGTAGATCAACTCATAAGGAGACCGACCATTGGTCAATCTCCTATCTCCTCGCATCCAAAACCAGCTGCTTCCTGAAGGAGGCGATGAAGCTCTCCACGCGTTCGTTTAGTTCATCGTCCGATAACTCGGAATCCTCCACTGGTTCAGCTCGAGGACTATCAGCAGCCGCACCACAGTCTTTCATCTCTGTATCTTCTCTTCTGTGGTTGATGGCCGTGGGTGGAGGTAAACGTCCGGACCTGATGTTCTTCCTCTTCTTGCTGGCGTCCTTATGGGTGGAAGTTCGGGCGCCGTGCTTGTTTCCATGGCTCCGTCTGCATGGAGCGGAGAAGGCGGAGGTGCAGAGGATGGCAAGGAGGAGGAGATTGAGCAGCAGGAACACCCACAGGTGCCACTGCTTGAGCGCGAAAAACACCACGATGGTGCGCTTGAGGCAGGCCGCGAGGAGAGCCGTCCCGGCCGTGAAGAGAGCCGTGCCGGTGTAGTCGTCGTCGCCTCTCTTCTCGGTGTAGCTCTTCACCTCTTCCATTGGGAGCGATACTCGGTGATGCTGGAATGGCTCGTGACTCACTTGAATTTTTTGCTCAACCACTCACTTGAATTGAAGCGTCCATCTTGGGGAGTTTCGTATATAAAGAGGGAAGTTGCAGTTTTTATTTGATTTTTTGAAGAATGAAATGCGCATATTTTTAAGGTTTAAAGTATGATGATGCTGCTGCGTCTGAGGAGACAACGAAACATTCTGCTGCTGCACGGGCAGAGCCAGGAAAAAGTGGGTGCTTTGGCCCCTTTTCCACCTTGGGTTTGCTGCCTTGACAACTTATGGCCCCCCACATTGCTCTGTGTTTTTGAATTGCAGCAAGGACTCAGTAAATCGAGAAGAAATAGTCCATTAAAGTATGTTAGATTTGGACTAGTGAAGTTTTCAGTGTAATATGACTTGCACTACACATTAGTCTTGAAACAAGAAGTTTATATGGCTTCACAAGGATGGATGGATGGTAGCTCAATTATGCTCGAGCATGAAGTGGATCCATTGAGGCATTTGATGCCAGACACGATCATTTCTCGCCCAAAAGCAAGTGAATGTAAAGCACGTCCCAATTTTCATCCTTGAGAGCTGTCCCTGCATTGTCTCTTTCACCCGTCACTAACATAGAGTTGGCTACATCAACTCGACAGAGACATCTGTAGGCATCATCTCCCACCTAAGTTTATGCAGAAATATGGTGCTAATGGGATCTGGATTGGCACAGACATGGATAATAGACCAGATACCAGCCTTCATGGCGTAAAGTCTTTCAAATTCAAGCAATGTGCGATTGTACATTGTTCCAATGTACACAATTTACAAGCTTGATTAATACATAGGGAGGGCTTCACAGGAGATGGTTTGATGGAACAACAAGCTGCAGTACAAGCTAAAAGACAAGTACTTAAGCTTCTCTAATAAAATTGGAAAGAGGGGCCCTGGTGTGAAGCAACTTCCTGATTTGTCTGTACCACTGGAACACATCTGTGGTGAACAAACCAGTGATGGTGTATTCAGAGCATCATCAGGCAGAATCAACAACATCTGATGTACTATGAGGTAAAAGTTTGCAAATTACCATGAGATTCTGCTAAGTGGAGCAGCATCATCAGAATATGCACATGTGACCTTATGGATATGCAGCCCTCATGAATATTATCTGGCATTAGAATAGGCCATCAAGTTAAAGTTTCACCAGCTACTTAGCACAAGTTTTGAGTCGGTCTTCCTTAGTCAACTTGACTTCTTCTTCTTCTTCTTCTCAGCCCATTGTGGCCCATAAATTGCCAAATTTGTTCTACCAAACCGTCGATCAGCTATCTGCACGGAAGACCGGTGATAAGAAATAAGCACTTCAATGCCAACTGATTATTCAAAAGATTTCATTGCACTGAAGCAAGCAACCCTCCTCTGATCCATTTACAAGCTTGCTTGCTTCTATAATGGACATATTACCTTAAAAATACCCAGTTCAGTTTTAATCGGCTCAAGGTTCTTAGATTCCAAACAGTAACAAATGCATCAGGAATAGCTCATTGTTAACTGCTTTTCTTTAACTACTCTTATCCTTTCGAACAAATGGGTACCTTAACAAGGCATCCGCAAGTGGTCAGCATGTCAGTTCCTAGAGGATACTCCACCACCTGCATGACGGGGCATATCAGAATATATCTGAAATTCTGCACATAGAACTATACCATGCCATGAAGTGGTATACTTACAATAAATGAATCTTCTCCAATTAATGGTGACTTTGATATCTGATCCATCAGAATTCCATAATCAACTTGTGTATAAGGGGGTGTCACACTGATGTAGTCAAATGGTCCATATTTACCTGCAGAGTTGAATATCACCCACCATGTAAATTAAGCCATGTTTTGCTCACTGATTATGGATATAAAGATTCTCTCAGATTGCCATATACATTTTCTCCAAGTATAAATAATTACTAAACAACACCTTGCACGGAAATTCTGTCAAAACTACAATGTTTTAGTAAGTTCTCTTCTCCCATCATTCCTTTTTTTTGTTCCCAAATTTGAGGTTCAATAGAGTTGAAAGGCAACACTTACCCACAGTTTTATCTGCCTGATCTAAGAAATCTTCAACTCGAACTGTATGAATAACCGCAGCTTCAGAAAACCCTGTCCACTCCAAGTTAGGTTGTAATACATCTGACACAACCCAAGGATCCATCTCCACAAAATGTGCCTGAAAATTTGGCAATAAGATATAGATGGGACTTACTTAAAAGGGAAAAAAATGAATAAATAAATACTAGGCTACTATCAAGAGACAAGAGGTAACTCAACTACTTATATCCAAAGAATAAATCTCAGCATTGGAAGAAACATCAATATTGGCCTAGCACTAAAGTTCAGGATTGCAGTTAACAGGACCATAGATTTGTGTTTTCATACATGTGGCAGGCATTGTAATGGGTGTACCTGAGAACATCCACGACTGATGGCCTCAATGCCAACGGAGCCAGTACCACTGTACAAATCCAACCAGCGACCAGGCCTCAATGATGCAGGGCAACCACCAGCTGCCTAGATATCAAGAGGGAATATTATAGTCCAGAACATCCAAAAAGAAGAGAAGGCAGAAATACTACTTCATAGTCAAATTTACCTAGAGACAAATTATGCAACCACCACATTCTTTTTTTTTTTCCTAAGATGACAGTGAGATTTCAAGGGCTAATAAGTTTTTCACCTGCAACATAGCAAAGGCTGCACCTTTTACAACTTCCATCATAGGGCGTACATCCATGCCTTTGGGCGATAGCAACTTCTTCCTTCGAGCTGTTCCTCCGAGCACCTGAAGCAACCAAGGTGTTGATATTCCCACAAAGGTTTAAATAACAGATTCTTGCAATAGACACCAGACAGGTTCTTGTAGATATTACAAGTGAGATATAGTTTAGGAAAAAAGACCTACAGTTGGAGATAGCATCCTGAAATTTAGATGATGTCTATTGTATGATACTCCAAACCTACTGCTACTACATGAAGAAAAGCAAGTGGAGATAACTCGTACCTGAAGAAGTTTATGAGTTGTTCGTGGAGGAGGAGAGTCCTCCACCTGAAATTTTCTGCCTCTTCCTGTCCCCTGCGCATCCTTTCTCCTTCTTGCCTGCACCATAATTTATATCCATACATTATATGCATAAAAGATAGGAAACAAGGCAACGATGGCCCTCGTGTTATTTAATAAGCTGGTGCTTGAAAGAGGATTACACAGTGGAAGCCAACCAACGAACAAATGATTACAGCACCGTCAATTAGAACAATTCCCAAGCCAGCCAAGTATCGCAGTTGAGTTTCAATTTTCCAAACTAATTTATGATGTAATAAGTATTAACATGCGTCCAGTTCGCTCCAATGGAGACTGACCTTAGGGGAGGGTTCGGATAAGAACTCATCAGGATTGAGACCGTAGCTCTGAAGCAACTCCCTCTTCTTCTCGCTCATCAGTCCTTTCTCAGAACCTGGCGCAATAATAAATCAACCGAATTCAGCCTCTCATTTCAGAAATCCGAAGGGACAGAGTGAAACGGTGGGAGGAGGACATCCGGGCAGATGCTTACTCTGAGCTAAGACGACGAAGCGATGTGGCTGCCTCGTAGGCTTTGGGGAGATAACGAACCGGAGAAACTTGGACGAAGAACAAGAGCCTAGGCAAGTGCCGGTGCTCGTGTGAAGAGGAAGCACCGTAAGAGAGGATGAGACCGCCATTTCTACAGCTCGAGAGACCTTCGCTACGTCGAAAAAATTAATATTTGATGTTTGTTTTTCTGGCTCCATGTCCAACTTTGTAATGGGCCTTTGAGATTAGATGAGACCCAAATCATGAATAGCCTCCCCATTGAACCAAGCTCTCGTCTTCCTGACATTCAAGCATTATTTCACACCAAAACCAAGGCTAATGAAGAGTGAACAGACATGAGAGCCATGAGCATTAGCCCAGCAGAAGCTTACAGCAATTCATCAAAACAGTCTATCAAGTTTGCTACTTTCCGTATTTCTGTGCATCACTCGAAGTATTGAACCCTTCAGCCAAATCTGAAATCCCAGAAGTTAAGACAAAGCTAGGTAATAGACATAATATTTAACCTTTCATGACCATCTTCTAACAGCTAGCTAGCAGACATTGCAGCTCTTCCTGCAGTAACCGGTTAAATCATTGTTGCCCACCATGTAGGTCGGGTTCTTCCCACAAGGGACAGTTCTTATTCCTGTCCTCACACTCTGTGCTAATGTCACTACTGTCGAATGACCTCACATGGATCCACTTGGTGGCCGACCACTTTTCACACATTAGCACCGGGCAACTTCCGTGTAGGCTTTTGGTGTCCACAGAAGCATCAGGGTGAAGGCTGAAGAATAGTAGAGCATCGCCCTTCATCGGTTTCACTGTAAAAGGCAATGTACTGTTGGTTCAGCAAAGTGTTGAAATTCAGATAGGTAATCACATCATCATAGTGCTCACCTTGGCACAATCAGACCAGGTGTCATCCTTTGGCTGGAGCTCCCCTGCCTGCGACAATGAGAAGATAATCAACCGGAGATGGTAACAAGCAAATGAAATAGCAATAAGTTATTGTCAGCAGCCCTACAGATTACTAACCTCTGCATCAGGGAAGACTGTTTCCCCTCCTTTCTCAACATCAGACAAGTACATCAATACAGTAGCAATTCGATGACCTCCCAGCTTCAGATTAGCCATGTCGTGGAAGTAATCATAATGTGGTCCATACTTCTGTCCGTTTTCATATCTTAGAATTTGAATGGCTTCTCCATTTTCTGTTACAGAAAAATTAAAATATTTGAGATTCTTATCAACAAATCCCTCAGTTAACCATGTGAAATCCACAGGATGAACTTGCCTGGCGGAAGAAATGTCCATGCAGCAATCCTGGATTCAATTTCTGCAACAACTTCATCCTTCAATGACAATATGGAGAACAAACGTCTCAAACTCCAAGCAGTATTAAGGTAACATTAGCAAAGCAGATTATAATGTCTACTCTAGAGATGCTGCTTGGCCAAACTAGATAAATATAAATAAGGGCCTTCTTGTGTAGAGTGGTAATAACCTCTAACAGCTCTACAAGGAGAAAGCAGCAAATTGATAATGCTCTGGAATAAGATCAAGGCTCTAACAGCCAGCATGGAAAGAAACTCATAATTCCACCCTGTGACCCACCAGAGCCTTTGAAAGGAACATCCCTGAACTTGTCCGCACTTCACTTATCATGCTCTTT
This sequence comes from Trapa incisa, assembly GCA_030064435.1. Lineage (NCBI taxonomy): Eukaryota > Viridiplantae > Streptophyta > Magnoliopsida > Myrtales > Lythraceae > Trapa > Trapa incisa. The sequence goes on along the minus strand of CM057769.1, from coordinate 11,847,176 downwards.
CCGGATTCATTGTCAGCCACCAAAGACTTCTCAAGCTTACCCTTAGCCTATAACAGTAAATTTAAAGATGTTACAATCATTCACATTCACTACATGATTTAACTCTAATTGCACGCCTAACAACTAATGAACCCTATAATAATAATAGATAATCGACTATAGCTATAGAAAGACTCACAAGTTTGACAAGATGATCACACTCCTCATGTGACAAGAACCCTCTGTATAAGAAGGCCCTGCAGAAATAATCTACACACAATTCTTATCAGTTAACAAGAAGAAGAGTGCAAGTCATTCCCCCACAGACGACAAAAGAATCCATGATCATCAAAGGTAGCCATTTCATGGAAACACAATGCAAGAGCATATTTTTAAATAGAAACAAGAATGTAGACGGACCTGGGATTCCAGGAGAGCTGGGTGACCCGGGTAGGATCAAAAGTCAAAGATGAGGCACTCGTCTTCATCCTAATGACAGACCCATTCCTGCAAGGAAGAATCCAGAAACGATCAACACCAGCCCTTCATTCACAGATCCGAGGACCTAGCGAACATGACAATTGAAGCTGATCTGACTTACGCATTGGTGAGCAAATATAGGATCAAAAGGAATGAAGGGAACACCAAACCGCGGACACCCATCAAGGCCTATCTCCTTTTCCTGCAAAACTGATTACAAAACTATCGCAGCTGAGGAACCTTGTAAATCCCAGAGGATGAGGAGGAGGAGGAGGAGAAATCAGCTGATGCTGTTGCTTCTACGAGACCCGCGGTCAAAGCAGTGCAATGCATGGGGAAGACAGGCAAAAAACGGGGATTTGCGTCGCTTCAAGAAGACGCCAAGTTTTTTTACGAGGGATTTTGTATCCAACATTGTCGATATACGGTTCCCCATTTTCTTGAGTTTTACTGTTCCAGGGGCATATTAGTAAATGCGATTTCTATAATCTTACCATACCGTTTAGTTCTGCGGATTCCCCCTTTTCAGCAGACTACCCAATATGCAATGGGCCTATATGGGCCCATTTAGTTCTGCGGCGGCGGGCTCATCTGTCCAGTATAGGGTTTCAGCCCCAGGATTCGACAGTTGCAACCTATAAATACATAGAGACCTCTCTGCCCTTAGAAGCAAGTACCGGAGCCGCCATTGACCATTACGCAAGCTTCATGGAGCAAATCTGATCCGTATACAAGCATCTTCTTCCGTAGCTTCTCTTCCGCTGACGATTCATACGTTTTCGTTTCTCTTTCTTGTTGTTCTCGTCTCTTTGATGCTGATAGAGCGATCAGGTGATGAGAAAATACTGCAACAATATGATGGAACGTTGTTCCGTGATTCGTAGTATTTTTGTCTCTGATGATATTTCAAATCGAATTTATTTTTGTCGAAGACAAGTATTGGCATTTTTTCTTTCTGAACATCTTATGTGAGAAGTGATGAGTAACACCTTTGGTCCGTGTTTCTGATAAAACCGTGACTGATACTATTATCATTTACTCTGATCTCTCCCTAATAAGTCGATTTATTTTTACAAAAAGTATTTATGTTTACTTGCTTAGGTTTGCATCTTAAGCCTCTCATTGAGAGGTTATATCTTTAGCGAACATGATGATGAAACTTATTCATGATTTCTTCAAACTTTAAGAGAAAGTTGCTTTCAGCTTACCTATAGATTACCGTTACTTGTTTTCTAATTAGATCTATGTGCTGTGACGAAGCATGAATAAACAACTAAGCACATGTCAGACTTCAGAGGCATTTGTCAATGAGAAGAGAAATTATCTCTGAGCACATTTTCATTTCCTGGATTGATTCTTGATCTCAATTCGATGGTTTTGCTCACTTTACTTTTGATTTTCATTTATTTGTATTTCATTGTCAGTCTAGTTCTCGGGCCCGCTTGTTCAGTGTAGGCTTTCTCGCCTCCGCTTGTTCTCGAGCCCGCGCGTGCTGGTGATAAAGGACCCTACGTGCGCGAGAGCAAGCAGAGGGTCGAAGGAGCTTGCTCTATCAATGGAGAGATCTCCGTGTGTGGCATGAGTTGGAATATGTCTTTGCTCTATCAATTGACATCTCAAGTAGACTGCATTAATTGACATCTAAAGATTTTGTTCATGATAATTCTAAGTGTCATGATATCCGTTCTGCAACATAATTCATAAATATTCTTCTATTAAGAAATTTACACTCATCTTGGAATCCTCAATGTATCAGTAAGCATTAATAGAAGTTCACATCAGACACTTCTCTATACATACTGGGAATTTAATGTTTATTAGGGAGAAAGCAAAGAATTTTGTCACAACGTTCAATATAAATGACGATAGTGAGCTGCTTACAACAATCATTATTATTAAAAATGTAATGTATAATAAAAGTATATCTGGTCTATGTACTGCAAAAGAATGGCAATAATCCGCTACTTTGTTGTCAAATATCAAGCAATGGTCCTTGTCAACTTCTTTCTCAAAGTCTTTAGATGGCTGAATATATTCCTCTCTGGCACTTGTACGAATTTGACGATGAACCCAATGGGCCAGGACATGGCTCCTACGGCGATGCAAAATCCCCACTGCCCCCATGTCAGCCTCTCCGTGTCGGCGAATTTCTTGAGGAGCTCTACCATGATAGCTTGCAGTACGACGGTGACAAAAACGATCGCGATGAAGAGCTTGTTCCGGTGGATTCCTTCGAACACGTTCTTCTTCTCCAGCTTCCTCGCGTTGAACTCGTTGAACACCTGGCAGAGCACGAATGCGTTGAAGATAAGCGTTCTGTTCACCTTCTCGGACACCCCGAAGATGGCCTCCCCGCTGAACTGAAGTGTCAGCAGTACATAAATTTGGTACGCCGCTTGCGCCGCTATGTTCCGCCACATGACGTTGGTTATCAGTGGCTCTGTCCGCCCCACCGGCGCCCTCTCCATCAGTTCCTGCGTGGGCCGCTCCGTCGCAAGGGCCAGTGCACCCAGCGTGTCCATGATCAGGTTTACCCACAGGAGCTGTACTGCTGTCAGCGGTACGTCGCCGGAGGACACCGCTGCCACGAAGTTCACCACCAGGGCCGCCACATTCACCGTCAGCTGGAACTGTATGAACTTCTGAATATTATTGTAAACGCACCTCCCCCACCTCAGGACTGTCGCCACGGAGCCGAAGTTGTCATCAAGTATAACAATGTCCGAGCTCTCCTTGGCTACCTCGGTTCCTTGAATCCCCATCGACAGCCCGATATCGGCCTCCTTCAGCGCCGGGGCATCGTTTGTCCCATCCCCTGTAACTGCCACGACGTGGCCCTTCTGCTTCAAGCACTGTACCATGAGAAGCTTATCAAACGGCGACGATCTCGCCATCACCCGGATCTTTTCAACCCTCTTCAGCCTCTCATCTGGTGTGTAGTTGCGGAACTCGACCCCTTCAACCACAGCTCCGGTCAGCTCATCCTCGCCAGCCCTAAGAATGCCGCATTCCGTCGCTATGGCTTTGGCTGTGAAGACATTGTCTCCGGTGATCATCTTGATGCTCACACCGGCCTGCTGGCAGGCCTCCACGGCTCCCTTCACCCCCGGCCGACACGGGTCCTTGATCCCGACAAGCCCAAGCAACGTTAGGCCATCGTCTTCCATCGTATCCTCCGATGCCCTCTTGTGGGCAAAGGCGATGCACCGTAGGCTCATCGCTGCCATGCCCTGGATGATGTTCTCGATCATCGCCATCCCATCGCTGTCCAAGTTTCTGGAAGCGCCCGATGCGTCGTAGTAGCTCGAGCACATCGCCAACACCATCTCGGCGGCTCCTTTCCAGTGTGTGTGGACTGTGCCATCTGAGATTCTCCTTATAAGGACGCCGCTCCTCTTCTTCTGCGAGTTGAATGCTTCAACTTGGAGGATTGCATGGTTCTGCTTCTCCACTTCCATGTCCATGTTTAGTTCCATTACCGCCCATGACAATATTGCCTTCTCCGTCGGACTGCCTGAGAACTCAAACTCCGTCCCAGCTCGGAATACACCGCCGGTCGTGTTCAGAGCAATCCCTTCGCGAATCATATCGAGGATGTTCTTGGAGACCGAGGAGTATCCATTATTGGTGATGGGGTCTTTCCCCACCCAGAACCTTGTGACCTTCATCTGGTTCAGAGTTAGTGTTCCGGTTTTGTCGGTGCAGATTGTTGTGGCGGAACCCATGGTCTCGCAGGCGGAGAGCTTCCTCACCATGGCCTGGTCAACCATCATCCTCTTCATCGAGTAGGCGAGGGTAAGGGTGACGGCCAGCGGCAGGCCTTCTGGGATGGCAACCACCACGATCGTGACCGCTGTTGCCACGATATCAACCACTGCATTTATTATGTCGTCGGAAGTGGAGACGCCGCTCACAAACTCCGGGTTCCCGTTCTCGTCTTTCGTCGTCCCGGTAAAGTACCGGACAAGGAGAACCACGAGAACCAGGAAGGCCACGGCCAGGCCGACTTTTCCGATCGATGATGTGAGCTTGTTAAGCCGAACCTGCGATCATAGTCACCATCATCAGTACATGAAGTGAAGATTGTTGATCGCAGAAAAGACACTCATGGAGGATGTCAGTGTTATTACCTGCAATGGGGTCTGCTCGGTTTCATCGCGGCTGATGGAGCTCATCATCTCGCCCCACATGGTGTTCATTCCCACGGAGGTGACGATCATCCTTGCGTATCCATCAGCGACCTTCGTGCCGGAGACGAGGAAAGGGTTCGAGTTCCGGTTCACCTCCACGTGGTCACTCTCCCCCGTCATGCTCGATTCGTCCACGCGCAGCGAGTGGCCGTCCAAGAAGAGGCCGTCTGCCGGAACCTGGTCTCCGATCTTCAGGCAGACCACGTCGCCGACCACGATGTCGTATATGGAAACCTGCAGTCGGCGGGAGTCCCTGACGACCTCGACCTGGATGTTCCCGCTGACCTTGGAAAGCTTCTCGAATTGCCTGCTCTGCCTAAAGTTGCTGAGGGAAGATACTGCTATGACTAGAAACACGGCCACGAATATGCTTCCTCCATCATACCACCTGCAACAGACAGCCCATGATGAATTGAATATGGGTTTTGCTCCGGTGGCGGCTTCATTTCTTTATATTCAATAGTAAAAATTCTAACCGGAATAAATAGAATATGGAACAAACTATCTGATGAAAACTGTGAATCTTACCCATCGTCGATCCCATTCTCCTTGATGCCGAAGGCTAAGGACAGGGCGGCACAGCCGAGGAGGATGAGTATGGTGAGGTCCTTGAACGCCTCAACCACGAAGTGGAACAGGCCTTTAGCCGGTGGCCTCTTGTAAGTGTTGGAGCCGAATGCTCGCTGTCTCCTGGAGACATCGTCGGGATCTCCGGCGATTCCAGCAGAGGTATCAGTCTGCAGGGCCGAGGCCAAGTGTTCAACTCCACCAAGTTGTTTCAGAGGGTCGAGTTTTCTCTCCTTCACGACGCTGCTGAGCTCTGAAGGGCTGGTGCTGAAGGTGCTATGATCGGCACGGTTGTCGTCTTCATCGATGGGGATGGCAGTGAAGGAGGTGGGCTTGGGCCGGACGCCCTGTGGTTTCAAAGACCGGAGCTTGGGTTTAGGGAGCTGGAAAGCTCTCGAGCAGTAGATCTGCACGAAAGCCATCTTCCATTTGGGGGTGTACTTACTACAGCTGCCTGCCGATCCGGGCATTCTGACAGAGACCATGTAATTACCGAAGGAACCGTGGAGGAGGGTCGCCATGCTACCAAAAAATGGAATCACTGTTCCAATGAAAAGTTGTATCAGGATACCTTGGTGCTGCTGCTGATTATGATGACGTATGTATGTGTTGCAAATTGCAATGTTTGGGGCAGGGTTTCTGATGGATTTTGTGGTGTAATGACAATCTATATATATTTGCAGATGGATAAAGGGTGAGTGAGACGCTCCTACGTCTTTGTGGGTAGATTGTGGGCTAATCTATGTTCACATCATCACCGACCTGACTATACGAAGAACAAGGGCAGAAATTACGAGACAGACAGGCGGAAGCCTATTCGAGGAAGGAATTGCTCTGAAGTAGCGAGGAAGGAATTGCTCTGAAGTAGCGAGGAAGAAGCTTGCGTTTGCTGAGCGCGTATATGAGAACCCACTTTAAAAAAACGGCCGTGAAGTTTCTCATCTTGTCTCTCTAACTAACACGCGTGTGGAGTTTTTCTATTGGAAAAAAAGAAATTTTTTTTTGTATCATTTCCCAGAAAGCTGACAAACTGAGGGTATGTAAAAGATATTCTTTCTTTTCCATAACTTCGACATATATAAAAAAATATTGTTACATTTTATTTTTTACAGCATTTTTAAATCGATCATTTTTTATATATCGCAACCGGCGGTTCCATCTTTTATAGTCGAAAAGAAGTGTAATAATAGATTTTTTAAACCATAATAAATTTGTATATTCTTTAAAAAATTTTAACTCTTTTTTCTCATCAAATTTTTTAAAAATAAATAAATTTATTTAATGTAAAAGCCCAAGCTTAGCTGGGGTGTATTAAAAAGTTCATGTATTAATATTTTTATATTATTTTATTGATATTTAGACACTTTTAATTACTAAAACCTTTCAAATATTATATATATATATTATAATATCTATTTATGTTATTTAATTTAACGAATGATCTTAATTTTTAACCCTAATTATATTATTTTTAAATATAAGTGAGTATTTAATACAATATTATAATATATTTATCTAATTATTACAATATTATGAGTTTCAATAAGTCAGGTAGCACTAGAAAATCAAGGGCTTCTGCTCGAAAACCTGGAGGGTGATTTCCATTCCTTTGTGAGGAATAACACTGCCATTAGAGCAAAGAAATTGTCAATCGGGGTACCCATTGAACGCGAGAAGATGCTCGTCTGTCTCCTTAAAGACCACGGTGGAGTCCTTTATGGGTGAATGGTGAAGGTTGCAGCGGTGACGGGTGCAAACTGAACCGAGGAGAACGGAGAAACTTTCGACCGTGCAGGTGTCATGCTATTATCTCACACAAGTGGGTAGGATATTAATTGGCCATAAGCTAAGATACCCCATACCCCATATTTTGGACAAGTTAGGGGCTTATTTGCTCTCCTACTGCATTAACCTTGATTCACTTTGTTACATGCATAAAATATATGCCCTAAATAAGTATACCAGCACTACATATTTAAAGGCCCGATATCTAATGATACTTGATCCTGCTTATTGTACTGACCTCCCTATGGTGGATTTGAGCTCTTAGACCACCACATTTAGAGAACATTCACCTAAAACAAGAAAGAGAAGCTTTGTAAAGGAGATTCAAAACAAGCTCCTGCTAAAAATGATATGTAGTTGAAGTTACATACCCTTGATTTCATGGCTATGAGAGACCCTTCCAATACTTACGTCCAAACTTTGTAAGGATCCAGTCGTCATGTCGGATGGCTTAGGCCTTGTCCCATTTGTAGGCCATTGCTGCTCATATTAATTAGACATCCAGGAATAGGACCAGAAAAGGTTGTTCTCCGTTAGATCAAAGAGAATTAAACCCATCTTGCAAATTAGAGGTGAATCTGACCGAAAGAGTCTCCCGCTGAAATTGCAGTTGCTCATATACAGCTCTCTGAGCGATCCATGTGTTTCAAGAGATGACGGCGACAAATTCCTGTTTTCGCCCACAGCAAGAACTTGTTGGCTGGGTAGCTTCAAGAGAAAAGTCGGGATCTTTCCCTGCAGGTTGCAGTCTGCTAATTTAAGCGAATGATTTCTTGAGGGACTTGGCCCCCGAAAGAAGTCCAGGATAGATCCAGCACTTTGAGACCCGCCAAGCTTCCGATAGCAGGTGGTATGTGACTGAAATCGAAATCGTTGTTGAGAGGTTGAGCTTTTCGAGGTAAGTCAGCGGGATGATTTCATGGCTAGCAGCGGCCCTTCCAATATCTATGTCCAAACCTTGTGATGATCCAGTTGACATGTCGAATGCTTATTCCCTGTCCCAGTATGACCCCGACAAACAGTCCGCTCGCAACGCCCATAAGGATGATCCTCCAGTCAACGTCAAACCCCAGCGAATTATCAGATGGCTCCTCAAATGGCGATGCCTCATTTCCATGGCTTCGACACTGCTTTGATAAGGGTCTTCCACAGAGTCCAAAGTTCCCCAGGTAAGATGTATTATCAAACGTGTCGAATTGCTTTCCTTGAGGGATCGATCCTGAGAGCTGGTTGTATGATGCGTTGAAGAATGCCAGGAAATAGATATCTGATAACTGCTGGGGAATCGTTCCTGAGAGTTTGTTGTAAGACAAATCCAGAACTTCTAGCTGCGTTATATTACTCAAGGCACGAGGAATATGACCGGTCAGAAAATTATGGGACAAATTGAGCAAGTGAAGTCCCTGCAAGAATCTTACTGAACTTGGAATCTCTCCACTGAAATTATTGGATGACAGATCCATGGCTATGAAGTCAGGAAAGATCTTTGGGTAGACCATGCTCGTGCCTTTGTTGATAATGGTCATTGAGTAATCATAAACTGACCTAGATAAAAAGTTTTTCCTATTGAATCCGTTTAACACCGGAGAAGTATGTCCCAGATAACCTGTGTCGCTCCTGTTGGAAACTCTCATAATTTTCCAACAGTTTAGGTTGTTAAATGGTAATGGCCCACTAAAATTATTTTGTGAGAGATCAATGATATGTAATTGGGGGAACCCACAATCTTCTCCCTTGTTCAACCTCAATACCTCTCCATGGAATCCATTGCTCCTCAAAATCAGTACGCTTAGGTTGGAAAGTGAACTCAACCAAGATGGGAACTTGTCATCGATCAGATTGCTCTCAACATTGAGATATTCCAGACTAGTGCAGTACACTAGTGTGCGTGGCAGCCGTCCTTTTAATTGGTTGCGGCTAACATCCATCATTGTCAACCCACATTTACCTTCGTGAAAATCAAATAGACCACCAGAAAATTTGTTGCCACGCAGTTTCAATATTTGAAGGCCACTGTTCCTCATATTACCCAGGCATCCAGGAATGGAACCAGAAAAGTTGTTCTCTGCTAGATCAAGGATAAATAAACTCGTGTTGCAAATTAGACGTGAAACCGCACCAAAGAGTCGATTGTTTGAAACATAGTAGGCTTCCATGGATGTAGGTGGAAGTGGAAGTGGAAGTGACCCCTGCAACTCATTGGACCTTAGATCAAGGACTTCAAACACTCCAATCACCACGGAGTTAGGGATGTCCCCTGTCAATCTATTATTGCTGAGGTTTAAATAAGATGCTTGGATTTGATCTGGGATTATGCCGGTCAATTGGTTGTGGCTGAGGTCCAACGTATATAAATGAGTGAGATTTCCAAGACATGATGGAATTGAGCCAGTCAATTGATTGGAGCTCAGATCTAATATGGACAGTCCATTGAGATTCCCCAACGAAGAAGGGATTGGACCACTCAATCGATTGGAGCTCAGATATAAAAACATGATTGTGAGGTTAGATGGAATTGGACCACTCAATTTATTGAAACTCAAATCTAAATATTGGAGCTCTGTAAGGCTTCCCAGGAAAGATGGAATTGAGCCAATCAACTGATTGGAGCTGAGTTTCAACATAACAAGCTTAGAGAGATATCCCAAGGAGGATGAAATGGGGCCTGACAATTTATTGGAATCGAGAGTCAAATATTGTAAAGTGGAGTTGCCCGTAGTAGGTGGAATTGGCCCAATCAATTGGTTGGAACTGAGATATAGCTTTTGGAGCCCGATGAGATTCCACAAGAAAGATGGAATTGTGCCTGTCAATTGATTGGAGCCGAGATCTAACTTTTCCAGCCCGGTAAAATTCCATATGGAAGACGAAATTGGACCACTCAGTTGGTTATCATTGAGGAATAAGTAAGACAAACCCACCGGGAAAGCTGGGATAGTGCCAGTTAATTGGTTGTTTGAAAGATGTAAGTTTTTTAGGAGCCCACTAGGGAGGAAAGTTGGGATTGAACCGCTTAGCTGATTAGAGCTGAGATCCAGGAAAGTGAGTTGGGAAAGGTTCCCAATGGAAGATGGGATTGAGCCAGTTAACTGATTATGATTGAGATAAATGTACTTGATCTGGGAAAGTTTCCCAATGGAAGATGGGAACGAACCCGTTAACTGATTGGACCAGAGACTCAGGATCCTGAGTTGGGAAAGGTTCCCAATGGAAGATGGGATCTCGCCCGACAGCTGGTTATCATGCAATTCCAAACGGGTAAGCGAGCTAAGATTCTCGAAGAAAGAAGGGGTGATCTGACCATGAAACATGTTACCTGAGAGGTCCAAGACGGAGAGCTTGGTGCAATTACTAAGAAGAAGAGAAGCTAGAGTCCTGCAGCTGAAATTGCAGTTGCTCATATACAGCTCTCTGAGAGGTCCACAAGTTTCAAGAGACGGCGACGTCAAATTTCTGTTTGCGCTCACATCAAGAACTTGTAGGCTGGGCAAGTTCAACAGGGAAGTGGGGATCTTTCCCTGAAGGTTGCATTCTGCTAAATTAAGCGACCTCAAGGAGCTCAGATTAGAAATCCTGTCAGGAAGGGGACCGGATAGGCCCACCCTCTGGAGATTAAGCTCCCCTAGTTTGGTCAAACTCATAGTTAAGTCCTCCAAATTCGGCTTCTTTAGCTCCAGACAGTCGTTAAAGAACAGGTTCAGAGTCGACAGATTGGAGAGTAGAGTGATTTCTTGTGGGACTTGGCCCCCAAATGAAGACCAGGATAGGTCCAGGACTTTGAGTCTGAGGAAGCTGCCGATTGCAGGTGGTATGGGAGAGTAACTGAAATTGTTGCGTGTGAGGTTGAGCTTTTCGAGGTAAGTGAGCCGGAAGAGGCTACTGCTGGAGCTTAGAGGGTTAGGGTGCTCGAGAAGACAATAGCTCAGGTCAAGGCCGATCACGTGGCCATTCTGCTCGTCACATTCGATACCATCCCAGCTGCAACAGTCTGTTGGACTTGGACCATCGTAGTCATCCCATGAACCCAAACAGGTGGAGTGGTTTGACTCGCTTGTGAAGCGAAAATCTCGCTTGAAGTCTAACAGAGCCAACCTCTCATCCTCATGGCACTGAACGTGCGGCTGTGAGGAAGAAACATAGATGATGAGAGGGTGGAACAGCAAGTGCACGATCACGAAGAGGAAGAGAGCATGAGGCAGTCTTGCCCTCATCATCACAATGAAACGGGAAAGGGAATGACATCAAATATTTGCAATGATACCAAAATATAAATATAAGGCCACTGGTAGAGCTGTCAAGGTCCAAGTCGGTTCCAAGGGAAGTCTACCGTCCAAGTCGTCATCACACAAGTAATTAATGAACATAACGGAGAGAGTCGTCAACACGTTTTGAGGGTGCAATATTAATCTGACTTACACTTTTTAAAAGGAAAAAAAAACACCAAAATTTTTAACACAAACAGAGAAAAGATAAATAGAGAAGATAAGAAAATAAAATAATATTTTTGTTATATTTTTTTATTATTATAATTAATATTTACAGATTACAATTATAATAGTTAATTAAATTAGATGGTAAATACAATCTCATCTTAAATAATATTTTATTTAAAAAATAGGTGATATGTTATTTTCACTAATTTATAATTATATACTTGTAATTGAAAAATAGGTGGGTATTATCTTCCCATTATATAATAATATTTGTACTAATATAACTGATAGATTATCAAATGATGAAATAACTTGTTATAAAATTTATTATTTATGTTATACTGATATAATTATCAAATTTTCAAATATTTGATGTTTAAAGGTAAATTTGTTAATATTATAGTTTTGATATAGTAACTTTCATGATTAAAATAAGATAAACTGTGTTAAATATTTTAAATTTACGAAATCAAGAAAATGGGAGAGATTTGAAATAAAAATCTTCATATATTTAATTTGGCATTACTAATAAATAGAGTATTAGTTAAATCAATTGTCTCTTAAGTATTTAAAAATTTTAAATACATAATAACATTTTTTTAATTTATATATAAGTAAAATAAACAACTATAAAGGTTTGGATTAACAAATATGTAATGAGAACCAAGTTTGTATTTCGAAACATAACTAGATTTTTGCACTTAAAAAGGATATTTGTATAATCAAACTCGAGTAATTATCCTTATTGATAAAAGTACAGATAAATAATCGTTAAATAAAGTGAGCAATTATTACATATTGATATTGAATTGGGAATATAATATTAAGGTAACAATAAGTTGTGCATATAATTTTATATTAGATCGGAAATATGGTGAGTATATAATATATCCTTCGTAGTCCTTAATTATAAAGAAAAAAAATATGAAAAATACTTTTAAATATAAATTATATTTATAAAATTGAGAATTTTCTCGTTTAATGTTTTAACCGTTAATAACAACTTATTTTTGAGAAAATTTATATATTGATGAAATAAAAACTATAAATCATCTACTAGTTAAATGCAAATATAATATATTGGTATGGTTTATAATATATGGAGTAAAAATTGAATAGTTTGCTATTTTGTCCAGATTGAAATATGTTATATAATTTAAAATATGAAAATAATGAGAAAAGAAAAATAAAATGCAAATTTGCTATAAATTGTTAAGTTATATATAATTAACAAACCAAAACTCTATTTTTAGGATGTTGATAACTAGTTTAGTAACTGATCCGTAAAATAATGTGCTCAATTAGAGAATATATTAATATAAAATTATGTGTTCAATGAGTTAAATTCACTTACTTAAATTGATAGAGTATGGAAGCGGCCCTAAGTTGCACGGTGAAAATTAAGCAACTAATATGCAAATGATTAACATATTTTTATATAAAAAAGTAGGAACTTATTAAGTTTAAATACTATTAAACCCCATAATAATAAATATATTATTGAGAAATAAAGAAATATTTCATTTTTATTTAATTATTATAGAGATATTATATCAATAAGAGTAAAATGATTGTGTAATTATTTCACTAAAATTTTATCATTTATTTTTTTACTCAGTAAAATTTTACCATTTAGCCTAAGATTAATATCATAAGTAAATGCTTATACGATGTCCATAAATTCTTAAATTTAATCAAACTATTCCACTTTATATTTCATTATTCTTTGCTCTACAACTATGAGGAATGTGGAGAGGATATCTTTACTTGGAGGAATAACTTGAATGAACTTAGTAATTTGAGTTAAAAGTGAAAAATAATGGTTCCAAAACTTACCTCCACCAACTCATATTAAAATTTAAAGTAATTGAATTTACAAAATTTATAGAAATGTAATCCTTAACCCCTTTCAAGATATTCACTCCAAATTTCAATATGTTTAATGCCTAGTTTTGTAATTCACAAATTTCAATAGTGTACTTTTAGACATATTTGTACTCCCGCAACTGTAATTCACCCTGTTTATAAAAAACTATAGCTGAATAAATAATGTGAAAACTTTATGAAAATTTAACCATTAATTATCATTAAATACAAACAAATTGTATCAACTCAAACAAAAATATCTAAAATAATATGAAATTATCAAATAAATAATATATGGCAAATCACAAAACTTGAAGCTGTCTATTTAATTGTAAATTTATATATCCTAATCGGGAACCACCCATTTTATATAAATTTACTCGACAATAAATGCAGTAATTACCAGTGGGATAAGAAAATTCAATAATTACGATGAAAATACCTATCAATCCTTTGGCACATAAGAATAAGATAATCTCGAGGAATATATATCATTCACCTTCCCGGACTGATTGAAGTTACAAGCTCAATAATTGTCATTAGGGAGTAAACTATTAAACTCGCAATGCAATAATATAACTATATGTGATTTGCTGAAGTTGTTACAAGTCATGAGCATAATAGTGGATGAGAATTGCCTTGACCGAATGAGATGTTACTTGCATCATACATGGGCCAGAGTAAAGACAACGTGATAATGCATAAAATATATGATAATAAGAGGTGGTAGTCCATACTTTTAGATCTAAAAACCTTGATTCACTTTGTTACATGCATAAAATATATGCCCTAAATAAGTATACCCCCACTATATATTTGAAGACTTGATATCTGATGATGCTTGGTGCTGCTTATTGTTCTGACCACCATATCGCGAATTTGAGCTCTTAGACCTCCACATTTAGAGACCATTCACCTAAAACAAGAAAGAGAAACTTTGTAAAGGAGAGTCAGAACAAGTTCCGGGCAAGAATTATGTGTAGTTGAAGTCGCTTACCTTCCGATTTCATGGCTATCGACGGCCCTTCCAATATCTACGTCCAATCTTTGTAAGGATCCAGTTGTCGTGGCCAATGCTTACGCCTTGTCCCAGTATGATCCCCACAAACAGTCCGCTCGCAACGCCCATAAGGATGATCCTCCAGTCAAAGTCAAAACCGAGCGAATTATCAGTTGGCTCCACAAATTGTGGTTCCTCCTTTCCAGGGCTTTGGCATCGCTTTGATAAGGGCCTTCCACAGAGTCCAAAGTTCCCCAGGTAAGATGTATTATCAAACGTGTCAAATTGCTTTCCTTGAGGGATTGATCCTGAGAGCTGGTTGTATGAAACGTTGAAGAAGGCCAGAAAATCGGTATCTGATAATTGTTGGGGAATCGTTCCTGAGAGATTGTTGTAAGACAAATCTAGAACTTCTAGCTGCGTTATATTACTCAAGGTACGGGGAATATGACCGGTCAGAACATTATGGGACAAATTGAGCAAGTGAAGTCCCTGCAAGAATCTTACTGAACTTGGAATCTCCCCACTGAAATTATTGGACGACAGATCCATGGCTATGAAGTCAGGAAAGATCTTTGGGTAGACCAAGTTCGTACCTTTGTTGATAATGGTCATTGAGTAATCATAAATTGCCATAGAGAAAAAGTTTTCCCTGTCGAATCCGTTTCCCACTTGATAAGTATGTCCCAGATAATCTGTGTGGCCCCTGTTGGAAACTCTCACAATTTTCCAACAATTTAGATTGCCAAATGGCAATGGCCCACTAAAATTATTTTGCGAGAGATCAATGATATGTAATTGGGGGAACCCACAATCTTCTCCCTTGTTCAACCTCAATACCTCTCCATGGAATCCATTGCTCCTCAAAATCAGTACACTTAGGTTGGAAAGTGAACTCAACCAAGATGGGAACTTGTCATCGATCAGATTGCTCTCAACATTGAGATATTCCAGACTAGTGCAGTACACTAGTGTGCGTGGCAGCCGTCTTTGTAATTGGTTGCGGCTAACATCCATCATTGTCAACTCACATTTACCTTCGTGAAAATCAAATAGGCCACCGGAAAATTTGTTACCACGCAGGTTCAGTATTTGGAGGCCACTGCTGCTCATATTACTCAGGCATCCAGGAATAGAACCAGAAAAGTTGTTCTCTGCTAGATCAAGGACAATTAAACTCATGTTGCAAATTAGAGGTGAAATCGCCCCAGTGAGTCTGTTGTTCGAAACGTAGTAAGCTTCCATGAATGTTGGTGGAACTGGAAGCGACCCGTGCAGCTCGTTAGACCTTAGATCAAGGACTTCAAACACTCCAATCACCAAGGAATTGGGGATATGCCCCGCCAGTCTATTATTGCTGAGGTTTAAAAGAGATGCTGGGATTTGATCTGGGATTATGCCGGTCAATTGGTTGTGGCTGAGGTCCAACGAATATAACTGAGTGATATTTCCAAGGTATGAGGGAATTGAGCCAGTCAATTGATTGGAGCTGAGATCTAAAAACATGACTGTGAGGTTTGATGGAATTGGACCAGTCAATTGATTGGAGCTCAGATCTAATATGGACAGTCCATTGAGATTTCCCAAGGAAGAAGGGATTGGACCACTCAATTGATTGAAGCTCAAATATAATTGTTTGAGATCTCTAAGGCTTCCCAAGGATGGTGACATTGGACCAGTCAATTGATTGGAGTGGAGATTTAACGTTACGAGCCTGACGAGATTGCCCAGGAAAGATGGAATTGAGCCAATCAATTGATTGGAGCCGAGATCCAACACTACAAGCTGAGAGAGATTTCCCAAGGAGGATGAAATCGGGCCAGCCAATTCATTAGAATCGAGACCCAAAATTTGGACAGTGGAATTACCCAATGTAGATGGAATTGGCCCAGTCAATTGATTGGAACCGAGATATAACATTTCGAGCCCGGCAAGATTCAACAAGAAAGATGGAATTGGTCCAGTCAATTGATTGAATTCGAGATCTAACTCTTCGAGCCTGGTAAAATTACATATGGAGGATGAAATTGGACCACTCAATTCATTATAACTGAGCCATAAATGAGACAAGCCCATGGGGGAAGTTGGGATGGTGCCTGTCAATTGGTTGTTTGAAAGACCTAAATATTGGAGGAGCCCACTAGGGAAGAAACCTGGGATTGAGCCAGTTAACTGATTATCGTTGAGATCCAAGTCCCTGAGTAGGGAAATATTTATTAATGGAAGATGGGATTGAGCCGGCTAACTGATTATGGCTCAGATCCAATATTCTGAGTTGGGAAAGGTTCCCAATGGAAGATGGGATCTCGCCCGACAGCTGGTTATCATGCAATTCCAAACGGGTAAGCGTGCTAAGATTTTCGAAGAAATAAGGGGTGATCTGGCCATGAAGCATGTTACCTGAGAGGTCCAAGACGGAGAGCTTGGTGCAATTACTCCTCAGAATAAGGGAAACTGGAATCCTGCCGCTGAAATTGCAGTTGCTCATATACAGCTCTCTGAGAGATCCACAAGTTTCAAGGGATGATGACGACAAATTCCTGTTTCCGCCCACATCAAGAACTTGTAGGCTGGGCAACTTCAAGAGAGAAGTGGGGAACCTCCCCTGCAGGTTGCAGTCTGCTAATTTAAGCGACCTCAAGGAGCTCAGATTAGAAATCCTGTCAGGAAAAGGAGCGGATATGTCCACCTCGTCGAGATGGAGCTCCTCTAGTTTGGTCAAACTCAAAGCCAAGTCCTCCAAATCAGGTTTCTTTAGCTCCAGACGGTGGTTATAGAACAAGTACAGAGTCGACAGATTGGAGAGACGAGTGATTTCCTGTGGGACTTGACCCCCAAAAGAAGACCAGGATAGGTCCAGGACTTTGAGTCTGACTAAGCTGCCGATTGCAGGTGGTATGGGAGAGTAACTGAAATTGTTGCGTGCGAGGTTGAGCTTTTGGAGGTAAGTGAGACGGAAGAGGCTACTGCTAGAGCTTAGAGGGTTAGGGTGCTCGAGAAGACAGTTGCTCAGGTCAAGGCCGATCACGTGGCCATTCTGCACGTCACACTCGATTCCATCCCAGCTGCAACAATCTGTAGGACTTGCACTTGGACCATCATCATCATCATCCCATGAACCCAAGCAGGAGTGGTTTGACTTGCTTGTGAAGCTGAAGTCTCGCTTGAAGCCTAACAGAGCCGACCTCTCGTCCTCATGGCACCGAACAACCTGCGGCTGCGAAAATGAAGAAAAGGAGGAGGAAGCATCTACATCGATAATGACTACGAGAGGATCCAAATCAAACAACGAGTGCATTAGCACGAGAAGGAGGAGGGGGAGGAGGAGGAGGGTAGGAGGCACTCTTGCCCTCACCATCATTATGAAACAAGCAAGGATAACTCGATCACTGCGACTTAGCTCCTCCCTAAGTTGAGAAAGAGAAATCCAACAGAAAAACAAGATCTTGACTGTTTTTTGCTGGGTCACATCCATGGTTTCAAGTGAAGTCTTCAGTCCAAATCAGCCATAATGGTATTATGCATTAGCATATTCCTCGGAGAGTCGTCAACACGGCATACCTACTCTTGCTTTCAAGGGTCAAAAGTTGACACCGAGTCAATAAAGGATTGTAAGCCTGGAATACATCAGGGGTAACAAGGGTCCATAAGATTGAATTTGGCCAACAGATTGGCTTTCTTATCTTGCAAAAGTTGAGGTTCTCTCTCCATGGGACATTGACTTGAATCATACTCAGTCTCACAAAATCATGTCTCCATTTATATTCTTCAGGAGTAGGGGCTGTGAATTTATAAGCCATTCTACAGATGTAACATCATACACACTGAGCCAGACGTTTACATGGTGATATCTTTATCCACTCCCAAGCAAATCAATACATGATAAGAAAAAAGGGTAAAGAAAAAGGAGTGACTTGATCTGTAGCAGTGGCAGTAGCAGGTTTTCCTTTTACCAATCAAGAAGGTGCCTTCCCAGTGACACGCTGGGCGATCCATCCCAGACCGTCATAGAGGCCTTCACCTGTCAGGGCACAGCAAGCTTGTATGTGCCAATCTTGGTTCTTGATGCTGTGAAGAGAAAGGGCGTCGGTGATCTCTGCTGGGGTCATGGCATCCTTTAGGTCCTGTTTGTTTGCAAACACCAGAACAATTGATTGCTGCAGTTCATCATGCCCCAGCAGTCTGAATAACTCGTCTTTCATAATGGAGATTCTAGCCCGATCAGTGCTGTCTATGACAGCAATGATGGCATGCGTTCCCCTATAGTACGTAGCCCATGATGTTCTCAGCCTCTCTTGGCCTCCCAGATCCCACACCTGATAAACACAATAGCTAATTAGAGACCCAGTGACTGCATCTTTCCCAATTCTATGAATGATCACACACTTACATGGGCACAAGTGTTGTTAAAACTCTTAGTAGTCATTATTCAAACCATATGCTGAATAAGCTTAATCAGTGTTTACCTTCTAAAATCTAAATCAACAACATATTTCATCACATTAAGTAAGAAAATTAGGCACCATCTATGCTGGATATACCTATAGAGACTAGCTCAAATGCCTCAAATTGAACCTGCATTATGATATGCAACCACAAGCCAAATAAGCCCCATCCTTGTTCCAGTAATTAATTTCAGAACCAAGATGTGTAGTGTAGTGTAGCACCTCGAGCAAGAAGTAACAACATAGCCATGTAAGAGAGGATACAGAGCTACCGTATTTCATTCAAATGTACAGAAGAAACTGTTCTTTCAAAAGATACTATATCCTGACTCAGAACAATTATGCAGAGTAACTAGATGTTGAGTTAAACAGCAGATTTATCCATAATCATACTCTGTACAGAGCCTAAAATGTGCAATATGCAGCTAATGCTAAATCCATTTCATATATCATATGTTCCACCCAGCTGGATCTTCAAAGGATTCAAATAAAAACAAGTACCCAATCCTACACAGTTTTCATGAATTGGTGTTTCAAATATACCTTGATCATTTATTAGCAAAACATTTTTTGGGCAATCATCACTTCAGAACTTCTTCTACATGACCGGTCATTATTTGCAGGAAAGGAGTCAATGGAAGAGTGTTTAACGAGTCATACCTCAAACCGAATGTTCTTGTACACGACCTCTTCAACGTTACTGCCAACAGTTGGGTGGGTAGTAACCACCTCCCCAAGATGCAGCTTATAAAGGGTTGTGGTCTTTCCAGCATTATCTAACCCAACAACCACGATCTTATACTCCTTTGCAGGGAAGAGCATGAACCAGAACCTCGACACGAAGGCTCCCATTTCTCGATTAAAAACTCAATATGCCCAAACCCTAACAAGAACAAAATAGACAGCGAGGCCCACCAGTCAAATCGCAACTTGATCAGCGGTAAACTAATCCATCAAAACCTTGGCTATGATAGAGAAGAGTCACTTGCATAAAGTTCAGGGTGAAACGAATCGATCTCTATATCATCAAAAAAACTCATCTTGCCACCAATAATCTGAGTGTTAAATGTAAGAGAGGAAAGAGAAGGAAAAGAGAGGACGAACTTGAAGGTTACAAGTGAAGAAATCACCCAAAAAGCCACAACTTGAAGATTGCTCCCTCGGATAGGATTCAGATGGAGAACTGCTTCTTATGGCCTGAGAGAAAGATTTTGGCATCTCTGCCTCCTCTTCTTCCAGATGATGGAGGAAGACCATAAAGGGGCAGGCGGGACAGGACATCACAGGTGGGATCGGATCGAATGTTGGATACCACGTAGGATGACAGTGGGTCCATTCAGAAACCGACGTGGATTGGGAAAAGAAAGAAAAAGGAATTGCCGAACTGTTTTCCACGGAAAACACGGCCGAAAACGTTTTCTGGAGACAGCAGCTCTCTTACCAAAATGCGACTACCAAAGTTCTCACTTTTCTCTCCGCCCTCTTCGTGATCTCCGCCAGCCACCAGCCAACTCCCGTGTGCCTCCATTAAAATCTTACATCTTCTCCTTCATCCACTTTCGCCTCCCTTTCAAGAACAGAGCTCCCCCGGTTTGTTTGCCCTGAATTCGCCGCCGCCTCCTAAATTCACCGCCATGTCCCAGTCGCTCCATCTCGTCTCTCGCTCTCCTCACTTCACCTTTTCTGCCCTTTCATCCGCCCATAAGGCATCCCTCCTCGCCTCCCTGTGCCGCATCCCGGCTTCCTCTAGCTTCCCATGTAACGGGGTCCTCTCCCTTACAGCGTCTATCTCCGACTCCTCCAGTCCCCGCGTCGTAGTCTCTGATAACGGATCTGGATCCGTCAGGGCCGCCGCTGCCGTGGCCGATTCCGCTGCGTCTGCCGCAATCGAGGTCGACGCCGTCACGGAGGTGGAGCTGAAGGAGAATGGGTTCCGGAGCACGAGGCGGACGAAGCTGGTGTGCACCATTGGGCCGGCCACCTGCGGTTCGGAGCAACTGGAGGCGTTGGCCGTCGGCGGGATGAACGTCGCAAGGATCAACATGTGCCACGGGACTCGTGAGTGGCACAAGCGCGTCATCGAGCGCGTGAGGAAGTTGAACGAGGAGAAGGGTTACGCGGTCGCCATCATGATGGACACTGAAGGGAGTGAGATTCACATGGGAGATCTTGGCGGCGCTTCATCTGCGAAAGCCGAGGTAAAGCTCACCTTTTCACCTAAATATCCGAACTTGCTTTGTTTCTGAGGTGCTATTGATTTCATTGTCTAGTTGGATTCTATTTGAACTGCTTTGTAAGTGCATTTGGGGATGTAGCGTCTGGCAGCATCTTTTGCTGCTGGAAAAGAAACTCTCCTGGGATTGTAAGGGCGGCTACAATGCATGCTAAATGTTACTGAATTTTCCCTGAGATTGACAGGAGTTTGAATGATTATTAGGTGATTAGTGTGGATTCTTATTTATTGCTCTAGAATGTGCAGTTTTGTTGGATCTCTTCTTTGTGAATCAATGACAATCCATGCTTATTAACTGAAACATCTAGACGAGCAATAACCATCTATTATTGTTTTGTCTGAGTACAAGCATACTGTAATAATGTGCTCCACAGAATTGCTTGTGTGGTTCTGTCTATGCTTTATCTTATGGAAAGTTTAAGTTTCAAGCAAATTGCTCTTTTGGATCAGGATGGTGAGATATGGACTTTCAGCGTTAGAGCTTTTGATTCAGCCCTCCCGGAATATACCATCAATGTGAACTATGAGGGCTTCGCTGAAGGTGGAAACTTTCAGATTATTTGCATCTTTGAAGATTTGTTCTTTATATAGCCCAATAGCATGTTATGGTGATTTGGGTCCTTAACATTTGTTTTTGGGGTGACCAATATTGTCCTACAGATGTCAAAGTTGGGGATGAGCTCCTTGTAGATGGTGGTATGGTGAGGTTTGAAGTGATTGAGAAGATTGGTCCAGATGTTAAATGCCTCTGTACAGACCCAGGTCTGTTGCTTCCCCGTGCAAACTTGACGTTTTGGAGGGATGGGAGTCTTGTTCGGGAAAGAAATGCCATGCTTCCCACTATTTCTTCTAAGGTTCAGTGGGAGTTCTTGCATTACACCCCTTTCACTGCTAATTGTTAAAGTTAATTATCAAATTAGCCTTCTACAAGCTCCGCCAATTCATATTTGACTTTGTTGATATTCAGATTTAAACTGAGAGCTAACATACTACTAATGCTTCACTTCTGTCTTTTAGGACTGGCTGGATATCGATTTTGGCATTTCCGAAAAGGTCGATTTCATTGCCATTTCTTTTGTCAAGTCAGCTGAAGTCTTGAATCATCTCAAGAGCTATATTGCTGCTCGATCACCTCATGGGTAGGAATAGTGATGCCAACCACTTTTCTATCATTTAGTTTTTTTGGACCAATCTGTAGATTCATATTTTAATCGGGTGTTGCAGAGGTATTTCTGTTATAGCAAAGATAGAGAGCATTGACTCATTGAAGAACTTGGAAGAGATAGTTTTAGCCTCGGATGGAGCAATGGTTGCTCGAGGAGACCTTGGTGCTCAGATTCCCCTCGAACAGGTCCCATCCGCACAGCAGAAAATTGTTCAGGTTTGCAGACAGCTGAACAAGCCAGTAATCGTTGCCTCTCAGCTGCTCGAGTCCATGATTGAATATCCCACCCCAACAAGAGCTGAAGTGGCTGATGTTTCTGAAGCTGTAAGGCAGAGGGCTGATGCTCTCATGCTTTCTGGGGAGTCGGCCATGGGTCAGTACCCAGAGAAGGCACTGGCAGTGCTGAGAAGTGTCAGTGTGAGGATCGAGAAGTGGTGGAGGGAAGAGAAGCGCCACGAGGCCATGGTTCTCCCACCTGTGGGATCTTCTTTCTCAGACAGTATTTCTGAGGAAATCTGCATATCTGCAGCAAAAATGGGTGAGTTTGCACATCAATTTATACTAGTAAAATCATTGCTTATTCTAAGAACTAATCTCGAGCATTTGCACAGATTTTTGCCATCAGCTTATTTTATCAATTGCACGGTCAATGTGTTTGTTTTATCTGGCATTAGAAGAAGAATCAGTGTCATCCATCAATAGACATGATTTAGGACTTCTTCTAGGATGTTGTTTAAAAATTTGAGAAACTAGGAAGTGAAATGCTACCTAGTTTCTGCAAATTCAACTTGAACAAAATAGGGCTTTTGGGCTTCGGTCTCCTGATGCTTGAGATACCCAATTTGCCTATGCTACTGTTTTTGGTGTCAATTATTATAGAATGCCTCTTAATATCCACATGTTGTTTGTCCTATTCTTGCCCTTCACTTTTTTGATCATGCCTCTTGGTGTCTCATGCTGTTGGATTCTTGCAGCCAACAACCTTGGAGTGGATGCGCTGTTTGTCTACACCCACTCGGGTCACATGGCATCTCTCCTGTCACGGTGCCGACCTGATTGCCCGATCTTTGCCTTCACCACCACCCCCTCGGTAAGAAGGCGCCTTAACCTTCAGTGGGGCCTGATACCTTTCCGATTGAGCTTCTCGGACGACATGGAGAACAACCTGAACAAGACCTTCTCCCTCCTCAAGGCCCGGGGCATGATCAAGTCGGGCGACCTTGTGATTGCTGTATCAGACATGCTGCAGTCAATTCAGGTAATGAACGTACCCTAAGAAAAAAAAGAAGGGATCACTTTGGCAAGGGATTTCAGGGATCAGAGGTCAGGAATCCATTAGGTTGTGTTAATTGAACAACTTTCAATCAGTATTCATTGCAATTGCTCTCCCATCGTTTTTGTGCTTTAAAGAAAGTATTGGTTCTAGTGTAATGTAGCATCTCAGTCGGGTTTGAAAGGATTCTTGGCTATCACTTGCTGGCACCTACCTAAGTTGGAGCTAAATCCATCCTATTGTTTTATGTTTCTATCCAACTCTGTCAATTGTTCATCTTACCGATGTTCCATAAACTACATGCTGTGACAAACGATCGGCCATCAAATACTCAAAGTACTGAGCATGGCCAGAGCCATCTGTTGACAAAGTGGTACTGAAGGTTTCCTCTTGCAGAAGTTCAATCCTTCTGCCCATCTCCTTAACCCAAGGGAATACGTCAATCCAAGGACAACCCAATGGATCATCATCACACCCATCATTTTTTTTCCTCGTAAAAGGAGCTTGGCAGCCAAGAAAGTCTTCTGGTGGGCCAGAGTGGTCGGACTCCGCTGCCCTGGACAGAGCATCCAGCTTTTGTCAAACTCAGTACTACAAATCGGGCGATTGCTAATCTCGATAAATATGCTAAAGAACCGTCCATTTCCCCTCTTCTTTTTTGCACAATCATTGTGACTTATTCAAATCTACCATGACCTCTTACTCTTATGCTAAGTGGGTATAATTTTGATCAATGAATTGACATTACGTTTGCCCTTCTAATTGCAATTGAATTATGTACTACCCCACCTGGCCTTCATGCCCCCATCCACCATCATTTCACGTTCATAGGCACCAACTTTAAGTTCTTGGAGCAATTGATACGACCAAATAGGCAGGCTTCATCAAACCTCATCTCGATCGATCGTACATCCTTTCAATTGCTTCGTCGGTTCCCTATATCTCGTCAACCTCAATGGCTTACAATATAAGTGCAGCTACCGTCGGCTTCCCCGTGGAGTTTCCATATATCCTGAGTTCCAATTAATATTTGATGTTTGTTTTGCTTACTTTGTAGAATTTTATGTCGATGAAGATGAAATGCAGTGATGAAGATTGTAGGTGTGATTGTGGCAGACCCGTCAATCAAATTTAAGATTTTTAATTGGAACATCTAAATTGTGTAATATAATGATAAAACCTTAACATAATACACAAAAAATATATATATATATATATATTTAACTTTCAGTGTATATTTTCTGTGTTTATTAATGTATTAATATAAAATAATAATTTATAAAATAAAAAATATCTAATAAAAGCCATTTTATTCCTAAGAGAAACCATCTTAAAAAGAAAAAAAAAGTAAAGGTGTTGAATTTTCTTTTTAAAGAAAATGTTCCCAAAAGTTATTCTAATGCAGGAATGGCCCTTTGTGGGGTCCACCTGCTCATTACATGTCACAGGATTCCTATGGGGTCTGCATATAGATCAATTATTCAACATGTCCACCAATCACAATTCAACTGATCCAATGAATATTCCTAATATTAATCAAAAAATAAAAATATATTTAAAATTTTTCATCATAAACTACTTGATATCAAAATTAGGGTTATCAATTTGTCATGTCATGAACCATATACCAACTCGAGCTATCGTGCACTAGTGCAGAAAAGACTGGCCGGTTCAACCCACCACGCAGAGCAAATCGATTTGGGCCGGGTAAATCGTCATTCTCAAATTCAAAACGTCATTTGAATTTTCTATTAAGGAAATGGAAACCTATTAGAGCAATAGCAAGGGGTCTTACATTTTGATATTCCACGAGTCACTTATCAAGAGGGATTCCTCTTTGCATCGGACGGTGTGAGATCTGCCATGTAAGCTAGAAAAACGACAAACTGGGTGCCGCGCGGTCACTAATCAAGTTATCATCGTGAAGACCACCGGTCCACCGGTCCTCCCACCTATAAAAAGCGCTCCATCTATCCGGCATAGACACGGCGGCCATTGGAGACTCCTCAGCAATTACTGAGGACCAACCTCGGTTTCTCGCCGGCGGAGAAAATTCCGGAGGTGGAGTGATGGTTCCGGCAAAATTCTGCTCCATCTTCACACGTAATGTCCGCATCTCTGATCATCGCCGCCACGCCTTCCTTGAAAGACCCTAAGCTAAAGCAATATCCTCCTCCACTCTTTCTTTTCATCCATCTCTCCTCCGCTCTTCCCCCTAGATTGCCTATAAAGTTATTCCATCTTTAATTTCTTGAGCGAATTTGATACGAAAATTCTAATAGAAGCAATATTCTGCTTGGTTTATGAAGATTTTTTGCATGATCGGCTGGTAGGATCAGAAATGGCGATGAGTCTGACTGGTGAAGAGTGACTGATGTTCACTTTTTGCATGTTATTTTTTCTGCAAGAGCTTTGCTGTGCGTGTTAATGGCGTTGAGGACGGATTGTGGTTTTCTTCATACGGTGGAGCAGTAGAGATTGTTGTTCTAGAGAGTCGGGGCAATCGGAAAATGTCCAGGTCTCCTGTAAAAGTAACTTATTAGCTTTCAGGAGTTTTGAGGACTCAGAGAAAGTGAGGCTATTAGTCTCCCAGTCATGCCGCCATTGAAGATCCAGCCGATCAGCTCCGATTCTCGGCCACGGCAGGAGGTATTCCCAGCTGATTCAGCTAAAACTGTCCCAAAGTCGCGGCTAAAAAGGCTATTCGACCGGCCATTTCCGAACGTTCTGAAGATCTCATCAGCTACAGAAAAGCCTGCTCCCGATGATACACACAGCAGCAGAGACGGTCAGTTCGAGCCAAGCTCCGTTTGCTTGGCAAAGATGGTTCAGAACTTCATCGAGGAGAACAACGAAAAGCAGTCCGCAGCCAAATGCGTCCGTAATCGATGCAACTGCTTCAACGGGAACGGCAACGAGAGCTCGGACGACGAGCTCGACAGTTTCAGCGAATCGGCGAACCTTGGATCGCTGGGAGACGCCTGCGATTCTCTCAAGGTGAGGACCTACTCTTGTTTGGATTCTTCCCGTGATTTGTCGTATGGCTGTTGGGAGATTTGAAAAAGAAGTTCGACATTCTCTGATCGGGACTTTCCTTTTCTCTGCTTCTGCATGCATTAGGGATTGGTTCCTTGCGCTAGCGCCGCGGAGAGGAACCTACTAGCGGACACTGCAAAAATCGTCGAGAAAAACAAGAGTCTAAAGAGGAAGGATGATTTGAGGAAGATCGTGACAGAGAGCCTCTTATCAGTCGGATATGATTCTTCCATCTGCAAATCAAAATGGGACAAAACCTCCTCTTTCCCTGCCGGTACAGAAAGAAATTCGATCTCCACCTTCATAAGCCCTCACCATTACAGAATTCTGCTATTCCATAATCTCATTCTGTCATCTAACCTTGCTTTCAAATGCTTCGCAGGCGAATACGAGTACATAGACGTGATCGTGCAAGGGGAGCGGTTGCTGATCGACATTGACTTCCGGTCGGAGTTTGAGATCGCGAGGTCGACGGGGGCCTACAGGACCATCCTCCAAACGCTCCCCTACATATTCGTCGGCAGGACCGACCGCCTCTGCCAGATCGTGAGGATAGCGTCAGAGGCGGCCAGGCAACACTTGAAGAAGAAAGGGATGCACTTCCCTCCGTGGAGGAAGGCGGAGTACATGCAAGCGAAATGGCTCTCCCCTTACACCAGGGGCGCGGCGGACGGCGAATCTTCGGAGACAAATGCACCCGAGGCTCACGACGGCGACGACTCGGCCGAGGTTGACGGCAGCGACCTCGAGCTGATCTTCGGAAAGGACGCAGCATCGCCTCCGGAGCCCAACGGTTATAAGAAGCTCTCGCCGGAGTGGCTCGACATAGAAATTGCGACGCAGACGTGGCAGCCACCAGAGGTAAAGCCGAAGGCCGTCGAGAAGGGAGCTAAGGTGGTCACCGGACTAGCCGCCCTTCTCGGGGAGAAGCCGTGACAAAATTTTGGTTTTTTCGAAAATTTACCCTTTTCCATTTTACCGCGAGGTTATATGTAAAATCTGAAAAAGAAAAGAGCTTTCCATATATATAATATAAGGAAAATCGAAAAAAATATGAAATTCCGAATTTTCTTTTATTTTAATAATAATGAACAAAAAATTAAATTAGGGTGCTGGTAAGGAAAATGATATTATTTATTTTCTGTTCTGGGTAGCAGAGGGGCAGGTTTCTGAAAAGGGGAACACACACACCAAAAGCAAAGCTCAGTCACTGTGTGGCCTCTTTCCTCATCCATCTATCCATTATTATATGCAATCATTTTTACCTACTCTTTCAACCTTTTTCACCAATTCCATTCCATGCCTAACGATTCCCTCTCTCTCTCCCTTTCAATTTGGACCATCGTATCGAATGCAAATTTATATAGGTGTTATTTGAGTCATTTATGTTGAATATTAGTCTGTGTGGGAAGGACTACTCAATACAACATTTACTTTTTAAATGTGCATGAAGACTAATGCAAAGGCAATATATATGGAGTATTGAGCAAATAGGGCCTGCTGGTTTGGTAAATGTGGTAGTTTTCTGACCTGAATCATTGCCCCTTTGTGCTCCATTAATGCCAATACCAATACGAATTCATTGTGCTAGGAGTCATGGGCATCTATGTTATGCATATAATATATACATGTATGTATTGCACGCTTGGATGTCTTTATTTTGGTCAAGAGATTGACCCATAGCTTTGCACCTGCACATCCACATGTATGCTTCAAGTCTTGCCACCTGAGTCATACATGCAACATACACATGTACATGGTTAGTTGGATCATTGACTATGGCCGTGACGAGAGAACTTGGTCATCCAACAGAAATTAAAATTAAGAATAAATGATTTATTTTATCGTGTAATTAATATCAAAATATACCATTTCAAACATGTAAACAAATAATTATTGTCAATTTTTAGGTAAAAATAAAATTGTGCATGTATTAATAATATCAAAATTTAATATTATTTTATTGTCCAACATTATTTTCTTGTGGGGTCCATGCATTCAAGGATGGACCTGTGTCCCCCACCCCACTTATCTTTTTGGTGCACAAAGTAAATCATTAAAAGCCATATATGAATTTCCTTGGGGTCAGAAAGCAAAACATACATGACATACGATATCTAATAAATAGTACATGCCATGAAATTGACACGTACCTTTCACCCACTCCTCCCTCTCTCTCTCACCCTCAACCACATGCTCCCATTTGTTTCTCTCTCTAATAATTTGAATTTTTTAATTTTTTGATGTATAATAATTACTATGGAAATTGTTAATATCATAGTTCTTTTTATATGCTTGTAATTTTTTTGTTATTTTAATTAATAAATAATCAATTTTCTTAAAATTTCACTTGGGCACACACCATGCAAAATTATAAATTTATATTCAATAATATTATAAAAATCAGATATAATTATTTTATTTATTGACAAATAAATAACAAAAAACAAAACCAGTTGTATATTTTTTTCATATAATATATAGTTTTTTTGATAAATTTAAAAAATGGTAAATCACCAAACTATTTATAATCAACTTATTATAATTTAAAAAATAATTAAATTAAAACCTTAAAATTTAGAGGAGTAACCTGAATTTTCAGGCTTGCTTGTTTGTTTATGAACAGGAAGAGAATAAGGAGAAGGATATAAAGTGAAACGGTTGTATGATATCCCTCACATGAGGGCTAACCTACCTGCTGGTTGGTTGGTCCACTCAGATTCAATCCTAGTTATGGGGGTGATGGTGATGGTGATGGAGATAGAGGAGGAGGCTCATTAGCAATTTCCCAACCACCATGAAACTGATAGGATATATAGTAGGTGGGAAGTTGATGGAATCTTTGTCAATTAGCATAAGATAAAAAGGATAACCTAAAGCATGTATGGGATACATTTGTGGTTTGAAGAATATATTATGGTGCAATAAACCCATCAGGCTTTGATTTGTGGTTCCTAGAAATCTCATCCACAAGCATTCTTGTTTGTGTGGATGGATGTCCATGGAGTAGATCGTGATGTGTTTGCAGGACCACCATGTTCACTAGCTGATCAGCTCTCGGCTATTAGAGCGTTTAAGACAAGACAATGAAAAAGGAACAAGAGGGAGGGTATATAATGGCATAGATCACCGGACCCACCCATTGATGGGTTGATAGCACCGAGTTCCTGGAGTAGTGTAGGGAAAAAGTTCATCATCCTCACAAGCTCCAAAAGCAAATTTTCCATCACTTAGCGCCTTTGATTATTACAATGAGATTTCATTCAGCTTACAATGGAGAAAAAACTAAAGCCAGAAGGGAGAAAGATGGGATGGCAGAGGGAGCGCAACCACATCAATAGAGGGTGCACTGCAAGAAGAAGGAAACTTGGAAAATCGCCCACAGTTCTATAACAACACAAGGAGAATCGCCTTAACAACAGCAGCAACAACAACAACCAGGCAATCCTGTCGCACATGGCTCGGTTGAAGTGGAGATGATCATAGCTTTTCCTTGCCATCAGCAGCGCGGAGAGAACCGAGCTGGACAGGTGCTTGGGTGCCCACCACCTTGGACGATCCATAGATGGACAGATCAATGCCTTCCGCCTTCTCTTTCTCGATCTGGCTCTTTATCCAGAAGTACGTGATCTTCAGACCATCCTGTAAGAAAATAAAAATAGATGAGATCAAGAACATCACAGAGTGTTAGTACTACAAACAGAAACAGATTGTAATGAGTTCCTCCTCTTACCCTCAATCTCATTGATGGGGCCCATCCCAGCTTCTCCTTGATGAGGGTATTGTCCGAATTCCGACCACGGACACCCTCCGGGCCAGGAATGTGTTGGATGGGAAGGTTCTTGGTCTCGAAGCTCAGGACGATCTCGGCCATCTCATTCATGCTCACCATCTCATCACTTCCAATATTCACAGGCTCTCTGAAGTCCGACTTCGTCAATCTGAACATTCAAATTTAGTCCATTTAATCAAAGGCTCGCCAACAGATCAGATTCCTCTTGGGATGATGATTATCATGAGAACACACGCTAAGGGGCATATGGAATAGCTACCTTAGAACACCCTCCACACATTCATCAATGAAAGTGAAGGAGCGGGTTTGCAGCCCATCGCCCCACATCTCAAACTTGTCCGCGGAAGTGATGGCTTTCCTGCAGAAAGCGGCAGGGGCCTTTTCCCTACCACCTGCACCAGTCAGTTGAATTAGAGAATATTCAGCAATAAGAAACAAAGTCGTTGATGTAGTGCTTAAGCTTACCCTTCCATGTGCCGAAAGGTCCATAGATGTTGTGGAACCGTCCAATACGGCATTCGATCCCAAAGTCCTTGGTGTAGTGCTTGCAGAGCTCTTCGGTTGCAAGCTTCTCTAGCCCATAAGCGTCTTGAGGCTACATTGTAATAACAAACAAGCAGTGCTAATCAGCCATCAGTCTGAAGACAATCCAGATATAGTCAGTCTGCTTTCTAGGAAGGTAAAAAAAGGAAATGGTTCAGAATGCTAATTTATATATGCAAACCTCTGCTGGCCACGCGTCAGACTCCTTCAGGCTAACATTAGTCTCCAACTGCTTGAATTCAGGGTAAATGCAAGCACTTGATGCATAAAACAACCTCTTGACTCCGTTGATTCGAGCAGCCTCAAGCATGTTAAAGCTGATCATCGTGTTGTTGTAGAAGATGACAGAATGGTTTGACTGAATGAAACCCATGCCTCCCATATCAGCTGCAAGGTTGAACACATGGTCAACCCCAGATGTGACCTTCAGACAGTTATCCATGACTCTGAGATCCACCAGGTGGAACTCATGACAGAACATATCCTCGGTCATGTGCTCGTTCTTCTTCCAATCTGAGGCAATGATGTAGTGACCCTCACTTTTGAGTCTACGAGCAATATGTGACCCAATAAAACCTCCAGCACCGGTAATCGAGATCCTGAGCTTCTCAGAAGGCCAGTAAGGCTCCCTCTCCAGGGCCTCGTAGGTGTACTCACCATAGACGCTTCCACCAGTGCTTCCCATTCTACACACGAAAATCAAAGATGAAGGGAATAAATGAGCAACCCAAGTTTTTAACAGCATATAAGGATTCTGAATTCTGATCCCTGCAACATAGTCAGCAAAATAGCACCTTCGAAGGGACATACAATTGGGCTGAAACTGATAAGCAGGTTAACCAAAGAACTTACTAAAAAAAATATTTTTGTTTCTCTTGGCATGGAAATTGACCGACAGAGAAGTCGAATCTAACGACCCAGATCGCTGGAGTAAACAAAATCATCAATAGGAGGAACTCTTGAAGCGGCAACCATCCAATCTTTCTCACTTAACTCAGTTTTCTCAGGAAAAGAACAGGGTGTTTGAAGAAAAGGGCCGATCGTTTCATCACTTAAAACTACTGACATCCATGATTCTTATCAAACAAAAACAAGAGATGTTTTCGCCTGTGAAAGAGAGTATCAATCAAAAGTACTAAGACACCCACGAATCTTATCATTTATCGGACAAACGCGACATGTAACAACGAAGTTATACAAAACAACAACAACAACCCGAGATCTGTATAGGATGATGTAGATGAAGCAACAGAAAAGAGCACAACAACACGAGCTCAGAGACAGCAGGACACCGTCGCCCAGAAGCTCATTCGAGGAAGGAATAAGAATGGTACACACCTTGCAGAGGGAGATTTGAGAGCTTCTTCTTGCCGGAGAGAATGAACAAATGAGTAACGTGGACGTGGCTCAGTTCCTCTTCTCCGCAGATCTGTGAGCTCCGCATTCCTCTGCCATTTATAGAGTCACTGATGGGTAAAAATTGGCTTTTTTATTTTACCATTTTGCAGAAACATCCCCGATCGTTTCTATTACTTAAGTAATACCTCTAGACTTTTTCTATTGGCAATCATGCCCATTTACTTCTAAATCCATTCCGCATCGACCCTCCAAACGTCACGTGACAAATAGAATCACTGATTCACTATGTACTAATCCTCACTACTCACGTGCCTAATTATTTATCTAATCTTATTCGAGCAGATCATGGATTGATTTTCTAATCAAGATTATGAGTGACCACACTAATTAAAATAGCAAGTAATAAATTATTATTATCCCATAAGATAGTGTAATAATTTAACTTTTATAAATTAATAATATTTTTATATAATATTATTTAATTTAATGGTAGAAAATTATCTATCTATTAAAGTTTTAACTAGAATAATATAAATAATAAAATGTAAAATATAATTCTTTAATTTATTTGTCCAAGATTTTGCATAATAAAAACATATAATTGATAATTATAAAAAAACATTATATAATAAAGTGCCGTGTAATCATTATTGTCAAGGGGGGAAAGATGGACACAGAATGGCAACATTTTGTCCACAATTTCATTTGACTAACATGTCCCAAGGAGGAAAAAAAAGACAACCAACGAGGATGCTTCTTCCATGCCTAATTAACCCGTGCTTAATTGAAGCCATACAAACCCTTGTGCTAGTAATTTTGTTTTTTGAAAAAAAAAGTTAAAATAGTTAATTTAATATTGTAATTCATCATACTTAAACCTTTTAAATAATAAATAGGCTGAAAATTCCATATTGGTATACCAATTTAGTCACATTGTTATCCAAAGTAATAATAATAATAAAGCAATTTTTTGTGAATAGAAAATGGTCGAGTGTGGTTTTTTTGACCACTGATTGATAAGGGTTGATGGAGTGGACGTGGAATGAAGAATAGCATAGAAAGATAAGCTATAAATATTTGGTCAGTTGCATTTAAATACTTATATAAGAGGTGGTGGTGGGTGGATAAGCCATAGCCACCTTTCTTGATAAGCAGCCAGCTAGATGGCTACTTGGGAAGGGAAGGGGAGGATGGAAGAAAGGAAAGGTGATTGGGCCTGTGCTCACATGTTATTAGCTTTTTTGTCTTTGCTAGGCCCCTCTATTTCATAATTATTATATAATAACACTATATCGTCTATCCCACTTTTCCCACCTCTATTTTTCCAGTCAATTACTTTTTTTGTCATAATTATAATATTTATAAGTCTAATAATATTTGATTGACCACATCCATTAAATCTTTTATTAGGATAACAATTAAAATAATTTGGTTGGGTCGGTCCCACCTATTTTCCTTTTATTTAAAAATTATTAATAGTAAGTGTTTTTTTTTAATGTTTTTGAATTACATTTTTTAATTTTCAATTTATGGAAAAAAGAAAAAAATGAATTTTTACTTTTTTTTTAATAATTAATTTAAAAATGAGTGGGGCGAGTACATAATTGGGTGGAGTGGATGGGCCAATCCATGTCGTATGAGTGGACCACGCTACACATATGGGACCCACAAATCATGTGGGTGAGAGGCTGCATGGTAGCTATCCTCTCCACTGTTGCGACCTGACCACCATCTCTCAATTATTGTCGTTGCACAGTCATTGGATTTTTGCTTATTTTTTCAGTTATTCAATTTTTATGTATTAATTAATTAGTTATTTGACTTTATTCTTTTAATAAATTTATTTCTACTTAAAAAAATATATCAGATGTTTTGTCGTACTCCACAAGACTGGAATCTCTCCCTCGATTCTTGATTCCTTTTTTAATGCTGGAAATCAAATCCTAACCCTACATCTACATGCGAGAAGGTAGCATTTGCATATTTATTTGGCTATATATGAATGAGCACGGCTGTGGACAGGGCTGCCTTGTCCGACCACCTACCACCGCCAGCTGCCGGCATGCTTGTAAACAAACCACCTCTACGGTACAACATGTTTTTGTCGATCAAAGAAACTCGAGTTAAATGCTGGGCTTAAAAGGGTTCAAGGTAGCATACATCTTTGCGACGGTTGATACATTATTCAATATGCCAAAGTTGGTCCCCTAATCTGACCGAGGACAGAGGAATTTATGGACTCATTTTGGAACTAATTACCGATGGACGAGATCTTGGTCTTCGGGGCATGGACTGGAAAACTACCGATCTCGTCTATCCAAGGGTTCTGCTTCTCCTTGGTCGGGTCGATGGTCCTCAGCGCCATCCACACCGCGCTGTTGCACTTGAAACCGGACCCGAAGGCGATCTGCCACGTCCGATCGCCCTTCTTGATCCTCCCCTTAGCCTCCGAATAGGCCAGCTCGTACCATAGCGAGCTGCTCGAGGTGTTTCCGAACCGGTAGAGGGTCATCCTCAGCGGCTCCATGTGCCATTCGGAGAGCACGAGGCTCTTCTCGAGCTCGTCCAGCACCGCCCTGCCGCCGGCGTGGATGCAGAAGTGCTCGAACGCCAGCTTGAAGTCGGGGATGTAGGGCCTTATCTTCATCTTCAGGGCCTTCCTCGCCACTAGGGTTGCGAAGAAGAGGAGCTGCTCCGACATGGGGAGGACGAGGGGCCCGAGGATGGTGATGTTGGTCTTCAGGGCCTCCGCGGCCACCGACATGAGGTCCTTGGAGATGGACACGCCGACCTTTCCGGTGTCGTCCTCCTTCTGGAAGACGCAGCCGTGGCACCGGTCGTCGGAGCCCTTGTGGGTGCGGACGGTGTGGATGAGCTGGTACTTGGAGCGTGGGCGGTCGGAGGGCCGGTTGGAGAGGAGGACGGCGGCGCCACCCATCCTGAAGAGGCAGTTGGAGACGAGCATTGACCGGTCGTTGCCGAAGTACCAATTGAGGGTGATATTCTCCATGCTCACCACTAGGGCGTAGGTTTCGGGATTAACCTGTAAAAGTTGCTTGGCAAGATCAATGGAGATTACGCCAGCACTGCATCCCATCCCTCCTAGGTTGTAGCTGAGGATGTTCCCTCTCAACTTGTAGTGGTTGACGATCATGGCTGACAGTGAAGGCGTAGGGTTAAACAAGCTGCAGTTCACCACCAAGATCCCAATATCCTTGGTCTTAACCCCCGTCTTATCCAGGAGCTCGTCGATGGCCCCGATCATGACTGCATCGGCCTCCTTCCTGGCCTCAGCCATGCTCGGGTTGGGAGGCAACCGTAGTATGGCCTCAGGCAGGTACGTATCCTCCCCGAGCCCCGACCGCTCAAGGATCTTCCTCTGGAACCCTATGCTCTCGTCGGTGAACTTCCCTGCCATCTCCGATCGCTCCATAAATGTCTCCCTTGTGCACTTCCTCTCCGGCTCGGGCTTGTAGCACGAGAAGTCCACGAGGTAGACCGTCCTCGGCCGTGTCATGAAGTAGACCGTAGTAACGAACACCACCAGGGCTGAGCACAGGACCACCGTCACGAGGTTGAACCTGAGGTTGTCCCAGAGGGTCACCACGTCCTCGAGGGTGAGGATCGAGAGATGGGCGACGGCTGCAACGAGGACCGGCACCAGCATGAGATACATGGCATTGGAGATGAGGTAGTGGTAGCCGAGCTTCACATACTTGAGCCGGACGGAGAGAAGGAAGTTGGGGAACATGGTCTTGCCATGGCCAGCCCTACTCGACTGAGGCCGGTCCACGGTGACAGACCCTAGTTCGGCATTGGGCTCCACTGCCCTGGCCATCAAAACAAGTGAGTGAAAAGAAGGAATAACTAACGAAAATCCGAAAAGATCAAAATCCTGTAAGCGGTGTTTGATGATGACGGATAAGCATTACTATTCACACTTGTTTACTGGGCTAAAAACATGGAGAAAGATAAAGATGGAATGTGTGTAAGCTAAGAATGAAGGGTGGGGTGGGGTGGGGTGGGGTGGGGTGGGGTGGGGTGGGGTGGGGTGGGGTGGGGAGGGATTTCATGGGAATTTAAAGCGTGTGAGCAGAGAAGGAAGTAGGAAGCCATGGAGAAAACTGTTGGTGAGAGAAAGAAAGAGGACACAACTAACCCAATTGTCAGCATTTACTGATTCCATGCCCACGAGCTGTTTTCTGATGTGCCATTGAATCCTTCAAATCCACCAGAGTAACATAACATAAAAGCAAGCAAGCATGCATGCATGCGCCTGAATTCAAGGTTATCAGCATGGATTGGATGTCCATGCGAGGACCGGTCTCCTCCTGGCTGGAGGCCCCCCTTGAGAACGTATGTGGAGACTGGTTGAAGACTGTGCCATCTTGAGCAGTTCAAATAATTGATGTATTTTTGCCCAAATAAAATCTGAGTTCCAACCCAAGTTTTAATTGCTTCCACCGCTTGGAGGTTGAGCAATAAATGGGTCAAATAAAAAGAAGCTTGGTTGCATTGCAAGCTTTGGGCTTTTCAGGGTTGTTTTCCAAAGTGGTCAAAGTTTTAATTTTTAATAAGTAGTTAATGCGGAGCACGGGTGAGGAGAGGAACACTTAAGTAGGCCAACTGTGCCGATTGTCCTGTTGACTATATGGGAGCAAAGCAGATGTTTACCCATAACCAGATAAGGGTCAATCAATATGGGTCAGAATGAGACAACATCTATTGCTATTATGACTCTGCAGACCAAAACTGGTCCCATTGCCTTCCTGCTCAACTAATCGACTTAGTCATCTTCTAGCAGACAAGGAAAGACTGACCTGACCTTTCAGCTCATAATGTCATAGATGCAGAAAATGGATTAGTAGGAACTGATGGAAATGAAGCAGTTCACAGTTTCAGATGTGATTCTACCATGATCAACAATTCCATCCCTCGTTTCCTTTGACTCTTACCTCTATAAATTTGATGCTAATGACACAAAATTCTCCATCTATGACTTATTGCTATATTTGTAGGACTCATTATGCAGCACTCCACGTCCTATAAGAACAGAACGAACACATAATGACACCATTGACATGTCACAAATTGCTTACAATCGTTTGATAAAGTGCAGCATATATCAACAACTCCGGCAACAAACACAGAGTAAGTGACAATTATGTGTTTATTTATTTTTAAAAAGTTAATTACATGATGCTTATTGCTCCTGCTAGCCCATCAAGAGAAATGAAGAACAAGAGGCAAAGCATAAGTTCTTATTCACTTACATTCCAGAGTTTCTCTTACGAGCCATCTCTCGGGCCATCTCCCTAAGTTCTTCTGGAGAAGGAGGCCTTGGTCCTTCAGGTGGATATACGATATAAGATTTCTGCAGAATAGTGATAGGAATGGTTCAGCTCTTGCAGACCTCAACCAGATTTTCCAACTCGTGGCATGAATTTACAGCATCATGGGAGACGACCCTCCAAAATATATAGTGGAAAATATTTGATTGAAGAATAAGCCAACAAGTAGAGCAAATGAAAGAGAACCCAAGTAACATAGAACAATAGCATGCCAACTGAGAAGTTCAAAAGAAGAATTCAAATTGATCCACTGTATACAAAATCATGTGCAATCACAATGTTCATGGACATATCAGATACGTTTAAGCACACCTCAGCTCGATTCTATGCTTTGCATTGCTAAAGTAAACAGTAAGTGCACTAGAATTCATTCAATCAAGGAGCCGACAGCTCCTAATCTTCTCCTCTGGTGGGTCAACCAGAAAACAAACCAAAGCAGCTCAAGTATTCCAAATTGGATCAAAATTATCATGCAAGACATTCAGAAAGATGCGAGGGCGAGTGAGAGAGATAAAGAGAGTACATTGCCCATGAATTTCTGGAGATTCTTCGAGTTGTTGGCGAAGGTGTACATGAGAACGATGGGAATGGTGACGTAAAGCCCGAACTTGGCGATCTCCAGAATCCCCTTTGATGTTCCCACCGACGACATATTCCGTGAAAAATCGAGAGCCCTAGATCAGAAAATCACCTCCGAGATCGGAAATCACTCCTCTAAAACCCTAGATTAGAATCAGAGAGAGAAGTCAGAAGGCGGGGATTGACGGGGCAGGTGACGTGGGCCGTTACTAACCACTCCATAATGGGCTATGAAGGCCCATATGTTTCTGGGCATCAATTATTTGCTTTGACCATCTTCAGCTTCTACATTAAAATAAAACAAATGGCAATGTGAAGAGTTCACTACTTATACACAGTCATGGAAATCTAGAATTTCAGGGAGGAGCCTGGAGATCTAAGGAATCTTTAGGCAAAAAGCTTGAATAAGCAGTAGATTGAGATAAGCTACATACAGATCTAGAAGGGAAATACATAAATAAACTAACTCTGTGATGATCTGCATGAGAACACATTTTCTAAACCGTTCTCATCCTATATATCTGGCATGTAGACAAAACATCCACATCAATAGTACAATGAATCATGCAATCAAATTGGTTTTCAGGTGCAATGGCAGCGAAGAGGAATGGTCACACCTGGCGGTTTCCTCTTCTCTCGAACTATCGCCTCCCTAATCATGGGCACCTTCTGGTAGACCTTTCTCCATATGTGATTCACAGCACCATCCCGCGGAATTGGTCCCATACCACCCTTATGACCACTATCATACTCGAAAGTTTGTTGAATCTCAGACATCCTGCGCCGGAACCTATCCTTCTGCTCATTGGAGAAGCTCCTGAGATGGCTCAAGAGCCATCTGGGTGTCAAGGCATCAGCAAAAGAGACAAAGACTGAGAATTCTGAGTAGTCCAACATCCCTTCAAATGGGAGCTCGATGTTGTCACTCACTATAACAGGTATACAGAGGCTTTCAATGGCATCAAAGAGTCGACATGAGGTTGGGGTGTCCCCTGCTGGGTGTAAGCAGAACTCGGATGTTCTCATTCCTTTGATTGACTGTTGTCTGCCAGTGGCATTTGGGAACCCTTCTTCCATTACAACACCAGGCTCATTCACCAGGAGTTCCCACAGTTTTTCTCGAATAATGCCTCCCTGCAGGACATAGAGTTATTACTCAGAAGTAATATTGAAGTAGTTTACATGAGCAATTCCACATTATGCAAATCTCCATATGGATCCAGTCACGTGATATAAGCAAAACTCAGTATGAGTGATGAACTTCAATAACAATATAAAGTCTAGATGGCTGCTCAACATAGATCTCTTTTTAAGTAAGATACCCACCCGATGCCGATGTTTAGCCCCTTTGAAATAAAGAAGAGTATGGCGTCTCTGATTTTCAGACAGGTGTAATCTGGGAAGCAAGTAAGTGTAAGGTACAATAACATCCTTGAGAAGCGACACTTGAGTGTGCTGTATCATATCTGATGAGTTTCCATTTAGAGGCGACTTAGAGTCAAGTCTATACCATCCACCAAAATCTACAACCAACAGAATAGCCGGTGCTATTTCCTCCCTAACGTGCCACATAGCAACTGGATCTGCAAGAGGGTTTTTCAAGGCTTTTTAAAATGGCCCGAGAGGCAAAAGTTCATAATTCACTCTTCTAATGCATGATGCAGTGTCATCGGTAGACATGAACTATCTGGAAGGATATTCGCCTCATTATAGAGCTTCTAAATGTATGAAATTACTGAAAGGCAAGGTTATTTTCAAGGAAAGCTGCACAAAGAGCGGCTACAATGTGAGAAACCTTACTGAACAACTTTTAGTTGGCCAAATTCACTAGCCAAAATAATATCATCCGAAGAATAACATTACCAAAGGAAATAGATATATTAATACCAAAGTTATGCATCGAAATAAAATTCAAAACAGTTGGGACTTCTAACTCCTGAACAAGAATTTCATGCGAGATTAAGCATTTGAACCAAAGGGATCGAAGATACCTGTGAGAACAAATACATGATCTCGTCCACCTGACCTCTTCCACGCCTCGGAACTCCTCACCAAATTGACTACCTCCCTCTGTCTCCTATAATCTTCATTGCTCTCCTTCTTCCTAAATTTTGCTTTGTCCATCCCCAGCTGCATCTCTGCGCTTAGTGTAGCAAAGAAAGGGACAAAAATAACATCTGCTTCCTCTGCAGTGTTAACTCTCTTCGCAAAAGAGCCTTTTCTCAACTCTTGAGGGGTCATCAAATCACCCAATATCCAATACTCAGCACTATACTGTTTGATCAAAGGGTTGTCAGGATAAGGAGGATATTTGAGGGATTTAGGAAAATTTGCCTTTCCAAGTTCATGGTCTGGGTCACTGGAAGCACGGGAATCAACATATGCTGATGACCAGTATTCTTCGAGGAGGCCATAATTGAGGGGCCTGGGGAGTTCAGCCACATAGACTCTGATAAACTCATCTGGGGTTCTTAAGCTACTTTGGAAGATAAGAGAAGTAGAATGGAACTGAGGAGAAGAATGTAGGAAAAGAAGAGTGGATATAACAAAAATCAGCAAAGTACATGTGATAAATACAGAGGGAACTGAGTAAAATTTTGTAAGAGTGGAAGAAGCTACGAGGTTAGAATTCTTCAAAGACATTCCTTGTTTCTCGACAGAAATATCTTCTCTTTCAGGTCCTCCAATGTTGTTCCCTGCATGCTAATAAGGCAGTGAACACTCAGAGTTGGAAAAGCAGCATGATGAAGTGGCCACAAAATCTAACTTTCATAAGTAATCCAGACAGACTGATGCATTAACCTTTCCTGGCTGCATAAGCTATCTAGTCAGATTTTGATCATAAGGTCGATCACTATATAACCACACATCACAACCACAATTCATTCAAGCCAAAAGCTGGCGAGGACACTTCATATTTTCCAACCAAAGCAACAGTATAAGTCCCGCACAAGAAAAAGGCACATAGGCTCTAAAATCTCGATCTTTCTCATAAAAAGGAAGACGAACTATTGCGCTTCCGTGAAAACAGAAATCAAGAAAAAAAAGATGAGATTCTCCAGAGAATTTTGACAAGAAAGCAGAACCGACAGAACTCTCCCACCCGAATGCAACAATTCACTTGGATTATTACCGAGAAACATTACAAAAGAGACACTTATAGCTTAGATTTGAAAAACGCATGCTCCTCTTTGGGCTAGAAAGGGCGGAAAAAATGATCTTGCATCGAGTAGCAGAAGAAATTGATCAACGCCGGTGGCATACGTTCACTCGGGTGCACCCCAAAAGCAGAAAGCTGATTAAGAATCACCAAGTGTAATGTTTCAGAAGCAGCCGAGCAACCCTTCCGAGAAGACAGATTAACACAGCCGAATTAGTGGTAATCATAGACTGAAAAACAATAGATTCGTACCCGAAGCATATCCACGCTCAACCTAGGCAGCTAAAAGTCGCCGGAGATAGCTGAGGTCGGAAGCAGAGCATCAGAAGAATGCCGCGAAGTATCGGAAAGCTGGGAAGTAACGGCAGATCTGACACGAACAAGAACTCTGTTGATGGATTAATGTAGTTATGTCGAGAGATTTGTTTTCTCTTACCCAATGAAAAATCTCTTCTGGACCCCCTAAATTTTATATAATCTCGAAACTCACCCAATAGTTTCAACTACATATCACTTGCACCCACTCAAGCAGTCACCTCACTCTTACTCTTCCATGAACTGTAATTGTATGTCGGCCTCTTTGTATAAATTTCATAGGTTGGGACTCCATGGTCTGGCTAGAGTGTAAATAGCTTGTAGGCTTACTGGCCGAGTGGCCCAGTGGTTCCAACAATTTGCACCGGTCCGGAATAGGGATTGGATTGCGATCCATTGTCCGAATGGGGACAGGAGCCACTGGTCTCTTATCATTTAGAGTAATTATTTTATTTTAAATAAATTATTAATTTATAAAATTGTATTAAAATTAATATTTAAATTACCCTTAACTCATTTTTATTTTATAACATGAGTTTGAATTTGAGTACAATACTCAAACCAGATCCCAAATGTACAGTCATTGTGTAGATCCAGACGGGAAATGCATCGTTTTTTAACAGATCTGAAATTTTATTGAGAATGAGTCCCAAACTGTTTGCTCGACGGAAAACAATATATGTATACATATTCTGTCTGTTCATGTTCATGTCCATGTTCATGATTAACAAACAACAAAAACCCAATATGTGCATGCGTGATCTATCCCTTTTGCCATAGTAACTGGATAAGGTAGCTCATAGTGCAAGATGCTAGATCCGAGATCTTGCTCGTCAAAGGTTCTTTGCCGCAAGATCTTATAGACAAGAAGTGGTCAGGCCTCGAGCTTCTGATCCTCTCATGATCCTCAGTCTCTTGCAGGAAGATGCGAACATTCTGCAAACACAGAGATGCGTCTCATGGTAAGTATACACATATATTTATTACAGGAGATTATGAGAACATAATATATGTATGCAGAAGAAAAGAGAGAGAGACTTACTCCCAAGGAACAT
This sequence comes from Trapa incisa, assembly GCA_030064435.1. NCBI lineage: Eukaryota > Viridiplantae > Streptophyta > Magnoliopsida > Myrtales > Lythraceae > Trapa > Trapa incisa. The sequence goes on along the minus strand of CM057769.1, from coordinate 11,804,569 downwards.
CCCCAACAAGCATCCAATCGCCATCTTTATCTTCGTAAGTGGGTGCAAATTCTGACTCTCCGTAGCCTTCTCTCTCAGAGTACTCGCCGATGGTGAGCCGGAACATGTTCTCCAGTGACCTGAGGAGTTGCTTGTACCCGCTGCAGAAACTGAGGTCGATCTTCCTCAAGTATGGAGCCCCATCCATGCTCACTTTCACGTAAACACCCGATGCGCTTTCCCCATTACGATGATCTCTCCTCTTCTGCTGAACGATGTTCTTCCTGTTGGATCTGACCGGAGGCCACCCCACAATCTGTGCCCTAAATCAAATCCCACATTCCATGTCAGAAAAAAAAACTATACATACATATATAATTCATGATGTAAGAAGGAATCAAATTCTTCATATTTGCTGTCTCTCTTACTTGGAAGGAGGAGGAGCCGAGCACTCGAAGCGGTCATCATCCTCATCCCGTTGACGCTTAGAGTTTCCATTGGTCGACCCATCCACGAGCCGTCTCTTGCTCTTCTCTGACGTCCCCGGCAGCCCTAGCCGGAGCTCGGTCGCCTCTAGATCGATATCCTTATCCCGCATCAGATCCATTTCCTCTTCGCTTGAACAGATCTTCTCTCACTTCTTCTAGGGCTCAAGGAACTCTTGTATGTTTCTTTATGGAGATGAACTGGAATTGATTGGTGCTTTCAAGTATGCCGATTCTTTTTATACATAGAGATGGAAGGGAGACATGGAAGGGCATCAAGCAATAAACCCACATATTAAAATCGTCCATATGCTTCATGATCAACATATAATAAACTAATTAAGAGGAATGGGCTCTGTGGGCTCACAGCAATTGATAATGGTAGAGGTGTCGGTAGCAGTGTCAGCAGCATTGATGCAACCTTGTCCCAACTTTGGGGGGGCAAGAATTGGACAATCATTTATGGCAAAATTAAATAAAGGGGGAAGAATAGGGTGACTAGACACAAGAACAAGTGGCTGTCATCATCGGAGTCTGCAGATTCAGTGGTGACCAGTCAAGATATGGCTTCGGGCTAGGGACATCCCACACCCTCGGCCCTCCCCTCCATTATCGGGCTAGGGATATCTCCCTGGCCTGCATTGTCTCTCCCCCAGCCAGGTCACCTCGGGTCCTTCTCCTACGCATTTCCCAAGGCCTTTCGAACCCCTTCACCCAGCCAGACCCGCCGCGGCCGACACCAAGTCCGAGATCTCAACTGCATACACGCAACCAGATTCATGAGACATAAAAACGCATCATATTATGGTCAATCCAAATCACGAACACGCAACACGTAACCATCATGCTATGAACAATCAAATCAAAAAGAGGCGCATCTCTAGCCGTTCGAGCAAGTGCCATATCTGATATGATAGTTAACAATAAATTATTAAATGAGGGAAAATATAGGACAAGGAAAGGCACCAGCATGTGGAATTAGGTCCATATTAGGGTTGGCATGTACGGGCTGGCGGGGCACAACTAGTTGGGGGACTGTCGGGTGAAGCATCGAACCAGTAAGTGCATGGGCTCTTATTGAGCTGTGGGATACATTGCACGTGGAGAACTTCGAATCTTACTGCACGTCCCAATCAATTAAATTCATCGTGTCCCCCAATTGAAGGGATCTCTCTGTCTCTCTGTCCATGGAATCTGCGCCAAAAGACCCCCCCAAGTATTTCATTAAATATAAGGATTCGGCATGCCATCGTAGAGATGATGCATTCACGAATCCGATGCAAAGTCCGTAGTCGTGTGCATGTGCAAATTAGTTCATTTATTGCATTGATTCTTGACGAGGGCAAACCGTGTGGCTGTCAGAAATTCGTCTTGAGATGATGATCAACGCGGTCGATCGAGAGCCCGAAAACGACAGTGCCGGGCGGAGGTGCAGTGCATGAAACATTTGCACGGGGGGACATTCGCGGCCTGTCATACTCGTACGTTGTTATTATACACACACGACGAGTCCTGCCAATCGAGGGTTAGTAAAATAGGCACTAAATTGGACGAAAGTCGTGCCTTTCCAAAGTACTCTAGCTTGAGAATTAGGTGCGGTGTATCATGGTATTATCCTTAATGTTCATTGAATCTGGAGGTGGCTTTTGACAGCATGCAACCGTAAAGTCTGACCCGTGCGTGTATACCGTGTTACGTTGCCCGTCGATCTAATCAACTGGATAAGATTTTGATTCCGCCCACATAAAATATATGGAAATGGGAATTTGTCCGTTAAGGGCAATTGTCACGAGTGGTGGTGAGTCGAGCCACGTCTTAAGGAAAGATCCACCATGCAATGCAGCCATGTCTATATATCTCTATGGGGACCCTATGGAGCAGCTGATCGAGTCGAGGTTGGACCTTATTAAAAACCATCGTGTTCCTCTTGCAGTTACACGTACGTCCTTAATTAGTCACATGCATGTGCCCCACGTACTAGCTGATCATGTCCACCCAATAATGTTAGCATGACACCCGACTTTAAACGATGAACCATAGTTTGATGTCAAATCTATGCAATATTTTTTTTTATATATTGGACCGTTTATATGGATGATTTTTCATATAATTAAAAAATAATAAAAACATTTTTCCCTACCCAAAAAAAGGGGCTATTATTTTTTATTGGCCGACAAAGCAATTGTATATTATTGTGCTCCCACCCAATAAATGAAACTTTATCCGACATTTTGGTCCTATTGCCATGCAAGTGCATGTATGAGGAAGCTTATAGGAAATAGAGGATATGGGACAACGAGTGGTAACCTCCAGCTATGTATATTCCTCCTCACATTAACTATAAAAATGGAAAAATATATATATATATATATATATATATAAATTATTGAAAATTGATTTCTAATGAATAATTTTAATGAAATTTATATTTTTATTAAATAAAAAATGTTTTTTTATCAGGTTCCATGAGTAGGGTCTCCATCTGACTACTAATATTGCATAAGAAGACATAAGAGTGGGATAGAGAGGATGGAACGGAAAGGAAAAAGGCTATAAATTATACAAAGGGAAGGTTCCCTGGATAACCCAGTACTCCTCTGCTAGCTAGAGTTTTTTTTTCTATGGAAGGTAGCCTGAAAGGGGCGGTCGACATGCTTGCCGGAGATGAGCTCTCGCTCGGCCTTCCTGGGGGAGATGGTGCTAAGCTTGATTTCGTAAGAACAGGTGGGAAGAGAGGGTTCTCTGAGACTGAAGTTAACCTCAAGCTTGACCTCAATGGTAAAGAGTCACCGTCTGTGGAGAAGGTTAAGCCAGCAGACCCTGCAAAACCACCACCGGCCAAGTAAGTTGCTTCAGTTTAGTCCATAGGTTAATTATGGATTCTTCTTGACTTATGGTATTCGTTGTTGTTTATACCGTTGTAGGAGAATTGATAAGAGATCTTGACCAGATCTAAAGATGTGCTTCCTTGTTTTGCTGGATGTCAGGGCTCAAGTCGTGGGTTGGCCACCGGTGCGGTCGTACAGAAAGAATGTGATAGCCAATAATAACAAGAACAGCAGCGACCAAGATCAGGCCGGTGAGAAGGGAGGCTTGAGCGGTGCAACTTCTTCATTAACGTTCGTGAAGGTTTCCATGGATGGAGCGCCTTACCTCCGCAAGATCGAATTGAAGATGTACAAAACCTACAAGGAACTGTCCGATGCCCTAGGAAAGATGTTTGGTTCCTTCACAACAGGTAATAACTGCCATCACCATCAAAACATAATGGTAACACAATAATCGGTGAAAAAAGCTTCAAGGCTGTTGTTTTTTAATGATAAAACTCATGAGTTCGCGTACCTTTACCGTGACTCGAAGTTTGTTGATCAGATGAATCAAACCCTAGCCTGAATACTTGGCGGGTCCTGTTTTGTTTGTGTATAGCCAATAAAGGGTTGTGCTTGAGCTAACTAACTGTTGCTCAGGGAACTATGAAGCCCATCAAGGGATGATAGACTTCATGAATGAGAACAAACTGAAGGACCTCTTGAACAGATCGGACTATGTTTCGACCTATGAAGACAAGGACGGGGACTGGATGCTGGTCGGCGATGTTCCTTGGGAGTACGTTTACATACTTATATATCGCTTGCTTTAATCAAATTAAACACACGATCATAAAAGAATCCGATCAGAGCTTACATTTCCTTGTGATTATGACAGGATGTTCATCGCATCCTGCAAGCGCCTGCGTATTATGAAAGGATCCGAAGCTATTGGTCTCGGTATGCCTCTGCCATCATTCGTTGAAGTTAAAACTTAAGCCTAGAGAAACCCACAAATGGGATCTCATGTGATTAAATTGACCCACTTTTTAATTTCTTAATCATGCAGCTCCCAGGGCCATGGAGAAATGCAAGGGCAGAGGCTGATGAGGAGGAACCTGTATATGTGACTGTGCCTGAAAAGAGACCGCATACATATATGCAGCTAAGAAGGTCGATCAGATCAGTGATAGAACGAAAGATCTGTCATGATGTTTGTTGCCGTCGTCGTTGTTTTACTTCTTTTGGGTGAGGAAGTTGCTTCATCATGTAGCTCTGCTGTTGATTATTCTATTTCATTGTACTTGCAGTGTTCCTTCTTTTTTTTTTCCTTCAGATTTTACTCCGTCTACTATGTGTGGGCAATATGTGCATATATTATATAATTTATTAGGAGAGGATGAACGGGGACATTTGATATATATATGTGCATGTATGTATGTATGTATATGAATGTGAATTTTGGTCAAGGGAGAGGTAGCCATTAACTTCACAATCTCATCAGCACAAGTGGTGGGAGGGGGACAAGGCCATGTGCATGCATGTTGATGGCTGGAACTTGGGGATGGAGAACGACCATTCCTTATATAATATATATATATATATATATATATACATATTAAATGCATGAGAGAAAATTTAAAAAAACCAAGTGATGAATTGTAGTTGGATTTAGGACATGTGCACGTGCAATTGTATTAAAAAAACCCTTTTAATTTTTATATAAATATTTAATTCAATTTAAATTATATATATTTACAAAACATAACTTTATTTAAAAATTAAATTAAAATTTAAAATAAATATATCAAATTTTTTGGGAGGACGGTCCACCTCCTGGCAGAACAGAACCCTCGGATCCTTCGAATCCAACGGCAGTGTCTGCGTTTTTCTGTCTTTCTCTCTCTATCACTCTCTCTAAACATAGGTCGGACTACCGCGTATTTTTGTTTGTCGAAGGCAGAGCAAGTCGGAATACCACCGGATAACTTATCCGGTGTCTGTTGGAGGGAAGCGACACCGGCCACAAATTTCTTATCTCGCCGCCGTACGAAATGAAATCGATCGGTCCCCATAACATTCTACTTGATACATTCTCCTCTCCTCCCCGTAGTTTCCACCATTATAAAGCACGCGTCAGCCAGCACTAACTCTACAAGCACATCAAAGCATAGCTAGCTCCTCCCTTCCTTCATTTGCCTCCTGTGTTAATATTATCTCACCAGCTTCTTCTGTTTCATGGCTGGCATCATCACCCGGATCTTCGGTGGATCGGAGCGCAGCAAGAAAGTCGACACGAACACGCTGAAGAGCTTGCTGGGAATGATGGAAGACCAAGTTTTCAACAAGGAAATGCTCGATACCCACGCCCCTCATGACAATGGAGACATCGACGCTCATTCCCTTTTCGTCCTCGTCGAGAACACTCTCAAGGGCACCACTAGGATCGTCGACTGTGTCGTCAGTTCTAAGGTAGGATCGTCGAGTAGGGTAGCTAGCATGAGAAACATGAAGGGCACACGAGTTCCAATATTATGTGGGAAATGTGTTAGAAATAATATATAGGCGATGATAACTTTGAGAATCATGAGATTTTTTGCAGGGAAGCTCATCAGAGAACCAAGTGGAATACAAGCCTGCGAAAGATGGATTTGCTCCGCCATTGGAGGCTATTGCTGAAGTTACCTGTCAGGTAGATAGATAGATATATGATCCATCATAAGATAAGATGAGGAAAATTTTGTCTGAAAACGTTTTTTCACATTGGGCCAAGGAAAAAAGTGGTTTTTTTTTTCATTTCAGCTAACTTGCAAAGCACATGACACCAAGAATGTGAGGGAAACGCTGGTGTCCCTGTTCCATGAGCTGTCGGGGTACTCGTGGGCGGCCAAGGCCGTGCTGACCCTCTCCTCCTTCTCCATCTACTACGCCGACTTCTGGCGGCTCGCTCAGGTCGAGCCCTCTGATAAGTTCGGAGAATCCGTCGCCATCCTCAAGGGGTTACCTGCAATCACCAAACCAGTGGATGCCACAAAGGTCCAGTACATACATATATAATTTTAGGCAAAATTACAGTGTGCATGGACTCAACAATATATGTTGATTCAATTTGGCAGGTGTTTGGGGTGCTTAATGAGATGATCAAGACCATACTGGAGATGACTGGGTGCATCGTCGAGTTCGAGCATGAGAGCAAGGACGTCCCCGAGCTCTCCACCGCCATCGACATCTCCACCAGCGTCACACAGATCATCATCTCCATCCTTGCCTGCTCCATCCAGTTCACTACCCTCATTAGCATGATCGATGAGTGCGTTGATCAGTCCATTCTTTCTGGCCTATTCAATAATATTATTGCGAGGTTTAATTATGGATTTCTTCAGGTCCAAGGGGAAGGACCTGCCTGCATTTGCTCGCAAGGTGAACATGATAGACCACACGATCAGGAGGCAGTTTGAAGACTTCAAGCAAAAAAAGGGTAATTCAATCTTTCCCAGAGACCCACGAAAATGTGACCGTATTGCATTGATTAACATCCAATAAAGAAGGATTGCTTAATATTACAGAGGAGATTAGAGAGCATCAGAGGTTGCAGAGGCTTTTTAATGCCCCCACGGACAATGTGGAGCTCATTAAGGCCCTTATCCATACCAAAGATGAGCCTCAGCCACTCTATCTCGGCTCCAAGAAAACCACGGTACTTACCGGTCAGCCACTCTATTCACTGACGCCCTAAATCCCAACCATGGAGACTTTATTAGTTAATCTTCATGTCCCATGATACGCATGGATCAGGATAAGATCGACTCCCTGCGAAGGAAAAACGTGTTGCTGCTGGTTTCGGACCTGAAGCTGACCACCTACGACATATCGATCATAATGGGGGTATACAAGGAGCGCAAGTTCCAGGAGGGCGGCCGGTACGAGATACTATGGATCCCGATCGTAGAGCAGGAGAGCGAGGACTTGCCTAGCCAGTTCAAGAGCCTGCAGTCCCAGATGCCGTGGTACACGGTGCACCGCCCTAGCCTCATCAACAAGGTGGCCACAAAGGTCATCAAGGAAAAGTGGCACTTCCGGCAGGAGACCATCTTGGTGGTGCTCGGCCCACAGGGTAAGGTCGAGTGCCACAACGCGATCCACGTGATCCGGATGCTTGGGATCCAGGCGTTCCCCTTCTCCGACTCTGTGGTCTCGACCATCTGGAGGCGACGGGACATCAACTGGTTCGAGATGCTGGTGAACGACTCGGTGATCCCGAAGATACCGGAAATAGTAAGGGTTATGGATAAAACATCAACTTGGTTGATTACAATACGATTATGGCTATGTAATATCATTGACAAGTATGGTGATCATATATGATTGGAACAACAGATCAAATCGGAGAAGCTGATATTCCTGTAAGCAAGCGAGGACAACAAACATGTGCAAGAGCTGGAGGAGCACCTGAAGAAGGTGAGGGACGACTCCGGCGATGCGGTAGTCGCCTTCAACGTGACGAAGATCTCGCTGTTCTGGACGAGGCTGGAGAGCTGCATGTTCTCGATGGTGCAGGCGCAGATCGACGTGCTCGACTCGTTGATGCAGGATGTCCTCAAGCTCTACACCAGCTTCAAGAAGGAGGGAGGGTTCGTGCTCGTAACAAAAGGGTCAAGGGTTGTGATCAACAGCCCGATGACCTCCGCCTCCAAGGTCATATCCCAGTACGACGCATGGAAGAAGCAGGTGGATGTTGCCGGCGGAAAGACGCTGGAGATGGCGCTCAAGGAGCACCACGACAAGGTGGTCGCCCCGGAGGCTTGCTACCACTTCTACGTACCCAACATGGTCGGGTGCATGCCGGAGAACGTCAAGTGTCCGGTCTGCCCACGCATCATGAGGAACGTGGTCAAGTTCGAGTGCTGCCATAGAGCCCATTGAGGATTGGATGTGATGTCACCACTAATGTCCTTTCTTTAACTTGTACTTTGTCTACCTTTCCAAGTTGAATAATAATAAATTATGTTTATAATCATTATATATTAAAATTAATTTAACTTCATATAGTACAATATTTATTTTATTTTAATTTTTAAAATATTACTCATATTTAGAACATAAAACAAAATTATCCACTCGATAGGATAATATTACCTATACATTTATACTTTGGGTGAAAATTAATTGGGGCTCCAGGGAAAATAGAGGAAAAGTAGATGATGCATAAATTTCACCTCCGGGAAACTGGTTTTCACTCTGAAAGGTAGGAAAACAAATTTATGAACACGACAATTGGTCCGAGAAAGGACAAGTTTTCGGCCATAAACGAGCGCCAACGGACGGGCTGAATTATGAGTTTTCGGGCGCATAGGACGATCATTGTCCGGCAACCATTAAAATTCCTATACAAGCTGGACTATAATAGGACGTAGACACACCGCTCTGCTCTGTAGTACATGACAACTTGCAACCATGCGTGCACAAGGATAGTATAGTGTTAGCTACTCGTCCAGTAAAGCTCTTATACACAAGGATAGTGCGGTCCGCAAGTGTCAATTTGGGGAATGGGATAAGAGGCTGAAAAAGATTGGAGGGTCGGGGAAAGTGTTGTTCCGAGAGGAATGCAGTGCAGTGCAGTGCAGCTCTCATAGAACCGCATCGGAAGGAAATTAGAGTTATAGCATTACCAGTGCAATAAATCCAAAGGGAATTCAATTGCATCACATGTAAGATCTGCTCCCCTCCCCAAAAAAATGTCGTCTTTCCCGTATAAAATGGAGGAGCGCTATAAGATAGCAAGGCAAGGCGTGATACTTGTCAGAAACTACTGTAGCCTGCGTGACTTATAATTACCACTTCCATGTCCCATCCGGTGGTGGGGTCCGGACTATCCGCCACCGTCACCGGCGGGAGCTGCGTTACAGCCATCGGATGGCTCCCCCTAGCCTACCCAGCTGGGCCGTACTACAAAGTCAAACTAGGGTTGTGTGACTGTGAGTGAGTGAGAGGAGTCGGCTCGGCGGGGCACTCTCTCTCCATCTTGGAGTCTGTGGTCAATGTATTTTGTCCACTGAAAATTTTGATTCATGTTATCGAGGGATAGATTGACTTGTGGAGCAAGACAAGGGAAAGGACAAATTCCAAGGTGGGTAGGCTTATTTTTTAGAATCATTTAGCCCAACATGTCAACATGACCGTATGTTCATCCACAATATGAAAAAAATAAGATGGATTCTTCTGAAGGGTCGTCAGAACGGCTAATCTACATCAAAACAACCTCCGGGCAGTTTCCGATTGAAGTGGCATCAACTCCGGCGACTCACTAACCAAAAAAACACTAGGCGGAAGCGACGGCCACATTTATTTATTTATTTTTTATGGAAAGTGTAATAGCTGCCGTTCTCATCCTATTCCCCTAGGTTAGGCAAAGGGAAAAGAAAACCTGCTCGGCCTAGCTAGGCCGCCGCAGCTTCCATCTTCCTTCCCAGATCACCAATCTCTCTCTCTATGTCCACATATAGGTATGGCCACACCACAGTACCCCACGCTCATGAGATCTCGTATAGATGGTGCATCAAGCAACTGTCACACAAGCTATGCCATCCACACTCTGACAGCATTGAAGAAGCAAGCACCTTTTGCCCTTTTCGTTTGAATAGGTACCTAAAGAAGATGAGTTCAATAGTATTCTATCTTTAATGTGAAGAAAACCTTTGCTTAGAGTGGCACAGGCACACAGCTAACCTCCAAACCAAACTACTACCCCCTCCCTCCCTCCCTCCCTCTCTCTCTCTCTCTCTCTCTCTCTTTCACACATAATAAATACACACTACGTACAGTCACACGAATCCATCTCCAAAGTTTCTCAGATCTCTCAGAAATAGAGACCACTAAGAGAGTGTTTCTGGATAGAGCTCAGAATCGTGGAGTTAGAATCCCTTCTGTGAGTTTCTGCGGAGATCCCCAGGAGGGTTCAGCTCAGTTCAGTTCTTTCCTACAAAGAAGAAGAAGAGACTTTTATTTTCATTTTTCCATTTCTCCTTTCTTCTTCTCAGTTTTCTGTTTTCCCTCCCTTTTGTTTCACCATCTTCGAACACCCAAAAGCTCTTCGCTTTTTCTACTATTCTCTCAGTCCACTTACCCTCTCTCTGCCATCGCCATGCGTGTAAGTATCCTCCAGAGTGCATGTTCCGATCTCTTCTTCCCTGCCAAATGCTCGTGTTACTCATCTGATAGATATTCACGCCCGCTGATTTGATTCTTTCCCTAGGAGGATTACTTTTACAGCTACTCCAAGAACCGGAGCGCCCACATTCCGGCGTTTGGGGACTGGGACTACGCCAACGATCTCCCCATCACTCAGTACTTTGAGTGCGCCAGGCAAGCTGGCCTGATCCGTTACAGCTCTTCCTCCGGCGAGTCCGACCAACGCTTTGCTACCAAAACCACCAACGCCGACGACCTCTATGCTCCTCCTCCCCGCCACCAGGTACTCTTTCATATGGGTTTCTCATTTCAACTTTCTAGTTTCTTCTCTCAGTGTTTAAACAGCTTTTTCTTTCTCATACCAAAAAACAAAGGAAACTGTTTTCCAGTCGCTGGCTCACCACACTCTCATCTGACTTCTTCTGAGGGTGAGCGACCAGTTCTCCTGTTTCCTAGACACTATATTGGCACTGTTCTGTGCTTTCTTCAAGAATTTTCCTGGGGAAAACAAAATTTCACGTGCTTCCGTGGATGTTTATAGATCAAGCAAGATTAAAATTATTCACATAACTCATAAACAAGAACTTATATTTAGATGAATTATGAAAAAAATCACTTCCACAATTTTTTTAAATGTTCCATATCATACTTATGGTTTAGGATTACAATGATTGTGTGTGAAAATGATGATGATTTGACAATACCCAACAACTTCTTTCTCTTGTTTTGCAATTGCTCCCCCTCTTCTTTCATGATCTGAACTATTTCTCCCTCAATTTGACTGCAAGATGAAGAGTCCTTCGCCTTGAACTATTGGTTTCTTCCACTTCTGTACTCCAAGTCGAATAATGTCCATTTTCTTTTCCATTGGTAGTCTCCGTGGTTTTTAGGGAAGGGACCCATATGTGAAAACAAGATTCAGGTCAATTTGGCGAAGAAGGAATTGGCTTTGTGGGGGTGATTCCGCCATCGATCAGTAGCAGTAGTAATGGCTATTTGAAAATTAATTAAAGAAACATAGCATTATATGTTTTTCTTTCTTCCGATTGCGTGTAGACGAGGGCAAGGGAAAAGAATGATCCGCATGTCAAGGAGCAGAGGAAGGCGAGCAGAATTTGCGACGTGACCCAACCACCAACCAGGCACCGCCACGTGATGCAACGGCAGGCGGCTACCACTGGTAAGCTCCACTGTGACGACGTCGGGTTGTCCAACCCCCGCCCTCGTGCCGCTGCTAAGGTCAAAGCCCCCAAAGCAGTAGACGAAGACCTCTACAAGATTCCTGCTGAGCTCCTCCACTCCAATGGGGTGAGTTTGTGAACCTGTCAAACTCAAACCCGAACCCGTTTATAGCATTCCATTACTTGAATCAATAACCATCTTGTTTTGTCTTGTCTGGCCGAAATGCAGAAGAAAAGACTGGGATTTATATCGAGATGTCTGGTCCCGGACTGCGCTGCATGAAGCAAAGTCCAGATGTGCGGCGACCGAGGAACAGGAACAGCTACAGAAATTACAATGGATTGATTAGGGTTTTGATGTAGTATTAGCATATACGTATGTTACACAGCACGAATTAAAGACGTCCATGGTGATGTTTTGTCAAATGCCGTCATCATAGAACTTACAGTGCCCTCAATATATTTTGAATGGAAGTGGTGAATGAATGGATGAATGATGGTAAATTATGTGCGACCAAGATGATTAATGAGATCATTGATCTTGTCTAGCAAGTAGTTGGATCAGATGTTGGAAAGAGCCAACTACAGAATAGTTCTTCATGCACAGTTCCACAGATACGGTGGTTGATCAATGCTTGATAAAGTCTATAACAACTCTTTATTTTTATTTTAGTAATTCTTTTAACACTGACATCTAGGAATGGTTCCGATAATGGCAAGACAAGATTGCAAGAAATCGCAAGAAACAACCAACCCCTCAATGCTTAACCGAATTGTCGTTCATGACCAGGTAAAGGATGTACATGATGACCAAGTAAAGGATGCGCAGGCCGAGTCAAAGCTAGCTCTTCCTCTATAAATACCCATTATAGCTTGCTTAAGCTTCATATCCCAAAAGGCACCTTCTCTCTAACTCAAAGGCATCTGCGAGTAAACCGCTTCGAAGTGGCAGTCCCTTCTTCACCATGAAGCTCCTGGTAGCCATCCTTGTGTCTGCTTTGGCAGTCTCCAGGAACTTGGCCTATGACCCCAGTCCCCTTCAGGACGTCTGTGTGGCTATCAATGATACCAAAAGTGCTGGTAAATCTACATGCATATAACAAGTTTATGAGCATAGAGCTTATCTTCCGTGCACTTTAAACTTGCAAAGAAATGTTGCCCTAATTTCCTCATATATATATATATATATATGATCTCGATGCAGTGTTTGTAAATGGAAAGTTCTGCAAGGATCCGAACGACATCATTGCCGATGATTTCCTCTTCCAAGGGCTTAACGTTCCCCGCGATACCAACAATAAGCTCGGGTCAACGGTGACCGCCGTTACTGTCGAGCAGATCCCAGGGCTCAACACCCTTGGCATCTCCCTGGCCCGCATCGACTTTGCCCCCTACGGGCTGAACCCACCTCACACTCACCCTCGCGGCACTGAGATCCTCGTGGTGGTAGAGGGAGAGCTCTACGTCGGATTCATGACCTCAAACCAGCTAGGCAACAAGCTCATCACCAAGGTCCTCAAGCCTGGGGACGTGTTCGTCTTCCCCATCGGGCTGATCCACTTCCAGCTCAATGTGGGGGAGACGAAGGCGGTGGCCATTGCGGGCTTGAGCAGCCAGAACCCAGGTGTCATAACCATCGCCAATGCGGTGTTCGGGTCCAAGCCGCCGATTAACCCGAATGTCTTGACCAAGGCATTCCAGGTGGACGCCAATGTCATCAAGTACCTCCAGTCCCAGTTCTGGTACGACAACAACAGCTAATAAAATGGAAAAGAGTGTCCTTACTTACAAACGAAAGCGATTATTATTATGCGTTATTTGATGTGTGCCTGTGGGTGATAATAAACCTATAGCAAGGAATTAATGTCCTACTAATTACCCTTCCAGGGTAGGGGTAGGGTATAGCTACTCTTATTCTATATCCATTTATCTTGTGTAAACATGTATTTCCGTGTCAGGTGGAAGGTGTGCTTCCCCATGTCTTATTCCTAAATAAATTGTTGCTTTCATCTGCATGCTCTTCATTGCCATTTGCCGATTGAGATATGCCGGTCGGTTGTTATTTATCAAGGACAGGACACAGGAGGTGGTCATGGGACGTTTGTGAGTAAGCTTCTCTAAAACTGGATACCTATGGGTATGCTTAATAAGGAGATATATGATTATTGAAGGCACTCTATGTGGACAGTTCCCACCGGAAGTGATACCCCGCTAATGGAAGAAAATGTTGAAATTGATGGAGGAAGCTTATCACTTGTATTACCTCTGCATGGGTAGTCCTAAAAGTAAACTATATCAAGTAGGTTTCAAATCTCTCCTAGATAAGATATTTTACACATTGGAATTGGAAATGACAAGAAAACAAGGCAATATCACCTCTGGGATCTTTCAAATAAAATAAGGTATATAATAAATTAAATTACGGATATATAAGATACATTTTTACTATTTGTAAATATCACTAATTTATTAATATTACAAACTACACTAGCTTTATATATCTATTATTTTTATTATTTTATAAATATATTCACATTATTTAAAATCTAAAGAGTTAGTTAATAAATCTCATATGTGTCAACTACTAGTTAGTTAATAAATCTCCTATTTGTCCACTACTATTTATATACCATAACTTCCGATCTTATGTCAATTTTTTCTTTTATAAAAAATAAATCAAATTTCACATTTTTAATTATATGAATAATACAGGTAAATATCATAATTATAATTTTTTTATTCAAATTATCTAATAAATTTTGTGATCTAACTACTACATTTTATTTTTAACGATGACATAATATATAATTATTTTTAATAAATATATAATATTCATAAGTAGATCTCCTATAATCGTGAATTAGAGTTTTAAACCAAATTCACTTACTTGTACTTTTTTTACTCTTTTTTAAATATCTATAGCATTTAAATGATATGTATTTGTATTATATATATATATATATATATATATATATATATATGCTAACAATTGCTAACAATACTAATTTTATATATTATATAAAACCTTTTATGATACAAATAGATAAATTATCTTATAATTCGTTAATTACATTTTTTATTTAACCAATTACCTTATTTTTCAAATAACTTATGATTAAGCTATTATGATTAAGTTTTATTGGTTTCGATACTGTTCAAACAAGTTAATGTAGATGTCTTAATAAGTAAATCAATTATATACTTTTTCTTAATACTAAAAAAATATTTTAAAATACAAGTATAATATATCAGTAATATCACCACTTGGATAATAATATAATTAATATATAATACAATAATGACAACTTAATTATTATAGTGTCAAATAGAAAAAATATAATGTTTATTACACTAACTTATTTTTTACCACTACACTTTTAAATCAATAAAATAATGCTCTCGTATATAAATTTTTTTTCAACCTACATTTATTCACTAAATTCTTTATCGTTCTCTATTAATTTCTGCTTGCCACTAAACCATCTTATAGTTGAAGTTTCATTTTCACAATTAAATTATCACTGATAATTAATTACTCAAATATTCAAAATTTTAATTTATATCCTTATTTTTTTCTCCTAATTATATATAAATCGTTAAATTTATTTTATTAGAAATTAATTCCAAAATAATTATAAAAATCTCCTAACTTTACTTCATTTACAATTTCATCCATTATATAAGTTTATTAAAAATAAATATATTTAAAATTGTAAATAAATCCTTATAATTATTTTTAATTACAATTAAATTCCCCAAAAATATTTTAAATTGTAATTAAATCCCAAATCTCTTCTTATTTGGAAATTGATCTTCAATTTATGTCAATTTTATAAAAATCTCCAAACTTTCAAAAATTTTCAATTTGCTCAATTTTAAAAAAATTGCACTTTATTACTCAAATCTTTAATTCATCAAATTGAATATTTAAAATTTGTTAATTTACTTCTATCATACTATTAATCATCTTTTTCATTTTTTACGAAAATTTTAAGTTTTAAATTACTTAATTTGACAAAAAATTGAGCTTAAACAAAATTTTATTGAAAAATACTTTTACATAGAGAAATATTTTAATTTTTACGGGAAAAGATACGATTATAATAGTTGTGGATATGAATGGCAAAGTGATATAGTATAATTAGATACACGCTTCAAATAAATTTTGGTTATATATCTCTTGGTGGCAAATTCTCGAGGGTTACAAATCTTACATATATCTATTATTCTATTTCGACAATTCAATTAATTAGCTGAAACTTCATGCTTACCTAATAATTAATATCCATAAAAATATGAAAATATCAGAAAATTTTATTTGTTATACAATATTAAATATTATAAAAATAGAATACGGTAAATAATAAATTATTTTCTGAATATATATAAAATATATTTTTATTATTTACAAATATATCCCTATATTATTAGTATTGTATGGGTTCTATAGGATAATGTAATGAATTAAGCTATATTTATGTGGATGTGCCAATATAGTATGAAATACATTCCACTTTGGGAGAGCATCCATGAATTAGTACATTGTCTCGGGTTCTTACAAGGGAGGGATGGATTTAGGGGAGGGATTATTCGATTGCATCCATGAAGTAGACTGCATCCTCGAGAACATAATTTCATTGCACATAGTCAGGTGGGCTGCCATATGCCTAAGCTTTCAAATCCCGTACAAGTGTCCAGTCTCTAGCAGTGGGTTCTCCTGCACGAACACTTGCACCTGAGCTTTCTTTTTCAATGTAGAATGAATATTTTTATCTTCTTCCTTGGAGCTGAACCAATTCCAATCAGCTCAACTAGAGCACCTGCTACGGTGCGGCAGAACCTTCCATGATATAACAACGGCTACATTCGTAACTCATAGTAGGGCTTCGTGAGACTTATAACAATCTCTGCACTCGAGACTCTGCCTTGGCTACGTCCTAGAACAAACATTTACTCTGACAGCCATGGTTAAGCATGTCGGTTCATCAATAACATTGATAGTGATGATGGTGGATATGCATAAGGAATATGACAATTTTATTTAGGACGGGAAAGCACACACCTTTCCACCATACATCAACGTACACTTACATGGAAATCCACATAAAATAAATGTAGCTCAAACCTTGCAGTGGAATATTGTACGATACTTCCTATATATTGCAAGGTGTTATTATCGAACACATAAATTATATGAAGATAATCGGATACTTGGTGGTATCTCAGATCCTTCCTTGTTCTCCATTTTAACTGTTGTTGTCGTATCACGCGAACGGTTTCTGGAGTTGCTTGATGACATGAGCGTCCACCTGGAATGCCTTGGCCAAGACATCCACGTTGATAGGCGGGTTGGAGCCGAAGACGGACTTAGAGATGGTTATGACTCCAGGGAACTGGCTGCTCAGGGCCGCGAAGGCGACCGCCTTTGTCTTGCCCACGTTCCACTGGAAGTGGATCAGCCCGATGGGGAATACAAACACATCACCGGCCTTGAGGACCTTGGTGATGAGCTTGTTGCCCAGCTGGTTTGAGGTCACGAATCCGACGTAGAGCTCCCCCTCGACCACCACGAGGATCTCAGTTGCTCGAGGGTGCGTGTGGGGTGGGTTCAGTCCATAGGGGGCAAAGTCGATGCGGACCATGGAGATGCCGAGGGTGTTGAGCCCTGGGATCTGGTCGACGTTCACGTTTGTCACATTAGACCCGTCGTTATTGTCGGTGTTCCTGGGAACGTTAAACCCTGGGAAGAAGAAATCTTCTGCTTCCACCTCTTTCGGGTCCTTGCAGAACCTTCCGTTCACAAATACTGCACGGAGATCGTGTACGGAGTAGATCAGGGCAACGCTTCATTTTAGGGTTTGCATACAAGTTGACAAAACATGTAATAGATATGCATAAATTACCAGCATGATGGGGGTCCTTGACAGCCACACATATGTCCTGAAGGGGACTGGGATCATAGGCAAAGCTGACGGTGATTGCCAAAGCAGACACGAGGATGGCTACGAGGAGCTTCATGGCTGTGGATGGGAACAATGAGCAACTTAGGGTGGGTATTTGTAGGTGAGAGGAGCGTTGACTCTGCATGCACATCCTTGACTTGGTCGGGGCTGCATGTTTCTTGCTTTCCGAGATGTTGTGTGGACTTGCTAAAGTAATTACTAAAATAATGAGTGTATGTATGGAACGCCAAGAATTGATCGAGGTGGATAAGGTATTTCATTGAGTAGGATATTGTAATGAGTTCACCAACCACCATGTCTATGTGGAAGTGAGAATATAATAATATGCAAGACATCCCAAGGTAACACTTCTTTTGTGGCTCTCCAACGTTTGACCCAACCACTTGGGTGAAATCAGGTGTGCATCATCCCTATGTAGTAGCCGCCACTGATGAACTTATATGCTGCAATCTGGTTCGATCACCCTTGAATTGGGGATTTTTCATAAGATTTATAAGTTAATCACCTTGTTTAGCCCCATCTGAAAGAACTTGGTGGTGGATCCACGCATTCTCTTCATTCATCAAGCATAATATAATATCCTGCTAAGGAGTGTCACAACTGCAGATAATCTACAACTTCATCCATTGGAGACCTTCTTCAAATAATGAGCCAATTATAAGATTATCTTATCACATGGAAAGTTGTATATGACAATGATGCAGCCAATCATTTTACTGCATATGATAATGAGGCAGCAATACCTTATTATAATTCGATGGAGAGATTTAAAACCTACTGTTGAGTGTATCGTATCACTTCCATTGGGAAAAACTGTCCACATAGAGTGCCTTCTCTAATCATATGTCTCTTTATTAAGCATACCCATAGGGATCCAATTTTAGAGAAGCTTCCTCACAAACGTTCCATGACCACCTCCTGTGTCTTGTCCTTGGTAAATAACAACTAGCCAGCATATCTCAAGCGACAAATGGCAAGGAGGAACAATTTATTTAGGAATAAGACATGGGGAAGCACACCTTCCACCTTACACGGAAATACATGTTTACACAAAATAAATGGATATAGAATAAGAGTAGCTATACCCTACCCCTACCCTAGAAGGGAAATTAGTAGGACATTAATTCCTTGCTAGGTTTATTATCACCCACACGCATACATCAAATAACGCATAATAATAATCGATCATTTTGTTTGTAAGTAAGGACACTATTTTCCATTTTATTAGCTGTTGTTGTCGTACCAGAACTGGGACTGGAGGTACTTGATGACATTGGCGTCCACCTGGAATGCCTTGGTCAAGACATTCGGGTTAATCGGCGGCTTGGACCCGAACACCGCATTGGCGATGGTTATGACACCTGGGTTCTGGCTGCTCAAGCCCGCAAAGGCAACCGCCTTCGTCTCCCCCACATTGAGCTGGAAGTGGATCAGCCCGATGGGGAACACGAACACGTCGCCAGGCTTGAGGACCTTGGTGATGAGCTTGTTGCCTAGCTGGTTTGAGGTCACGAATCCGACGTAGAGCTCTCCCTCTACCACCACGAGGATCTCAGTGCCGCGAGGGTGCGTGTGAGGTGGGTTCAGCCCGTAGGGGGCAAAGTCTATGCGGGCCAGGGAGATGCCAAGGGTGTTGAGCCCTGGGATCTGTTCGACCGTGACGGCGGTCACCGTGGACCCGAGCTTATTGTTGGTATCGCGGGGAACGTTAAGCCCTTGGAAGAGGAAATCATCGGCAATGATGTCGTTCGGATCCTTGCAGAACTTTCCATTTACAAACACTGCATTGAGATCATATACATGTATATATATATGAGGAAATTAGGGCAACATTTCTTTGCAAGTTTAAAGTGCACGGAAGACACACGCTCTATGCTCATAAACTTGTTATATGCATGTAGATTTACCAGCACTTTTGGTATCATTGATAGCCACACAGACGTCCTGAAGGGGACTGGGGTCATAGGCCAAGCTGCTGGAGAGTGCCAAAGCAGACACAAGGATGGCTACGAGGAGCTTCATGGTGAAGTAGGGACTGCCACTTCGGAGCGGTTAACTCGCAGATGCCTTTGAGTTTGAGAGTAGGTGCTTTTTGGGATACGAAGCTTAAGCAATCTATAATGGGTATTTATAGAGGAAGAGCTAGCTTTGACTCGGCCTGCGCACCCTTTACTTGTTCATGATGTACATCCTTTACCTGGTCATGAACGACAATTCGGTTAAGCATTGAGGGGTTGGTTGTTTCTTGCGATTTCTTGCAATCTTGTCTTTGTCTTGCCATTATCGGAACCATTCCTAGATGTCAGTGTTAAAAGAATTACTAAAATAAAATAAAGAGTTGTTATAGACTTTATCAAGCATTGATCAACCACCGTGTGTCTGTGGAACTGTGCATGAAGAACTATTCTGTAGCTGGCTCTTTCTAACATCTGATCCAACTACTTGCTAGACAAGGTCAATGATCTCTATCATCATCTTGGTCGCACATGATTTACCATCATCCATCCATTCATTCACCACTTCCATGCAAAATATATTGAGGGCACTGTAAGTTCTATGATGACGGCATTTGACAAAACATCAACATGGACGTCTTTAATTCGTGCTGCGAAGTATATGTATATGCTAATACTACATCAAAACCCTAATCAATCCACGCAGTCGGGGACCAGACATCTCGATATAAATCCCTGTCTTTTCTTCTGCATTTCGGCAAGACAAGACAAAAAATATAGTTATTGATTCAGGTAATGGAATGCTATAAACGGGTTCGGGTTTGAGTTTGACCGGTTCACAAACTCACACGATTGGAGTGGAGGAGCTCAGCAGGAATCATGTAGAGGTCTTCGTCGACTGCTTTGGGGGCTTTGACCTTAGCGGGGCACGAGGGCGGGGGTTAGATAACACGACGTCGTCACGGCGGAGCTTACCAGTGGGAGCCGCCTGCCGTTGCATCACGTGGCGGTGCCTGGTTGGTGGTTGGGTCACGTCGCAAATTCTGCCCGCCTTCCTCTGCTCCTTGACATGCGGATCATGCTTTTTTGGAATGTATTGGGAGCTAAATCTGCTGTCTAATATATTTTTTTCAGGGATATTTGGAGGAACCTGCTAGATCGCAGCCAATTTACGAAGTGCTTGGGGACTCAATAGCATGGGGTGGATGCACTATAATATACTTACTAGGGCAGCAGCTGCACTTTGAGCTATTCTATTTCTCGTACCAGATACTCAATTTTGCAGAAGTTGAAGCAGCTTCAATGACACACAAGTCTCCTCATACATCCCCAGTAAAAAGAATCTTTGAGGCCTTATGCATTGAATTCCCCATGTCCGTTGTTTTTGGTGAATGGTTTCTATTCTTCTGGTCGGTTGCTTATAATTTGTGCGCGAGGTTCTGTAAGTCTCATGGCCACGGTTGTTCAAAGGGTTGGGAGGTGCTGCTGGAAAATATGAAGAAAGCTAGGAGGTTGAATAATTATGTATTCTCAATGCTGAAAGCGCGGTTCCCTCATGATAAGGTGGCTTGCTCTATTAAGTAAAGCGGCGCCCTTGTTGGATTTGGAACTCATACAAAAGGTTTACCGCAGATTATTGTTGATTTGGGTTTCGTACTCAGACAAGAAATTTACCACATATGCTATCTGCAATTAGGTTTAGCGATTGTTTTTCTTCCATTCCCTTGCTGTGAATTGTTTATGTTGGTTTATTTGCAGATGATAGGAACACACCAACGATTAATCAGAAGCGGTTGAAGATAAAGACAAGAACTTGTGCCTAAAGATTGTAAACGTTTATCTTCAATTTCTCAGGTACAATTTCATTACTTGCCTGCAGTATGAACTTCCACCACTTTATGCTTGATATGTCCATATATTATCACAGAATATAGGACTTGAAGTCATCTGTAGCATTATCATATGTTGCTACAGATATTGCTAAAAATTCTACCTCGGTAGGACTTTCCATATATCTGCTTACCAAAAATATAGATTATGTCAGATGCACTATAGGAATTTCCACTGAATTGCATTCTTCCATTCTAAATTTGATTAAAAGATTTTTAGCATATCTTGAATGACAAATGAAAATACCTTATTGACTTTGTCCTATTTCCACAACCAGAACATTTCAAACTCTTCTTGCATTGGAGTTTTTAAATCCATAAGCATTTGATCATTATCACTGGTGAACAATAAGTCATCAACATATAGACTAACTATTATCACCGACAATCCTTAAGTCGTTTCACAAACAAAGTATGTTCATAAGTACACTTTTGAAATTTTATTTTAACAAAGTAACTATACCAAGCTATCGAAGTTTGCTTCAAATCATACAAGGTCTTTTTCAGCTAATACACTTTCTCTTCTTCACCCCTTTTTATAAAACCATAAGGTTGATAAACATAAACATGCTCAGTCAGCTTATCATGTAAAATTGCACTCTTCACGTCCATCTGCAACACAATTCAGCAATTAAGCCCTGAGAAGAAGTGTTAAAGGAAGGGGACTAATATGGCAGTCCATCTGGCTATATGCAAGGAAATTATGTTCTCTAGGATGCAGACTACTTCATGGATGCAATGGAATAATCCCTCCCCTAAATCCATCCATCCCTTGTAAGAACCCTCAACAATGTACTAATTCATGGATGCCTTCCATGAACTTGACCTACAATGAGGTCCGGCGTGGCAACTATATATTCGCTAGGGCCGGCAGAGCTGATCATGGATAATTGATTTCATCCAACTAGGCCAAACCGGGCTTCTGTCAAATTGGAATGTCTTTCATACTATATTGGCACTTCCACAGAAATATGGTGGTTGCTAAATTCATTACATTATCCTACGGAATCCAACCATTAATTAGATAATACTCATCCTAGCCTTTGTCAATTGGCATTTCTGCATAATTAATAAAGCCGTTGATTTCATTATTATACACGAAAGAATTTTCATACAATGAAAGTCTTTAGATCTAGTGATTCAACCGGGATGATGGTTGGATTCATCATAATCCATCTGACTTCTAAACTTGCACATGCTAGTAGACATTTACTTTTCCATTTTTCATGTGTTCTGCCTAAGATGCCATTATTCCTCATCCAATGTACTCTTTATATTAGTAATTCCTTTAGCAAGGCCACATGACATCTGGGAAAGCAAGAAACATGCAACCCCTTCTAAACTACTGTAAAACGACTAAGTGAAGGATGTTCATGCAGAGTCAATGCTCTTCTCCTATAAATAGCCACAAGAACCTCCTCAATTTTCACGTACAAAGCACTCCCATATACATTCCACGACCTAACTGTTGTAAAGAAGGCGTAGTAGCTAGTAGCACCATGAAGCTCCTCGTTGCAATTGCAATCCTGGTGTCTGCTTTGGCAATCTCCAGCAGCTTTGCCTATGATCCAAGTCCCCTTCAGGACATATGTGTGGCTGTCAATAACCCCAAAAATGCTGGTATTTTAATTATAAGTTTTGTCAACTTGTCTGTCCATGTACTATGCTTTCACTTGTATGCAATCCCTAAAAATGAAACCATCTCCATGCAGTGTTTGTGAACGGAAGGTTCTGCAAGGACCCGAAATTGGTGGAGGCAAATGATTTCTTCTTCCCAGGGCTTAACGTTCCCAGGAACACCACCAATAAGGACGGGTCTAATGTGACAGCTGTGAACGTCGACCAGATCCCAGGGCTCAACACCCTCGGCATCTCCCTGGTCCGCGTCGACTATGCCCCCAATGGCCTGAACCCACCCCACACCCACCCTCGAGCCACTGAGATCCTCGTGGTGGTTGAGGGGGAGCTCCACGTAGGATTCGTGACGTCAAACCAGCTGGGCAACAAGCTCATCACCAAGGTCCTCAAGGCCGGTGACGTGTTCGTATTCCCCATCGGGTTGATCCACTTCCAGTGGAACGTGGGCAAGACAAAGGCGGTCGCCTTCGCGGCCCTGAGCAGCCAGTTCCCTGGAGTCATAACCATCTCTAAGTCCGTCTTCGGCTCCAACCCGCCCATCAACGTGAATGTCTTGGCCAAGGCTTTCCAGGTGGACGCTAATGTCATCGAGAAACTCCAGAAACCGTTCGCTTAGTGATACGACAACATCAGTTAAAATGGAGAACGAGGAAGGATCTGTGATACCGCAAACTATTCCATTATCTTATATATTACGTACCCTAGAAATGACGGATAACAATAAGACCTTGCAATATATAGGAAGTTTTGTACAAATTTCCACTGCAAGGTTTGAGCTAAACATTTATTTTATGTAGATTTCTATGTAAGTGTATGTTGGTGTATGGTGGAAAGGTGCGTGCTTTTCCATCCTAAATAAAATTGTCCTATTCCCTTCATCAACACTATCAGATATATATATACACACACACGACAGCCACAGCGAATGGATGCCAATATCACACAGTACTGGTAACTGGGAATTGCTGCCATTGATGAACCTTCTTGATTGATATATGATAGTGCCCTCCTCCAGTTGAATCCAGACAATGCTTCATGATGATCAATAACTCAAAATGAACAACATATAACCTGCATGTTAGGCTCGGGCATGTCCTAGGTCGTGGTCTCCAAATGATCCGAGTTATGGTGCTGATGCTGAATGGAGAGAGTGTGTTCTAATGTCAAGGATGGTTCCACTTAAATGAGTTTTCAGGTTAAAGGGTCATCGGCACCCCTCCCCTCAATCAATTCTTCCCTTGTAAGAGCCCTCACCATTAATGGTTCCCAGATCCCACATCCTAATCCAACTAGCCAAGTGGTTGGGTTAAAGGGTGGAGAGCCACAGAAGAACTGTTGCTTTTCACTGTCTTCCATATTATATTCGCACTTCCACAGAAACATTAAACATGGCGGTTGCTTAATACATTACATTATCCTACGGATCCAACCATTAATGGGAAATCGTCACGCGTTATTAAGCAAGATTCAATCAGAAATCGTCACGTAATTTCTTAAGTTGCATGATGTTTGCCTAAGCATCCACCCTCTATAGCCATCAATAAATCAAAATGAGCCGCTGATCACCTTCAATGTGATGCCATTGGTAGGATCCACGCAGTGCCCAATATTGGAAACTCTCCCTTATCGTGTCTTTGTGATACAGCTTATTTATATTTACATGCAGAAGAGTTCTCTGGATTTTCCAACGTCTCGTAGCCCATTAGCATTAGCATCCATCCAGTGTGTATCCCTTTCAAGCACCTTTCTGAGGCAGTGTTTCAAAGGCAGACACAGTGTTTTCGAACTTGATCCGATGGAGAGGGGCGCCGCTTTGCTTAATGGCGCAAGCCACCTTATCCTCGAGAGGACACCGCGCTTTCAGCATTGAGAATACATGATTATTCAACCTCCTAGCTTTCTTCATAGCTTCCAGCAGCACCTCCCAGCCCTTTGAACAATAGTGGCCATGAGACTTACAGAACCGCGCGCACAAATTATAAGCAACAAACCAGAAGAATAGAAACCATTCACCAAAAACAACAGACATGGGGAATTCAATGCATAAGGCCTCAAAGATTCTTTTTACCTGGGATGTATGAGGAGACTTGTGTGTCATTGAAGCTGCCTCAACTTCTGCAACATTGAGTACCTGATACGAGAAATCGAATAGCTCAAAGTGCAGCTGCTGCCCTAGTAAGTATATTATAGTGCATCCACCCCACGCTATTGAATCCCCAAGCACTTCGTAGCTTGGCTGCGATCTAGCAGATTCCTCCAAATATCCCTGAAAAAAAATATTAGACAGCAGATTTATTTGGATAAAAAAATAGCAAATCCTCATGAATTTAGCATTGCCAGGAACAGCTGGAAAGATCAATTTCCTGTATCACAAATCTGAAGTTTACAAGAACATCGGCCAGAAATGATATGATTTCCACAAGAATAGAGATTGTATCATCCAATCCATTTACCTCAGACAAATAATGACATTAAAAAAGGAACTACATACCACTTGAAGGCCGCTGTAGATACGATAAAAGTCCCTTGAGGTCGTAATATCAACAAAACCAGTTTTGGGCGCACCACTCCATTTACTGCAATATTTATCAAGTGCAGCACTGGTAAAAGCAAGGGCATACTCCAGAACACTGCCTGTGTTGATGTTAGCCTTATAAAGTAAATCTGCGGCACAGGGTTAAGTAGTTGAATAAGAACGTTGCAGTAATCATACAGCCTAAAAATAGCTTAATGAAACATTTGTGTGGAATGGAATATAATCAGTCAGGAGAATGTAAACTAGGGAGCATCAAGCTTTTTATAATGATAATTCACTTAAGATTTTCCACCATCAGTAGTCAAACATAAGTGATCAACGGGCTTGAAACAATGAAGAGAAAAACTAGGAATAACAGGAAATAGGATGAACATAGAAAAGAAATGTCGTCAAACAATTAGTCATACTTAAAAATGAAAGAAACAAGCATCCAACCTGCAGCTTCAGCCTGTTTTGCCATGGTCTGGAAGGAAGCAGGATTTGGAGATCCTGGGTTGGAAATGATAGCAGCAGTTGCTGACCTAAAGAGGTTGACTATGGGGCTCACACCTCCTTCTTGGGATTGCAATATTTGACCATCTACTCCTGGAACCAGACCGAGCCAAGGAGCCGTTTGCATAAAATGTGCAGTATCTACTTCTCTCTATTTAGCATTGTAAACAATAATCAAGAACAAGAAAATGAGCAATAAGATGATAAACACATTAGAAAGGGATTATTAGCAATATTTTCCATACCAGTACAATATCCAGGAGCCCTATCCAATATAAGACACTCCCGATCTCCTTTATCCCAGAGAGGACCTCAGCTTTGAGTTCAGATTTATTCCCCCAATTAAGCTGTTCATTGATGAGCCTCACACAGCCTATTTGAGAGGAACGCAATAAAGATTAGAAGATACGTATTGATCAGGAAAATGCTATACAGTTATCATTATGGTTAACTATGTTTATGCTCCTGGACCAGAAATAACATGGGATACCCATGAAGTTCAAATTTTGCTAACTTATGTGGCTTATGCTCAAGGGTGTGCTAGAGAGAGAGACCATAGTTAAAACTAATTAGTACCACGAACCTGCTACACCCCCATCAAAAGGAAGTAATCCAATAGATTTTGGCAAAGCTTCCTGTAACCCGCTAATCATCGGTTCCAAGGTCGTTACCTAAAGTGCAAAGCAAAATGACTAATAAGTTTGAATCATGATAACACAAATAAGAAAAATGCTTTGGCAGGGATGTATTCAGAAAATGGTAGATAAACTAAGTAGAGATGGAACCACTACCTTGTTTGATATATGATCCAGTAGTGCCCGAATAAGCCAAGGCAATGATCTTTGTCCTAAAAGTTTCACGATAGCAAACATGTGTGGAATTCCAAAAAAACCACTATATAGTCGAGCAAAACTTTGATGGGCAGAATTCAGATCCTATGATAAGGAAAAAAAGGAAAGTTTTAAGGGCATTTATCAACATGATTAACAAAATGGGTAAAGATAAGCATCGATTCACATGAAAATTTTCCAAAGGTCATGGACAAAATATAAAGAGCTTGCTTACTTGAGATCCACAATAGAAATTAGGCTTGGCATATGGAACTGACGGCTTTTGGACTGGGGCAAGAGGCATTTTTGATGATCGTACAAACCTCTGAGTCGTGTTGCAAAGAATGAAATTGGGCAAGAAGTCGTTTTGCATCTCTGACCAAATCTGACAAACAAATCAAGTGGTTTGTTAATGTATAAATGATTACCAACAAACTGTTAAATGTATGAAGACCCTATCTTCATGTAAAGTATATGAAGTCCATTGAGTCTTCCAAACCTGAGACGCGAGTCGACTCGAGTACGAAACCAGTGAAATGTTCTCTAACATCTCATTCATCATCAAACTGAAAGAATCTATCGAAAGCTCTTTCGATAACAATTCATGTGTGTGCTTTAATATCTCCACAAGTTTTTCCAGTTCCTGCAAGTAAAGTATTGTAAGATCTAGGCCTCTTACGACTGCAAAACAATTTACTGAAACCAAGATAAGTCAAGGTAAGTGTACTTACTACTGCTGCACATAAATCTTGAGATTCAAAGCGATCAAATAGAAACTCAAGATTTTCCCTGAAAACTTTGTTCATCCGCTCAGATATCAGACTTCTCAAGTCAACTGTCCTTCCAAGCAACTGCCAGCCCAACCAATAAAAACAGAGATAACAAGGGAGGGATTACTCAAAGTGAGCTAACAAGATAAAAATGAACTTAATGCAAGTTAATATTTGGATACTAGTATTTAAACCATAGTTTCACCTTCACTCTTGTCATCTTTAAAAGTGCAGTGAATCTCATGGGTAGGACCGAAAATTTCTCTCCATTGTCAAGAGCAAAAAGGAATGATGGATCAAGAAGTTCACTGCATAATTTGGCAATGGACAAGTATTGATAAATGATAACTACATGATGGTAAGAGATCATCATTGAAACCAAATGAATGAGTGAAACATACTTTGCAGCCCAGCTCTTGTAGTATGTGAAGGCAATATCACACAACCTTGAAACGAAGATATCAAAGCAATGATCCACCTGAACAAAAAGACTTCTTTAATATAGAGTTACAACATGCATCAGATTTAACAAGGTGAAGTTGTGGTACCTCGGCCTCAATTTCATCATATAGGAATCTTTGTTTTAAAACGGTCAATGCTTGCTGGGCTGAATCATTGTAGATATCAAAAGGAATGAGAATGCTCTCAAGGAGTCCCGCATTAGGCGACTCAAGAATCTGGTCTATGAGCATCCAAGGAAGAGAACATTCTACTGGGAACTGCAAACCAGGAACAGAATCATTTGCTTGGTTTCAGAAAACAAGCAACTGCTGAATCTGAGAAGCGCAGCTAATTATTGTGGCTTTAGATACATGTTCACATGTTAGTTTGAGTCTGCAGAGTGTAGAGGTATTCAAAATCAACAATCAGTTTTACCTGAATAACACGTGAAGATTCCAGATAAAATTCTCTGAACCACAGAAAGCCGAGATCTGTAAGATTTCCCAGTGTTTCTGTAGTATGTAGGCATCAAAAGAAATTTATCTGTTACTACATAACAGTTGTAGTGAAACAGAGACAACTGAATGACATCAGGAAAACAAGAAAAAATTAAGATCCTTTTGGTATGTTTGCATCTTAAAGAGAAAAGACAAAATGATCAATGCATTTAATATCACCCAAGGCTAGTTTAGGAGCCCGCCTGTATAGTCCATTATGTGCAGGAAAAAGCTAAGTTTGTAAAAGAATGTCTCCAACTGTTTCATATCGTTCATAGGAATCTCAGATCCACTGTTTCCAAAGAGCCCGCCTGGCTTCCGAAGATTACCGCCAGACACAACCTCATATATAAGAAACTGCAAACAGTGGACCTGCAAATATGTGTTTCCAAGGGCATCAACACAGTGCAGAATGGGAAAAAGCAAGCTGATGAGACCAAAATGATATGTTAGAAATTAAGATATGCCGTCCAAGATTTTCAAAATGTTGCTCCAGTTTTCCATTTTATCATATTAACTGCTCAGAAGTTTCCAATTCATACCAAAACCAAATGTACTTTCTAAAGCAGATGCAAAAGGTAGAACGCAAGAACCTGAGCAGCGGTTGGTGCAACTGGTCTGGGCTGAAAGAAAGTTGCTCTGCTTTCTTCACCTCCAGACTGTAGAGATTGTAACTCTGAGTCAGGCTTACTAGTATTTGCCATCCAATCTGCCGAAAGAGTCCTCATATCTGAAAGGATCCTGCAAAAATAAATATACAAATGAACGCAATTTCAACCTACGCATTTTTGGAGAGAATGTTAATCCATTATTCAAACAAGGCCTAAAGTTGAGAAAAACTTTGAAGGTTGAAAAATATAGAAGAGTTGTAATCTCAACCTTGAGAGGTCTTTTTTCTTCCGAAATGTTGTTTTCAACATGGCTGCTAACGTGTTTTGGATGAAATCTTGGACTTCAGCATGAATTGTTTCCCATAAGGCATCAGCTATCAATGTATCCCATCGTTGCATCATAGAACCAACACTCTTTATGTAGCTAACAAGCTCAACAAGTGCTTTTCTTTCCTCTGTGCTATAATTATAGCGAACTACCTGCAATGGAATTCTTTTACCATGACAATATTGTGTATATTGTTTTCCTATAGCATTACCATGAAGACATAGTGTCAAATTGGATCCTTGATTATCCACTCAAAGAGTATCCTGGACTTGAAAATGGGAATCTAATGTTCCATAGCCTATGGAGCAATAACTAGTGAGAAACATTTATGATGAAAAGCATTTACTTAGATCGAGGAAATGTGTCCCTTCCCCTTGACCAAAGGTCTCGAGTTTGAGACACTAGGAAACCTTACATGAGCGAACAATTCACTCACAAGCAAATATCTCACATTCAATCAACTCATTTTCAAAATATGGGCCTGAAAAATAAATTTGAAACTGGCACAATTTGCACCATAAGTACACATCCTTCGGCATTTTATTCAAGAAAGATCTCCTGGGCAAGCAACCAGTTGCCAAAAAGCACGTTAAATAGTGTCAAACTTAAGCTATGTGTAGAATACCTTTTCATAGTCAGAAAAAGAGGTAGGAGATTCACTGGTTTCCAGTGGGGGGAATTCTTTGCAAGGACGAGAAAACTTCCATGCACATTGCTCCCAAACATGTGAAGTCCATCTGCTCAAAAGTTGAAGCCCTTCAACCACCATATCATAGACACAACCCTTGATCTCTTTGCACCACTCAACATCAGCCCCTTCAGTTGACTTCAACAGCAAAAGCTGCACCATGGAGATAAGTCAAATTAACATTATACAATGTCATAAACGTAAAGGGAGAAAAGCAATTCATGTGTTCAGAAGGGAACCTGATTGACAGCTGAAGCAAATCTAATTGAGAAATCATCATGCTCAACTCTAATTGCTCCAATGTGATTAATTATCAGATAATGACGCTGGTAAGTAAACGGTGTTAAGGAAACTGGGTAGGTTTTCACCAATCAAGCCAAAAGAAAAAAGTGGGTTTCATTTGATACTGTCAGCAACAGAGAGCATTACATATTTGTATCCTCAGGGAAGTTTAAAGGATATTCTAGGGCCTCCCTTGGAGGAAGCTCATGAGGTGCTGGGAGAGTCAAGAGTCGATTTTGACTAGAAAACTTTGGAAAATAAGATGATAATTCCTTCAATATTGCTGCTGGAGAAAGATGGAGATCAGGGAAAGCTGGAATTACAGGATCATTCTGCCAAATAAATAATGAAAATCATATGAAAAATAGTATGGCAGTAAATCTAACAAATGGGAAGGAAAACTTCAGAAAGTGACTACGTAAGTAGCAATAAAATTCGTACCTTAAATATATTTATTAGTCTGTTGATTTTCACTCTCTTGTAAAGAGACTCGCTATCCTTCTCAGATGAGGTTGCGAACACAACAAGGATGGGCAAAACACGTAGGAGAATATGCCTCTCTTGGAAAAGGAGAGCAAAGTCTAGCTCCAATGACTCAACCGCAAAAACAATGAGCACTTGAAGGATATCTTCAACACTATCTTAAGTCAAGGACCTCAAAAACAACGCCGTCTTTATTATCATTTTTATATGGAAGAAAGATTAACCCATGAAGAAGATAATGGGATAAACAAATACACAAAATTATCGTAAAAGTGCACGAGGACGGATACTTGTTCACACGAAACATCTCGACGTGCAAATTCAATAAGATAGCCCACCTAGTGCTGAGGAAAATCTGCATATATTAAATTGGTGAAAAATGGAAGCTTCTAATTTTGGTGAAAAGGGTAAAGAAAATTTTCTGCCATCCAATTATCTATCAAAATAATAATAGGCAACCTGCAAATCATCCAGTTCCTCTCTCAGTGAATCAATATCCTGCCACTGGACACTGACTTGTGTAAATGTTCTGTAAAGACAACATAAATGGAATAGGAAGACATTAAACTAGATTCGTAAAAGGTCAATTACATTTCATAAGATTTAGTGGTTAAACAACAGAACTAAAAACAAATGAAATCATCTCGTAACAACCACAAAATACCAAGCTCCTGTACCTTTTGTACCAGGAAAAATCATTTGGGATGCTTGCTTTTGCATTTTTTAGATGATCGAGTTGTACGAGAACATCGAGTAGTTTTAGCATGGACCTGTTATAAGTCCAAGTGAGACAAGACGAGGTTATGCACCTCCCATGTTAATTATGACGAAGAGTGCAATATCAAAAGACCAAATAATACAATGATCAAGGAAAATTGTCAACATCCACAAGCAACTTTCACAAACTCAAATATTTCCAACATTCCGAACGATGTAAAATAACCCCAACAGTGGCATGACCTCAAAAATATACAAGAAGAAAAAGAAATCCAAAAGAGAAGACACAACTGAAGACACAAGTAAGAGAAGAAGACAAGAGTATAGATTTAGACCATAGATGAGTAATTGTGGGGCCATTGATGCGCCTTTCTGGCCTTGAAAACCGCTGCATATCAGCTGCAAGCTGCATTTTGATTTGAAATCAGTGCATGAGTGAATAAATAGATAGTTATACAAAGTCAAGAAAAGCGGAAGATAAGCTGGAGGTTCCTACTTTTGAAGAGGCAGATGATTGCCACCGCTGGATTTCTCGTAGCCTACTCATTTCGAGGTCCAGAACTTGGTAGGTTTCGAGATATAAATCAGCTTGACTGTGCTTCATCGAATCAGGAAGCTGAATACCACAGCCTCATTTTATTAGCTATAACAGAAAAAGGAAATAAATTTAATAACATATACTAATAATGACTGCTCACATGCCTGTGGTAGAGCTTTCACACAACTGCGATACGTGTAGATAATCGATGACATCTCCTTCCCCTCCTGAATAAGTGTATTCTACAAAATTTTGGTAGAAGATATGACTTTCAGATTTCATCATACATGCTCTGATTCATATCCATACATCCTCATTCCTCTTGTCAATGAAAAGAGTATGATAATGACAAAGCTTGGGGCAGATTTAAATAAACAATTGATTGGAAATAAAAGCTTATATGAGCAGGATACTATTGAATTTTGGAGGAGAATTCCAACTAACCAGCTGATTGAGAGCTTTAGTGTCCTCCGAGAGAGACAATCTGTATGCAGAAACATCGCTGTATTCTGCAAAGGCAATGACAATCCAATACAAATTGAGAACCAACTATTATCAATTGTCAATTAAAAGCAACAAAGAAAGGAAAGACTTCAATAACGAAAATATTGTAGAGTCATAAAGTTTTTTTTCCATTTCTTGAACCAACCAACTTATCCAATTTCCAGCAACGATGTAGTTCAAGACAGCATAAACTATGTCAACTACAAGAACTTGCCCGTAGGAACGTAAGAAAAATGTGGGATCAATTGCATACCAATGGGACTAGAGGTTGCGCCAGCTTCAGATGAAACCCAAACAGCCGTGCCCTGAATCTCGGGTTGATCATCCTTTATCACGGAGAAGTCAAAATCGACCGCATTCAGTAATTCATCCCCACAAAATAGCCAAAAGGCATAATAAGGAGCTGTCAGTTACCTCAAGAGAGAATGTCGACAGAGCCGCCATGGCCTCTTCAATGGGAACCGCCATTAATCACCCACCGAGCTCTCTCTCTCTCTCTCTAATCTCTTCAACCTACGCGAACACGCAAGATCCAGGAGCAAGGGTGAGGTGTAAATGCGACAGAATTCACGCATCTAGCATCAGAGAAGCTTGGGTTATGCAAGTTCTTTTCTTAGTATCAGCAGACGATCTGCTGTTGTAGTAGCTGTTGTGATGCTGAAAGTTGCCTCTTGTTTATTCCTTCTTCGTTGAAAGTGGGAGGAGAAAGCTGCGACTGTGAGCGAGTCTAACTCGGTGCTGTGGTCTGAATAAGAAATGAGTGAGTCAACCCGGTTAGCACTAAAATTACGCATTTAGCCATATAACTTCAACTTTATCACACTCTTGTCTTGATCGTTCACAAAACGATCCCTAAACTTTTTGCCTCCAGCAAAAAGAATGGGGCCCTTGTATTTTCAGTGGACAAAAGGGCAAGATTTCGAGGCATATAGCAATAATACCATTTTTTTCTCCTACTACCCAAATCCCAAAATAGAGGGAGCATCGATCAATTTTTTTCTTGGCCCCCCAACTTATATTTCTGTATAGTTCAACCCCTAAAAATGTTTCTAATTTTTACCAAGCCCATCCAGGCATTCTGCTTTAGTGGCCGCCCACGTCAGTTACTTAGAAAAGGAGCAAACGGTCAGGTAGAATGAATGACACTAAAATTAATTACTTAAAATATATTATAAATTAAGTTTTAAGTAAATTTGACATGAGTTATACTTTTATGTAAGTATGAATTGAATATTTATTGTATTAAATGTACAAAATCGAAATAACTAATTATTGATTATATATTTAATAATTTATTATCTTGTTCAATATTTTATAAATCATCCATATTTTTCTCTACAATATATTTTCCTTTGCTTTGCTTGGCTTTCAAGTCCTTCTAAGCAAAATCATCCCTAGAAAAAGCATGAGAACATCTTCATCATTTGCTTGGTTTCCAAGCACTAAAGCACAAGTTATGCCTTTCTTCATTAAACCCAATTGGGTATTTAGAATTTGAATTACCCACGTCTATTATTATCGTACATATAATCACAGGCTACTCGTGTAATTATCGTACGTAAGTTGTCCTTAAATATGCACTAAATGGCATAAATTAACCTCAGAAGTAGGCATGCAAAAAAGGGGGGAAAAAGCATCATGTTTGTTGGGAGAGGTTGGAATCAAGGGCTATGATGGTGCTGAGGTTCATCGGGTGCATGTACTCCTCCGACCCCATCATCATCTGCTGCACGATGATCCGGCAAGCCTTCTCCGACGGGTGGAACGGGTCCCAGAACGCGTACAGATCTCTATCCATGCACAGATTCGAAGCTACCGTGCAAAGCCCTAGACCATTATACGGCCCTTGTCCACAGCACGCCACTTTCGATGTAACAAAGCCTGACGTTGAACAGGAAAAAACAGGTGGCAGGTTGTAGGAAAATTCTTGCTTTGGGATATATATATAATATTTTTCTTTTGTGTAAGATTAAGAGTGTGCGTAGTGTAGGGGTGTATGTACCGAATGCTCGAGGGTTGTTGATGAAGTTGTTGTTCATGAGACGAATGTTGGCGGCGATGAAGACGTCCCTGCGGTACATGGTGTTGAGCTCCCTTAGCATCTGGAGGAGCTGCGGGTCGTAGAGCGCCGCCGCCTGCTGGAGTTCCGCCGAGCACTGGCCGTTTCTGCCGCCTCTTTGGGCCAGCTCCGCCGGGACGCAGCCCATCGGCCCTGCACCCGTCACTAGCACCCTCCTAGCCCCGAAATCATACAGCCTCTGCACATATCTCATTATCAAAAAAATTGCATCACCTTGAACCATAAATAATCCCCATAAGATGATGGTGATGGAAGCACTGGTCCATAGTTACCATGAGGAGCTTTCGGTACTCGAAGATGAGGAGCCTGACGTAGTCCGGGAGGGCGTACTGGCGTGAACGGGCCGAGAAAGGGACCAAGTAGTAGTTGTTGACGAAGTCGTTGCCGCCGACGGTGATCAGGAAGAGTGCCTGGTTCACCAGCCGCCTGGTCCGGTCAGGTCCGATCAGGGCGCTCACCCGCTGCTGGTACTCCTGGAAGAACTCGTACTGCCTGTACATCCTTATGATGTTCACCTGCAACACGTATCAATTTCATTTTTCTGGGGAAAAAAATGATGATAGCAATTTGAGTCGATGAATCTTAGTGTTAATACACTAAAAAATTGTATGAACTTACAAATTGAACGCCAGTATCGTTGAGAATGCCTATGCCGGCGGAGGCGAAGTTGGCGCCCACCAGCAGCCTCAACCCCCGGAGCTCCGGGCTAAGGTACGGCAGCGTCGGCTCGGCCCCCAGACTCTGACCTGAACCCATCATAACTCGATCAAGTCATTATTAATTTATAAGCAATGCTCAATAACTGTGCTATTACTATATAGTTTATATGGAAAATGATCGAGGATGGCATGGACCCAATTAACTGATGAAGTCTGGGATATTAAAGCCGTTGGAGAACCGGCCGGTGGGGCTGTGGGTGGGGTAGTCAAGCCCATAGGGCGGCATGTCAGCCCGAGCCGTGGTGGCTAGGTAGTTGTTATTGCCGTTGTCGACCAGCGAATCACCAAAGACGAAGAAGGCTCGGGCTGCATCAACGGGGAGAAATCCCGTATCATCGATTGCATTGGCTAGGCAAAGAACTACCACCAACAACCTCGTTCCTGTGAAGCAATTAGAGGTGGCCATTGGGGAGTCAGTCAAGATAGCGACCTCAGTACTCGATTCTTCTGGGTTTGAGATGTGAAGCCAGGCCATGAAAGAGATGGAATTTATACTGAAAAAACGGGCGTGACAGGAAATACTGCCAGAACAAAAGGCAGAGACTACAGTTCGCTGCCAAATAGGCCATCAATAAATGCAATATTAACTGATAAAGGGAAAGAAAAGACAACTTTTTTAAAAGTTCTGGGTCGTCTCCCTCCCCATTTGCAGTAGAGAGGTGGCTCAGGTGAGTTCTAAGGTGGCCTCTGTGACTGACGTAAATGGGCCAGTAGCTAGCCAAAGAGTCACGGGCTAGCCAGCTAGCTTGCTAAAACGGAAGGCAGAAGGCCTAACATTGACAAAGCGGATACCCTACAATATGTCTCGTTCGTTCTCTGTTGCTTGCCTCATCTCCGAGAAATTGCACTTGGACTATTATAGCTCGAGTATGGATCTTAGGATTGTTAATCAATGGATATTTGCTGCCATTTCTATGGTAATTAGAGAAACAGAGGTGGGGGGAAGAAAGCAGCTGTAACTCAATGTGTTGCTTTTAGAGTTGGTCAGACATCATGGCTTACGGTTTCAACTAACACTCTTCTTTTTCACGGCGCCACATTCAATTCAGCCATAGCTTTTTTCTTCTCTGAGTCGTCTTGTAACTTTGGGTCTATTAATGTGTCCCCTCTGCTCAACTACTCATGATGGTCATGCATGTCAACATAACACAAAGATGAGATGGTTCCATGCGTACATTCCAGCAACTAGCCAATTTCAGAGCTGTACATCCAAGTCATTCTTGCATGCGCTACACGTTGAAGGAGAATCGTAATATCATATCATGGAGTAGTATATCACTCTCATCCTCTGGAGGTTTCAACATTCTTATATCCATTTATTTCCTAGCAAAAAAAGTGAGCAAGAACGCCAAATTCTTCAATGGGTCTGATTAAGAAGACCCATTAACTGCAGAAGCGCCTAACAGCAAGAGGATACAATGGATTACGGGGATGACTCATTTTTTTATGTAGAGCTTGAAGAATCACCGACGGTAAATTATGAAACGACGACGACCTACGAAGACAGATAGCACAACTCAGAAAAACTAAATATCCTAAACAAATACTTCGACAGGTAAATAGGTGATGATCTCGGTGGATCAGGTCATAAAGTCCAGTTCCATGATGGTGCTGAGGTTCATCGGGTGCATGTACTTGGAGTCGCCGGACACGATCTGCTGGACGATGATGCGGTTGGCCCTCTCCGAGGGGTGGAATGGGTCCCAGAAGGCGTAGACGTCCCTGTTCGGGCACAAGTTCGACAGCACCGTGCACAGCCCTATCCCGTTGTAGGGTCCTTGTCCGCAGCAAGCCACCTTGGACGTAACAAAACCTGACCAACACCACCATCACCAGTCTTAGAGAAGTTCAAGGTTACGTCGGGGGCATCTCTATCTTTTTTCTCAGCCATTGAAGCAGAGGATATAATGCATTTTATATACTACCTCGGAGTTATACGAGGACCAGGCCATAATAAATGTATAGGGGAAGCAGTGAGGGCCACTGCGGTCGCATTCGGCCCGTCAAATCCAGCTTACCGAAGACGAGTCCGATCAGAGGCATATAGGACGTGAGATTTTGCGTGGAATTAGTATAATAAGTTACACGCCATGCTTACCATAGGCCTGAGGATTATTGACGAAATCAAGGTTCATCTGCATGGCATTAGCTGCTACGAACACGTCGGAGCCGATCTCGCCGTTGAGGCCGTTGATCATGTCCACCAGCTGAGGATTGAAGAGGGCAGCGGCTCGCTGCAGCTCCACCGAGCACTGCCCATTGATGCCCCGCTGGGCCAGCTCTGCAGGCACGCAGCCCAGCGGTCCGGTCCCCGTCACCAGAACCCTCCTCGCACCCAACTCGTAGAGCCTCTGCAGCATCGATATTTAAGTTATTGGCTACGGAAGTTACAGCACCAGAGGCAAAAGTGGCAAACTTACGGCTAGGATCTTGCGGTACTCGGAGATGAGGTAGATGACGTAGTCGGGGAGGGCGAACTGGCGGGACCGGGCCGAGAAAGGGACCAGATAGTAGTTGTTGACGAAGTCGTTGCCGCCGAGGGTTATGAGGACCAGGGCCTGGTTGACTAGCCGCTCCGCCTGTTCTTCACCGATCAGGGCGCTAACCCGCTGCTGGTACTGCTGGAAGTACTCCAGTTGCTTGCCGATTCTAATGATGTTTACCTGCAGACAAATAGTCGCTCATGTGTATAGTATAGAGGGAACTAACTAAGCATGAAGATTGCGAGATACTCACGAACTGAAATCCGGTGTCGTTCAGAATGCCAACGCCAGCGGAGGCGAAGTTGGCTCCGACGAGGAGCCTCTCGCCGGTAAGTTCGGGGCTCAGGTACGGCAATGTCGGCTCCGACCCAATTCTCTCACCTGAGAATCCATCCAGAACAAAAAAAATAAAAACATCAAATTGCTATACTAGCAGGGTGACACCGACAGCATACATGAAAGATAATGACTTAGAGGGGACCATATGTTTTGTATGAAAATGTACTTATGAGGTCCGGGATGTTGAGGCCGTTGGAGAACCGGCCGGTGGGGCGGTGGGTCGGATAGTCTATCCCATACGGCGGAGAGTCCGCCCGAGCGGTGGTGAGGAGGTAGTTGTTGTTGCCATTATCGACCAGGGAATCTCCGAACACGAAGAAGGCCCTAGCGGCCTCTGTCGGTCCAAGAGCTCCTATGGATATAAGGATCAGGAGGAGGGTGAAAGCCAATGGAGACATTGACTGAAGTTGAAATTCGGCAGCTTCAGTCTCGGGGGCCGAAATTCGCGGGCGTCTTCCCTTTGTTTTTAGGCTGTCCGGAGAAGAAGGCACTAAGTGCGGAGGCTCCAGAGGCCGCTGGTGATGGAGGAGGGGCTCGCGCAGAGGAGAGTTTAAGTAGGAAAAATGACAAATCATTGGGACGGACCATGGCTTTCCTCATTAATGGCTCTGCGCGACCACGTTGTCCCTTTTCTTTTTCTTACTGTCACTAAATAATACTCACTCGAATTATAAACTCGATCTGAGCTAGATCGACGAGCTGTAATTAGACCCGTTGGAGACAACGAGGCACGAGCCTTCGTTGAGGGGTGGCACCATTTGTTTGATCTGCAATGCAATGCAATCGATGGCTTAGTTTGATCTTGATGAATCACAATGCAGGTAGGAAAATTTTTCATTGACTTGCTGGAAAATCGATCTAAATAAGAGACTTCTGCAGCTGTTTTGTTGTTGCAGAGATCAGATCACTCCTGGAAAGAAGATGGTGCTGCTTATTGAGGATAGTGATGATGATGGCCTAGTTCAATCAATCCAAATTATATAAAAATAAATAAATAAATTTGTAAAAGTTGTAACATTTTATTAAATTTATATATTTACTTATATATTTAATATAAATATAAATATAAATATAAATTAAATATATTTTTACTTAATAAAATTATAATTAATTTTAAATAATAAATTATATTTTTACAAAAATCCTAAATAATAGAATTTTTATAGCACATTATATAATTTTATTATCACTAAAATGTTAATTTTAAAATATTATATATTTTATAAATATATATTATATTTTTTATATTTCCTCATTGTTATATAATTGTATAATTAAGAGTAATAATAAAATTTGATTTTATTGTCATTCATCCCATTTAAATTTATATATCAAATAAAGAAATTGTAAAAATCATTCCCATCAAAAATCCATTCCACTTAGAAATTTGTTTCCAAGTTGGAACTCATTCCTTGCAAAAAAAAAAAGTGTACTCATGTGGCCTACCTAAAAGGCTAATTGCCATGGCAAAGTCAAACATGTTCTAGACTTATGTAGTTGGGGTCTGACGAACCCTAGAACTATGCTATGCTACATTGTGACCCTGCACTGCATCCCATATTTATTCACCAGATGGTAAAAGGATTGTTGGCTCGACAGTACAAGAAATGTAAAAAAAATAAAAAAAACCAGAATGGGACTCTCCTCTGCAATAGCTAAGCTGTGAATAGCCAATTCCACAATCAATGCAGCAGCAGCAAAAGAAACTTACCTTATGACAGCGGTACAACATTGCCTTCGGTCTGAACACATCTGCGATCCGAAAACACAAAAGAACATCCCCATATTGCAGGTAATCGTACGTCAGATATCTCTCTCTATAGATAGTCAGTCTTTCACACAGTTTTGATTGAAAAATTTTCATTATAGTTCTTATCATTAAATTATGATTGAAAATTTTTCAAATAAGTTGTATAAGATTTGAAAATTTATACACCCTTGGGTACTTTTTATGTGTAATTGAATAATGGAGATTTGATATATTTTAATACATTAAATACCTAAAATAATATTATACAAGTTTATTTTTTAAATTTATTTTTTGGATAAATTTGAGAAAATTATTTATCTTATTTTATTTGAGATTTCTTATTAAAAAAAATTATAATTTTTTAGGCCGTTTTTACATGCTTGAAAAAAAAACTTCACTCCAATTTACCTTTGTTCACTTGTCACTTTGTGTGCCCTCTTTTATGTATAAGTAAATAGCAGGCAGGCAGCAGGACACTCCCACCTAAAAATATAGGGGGACACATGAGTCAAGTCATTGCCATCAACAATTAATATTGCAGGTAATTGATTGATCCAACTCCATCTACCATGGGAGTTGGATCAGTCAATTCCATGGTGGGTCCATAATTCAATCTACACTTTTATGGACCCACCATGAAATTTCTCACCTATTGCTTTTCCTTTGGGGACCAAGACTCACACCCCCATCAGAATTGCCAATTGGTCAAGTCAAAGTGACAAGAATGCCTTGATGGGATTTCAAGCTTTTATGGTAGGTCCATGAGATCACTTTATTTGATCATTTTGGGTTCATGTGTATTTATCTGATTATAATTCTATGATTCAAACCCTTATTTTAAAGGGAAATTTGTGTGGGGAGATTTAATGGAGCCAACAACCTTCAAACCCCCCTTCATTCTACCTTCATCTTCACCTTCAATGGTAGAATTCTGCAAAAGACAGACAAATGCATGTGCAACACATAGAGCTAACAGTGTATCCATGCCCCAGTTGATGCCCTTCAACGCATCACGAACCAGTAAGTAGATCATATCATAGCACAACAACATTTTCAGGCCATTCAATTGCACCGTAAAGTGCAATGCAGCAGGTAATAAATAGAAGCAATAATGTCCTTCCCTCTCCTAGCTCTTCAGTTCGACAATGGTGCCAACTTCACTGACAGAGAGAAACCAAACCAGTGCTCGTACCCGCATAATAAATTCAGCTTCTCAAACCCTAACATGACTCGTCACTCGTTGCCAGAGATGTGTATAGCCGTAACAGGTCAGCGACATTTGATCTCCTTCCACGTACCGCCGAGTGTTCAACTGGCCGATTATCCTCGAGCAGCCTACTTTTCTCCCGCGATCTAGCCGAAGATGGCTGACTGGGTGAGACATGCTTCCCTTTCTTCCGGTTATATGCGAAGGTCCGTGTGTCGGAAAAATAGGGAGAAAGAGAAAGAAACAACCATGCAAAACCTCAAACAAAGTCATTATTTTATTCCAATTTAATATAAATATATTTAATTAATATATAAATTTAATAAATAAAAAAGTTAAAATTAGTAAGTAATGATAATATCAAATATGTTATATTATATTAAATGATTTTTTTTATATTTTATTTATGATAATTATAGGGAAAAAACAATATATAAATGATTAAATTCTCCGAAAGAAAAGATAAAAAAAATTAAAAACTAAATCCGGTGGCCCATTGGGCCTTGCGGTGAGTGCTTGACGGATTCCATAAAGCCCAACGCTTAGCCTTGTGGACCAGCTGGTGGGCCGATGAGCATTTTGGTGGGCAACAAGCGTAAATAGCCAATTCTTTAAGGACATCTTTGCAAAAACGCCTCTACACCATGCTTGAACAGATTAGATTGACCCGAGGGAACACTATCCACACGCTCTGGATAATGTGCGGACGTGGCACCGTTCCATTGGCCACGGCGTCTATCCCAAACCCTCGGGCCAATTGGAATAATCCCCGCCGCCAGCGGAAGGAAAAAGATTGCATCTCCTTCACAGACTCCTTATAGTTTTGTGAACCATTAATATTGGTGTGAGAATTTGCAGCACAAGAGAGCTTCAAATTCAAATGGCTTCCCTAAACATGGCCTCCGCCGCCTCGAGCTTTCTGGTGACTTCCGGCATCGGGTCCTCGGCCTCCAGTTCCTCCTCCAGGAGCGTCGTCTTCTTCCCCCGCGAGGGCAACTCCCGATCGGGGAGGCTCGTGGTTCGGGCCGCCGAGGACGGAGCTC
Source organism: Trapa incisa (assembly GCA_030064435.1). Taxonomy (NCBI): domain Eukaryota; kingdom Viridiplantae; phylum Streptophyta; class Magnoliopsida; order Myrtales; family Lythraceae; genus Trapa; species Trapa incisa. The sequence goes on along the minus strand of CM057769.1, from coordinate 11,762,146 downwards.
CGCCGCCTCCTGCCGCCACCACGACCGCCGAAGGAGAGAAGCCCAAGGCTGCCCCCAAGCCCCCTCCCATCGGCCCCAAGAGGGGTACCAAGGTACTCAGTCGTCCAGTCTCGTTTACATCACTACCATGTGCACGAGTGAAGGAGCCAAATGCTATTGATTGGTTTGTTTCATGAAGGAGATGGGGATAGATAGATAGATCGAGATTCTCGTGATGGAATTTGAGATGTGATTCTGTTGTTATGTTTGGACAGGTCAAGATCCTCAGGAAGGAGTCCTACTGGTACAAGGATGTCGGGTCTGTGGTGACAGTCGATCAGGTATCCTGCACTAGAGGCATAAGATTTTTCTGTAATTATTTACTTGATATATCCTGTGTTCTTTGATGGGCAGGACCCGAAGACGAGGTACCCAGTGGTGGTGAGATTCAACAAGGTGAACTACGCCAATGTGTCCACCAACAACTATGCCCTGGACGAGATCGAGGAGCTTAAATGAATGTGCCCTGCACTGCAGATCAGTGTAATTCAATTGCATGTACCCCCCTAAACCACCAACCATACTTGGCCTCTTGTGTGTAATCTCTTCAACCATCCATCGATTTCCTCCTCCTTTATTCGCCGCGGTGGTTGCCTCATGTTTTTGATGAGTTATCAACTTCGAACTCAGCTTAGCATCTTTATAGGAAATGATACATTTAACGTAAATCTGCATGCTATACCTAAAAGACAAGATCCCAAAAGAAAAAGAAAATTAAATGACCCATCTGATGTGCCTCGTGGCTCGGCCATCTGTATAACTGAAAAGGAGTAAGAGTTAGCTACCAACATAAGCGAGCACTTGCATGTAGTCTTTGTCCAGCTTTTAGGAGGAGGAAAAAGGACCCAACAGCTTTCTTCTTTCTTTTCCGTGGGAACGCAGGAAAGATGGAATCTTTGCCCTCAGCCGCAATTCTATTCAACTGCGATGGTTGGCACTTGGCAAGAGCCAATGTTTTACTTTCCATCTGTAATCACTACAATGACTAAGCAAAAATGGATAGGAACAGGAATAGGAATAGGAGTAGGATCATCCTCCAGCCGCCTTTAAGGTTAAGAAAAATTGGAACTTTATACCGGAAGAGGCGAGAGATTATGAGATCTTCAGCCGCAAATCTTGCCGGTCATTTGGATGGTTAACACTTGGCAACCCAACTTTCCATCTGCGAGTATGTGGCTTCCGCGATCCCCTGAACCAAAACTGCGACAACGTGTTAATCCGTGTCCGCGTTAATGGTCTTGACTTCGAGGAGATTTCTCCTTATTACTGCAGGCCGCCTAGATGGCGCGGACAGACAGCTGTTCCATTTCACCGAGCACCTCCGCCCACCGTCTCAACCAGTTGGGGCTGCCACCTTCTCCCACGTGTTACACCCAAGACCCTATTTAAAATACTGACTCCCAGCACCTCGGGGTAACCAAGAAGGGCCAGTCTTTCCTTTCCTTTCCTCCATCCTCCTCCTCCGTCCCAGCCAGCCATTACCGTCTAATTCTACCCTCTTTTTTCTTTTTTAAGAGCAACTGCAACTGAACTGAACTAAACTCCTCTAGGGTCTCAAAGAAGAGGAAAATGAGCACTATGGAGCCGAAGATGAGCCATAGTAACGAGAGTACTAAGGGCGTGAAAGGGGCTATGGGGAGGTCTAGGAAGGGGTGCATGAGGGGGAAGGGCGGGCCGGAGAATGCGGCATGCACTTACCGAGGCGTGAGGCAGCGGACGTGGGGGAAATGGGTGGCGGAGATCCGAGAGCCCAACCGTGGGGCCCGCCTCTGGCTCGGCACCTTCAACACCGCCGATGAGGCGGCCGCCGCCTACGACGATGCCGCCCGCAGGCTCTACGGCCTCTCCGCCCGCCTCAACATCCCCCAGGACTGCCTGCAAGCCGCAGAGTCGATGATGGCCACCGCTCCCCTCGGCGGTCCTGGTCCACCCTCTCAGGGAACGGCGATTGTACCGCCCTCCTCCTCCTCCAGCGTGGCGGCGGTGGCTGTGCCGGAGACCCCTACTCCAGCATCTGGGAGCGGGTGGGAGAGCTGCCTGGTCGTCCCGGACCTGCAGGTCGTCGATGGGAAAGACGGGGTCTATGGCGGAGATAGCTGCAGCTCGTGGACGTTTCCTGAGATGAGCGATATGGGGTTCCTAACGGACGAGACGGCGCTTGACGACGGGGGACAGCCCTCAAGGGATGATAATGAATACGCTTACTGGGAGGGGTTGCAGGTTCCGTGGAACTTGTATGCTTGAGAAGATGAGAAGATCAAACGAGGTGAATCATAAAAGAGAATTAAAAAAACAAAGGTTTTTTTTCTTCTGTTGTTTCTCTGTGGAAATGGTTTGAGATGAAGAGTAGGATCAGTAAAAAGGGTGTACTGAGACGTGCACATTTTGTAGGAAGAATTGGCTTTGGTGTTGATTTTGCATTTAGACATTAGCACTGCTGAGTTTAGCCGGGATAGAAGATCATGTCCAGTATGGCTTATTTGAATCATGATGGGCAAAACTAGAAGAGACCAAACATCACGGTCGAACCACCACCTTGGTCCCTTCCCGTCAGTCTCAGTGGGATGGCCCTTTCATGGCTGCCCGAACAAAGTTCACAATAACTTTTTCCTCGTCCACACTCTGCACCGTGATCAATATATGCAATCAACGTGAGGCTCATCCTGTGGGAGAGATGAAAGTGCAGATCATTATGTATTACCAGATCCGACTCGAAGTGCCGCGTAACGGCCCTCACCAACTCCTCCTTCTTAGAGCATTTGGTTACCTCCCTCTGCATATGATCATAGCAGGCACCGATGTACGTGAGAAGTTGGGATTTTTTTTTCATCGTCATAATCAAACTAATACCATTGGAACAACTGAAAGGAGAATTTTTTTTACAAGTTTAAACTTTCTGCAGTATCGACGGAGAGAGTCCCTCTTGAGCTTGGACAAGTCGACTGCCTGAAACCCGGAAATCTCAGGATCCTCATAGGTTTCATGGACAGTGCTGAATAAATTGCAGGTGGGTTAATTACACCACACGATTTCGCGTTTACCGTTCTTCTAGCCGGCTCAGGATCCTCGTCCCCTGGCATGGCTGTGCCTGTTTCGCTTTCAACGGCAACCTCTTTGGCTGTTCATCATGGAAGTTGCCAACACGAAAACCATCTTAGACAAGGTCAGCACCCTCCCTTAAACATTGAATTTGGTAGTCCAATCATGTAACCTACAGGAGGCCTTCTCTTGATCCATGTCTTTGGCGTCACTCTTAAGACTGGAGTTGGATCTCTGATCGTCATCATCCTCTTCATTATTCATCGCCACCGTACCTTCCACCGACACGTTCTTCTTGAAGTCTATCCTGTCCTTTTACTGGCCATGATCGGAAAACAACTCCCGGTGAAATATGGGCAGACGAATATGAAAAAAAAGGAAGAAATCACAAATAAGTTTTTTTTGAAGCAAGATCAAGACTATATAATGAACAAAATACAGCGGATGTTATGATGTTAGTTTCTTTGATCTCATCCCTTTAGATTTAAACCAAGACTTCATCAAGATTAGAAAAAGGATCAACTTAAGATTCTAGTCAAGTAACAAAGGAAGGCGAATGTACGATGATTTTAGTCAACGAGAAACCTCTGAGATGGTGGAAGTTCTTCAATTGGAGAACTCACCGTTTGACTTTAGTCAACAGATGGCTCCTCCTCCTCCTCCTCTCTCAATAATTTGATGGTTTCACTTTCTCTGTCCTCTTTTTTTATATTACTGTGATTTAGAATATGGATACCCTCCTTTTTTTTTTTTCATTTCTTGGTTTTTTTAATTGATTATTATTAATATTTGGGCAATAAATAAGTCCCATTGGGTTCATTTTAGGAAATACAAATATCATCTCTCTTTTTTCCATCCCAATGACACTTGACTCACTAATGCCCATTGAATACTTTGTTAGATGCTTCATCTAACCCTAGATAGGTAACCCTAAAAATGGTAAGTGTAACATAAAAATACATATGAAATAATATTTCAACTAAAAACATATCATGTTTACTTCATGCAGATACAAAAAAAAAAAGGACACAATATGTGCAATGTAAAGTGTTTTTCTAACACCACACTACACTATATTATGTTTGTTGAATTATGGCCAAAAAACAAAAAGGTATGCAGCCTATGGCATGCTAGAAACATGTTCATATTCTCAAAGTTCAAGATCCTAGTGACCATATATCGTGGCCGAACCACCGTAAAACCACGCACTGTCAGTTGGATGAGCGTTTTGCGGCTGCCTGAACGAACTTCACAATCACTTCTTCCTCGTCCAAAATCTGCACCATCAATATACGCAAGGCAGTGTGAGGTGAGGCTCATTCTGCAGGACAGATGAACTTAGGTTTAAATCCATGTTACGGCCTAACTTTTTGAGTAACGTGTGTGTATAATACCTTGTACGAGTCGAAGTGGCTTTGAACGGCAATGAGCATTTCCTCCTTCGAAGTGGATTTGGTCACCTCTATCTGTATAGGATCATAGCAGGCAAGCATCAGTGTACATGTGAAATTCATTCAAGTGGAACGAACGACCAAGGGGTAGTTTTTTTTCCCTATTAGAAAGGCATCCATCCATCCATACAAGATCAAACGCTCTGCAATACCCACTGAGAGAGTCCTTCCCGAGCTTCGAAAAGTCAACCGCCTGAAACCCAGAAATCAAAACCATTCAAAGCTTAGATAGATACCCACCTGAAAGATCTCTGTCTCAAGCATTCAAAGCTTGTGTTTACCGTCTTTCTCGACGACTCGGCGCTGGAGCTGAGATTTTGATCAGAGTTATCCATCCCGTCCTTTCCTGTTCATGATCCAGAACTTGAGATGAATACGGCAAAAGGAAATCACAGACGAGTTTACTTCCTATAAAATTAATGACCAAAATACATCATCACAAGATATTGTGCCAATTTCTTTGCTCCATCCTTTTAGATTTAGCCAAGATTTACCAGTCCACTCTATTCAATTAAAGTGGAAGGCAAAGCTATGGTGATGATCATTGATATAATTAATATGGTATGTCTAGTTAAATAGATTTGACCAAGCAAACCTCCAATCTACTTTTGGAGTTGATGCAAAAGAGAGAGAAAGGTAGGACAGGAGAGGAGAGGAGAGAAGATGGAGAGAGTGTGTTTTAGAACCTTTAAGATGATCTGACCCAATTCTCTCTGTTGTGGGGATCAACAACAGACCTATTTGATATCCCAAAGAAGAAGGTTGAGTGGTTGCTTTATACAATATAATATATTTTCAAAAGTTTTTATTTAATAACCTTTTAGTTGGTTTAGATGCACATCTTTTTTCTAGTTTAGCATGCAAAAATACGCATTCCTTTTATATACATATTAAAGTTTAATTGCAACCAAAAATAAAATTATTCAGTATTCCAACAAGATATGGAAATAATTGTTTTTCCTAATCAATATCATATTCAATAATCTAAAAAGTGATAGTGGAAATAAATTAAAAAATGATGTTGATTCATTTAGGTTTGGTTGGTGCGAAATTTTAGTGAATTGTTTGAAAATATTGGAAATTTTTAATAATTTATTGTTAGTATTGAGATATTTTCTGTCAATCACAAATGGAATATTTAATCCAATGAGATTCATATGGTTGCTTAGGACTTCCTAAGGAATCCTAACTTACTCTCTGCAATCTCTGCAAAGTGGGAAGGTAGAAAGCTAAATTTACACAACTTGGAAAGAAGAAAGAGCTACGCAACTAAAAAAAAAAGAAAAAAAATTCTGAATTATGAGGATGCTGTTATTGCTTTAGCTTTATTATCTACAGGAGGCCGGCCGTGGGTGAAGTGCTGAAGACAGGCTTCTCCTTTCTGTCATTCTTCGGGTCCACGACCACTTTGTGGCTGTTGCTGTCATCATAGCAAACGCTCTTCCTCCGAGGCTTGGCCTCTCCCAGCATGATCAACACGTCTCTCATAGACGGCCGGTCCTTGGGTAGCTTAGCGGTGCAAAGGAGCGCAATCCTTAGCACCATGAGCATCTCTTCCTGGAGCGGCTTGCTCTGGCCGGCAATGCTCGGGTCTAGAGCTTCTGCAACGGCCCTGTTATTGTCTCTGATTTTCATCCTGACCCACTCGACTATGTCCATCGCCTCCCCCAGCCCCGGATCCAATGGCATTTTCCCCGTCAGGAGCTCCAGAAGCACGATCCCGTAGCTGTATATGTCGCTCTTCTCGTCCACCTTCAAAGTATACCCGTATTCTATTCATTGAAAAAAACAATGTGTCAAACCGATGTTAGTATATAAATTCCTAATCGATCTTCTCATCAATGTACGTTTCATGTGAAAGTGCTAACCTGGTGCTATGTATCCGTACGATCCGACGACCACTGACACTGTCTGGTTCTTATGGACCATCATCTTCGCAAGGCCGAAGTCCGCTATCCTTGCGTCGAGATTTGCATCGAGCAGGATGTTGTTTGACTTGATGTCCCGGTGAATCACCGGAGGGTGGCAGTCGCTGTGGAGATAGTTCAACCCCTGCGCCACCCCCACGGCTACATTATACCTCGAAACCCAGTCCACAAGCAACCTCCCGACCTGCTTCCCGTGCAGGGCGGTGCCGAGGTTTCCATTCGGCATGTACTCGTAAACCATCATCACATCATTCTCATTGTGGACATACCCCAAGAGCTTGACAATGTTTCTGTGCCTTAGCCTCCCTAGCAGGTTGACTTCCCTTAGCAGGTCTTCACCGTTCTCCAAATCCGATCCTGACCGCCACAGCTTCTTGACCGCGACAACTGCACGAGGCCGGTGAACCTCGGCCTTGTACACCACCCCAGTGCCGCCCATCCCTATGATGTTAGAGTCGTTGATGGAGCCTAGGATGTCCCCGGTGGTGAAACTGACTCTCTGGAATGCCACGAGGCGCCATGGCCATTCCTCTCGGCCCTTCTTGAACCACCGGCTGTAGAGGTAGCTGGTGTCATATAAGTACCACCTCCGGTAGATGAATTTCCCGGCGAAGGCGGCAAGGCCGAGGCAGAGCATCACAGCTGCCCCGACCGCGAAACCTACGACTATGTGATACACGCGCATACCCTTTTGTGGTCTTGATCTACTCGAGATCTTCTGTGAGCAAGGAAGAAGAATCCCTCCACAGAGTCCGGGATTGCCTGCTAGATCATTGGGGTTGATGCTCGTCAAGAATGGGGTCGTAGGGACCGGGCCTACGAGGTTGTTATATGATAGGCTGAGGCTTTCCAAGGCCGGCGAGCTTCCTAGATTTTCCGGGATTCCTCCGGTCAATGAGTTGTTTGACAGGTTAAGGATCGCCAGAGTCGGCAATGTTGCGAGGGATCTCGGGATTTCTCCGTCCACATGGTTGCCTCTGAGGTCTATCTTTACCAACTTCCTACAAGAAGCTATGCTGCTGGGGATGTTTCCTGAGAGAGCATTGCTCGAGAGGTCGAGGACGGAGAGGGACGGGCAGTTCTGGAACTGGTCCGGGATCTTTCCGTCCAGCTTGTTGTTGGAGGCAATGAAGGTCTGAAGGCTGGGGTTTAAGAAGATCCCAGAAGGGACAGCGGATTCAAGCCTGTTATGAGAGAGGTCTACGAAGGAAAGTGAAGATGACAAGGAGAAATCTTGCGGGATCCGACCTGAGATATTGTTATAGGCCAGCTCGAGCCATTGGAGGCTCTGGAGTGTCCCGAAGCCACCGGGGATGGGGCCGGAGATGAGGTTGTGATGCACCCTTACCCGAACCAACGACTTACACCTTGAGAGGCCGATGGGGATCGGCCCTGAGAAGGCGTTTCTGAAGAGGATGAGCTTGGTTAGGTTCCCTGAGCTGCAGAGGCCTGCCGGAATTTGGCCAGAGAGGGAGTTTGAGGAGACGTCGAGCCACTGGAGAGGCGATTTCATCCCAAGATTCGGAGGCAGGGATCCGGTCAAGGAGTTCTTCCACAGTGCAAGAACCTGCAATTTTGGTAGCTCTGCAAGTTGGCTTGGAACATGACCAACAAGCCTGTTGCACATCAAGTTGAGGAGCTGCAGGTTCTTAAGATCCCCGACACTCTCCGGAATATCCCCGGAGATCTGATTGTCTGAGAGGTCAAGGAACACCAGAGACGACATTCTTCCGATCTCCGAAGGTATAATTCCTGAGAAGTTGTTCTTGTACAAGTAGAGTGCTGTGAGCTTCTCGAGCTTCCCAAGCTCAGTTGGAATTTGACCATTCAGAGTCCCCACTGCCAAGTCAAGGTACTGAAGATTCAGCAGGTTCCCGAATTCCGAAGGAATCGCCCCCTCGAACTTGTTGTAGCCGATGATGATTGTCTCGAGAGAAGAAAGTTGCCCGAGCTCGCTTGGGATCCTTCCTGTAAGTTCATTACCTGATAGCCCAAGGAATTTCAGCCTCTGCAAGTTCTTAAAGAAGGCCGGTATGGATCCATCAAAGTAGTTCCCCCTCAAGTCAAGGCTTTCCAGGAGGGTGGCATTGCCAAGGTCTTCCGGAATGGCGCCTTCGAAGTTGTTGCTTGACGCATTGACTACCCTCAGCTCCCAAGCCCGGCCGAGACCCATGGGAAGTGGACCGGTGAAGTTGTTCATGCTGACGTCGATACTCCTGAGGGAGGTGAGGTTCAGGAGGTACTGTGGGATCGAGGAGCTGAACAAGTTTCCGCTTAGATTTATCGATGAGAGGCCGCTCAAGTCTTGGATGTGCTCGGAGATTGTGCCGCCCAGGTCCATGTAGGAGAGGTCCAGCTTCTCCACGAACCCGCTTGTGCTGCAGCCGACGCCTCTCCAGTTGCAGTGGATGAGATAGCTTTCATCGGAGCTGTTTGGTGCTCTCCAGTCAACGAGGCTGCCTGAGGGATCCTCAAGGGCTGATTTTATTGACAGCAGAGCTGAGAGTTCAATGTTCATCACCTGAACGCCCTCTGCAGAAACCAGCGAGAAGAGCCCAATGGAACACCAGAAGAAGAGGAGGAAATGGGTCCTCATTTTCCTATCCTGTTTAGCCCCTCTGGCCTCCCACAGCTCCTCAAGAGAGGCTTCCCTTCCCTTCCCTTCCCTTCCCTTCCTTGATCTGTTCAGCCTCTTCTAGTGCATTGTCATTTTGGGTCTGTAGAGGGACAAATGGGAAATGTGTGTGATATGATGGCAGAAAACCAGAGGAGTATATTTCAATCTTTTGGAAGAGGGAAAGGGCAGGCAGTAGTATATTGGGAATTCGTGGGTTCTTGGGATCTTCAACAGCTAAGAGTGTGAAGAATGTGACTGTGAAAATTTGGAGCTATTGGGATTCCTTTTAGACAAGGTAACATGTGGAGGGAGGGAATATTGTTCCATGACACATATTCATGGTTCCTTCCTTCACATCTTATAATTGAATCAAGGGAGTTCAACTTGGCCAAATAATTACTTAATAATTGGCCATCTGCATGTTCATCCACAAATTTCATCCGGTCCTTTTTCCACCCTCTTGCTAGGCCACTTTTCAGTCCAAATAATGGCAATAATACAATGGATATTGCCCTAGGATGCATCTAGAGAATGAACATAATGACTTGGCAGAAGTATTTGTTGGGCTTTCACCATATAGAGTTGATTTTCACATATATACACTTGGTGAGAATCAATTTTTCTGCTTCAAATCTTTGCCCAAAACCGGTAGTTCTTCAAGAAAAGAAAGTTTTGGACATGTCAACCACGGGAGACTTTTAATGAGAGTTTTTTTATAGGCTATCATAACTAAGTATGCACATGCATCAGATCTTACAAGTGGAACTATGGGGATTAAGTCAATTCCACCCGTTTTTTCCCTTTTATTTATACGGTTCGACTGTGCCCTCATTTTGGATCAATTGGGCTATCAAGGATCAATTGCAATGTTACGAAGGGGAACATACATACTGTAACTGTCTTCTGTCAGAGGCACAATGTGGTGTGGTTCCTATCATGGAGAGAGCTGATGGAACATAAGCAATTTGGCTAATTGGGAATGAGACAGGAAAAAGAAAAAGAAAAGGAAGAGAGGAGACAATCATCGTCCTTTTTTTTCCCTTCAGAATGTAAAATGAGGGACCAAGTGCTAGTCCCATTCCTAGGCTTCACATGCACGTACCTGGTTATTCTTCCATTAAAAAAGGCAACCCCCAAAGAAAACTAAATAGTAATGTGTTGATTAAAGATGAAAGAGAGAGAGATAGATGGCTTATAATATTGCTCTCTCTCTCTGTCTCTCTGTCTCTCTGTCTGGGTGTGTCTCTCTGGGTGGGTGTGGAGATGGAAGAATAGCTGGCCCCATGTGAAACAAGTCAGAGACGGAAAAAAGTTTGAGAAACCACTGTTGGCCTGATGAAGCTGCCTTCTCTGGTGCTCTGTTCTGTGATGTGTAAAAGGTAATATGGAGATTCACCTGGACAAAGAAACTTGACCGGCGATTCCACTTCTTCTTTCCCTTAGGATGATGATCAAAGAGCCATAAAGAGAACGTGCTCGGCTAGTCATCTTAGGTAGATAGATGGTGTAATTACGCTATGTTTAATTGGGCTAATACTATACCGAAGGTAAACTGTAGACCCACGGATCAATAGTAATGCCCATAAAGTAAGGGACACAATGAGGTGCTATAAAAATGGCCTAGTTGGGTAGGGTTAGGGGGTGGCATGAGGGGAGCAGGCTCGGTTCCCCCACATGGCTTTATGCCAAAGGCACCTCCATCACATTACAGTCCAATCATTGCACGTTGGATGAGGTTGATGATGATAAGAGGCGTTTGCTTGTGGCCTTCACATGATCATCCATTGATCGATTGAGTGTATGCCATTTGTATGCAGGTATGTCTGTCCCCCACATGTATGTGCTTGTCCAAGTACCCATTCAATATATGCAGCATCTCCAAAGCCATCTTTAGCTTGAATGATGATGGGCTTAGAAGGGAATGTGAAAATGAACTAAATTCTTGGTATCACTGTTCAAGCCCAAGTGTTTTAGATATTGAAGGGAATGTACCATTAAGCTACATCCCACAGCACCAGTTAGCTTCGCTCATCTCCTAACCAGTTATCCTTCTCCTTGGGTCCAGTAGGCCCCTCCTCGCCATACAGCTCCGTGGGAAACAGATCAAAGATATTCTCGACAGAAAACCTCACAAAGGAGGGCAGCAGGTTGATGACCTTATCCACCTCCGACCTACCATCGTACATGATGGTTGGCCCCCACTCCCTCATGTACTGCAGCCAGCAAGGTTCCTCCACAACCCCATCTCCTAGATACTCCGCAGAAACAACCCTATACCTCCTGCTGGAGTCCACAAACGACCGGCTCTTATTCGCATCATTCCTGATCCCTATCCCGAGCCTGGACGGACCCTGGAGGTACAGTCCCGCATGGGCGAAACACGCGTGACCGCTCTTGGAAGAGTACACGGCCGGCCTATTTCCATCTATGAACTCGAGATCAGCTGAGTGGACCCACTCACCGCCGCTGTGCTGCGAGAAGTACGCACCCCATAGCTCGCCGGTGAAATTGCACACCCGAAGGGTGAAGTGCTCCCAGTCGCCCACGTGCTCCCCAACCCTCGGCATGGCAATGCTCATCGGCCCGACCTTAAGGGTCACCGGGCCATTGAAAGGGCAGAACACCCACATTGCAACATCGGTGAATGTCCCGCCCAGGGCCGGCTTGACATGCACATAGAGCTCAGCCGACTCGATATTTCCTCTCTTAAGTAAGTTCCTAAGATCCTCATCCTCGGGGAGATCGATCCAAAACTTTCCATCATTCGATCCGCCACGGGGCAAACACGACCCTTCGCAGTCTATCGGCTGCCCACAGGACTTCCCATCGTCACTGTCACTGCAAAGAACCGCCCCGTTCATGAAAAACCACTGGACGGATGAGGGAAGATAGGTCTCCTCGGGGTGGAAGAAGACCGTGGGGCCGTAATGCTCGATCAGAGCGTGGATCTGATTGAGGGTCGGCATGGCATCGGTGAAATCCCTGCAATTCTTCAAGCAGGCTATGTCGACCGGCTCGGGTAGGAAGCTGCAGACGAAGGTCCCAACAGGGACACCCCTCTCCCCTATCCCTCTATTGCAGGGTCTAGTGTTCCATATTTCGAATGGGAGCTTTAGGCTCCTCGTGCCCCCTGAACATATACGCCCACAAGGCTCGCAGGGCTCGGTCAGGTCCTCGCGGACGCAGCGAACTTCATCGAGATCCGGCTCCTCAGGCTCGGTGCTGACGATGATTCCCATGGGTTTATAACCAAGAGGAGCATTAGGCAGCCAGAAGTACCCATAGCCGTATCCTGGACCAGCATCAGCAGCCCAGATTCGGGTGTATCCCACTGGTTTCCTCATAGCCGGGGCACCGCCTGATTCTGATGATGCGTCACGAGCCACAAGAACGTATCCTATCAGCGGTTTTTCGTTCGATTGGCAATAATAACCTAAGCAATGGAAACCGTCCGGTATTCCTACTGGCCTGTAGAATGTGATCCTCGGCTTCCCACGAGCTTGGCTGAAGCCCCAGCATATCTCGAAGCTGGTTACTTTTAAGACCTCGATCTCACCTAGACGTATCCTTCCGGTTGCAAAGCCTCGGCCTGTGAAATCCAAGAAAATGTGTTAATCGATGAGGGTCGAGTAATTGATTGAGAAGGGTTCTTCTTCATATTTTAATCATCCGTCCATTATTCAAACCATTAGTTATCTAAGTATTACTATTCCCACCCCCTTATGACTCTGTTATAACCAGAAAGATCGAAGGTTTCTTCAACCCCACAACAGTAAATTGTTGGCTTCTTGTCGAGTTTAGTATTGGTCTGAAAAGGAGCATTTTGATGGTTTGAACTTTGGTTCAAGTAACGAATCAGATGATTTCTACATTAATATTCTTTCATTGAATACCAGCTGTAATCGCAAACCATGGATGAAGGCACAAGCACTAGTAAATTAAACATTGAAGACCCAGCCAATTCACTCTTCTATCTCCTCATTTTCCCTCCATGAAATCGATGGCCGAATATTTTTACAGAAACGAAAACCCAGGAAGCGGATTCAAAGAGATTATAGTGCTCTTCCGAAAAGAAAAGCCGTACCTTGAGGCCATTCTGGGATCGGTGAAGGGAGGGAGAAGGGCTCTCTCTCCGGCACGAGCTGGTCAAACTCGGCGACTCGGCCCCAGTAGAAACAATCACAGCCAAACATGTCAGAATAATCAAACAAAAAACCCAGATAGAATTCGATTTCAAAGAGGATAAGCTGTGAAAAGCAGAGTATCCAATTCTAGCTTAGATGGAAAACAGAGCAGAGAGAGAGATAGAGAGAGTCCCTCCCTCTCTCTCGTGAATCTCTTGAGATGAGAAAGACCCTCCGCGCTTATCCTCAATGATTGTTGGGAGACAAGAAATGGTGAACGAAGGTATTGCTTTATGCGTGATAGACGTAGGCGTAGGCGTAGGCGTAGCCCTCACTCATCCAACAGTACACCCAGAAAGAAAGCAGATATACGTAGGCATCAGGAAGAAAAGGATAAAAAAGAGCAATTTTCCTTTTCGTTCCTTTTTGTGCCACCACATGAAAAAGGAAAAGACGATCAATAGTTGGAGAGTCAGAGATGGCGTCCTGTGGAGGGAGGAAGAAGACGATGTGTAAACAGAACAGGGGAACTTTCGGAAGGCTCGCAGGGACAGAAAAACCAGGACCAAGAGGCTTCCTCGGCAGCCAGGGAACAAAAGTCCATATATTTATTTAATTTGCATTAGAATTTAATTTAGGATATTATCTACCAAAAAATCCGCGTGGGTCAAATCCTTGGTAGTTTGAATTTGACCGAGTAACTTAATATGATATATTATTTATATTTAATAAATAATTATAAATTAGCCTACAAAAATTGTAAAATTACTTTTTTTTAATGGAAGTGATCATGCGTGCGGTGGGACCCACCGCCACTGGCTAATTAATTAGGGCATGAAAACGGCATGTTGAAAAGTGGACCACTTAAAAGGAGAGAGGAAAAGCTTCTAAGATTCTGGACTCTTCAAACTAACCCGATGGAATCCGAGGGCAAAATATAATTATATTATATATCTCAATATTTAATTTCTTATGTTTTATTAAGAAAATTGATTTTATTTATTTTTAATTAGAAGTCAAGGGGCTAAAAATAATTTTTAAGGGAAAAAAATAAAGGCTAGTGGCAATCAGAATCTCCGTCTGCTCTCTTCTCTTCCCTTGTGCAAGGGCTATGCTCATGGCTTTTCCTTTCCGATTCCCTGCGCCCGTCTCAGTACCAGCTGCTCCTGTTTAACCCCTCTTCCGCCCCAGGTACGAACTCCCCTCCCATGTTCTCGATTGCTTCTTCTTGGATTGATCCCCACCGTTCTAGTCTCTGCATGTGCTTGTATCAACCTTGCTTCTCTGCCACGCCCAGCTGGGAGTTCCGTCCAAGCTTAGAAGGTTTTGCACACGTTGTTTAGTGCGTGAATGACTTTGTGAATTCGTTGCGCTGCCCTTTCTATTGCGCTTGCGGTGATTTGAAGTTTACGTGCTTCCCGGGTTCTCGTTTCTCCCCACCCCCTGGTCTGTAGTCACAGGTGGTCAAAAGAGGCTGATGAAATGGCTGGAAGTTTTTAGCATAAATTGGACCCGACATTACAGGTCAAATTGTTGCTTTGAATTTTGGTTCAATTTACAATCTACTTGCTGAGGGGGAGACTGAAAATGATTAGCCCAAACCGAGATATATTGTTCGAAATCGAGGAATAATCAAAGATGAGTATCCAGAGAAGCGAGAAACGAGTAGTACTCTATGAGGTTAATCTATGGGTGCTGAGAGAAGTGAAGTCGAAAGTTGTAGATGCTATCTTTTGTTAGCAAGCTTTTATTGTTATATTATGCGGATTGGATAATTAACCAAACTCATTTCTAGGGACTATGAATTTCATGTGCCATCTTAGTAATGTGGGGATCCAGGACTGGGTAGCTAAACCATTATGCTCATATCTCATCTTCAGTAAATTTATTTATTGCTAGATTGCTGTTTTCAGATTTTGACCATCAAGAGGCTGTGATGTTTCATGTGCTTCTTAGTGATGTTGGCATGCTGCCTTGAATTATGAAACACCTATCTCTTCTTTCCACAATTTGGTTCATTTTTTGATAATTAACTCTTTTTCGGATTTCAAGTATCCAGAAGATTATGAATCCCCTTTGCCCACAGACAACTCAGATGTTCTCCGAAAACCCCATCACCAGGAGCATATGCTCATCAAGTTCGGAATCCCAGAGTGATATTTATCACCCTCATACTTATACTGATCTGCATCATCCACGAAGCTATCCATTCATTCCTCGTCCATCTTTGAATGCTCCTTCCTTCTGTGAAACTCAATCTTTGCATATATTTTCAAGTGATTGTTCTGGGCAAAGCAGAGAAGGCCTTTGGGATGCTGACCCACTACAGGAGATTCTTGGATTTTCTGAAAATGCCTCTGTCCAGCATATCCAAGTGGAGGGTGATGGATATGCCATGATTCCTATGAACCAGCCAAAGGGATCTAATTTTCAGGAAGAGAATGCTATTTCTGTCGAGGATGCGATGGATTCTGATTGGAGCAAAATTCTGTCCAATCTTAACGGGCTGAACCCAAAACCAAAGGTTTGCTTCTATTTTTGTCGTTGCTTATGGTAAAGTTTTGATTGACTTAATTCCTATGAGTTTATCACTGTTTCTGCTTTATGTAAGTGTTTCAGTTTAGCTTGCAGGTGGATAGTGAAGCTAATATTTTCTATGTATTACCAAAACACTTCAACATAAATTTAAGTTTTGAAAATTTTTTTGTGGTTTAACCATTTCATTAATTTGATAGGCTACTCTATTGCAACAGCTCAATTTTCCTCTACCCGAGCCTTCAAATTCGAGGGAGTATTGTGCAGGTTCTGTCCATCAGTCAACTGCAGGCTCAAGCAAACCTCGAATGCGATGGACACCAGAACTTCATGAGTCATTTATTGAGGCTGTCAACAGGCTCGGCGGTAGTGAACGTGAGTATGATTGTGATAGCCCTATCTAACATACAGGATCTCATGAGAACCACATCCATCCACCTGACAAGGCCTCTGATTTTTTGTTACTTTGTGATATTTACTTTCAGGGGCTACACCAAAAGGTGTTCTAAATCTCATGAAAGTTGATGGACTTACAATCTATCATGTGAAAAGCCATCTGCAGGTACTTTGTATCTAGCCTTAGTATTGTATTCCATTTATGCTATGATTTCTTTTATGTTTCTTAATAAATTAAATTATTCTAATACTCTTATGATCTCCAGAAGTACAGATCTGCCCATTACAAGCCGGAACCAACAGAAGTTAAAGGTGATACTCTCCCCTTTCTTCTATTTTGGGGAAAATAAAAGCTGCAGTTTCCTGCACTTTGCATAATATGAATGTCAAAACTTGAATTTGTAGTTCCCTCAAGTCTTTCATTCCTTTTATTTAGAAGGCGCGTCGTAATGTTATGTGTGCAGGATTGATGGAGAAGACGCCTGATGGAATCGAGGATATGAAATACCTGGACATCAAGATGTCAGTCTTTTCTTTGGCCTAGATCTTAAAATAAATGTTGTGCTTCATACAAAGTCTGGTCCTAGAAATATTCATATTCTCATTGTGCTTCTTCCAATTCATACTTTTGAATTAATGCTGATGCTAACATAGATGTCTCATGGTTATGTTTGCAGGAGCATGAGCATCACTGAAGCATTGCGCCTGCAAGTGGAAGTTCAAAAGCAACTCCATGAGCAGCTTGAGGTGAACATCATGGAATCCACGCTAATCAAAATCTAAGATGGGGCATAAATCAACACTGGATCTCAATTACTTGTGGGCCCTATTAACTTGTCTAGTAACAATACAATGTTTCTTGTTACAGAATCAGAGGAAACTTCAGCTGCAGATTGAAAAGCAAGGAGAGTATCTACAAAAGCTGATAGAGAAGCAGGGAGGGCTCATGGAGGACAACCGCATAAATGCCACTTCATCTACGGTATCAAGCATGGGTGGACACGAGAAGATGGATAGAAAAACGGAAGTCTTTGGAGTAGATGATGCATCAAAAGGTCTGGACATGATAAGGAGCTGTGATTCATTGCTGGAGAATAGAAGTAAGGATGTAAATAAGCGGAAAAATGTATCAAATGCTATAGTAATAGGAGATAAGGATTGGGTACATGAAGATACAATAACCACAACCATGAAGCGAGCTAGAGGAGGTGACAAATGGTAGGTCTAGTTTGCTATTTTGCTGCAACATGAAATTGTAAAGGTGAAACAGTTGAGGTGACAAATGGAGCCATTGATTGATAAATAAGATATGAGTTGGCCACCATGTAATTGTAAAGGAAATAAGAGGCCCCGCTTTCCCATCATGGAGGCCTGCTTCTTGTGTTTGAGTTTGTGGGCATATTGTGCTTTAGGAGTTGAGAAGGTTAGGGGAGTTGGATGAGATTTATGAATTTGATTGATTATCTATCAATGGTATCATTTAATCAAAATTGTACAATGTAATGTTTTGTGAATGGGACCACTGTCATTGATAAAATTGAGTAGAATTTACTTTTCAATTATACAAAAATTATATTTTATATAAATATATAAATTTTTATATGCGTACTATAATTTTATGAATTTAAATAAAATAATTTATAAGATTACATCAATTATAAAATTATCAATAAGTTATATGGGGCTAGTTCAAGTTTTTTACAAGCCTAATTAATTTTTTAAATAAATTTACTTTAAATTATTTATTATTTAGTATACACTAATAATATTAATTCAATAGTATTCTAATAATATATTATTAAGCAAAAAAATAATATTTTATTTTTTACTAATAATATTATTTTTTAATTATATATTCTTAAAGGTGGTAGATCTAAAGGGGAGGACGCGCCATCTCTAATTATAACAGTCTCCAAAGAATGAGAGAATGAACAGCTTTCAAAGTATGGTGATACCAAGTGGTGGCTGACTCTTTCTCTCTATTCCACCATCACATAATCCACTCTATTATTATAGCTATTTATAAATTTTATATAATATATAATATTGTTCTATTTTATAGAATTAAACGGTGTAATAAAAATTTATAATATATATATATATATATATGATTATTTTTGTAGAATTAATCGGTGTAGAATAAATAAAAATAAATATCAAATAACTATATATAAGAAATATCTTATTATTCATTTTCCTTTAGTAAGAAAGTGTATTATAATATTGTGTACATAATTGGAGAAGAGGGAAGTTGGATCCCACCACATGAAATGCTTCGATAAAAAGATGGAAATCTTATATCTAACCTACATTTTAAAATAAATTGTTGTACTTGTTGGTAGAAATATTAATATTTGTAATATATTTTTTTTTCCAATTTATACTTTTTATGAATGTCTATTTTAAATAATTGTCTCATTGTGATGTTTGTAGAGACACCACAATCAATAAAGTTAATCTAATATGGGCATTAATCTTTATTGAATCTAAATTACTTGTATTTTGTTAAGAAATAATTCAAAATTTCATGTTACAAAATTATAGAAAACTTGGGCATTTATAAAAGCTTACAAGAGAGAAGGAGAGATTAGAGAACAATTACATAAAGACCACTTCATCTATGATATTAAATATAAAAAATATTAATGAAGGGGGATATCTTTGGAGTAGATGATGCATCAAAAGGTATCTACATGGTTCATAACCGTATTGATTGCTCAATAATAGAAGTAAAAATGTAAATAAGTGAAAAATAGTAAATACTATATCAATATTAGATAAAAGGATAAAATAATAAAAAAAATAAAGGGAAGTAAATAATATGACAAATTATAGATAAAGTTTTCTATTGTTGAGAAAGATTATGGTGATATAATTTGTGCATATGGAATTGTAGAAAAAACATGAGTCCACTAATATGAGAAAGGCCTTCTTTTGTTGTATGTAAGTTTGTATGGATCAATGTGTTTATAATGTTGTGAAGATTAATTTAGTTTGAGTGAAATCTATTATGTTGAGTGATTGTTAATTGTATCATTTTTTTCTATTATGATTACATTATATATATATATATATAAGAATTTCATAATTTACTCTATCATATGCTCCCCAATTTGTGTTGGATGATGGTACTAAATAATTACCAAATAATTACACTATTGTAAAGTTGATTTTAACTTCACTAGTGATGACAATGGATTGATTGTGATAATTCTTGTAAAACATAAATTCAATCCGCTCA
This sequence comes from Trapa incisa, assembly GCA_030064435.1. Classification (NCBI taxonomy): domain Eukaryota; kingdom Viridiplantae; phylum Streptophyta; class Magnoliopsida; order Myrtales; family Lythraceae; genus Trapa; species Trapa incisa. The sequence goes on along the minus strand of CM057769.1, from coordinate 11,742,776 downwards.
ACAAGTTTGAAGATTCATATATGTCATGTAGGACACCATCAATCAATGTGAATCCAAATAAGTTAAATTATAATTCTTAATAAAATATTAATAAAATACTATATAAATAAAAAAAATTAATTTAGAATTAACTATTTCAATACCAGTAAATTCTATCATTATTATCTTGTTTAAAACTAATTTTCAAGTTGGTCAACCTAATAACTTTTCATACAATATATATTTTTATAATAGTTACTCATAATATAAAATAATATAATTTTATTAAGTTCATAAAACACTTAAAATGGAGAAATTATTTAATACTGAATGAAATATTTAATTAATTAAACTCAAGATTTTTTTATCTAAATTTTAGGCTTTACTAGAGAATAATGCCTCACTCATAAGCTCTTTTTCCCTTTCTTTCTCTTCTAAATTATGTTGGGAAGATGTTATAAATACTTAGAAATGAGTAAATTTTAGTTTAGAATCAAAATAACTAATATGGAATTGAATTATTATTATTTTTTTATTTTTCAAGTATACTTAAAAATTATTTAGTAATGAAAAATTTTTAAACTTAATTTTTCCAAATACTAATGATGGATTAAATGTCTAGATATTATTTGATAACCCTTAATTTAATTTTATTAAAATCTTATTAACTATAAGTTTTTTATCAACACCACCATTACCGCTCAACAATCCACCATAAACTTTTGAAATCTTATATAATATTATATTTAAACTGAATGTTAAAAAAGAGTAATCTCAAATTAATATAAAGATGTACTATTATCTTAAATTTAATTATATATTTAATAAATTTAATTACATGTTTAATAAACTAAAATATATTTTTTAAGTAGATATCAAAATAATATATAGAAAATTTTAATAAATGAAATAAAATATAAAAATAAAATAAAATTTTCAGTATATTTTCATTTGAATAATTTAATTCACTGTAATGAAAAATGATAATTATTTATTACAATACAGCTAGTTCAATTTTTTTGACACGAAGAGTATAAATTTTATTTTTTACAATTTATAAAAAAATAAGTTTATTTGATGAATTTTATATGTTCAAATAATCTTAATAATCTCATTTTATTTGAATCATTTAATTAACTTAAATAAAAGATCATAATTATTTATTCCAATACACCTAGTTCAATTTATTTCATACCAAGAGATTCAACTCAAATGTAAATTTTATTTTTGCAATTTATAAAATAAATAAGTTTTATTTAATGGATTTTATACGTTTAAATAATCTCAGTAATTACACATCTTATTTAATTTATTTATTATGCTCATAAAATATAATTTATATATATAAATTGAGCATTTTGACATATTTTACTAAATACACTCCATTTGATTATATAAATCATTGAATGATCTTCAAAATTTCTATGAAATGTGGGGTAAAATATTTTATTATTGTGTAATTTAATATTTAGCTTCCCATTAAACATATCATGGGACAGACTCATCCACTATATCATAGGTACCCTTCTATATATGTGCAATTCAGACAGGTAAAGTTAATGGCAAAAACAAAAACTAGATAAAGTTAATTATACAACTTTAAATATATGTGCATATATGTTTTCTATAGAGGTTCATATATATGAGACTTAAAAATTTCAATTATTTATGTACATATAACTTTTATTTTATATATATACACTAAATTTTATGTATTTATAAAATATATTAATTCATAAAGTTATATGAATTAAGAAATTATAATAGTAAAAAATAACATTTAGAATAAATAAATTTAATTAGTTTATTTATTATTTATTATTTATTGTACACTCATACTTAATTTTTAGGTGATACAATTATCGTTTATTTATTTATTCATGAGGGCATTAACCACCTACCCTACAATCCCGCCCAAAGTTTTGATAGGGGCCTAGTACTTATTTTAGCCCACCCTAATTAGAACAATCTCATATAACCATGCGTATATCTTCTTGTCCAAAGCTCTTACTGTCTGATATGGGAGAGATGTGTGCAGAAGGGAAAATATAGGCTCAAAACCTCCATTCCTATAAGAGTGAAGCTTGACATGACACAGCCTACTATGCCTTGGCTCGATTTGGCTAGGGTATAATGGAAAACTTGTCACTATCTCGTACCTCAATTAACGTTACTAGTTTAAAAGAGTTACACATATTATCTATTATCCTTTCTTTGAATAATATTTAATAAAATTAAAAATTTTAAAATAGTATATTCTTTTTTGAAAATATTTAAAGTAAGTTAATGAGTTCAACAATTAAGTAACGAGAAGCTTAGTATAACAGTTTACTTGAATTTATCTTTTATTTAATTTATTTATATTATTTTATACATTCACATAATTAATAACCGCCCTAATATAGTAGGATTGCATTCACTTTTAGGCCGAAAACGCATTTACCGTCCACTCTGGTAGAGAGATGCTTTATTTACCCGGAGTTTGTGTATATATCAGTAGTTCGACTCCAAATTCAAATTCTTTTACCATGTCTGCTAAATGGTACGAGACCTCATTCCCCCTACTGCCTCGGTCTCCATGCGCAGGAAGCCCTTGGCTTCACGACATACTGAACGACAATACTGCCATTGTGCTCCCTAGGTCGTCCAGCAGTCTTTGGGTCCCATCACTACCTCATACCAGGTGTCCTGATGGCCCGAACCTCACGTTGCACGCACAATCAATAAATTTTTTAAGTTATAGCCGTTATTTTTGGCCCTCTTGCACAACGGTCTGTCAGTTTGACTTCGACCCCACCACGTGTATTGGTCCAACAGGTTCGATAACCCGAATTTGGCAAAGCAGCGATTCGGCCCAACAAGCTCGACAACTCAGCTTGGCTCGATAAGTATCACACAAACTCTCATTATTCAGGTATTTTAGCCTCATATATCACATGTCTGTTTTGGATGGGTCCATGCCCGTATCCATCGACTTTGGATCCACTAGCATCTCGAGCATAAGCTCAGAATTAGCTCCCAAATATTTTAAACAGAGTCACCCAGTGAGTGCAGGCTAATTCCGAGAAAATAATTTTTTAAATCTTAAATCATCATTTCAACCGGAATGGACGTTATAGCGGTTCTCACTCACCCGGTAATTTTGGTGGGGTCGCACCAGCGGAGTCTGGCTTCGCAGTTACTCTTTCGAAAGTAGGTGCTCGAATAGTCAGTCGCTTGTCCAATTGACGGCCTATAAGTCATTATTTTCTTCAATTATTATTTCTAATCACCTACTACAACTCTACTCGATCATCTAACGGAGAGGCAGTGGCCGTAGCTTCGGGTGGGGCAACTAGAGCTAGTTAAGGAGAATATAGCAGGATTGAGTTCTGCTGCAATTCGTTGCTGCACAGGACCTATAAGGATGTTGGGGAGGACCTCAGGCAGTTAGTGGTGGCCAAGGTGGGCGGTGGAAGGCCGGTTAGAACGATGTGGTGTCAGGCAGTAGCTTGCTGCTTCGAGCTCTGAACCAGCTTTATTGTACGATTTCCCTCGCACCTAGCTCTTTTGGTGGAAGTTAGAGTATTTTTCCCTAATTCTAATGCCACTCTTCCAAACTTATTCGGTAGAAGTTTCGCTTGTAGTTGGAGCTATGGTCTTAAACTCGTTGTTGAAGCTTTAATTTAAAGCTCGTCGAAAAATTTACTTTTTTTTTTTTTATCGATTATAGTATACTGAGATTAGTGGGTACACTTTATATATGGAGGTTGACAACCGCTCCTTATATTTATTGGTATAAAACTCGACATTTGATGCGGTTCCCGCAATCTGAATTTTCGATTCGCCGGATACTTCATATTTTTCGACAACTTGCTCTTTCTCTTTCTGTTCCCGATGTTATTGATGTTATTAGTGTTATTATTATTATTAATTTAAGCGAGTTTTTCGTAGGCTCTCAGGTACACACAGCTATGTCCAGAAGGGAAAGCAGCAGCGGCTTAAAACCACCCTCCAGGTTAGGGCTGTTCGATTCCACTCTTTTCAGTCTTGGTTCCTGGATTTTGTCCGTCGAATTTGAGATTTACATTTAGGTGTTGGAGGGTTTGGCTCCCACTTCCTACAATCTCTCCTGAGGTGAATCATGTCGTCTCTTAGTAGGGAGCTTGTCTTCCTCGTACTTCAGTTCCTCGATGAAGAGAAGTTCAAAAATACCGTCCACAAGTATGCTCAATGGTTGGTGATGGAGGTTGGAGCAAGAGTCAGGTTTTTTCTTAAACATGAGGTACTCCCAGGATTTGGTTACAAATGGGGAGTGGTATTTATCGGGCTTCACAAAGGTGGATGATAATAGATACTCCATGACTTCTTTGAGATAAGGAAGTATAAATACAAAAAAACCTTTCAATTGTTTGGTCAGTTAAAATAAGCTGTTTGCTTTATTTGGTCAGTTCAAATAAAGCAAGTTTAATAAAATTGATTATGGGTTGTACGCTAGCATTACCCTCAAAGAAGGGTAGTATAGAATTGTTGTAATACTTAATTTGTAAAGTATTATATACTTATATAGGTTTAATAAATTATTTAGGTATTGTGCAAAAAAAATTATAAATAATCTAATAATACATAAACAAAATATGTGAGAAATTTAGCAATATTTGAAAAGACTTACAGGGGTTTATTTATTTACACTTAATTATATTTTAATTTATTTTCTATTACCATATAACAAGTTTTTTTGTTCAACAAATTCTTATATAATATTATGTAATTATGTATAGTCAAGTTCGGGTACAATATGGTTTAAATCCCAAATATTTCAATATATGTCTTATAATGCATTAACACGTGTTACTTTACTTTCGTACAAACAATAGGTTACATTAGTGAAATATAAATAAAAATGTCTTATAATGCATTAGCACTTGTTACTTCTAAAAGATTTAGCTTTATTCTCATTCATAATATTGGATATCTTGACATCCAATTACTTTAGAGTTAATTGTATTTTAGAATTTAACTTATTAATGCTATAATTACTTTAGAGTTAATTGTATTTTAGAATTCAACTTATTAATGCTATAACCAATGGGAGGCTTTGATGATACATGTGCCTTTGTGGAAAACCGTGGACTTTATAATAGATCAATGTTATGTCCAACTTTATAATAGGTGGATTTATTCTCCCACAACCTTTTCCAAGAAAAGATCCTCTGCTCCGATGCCAAAAGCCATGGTCCCCCGTTTGTGAATTTTTTTTTAATTCAGATTATTTTCCTCTTCTTGACCCATTAAGTTGCAGGCTTCCAATAAATTGGGTGGAGACTGACTTCAAGAAGGTTTAGAGCCCCATCAAGAATTGTATCACTTGTTCATGTACTAGATATTCAAAATCCTGATGGCTGCTCTGCTTCTCATGCTGACTTTTCTGTCGGGGTATGGCAGGAAAGTTATTTTGCCTAAAGATGGATGATCTGCTGAAGCTTAGGCGCACTTAGCTTGGGCTGAGTTAATCTCCGACCTCGTGGTTCTTTCAATACAAAACCGGCCGCTTGTTGCTTCACTCCAGTCGCTTCTTTCAAGCTTGGCTAGGAAGCAGGAAACTCTACGCTCCAAGCATGCCAAAACGGAGGAAACTGCATTTATACTATTTGCCTCTAGTTAAATAATGGCTCAATTAATTCATCCGTAACATCAAAAAGGTTGTCCTCCACACTCCAAGCCTCACTCTCTGTACTTCTCACTGCTAAGTCGGCCTTTCCTCACTATTTTTTATAGTTTGCAAGCTGAATATGACAAAGACGGTGACTTTCAGGTATTCTCATGTACATGACATATGAGACATCATTGTTGATCCAAGCCATAAGAGATTGTTGAGCCTTAAAAACTCAATAAAAGTCTTTATTGTATGTATCAAAAGAAAGACTGTCCTGTCGTCCCAACTCTCAAGACCTCTAACTTATAAGGTAAGTTGTATAATTTGTCAGAATAAATTGATAAAATGAGCACCACTGATCTAAACCCACCAAGCCAAGCGAGTATAGAAGAGGGAAAAAAACAAACTATACCACATTCCAAAATCAAAATTAAACCACGGCAGATTAGTTCAGAGTTCAATCAAGCAGGAGAAAGCTCACCAATGATGTGGCAAACTGTAAATGCTGTTGAAGACTCCATGTGAGCATCAACTCATCTCTTCTCCTTCCTCAGTAGACCACACTTTAGAGACCTCAGCGAGGTACAGCAAGCCCCTTTTGTTCGTCATTTTTGATGAATGAAAGTTCCGACCTCCCTGTAGAATAACAAATAAGGTTGATTGTGTCTGAAAGCCCCCATTAGTTTAGGAGATTTTTCCAATGTTCGCCAGTTCATGAGCTGCTTGTGCCGAAGAACTATGAAGCCCTTCCCTTAAGCACCCTATTTTATGGACAAACCAATAAGAGAGTTCGTCCAATATTAGTACCCATAGGCTTAAGCATTAAGGCATAAAGAGAAAACTACTCTGGTCTCTACAAACATGGGATTGAACATATGTGGCATACAAAGATATATGAGCTAGAAAATGCTGTCCCCGCTGTCCAGCACTGGGGAACAAAAGAGAACTCACTCCGACTGATGGCCATAACATTAATGGGTTGCTAGGATGGCATGGGAAAACAAATGGCCACAGATAAAATTCATGATACGTAATGCAAATGCTGAAATTAGAGCAGTTTAATGGTCCATATGGATAGGGACATGGCATAAATGACATTGACAAGAATCAAATACTCCCAATATGCAAAAAAAAAAATTGCATCATCTTAGTCAGAGTGTTTGACCACACATAGTTTCCTATGCAATAGCACCATTTTGCACACACACATCAGAAGAGTTACTCCATCTCCAATGACAATATTGAGAAACAATCAACAACGCATTCTGGTATAATTATCTTGCAAAAACCATAGCAACTTACTCGATAACTTCAAAATGGAGCTTCAAGTGATTCATCCCAGATTTCTGCACTGCCATTAGAAATATCCTCAACATCTTCCTCCACTGAAAGCCTAATATACTCTCTCTGTGCAAAACGATCCCACTCAGTCAAGGTTGGATTCCCTCGTTCCTGCACGCGTTAGTAGACCAATGGTCAGTCATGATTTGAGTAGTTCTACTAAATTTTGTATATAAGGTTAAAACAAATAGAATGCTACCTGACGAATTAGGAAAGGATCACGAGTCTCAAAAGCTATAAACTTGTTAAGATTGAAAAGAATATTAAAAACACTTCCAGATAACTTGGAACCCTTCAAGTCTTTTAGAGTGATATAACTCTCATTCTGCAAGCAAAAAACCAATGTGTTATGCATTATGAAGTCATTGGATCCCAAGAAGTTTCAATTCAGTAATACACAAGTCTATACCAAGTCATGGTTTACTATCTTTCATAACTTCTTAGGCAAATTACAGACTAAGGCAATAATGTAGGGAAAATTACCTATAAGCATCAATTATGATCATTTTCTTTATTTTGGAACAAATGTTTTTGGTTGACCCACTTTGCACTAACTTTTGACTGTGTTCCCTTTGGTACAATCTTCAGTTTTCCATCCAAAATAAATGGATATAGTAACTTTCCGCAATCTATAAATCACATGCAGAGTATGGAGAATGATGTGGTCTTGTCACAATCACTAATTAGGGTTACGTGAAACCAATCAAAATAGATTCAACCAAATTCTCTAAAATTCGCTAAATAATGCCATTAAATGCCATTATTAGAAAAGGTAAAAATACTACATCACCCTCCATACACCACGTTAGTTAATTAAATGGATTAAATCGGGTGCTTTTAGATTTGAATGTAAATGAATGGGATACAAAATTAAAAGTTTGGTGCTATATGAATCAACCGAAAAGTGTGCCAAAGTGAAGAAAAATGAGCAAAGTTGATGTCATTTAGTTAATTAGCCCAAATATGTAATATGAAATAACCAAAAAATAAAGGAAAACTGAGGATCTTCCCTATATTTAATTTTAGGTAAAATGGTTCTTACAAATGCATTAGACAAAGTGAATAAGGGGGTTCCCTTTCCCCCTCTAGCTGCTAAGGTGGCATCAGTTACTGAAATTAGCAAAGGGTTCTATCCTATGCATCAGGAATAGTTCATGAGATCATGGATTTGATCTGCTCTTGAACTTATAACCTCAGACATGTACTTGCACATGGACCCCCAAAATCCATGGGCTTTTTAGTTGTCCATGGTACAAGAAGAATAGACTTCTCCTCATTCATAATATATAAATATGTATATGCATATATCTAGGCATGTAAAAGAAAGTAAGCAACATCTTAGGACAAGCTATTTCAATAGTGAAATCTAACATGGATCAGAAATGAAATTTTCTTAAAATTTATCGAGATGCACTTTGCAACATGAAAAGAAAAAATCATATGGGAATGGAAATATATAAGGTAACCTCCGGGCCAATCATGTCAATTATCTGGCACAAAATATCTTCAAAGAGAACAGGCTCCTGAGCCATGCATTCCATTCGATGCAATTGCTCCTCATAAAAATATTGGAATTCATTCCGTGTCAAAACTCCATTACCATCCAAATCAATGCACTTGAACCTGTTATTGTACAAATGAAATTTCTGAAATCGGTCAATGATAAAAGCCAGATAATCTTGCACCATCTCTCTGACTTATAGAACATATTAGGGTATAACAAAATTTTGGTAAGAAAATTAGGACAGTGAAAATACCAGTATTCAAGACTGTGCACAGATGACTTGTCCTCCTCAGACAAAATGAAATACACAAAATCCTCATACCCCATCTTCCTCTCTACTTTACTAGTGAACTTCCTAGGAACCTGAGATAGGAAGAAGCAAAATAAATATAGAAAATAAGACCTTGTAATACTAAAACAAAATAGTTGAATATGACAAATATCTATCATAAGACAGGAGTTTCAATAACTAAACTATATCCAGCATTCAAACCTGAGAGAATATTCTATCAACAATTCTGTAGGTAAGTGCATGGTTCCCATATCTGATCAAGTTTTCCTTGTCTATCAAGAAATCATGATCTGTGTCCAGCTCCCAGAACTTGCAGTAAATAACATAGAAATGCTCATAAGAGAAATACCTGCAAAGGAAACTTCATTAAGGAAAGAACCTTGCATACAGAAGAAACAACCACTGATGATCGGCATAAGATGCTTCCATAGAGAAGAAAATGTTTCCCAATTTCTATTTTAGATAGTTGGGAGAAAATTGCTCATTATAGATATTTACCTCAGGACTTTATTGATGTCCTCTTCTTCATCTGCATGTTGCATTGCATCAATCAAGTTTCCACGTTTTAGTTCCCTCAGAGTAAGCTGTCCATTCCCAGATCTATTTACGTAGTAGAATATCCTATATATTACGGTTTCAGCTGGTACGCAACAATAAAGGTCATGTCAGATAAAACATGAAATCACATTACAGATATATCCATATGCATGGCACTGGCCTAAAAATATTTGCAAGTAATTTAATATAGCAGATTTAGGAAAAGCAACATCTCAAGTAACCCCAAATCGTTGTAAGAAAAACTTACTAAAGCCTATTCAATAGCCATTGTAATTTCATATGTGCTGCTAACTTTGATGGGGATTTTGATTGGGATGCTTGGTAAAAACAATCAATTCATAAATGAAACCTAAATCAAGATGCGTAATGCAATCATTTGACAAAAAAGCTGCAATAAACCAAAAAGAGGTTTATAACAGACCATATCTCTCCTGGAACTCAGGTGTGCTTTGCAAGAACTCCAGTCCTGGATGAGAAGCCAATAGTTCTCGAAGCACAGGCTTAAAGTCTTCCTATTATACAGAAAGGGAAAAAATTGTAAATAGATTTGCAGTTTCTCCTTGTAATTAGTTTCATTTACTATGGGAATACTTCATGGTGTTCATTGTGATAAGGGTGAGTCACTATTTAATGAACTGCAGTGAACCCTCACATATTTTGTGGTCAAAGCAAAATGTGGAAAATACACAATTATGCCACAATTGCATAATCCGTTCACAACAAATTTTAAACAATTCGAAGAAATGGGGGATAAATTAAAAGCATAATATAATAACTAAGAAATCTGAAATAAACAAAGTATGCAAAATGATTGAAAGGACGGATAACCACATACCTGAGTAAGGTAATTAAGATCAGGCTGTTTTAAAATCCTAAAAACTTGGCTGGCAGTATCCATTGTCATCATGTTACTATTGACCCAGTAATTGAGAAATGCATCCCTAGTAACCAAGAAGGATAAATACATTATTACCAGCAATGAATGTGTTTTCTACACAGACAAATACTACCCGTAAACATGACCAAAACAATCTGTGCAATGGGGATGACCCACTCACCACTAGAAAATACATTAGATATAAACTACTTCCTTAACTACTATTTCCAACATAGGACATCATGCAAAAACTTTTGTATTAGATAGTTAGGAGCTAGTGAAGTGCGAAGGGAAAAAAAAACTCCCACCAACTCACCAATGACCTAGAAGATCTTGTAAATTGATATGAATGATATAAAGTCATAGATGTCCACATGCTGGTGTTTCTTCTCTAGCAAGTGCGTGCAGTAAAAAAATCTACTTACAAAGAAGAAAAGGATACAACAATAAGTGGTAGAAAAGTGCATACCTTGTCACTACACCAGTCTCATTAATATCAATTTTTCTGAATAGAGTTGTTGAGAAAAATAATGGAAGCTTGCAAATTTCTCTGGTAACTAACTTGAATGCTGATAAAACAAGTAAAATGAAAATTAGAAAATGGTTCTAAGAATATCAACTAGTTCACATCAGAACTTATGTTTCCCTACCAGGGATCTTCAATCCTTCAGGGTAGGCATAGAAAAACTGGTTTAGCTTTGACAAACACTTTTCTTTTAGCTCCTTTGGTGGTGGGCAACCATTTTGGAAGTAGAACTACAAAATTTGAAACAGAAGATCTTCAAGACCGGATCATTTTGAAGGAAATACTCGTCAACTCATAAGGTGGAAGATTTTCTTCAAACCTGCGGTATTGATTCTTTGACTGGTTCGCTGACTACTTTCAGAGGTGAACCTAAATTAGAAGGGCCAACTCTCTGTCTCATAAAACGGGGGGATCCAGATGTACTTCTAGGAGAAAGTGGAGGTGTACTGCATGCAGGAAATATGGATGGCAAAGAATTGCCTCCAGAAGATGTTGTGTTGGAAGCGCTGTTGGAAACATTCAAAGAAAGGTCTACATTCACATCATTAAGTAATGATTTTACCTGCAAATAAAGATGCATCCTCGTTCAATTTTATTCTTTCTATAGATAGTGCAAAGAAAGGGAAGAGGAAATAGAAACACACTTCTCAGGCAAACAAAAGATGAACAAATCATATTTTTTTATCAGAAAGATCAGAAAACCAATCTAAATGTACTGAAAAATAAGAATGGAATATATTCTGTAGATATAGTAACCTGCTATAAGAAATATCTCCATACTTATGACTAAGGATCATGCATTTACTTTATATACACTAAGGATCATAAATTCACTTTTCAGTAAGGATGAATCATCTCTGAATTCAAGGAGTCGCATTAGTATCAGTATGTTAAAGAGTGTGAATGTAAATGCATGAGATCGGATTCAACCAAGTATCAGTTAATTGGCCTTAAGCATCCAAGAAACAAAATATGGGCCAAATAAATTACTAGCTCTCAAAGGAAAATACATCAAGTAAAGACTACTCTAGCCATACTTTTTTGTCAAGAATATTTCATCGTCAGTAAACATATAACAATATAGAGATTCAATATATACCTATTGGAAGAAAAATATGTACAAATATTTTTCAACAAAATGATAAAAATTTGGTGTAATATAAACATGAGCAACAATTATCTAAGTCGCTGATAAAGTTTGTTTCAAGTTAAGTAAATATGTAACGGAAGCTTTTGCATTGTTTAAGTTTAAAAAGGCTTGTTCAAAAAGTGTACAATGAGCCTATAATCTGCAAGAAATTGATGTGGATAGTAGCCCCCCCGCTCAATAAGCTCATCACATTCTAACCCATTTTGCATAACTTTATTCTGATTTCAGTTACACATACTTTACAAGATATTCATCTCAAAGGCAGTTGACATGAGTGGTCAAGCCCCATATCGGTTACTTATAATTGAATTCAAGAAAAGATATTCACTATAAAACCTGATACTACCCCAACAACCATTTTCACAACTTTTGGATCAGAAAATAAATGTTGACTGGTAGCCACTCCATGCATTCAGAATAATGTGTAACATAAACCGGTTATGGCGTGACTAAGCACTGGTGTCAATCATTCTAACCGGTGTCCATGCAATACAGAGCGATGATACAAATACAACTAGTGCCAACACGTCGTCCATGGAATCATCTGCGACCTTCCACCACACAACCCGCAGGACATATAATTGACAGAGCATGCGCATATGGCAAACAATTACATATATTCAAATGTCCAGGTGACGAGACACTAACCAGCCGATCGGTATGGGGAAGTGAGAGCCACTGGTCGAAGATCCTCTCGACAAAACCAACGTTCGAAATCAGGGCGAAAGAGGACACCTCATTGAGCTGCAACAATTCAGTGTCCAAGGCAGGCAGGCCCTCAACAGCAACAATAGCGGTATGTGCCATCTTATCATTCATCAAAGCCGATCAGATTCTCTACCGATCATACACCAGAATAACTGAAAACTAGGCAGCGGATCACAGATTCAGTTTATCGGCTCAAAGCTCAATCGCATCGGCGATATAGAGCAGCTAGCTCGGTGGCGAATGTTAACGAGCAGATCGGGGATAAAGCAGTGGAAGTGGAGCGAGCCCTAGATCTTCCGTTGAATTGGAAGATTAACAACTTATTCCCTTGTTGGAGTAATGATAGGAAGAGGAGAGAGAGACACGGACTTCACTTCAATTGAATATAAATAAAATTTACAGGAATTTTATAGGAGAGAGAAACAAAACAGCTTGCACGTGCACCACATGGGAAAAAATTCTTGCTAGGGAAGGAATGGAATGTCTCTTACATTGTCATCTTTCCTTTTCCTTAATGCCGTTTGATTATCATATTTGCCTCTCATTTGAATGGCATTAATTGATTTAAAGAGTTGGAAGAGGAAATAAGGAGTTGATTTCACAGACATTAATAATCTACAACAATACAGCTAACAAGTCAGCATGCACTGGTAGCTTTAAAGATATTAATGCAAAAAAATTATACCCCCAGAAATAACTCATATTCCTCTGGTCTCTCATTCTCCTTTTCTCCCTCTCATTTGAACCTCACAAAAGGAATCAAAGAAGAATCTGCAGCAACAATCACTTCCTCTTATCAGAGCTGATGGTGAGCAGCTCGAATCTTCGAAGCTGGGTATCCTTGATCGCGTGGGATGCAGCGGGATGGGAAAGTGAGGAGAACCTTGGCTCGGATTCAGCATGGACTTTCTGGCTTGTAGAAAGGTGGCCACTAGAGATCATATGGCTCATTCTGCTGTCACTGGGATCCCCTGAAGAGCTCAGTCTCTTTGAGGCTATTACCCTCTTCAACGAGCTTCCTTGGAAGGTGGGAGTCCGACCTCTTTGTTTATCATGCTATAAAATTCCAAAGAAAATGATGCTTAAGAATATATGATTGATGTAAATATAAAGAACATAAATACTTACCACATCCTTCAGTTGTCCATCCTCAGGTGCCTTATGCTTTGAATGATCACCATGCACTCCATCGCCAGGTACAGTTCTTCGACCAAGTACCTCCACTGTGCCTCCCAACTTATCACGAGTTTCTTGGCCCACTACATGACAACAAGCAGAACATATTAAGAGGAAAGGAACTACTAACCCAAAAGACGCAATTTCCAGAAATAACGGCTAGAGATTACGAAAATTGGCCGAGTGAGAGAAGAATATAACTACAATGTAAGCAGATAGCAATTTTGTCTTCATAGTTCTCAACTCATTTGGATCCTTTGCCATGAAGGTACGGACCTGAAGGTTTTACCGCTTTTTCACCAGATGGACCGCCTCTCCCAATAGCCTGTATAAAATAAAAGTTAAAGAACTGAATAATGGATTATACAAAGAAAGGTGCATATTAGAGACAGACATTTACTTTACTAACCCGTAACTTAGAGGTTGAACCAGTCTGAGGATATTTCAATACAGTCCAGTCGAACATATAGTCATATGAATATCCTGCCCAAAAAATATTGCAATATTTTTACTGGAACCAGATCCCCCCCAGAAACAGATTCCAACAGAACTGCTTCTAGTGGTCATTCTCCAGGGTAACAGTGACATTTTTCTTTATTTGATGAGGATTGTTTGATGTTTCCAGCACCAAGAAAAGAGAAAGAAAAAGGGAAATTCTAGTAAAAGAACCTAGACATGGGTTTTACCTTCCCGAAATAATAAGTCCTGAAAAAGTGTTTTCAGGTATATGTAATCTGGCTTGTCTTCAAAGCGCAACGATCGGCAGTAATGGAAGTATGACACAAACTCCGACGGATATGACTTGCAGAGCACCTGTCATAATTATCCATGAGGAATGTTCCACCGTTAATGGAAATGGATGAAAAGGACTATATCACCTTTTCATGATATAAATTTCATGGCTACTCGACTTTTGCAAAAATTAATAGCCACTATGCAAGAGGTTTAAGAGATAATAGATTATGTTACCTCTATTGGAGTCAGCATCTTCTTCTCACTGATTCTATCATATTTCTGCTTCTTAGTCCCATCTCTAAGGCCCTGCCAGGGAAGGCTGAAGCGAGCAAACGTTGACTGAGACATCATTGCAATGGTAACATTATTGATGATATTGAGAGAAGCAGTAGTATATATGGTTCTGACCTCCCTCTAAGGAAATACATGAGCATGTATCCAAGGGATTCTAAATCATCTCTTCGGCTTTGCTCTGCATGAAGATACCAAAATTGTAGATGGATCAGATACAAAAGTTGATAACAGTATGAGTAGAAGATAACCAACTTTAGAATGTCACTTACCAACTCCAAGATGGGTATTAACGCTGGCATAACGTGCTGTCCCAGTAAGATTCTTGTTTTCCCTGTGGGGAAGGACCCAATTGTACATCAAAGAGTGCAGAAAGATGGAAGTAGTAACCATCATTATAAACTCATTCAAACATGGCACATATTTATGATCTATAGATAAAGATAGAACTAGTCAGACAGTCAAATGAATACAGCACCCAAATGAAGTGCATATAATTTGACATTGACCATTTTCAGATGGAGACTTCTGATTACATATGGAGATCTTCATGGGGTATCAGTTGGGAATAAGCAACAAAGCTTCTTACCTATACGGGATGTGTTTGTGAGTTTGCATGTCCCTATATTTCTTTGCAAGGCCATAATCAATGATGTAGACCTATCAAAAACAGCCGGTAAGAGAGTGCAGAACTTGCAACCATGAGCTTCATTCACTCAAAGAGATCAAGTATACTTGAAATATTGTCTTAAATAATTTAAGCAAAGAAACGTATAAAATCTGAGAGTAGTAGCATACTGCATGCCGTTAAACCCCGAGATCATTTGAGGATATTGTCATTTATATTCAAATTGACAGCATTTCAAATTCAACATCTTCTGAAGATCTGGAATGGATATAACTCAATGGAAGGGTGTCACTAAGCACTGGGGAAGAGTCATCAATTTGAACCAAACGATCCCTAAAATAACACAAACTTTTTTCCTATTTGACTAACTCCCCTGCTGAGATTGAATGAGAATAAATAAGATCTATCGGTGAAACGTATATGGAAAATAAAAAGAAAGCACAATATGATAAAGGCAAACAATCCCAATGCAAAATTTGGAAGTGCCTGAGTAAGCAAGTACCTGATTTGCTTTGCGCCCTAATCCCATCAGGAAGTTATCAGGTTTTAAGTCACGGTGGAGGAATCCCCTTGAATGCATATACTCGACTCTGTTTATCTGAGGTTTTTTATCAGAGAGAGAGAAGAGAATTAATTAAAGTGGATCATGAAACATGCAAACTGAGGTAGTTGTTTTGATGAGATGATTCGTTAACATACTAATTGATCAGCCAACATCAGCACTGTCTTCAAAGAGAACTTTCTGTTACAGTAATTGAACAAGTCTTCCAGACTAGGCCCAAGGAGATCAATGACCATGACGTTATATTCGCCCTCTACCCCAAACCACTTCAGGTGGGGAACTCCAGCTTCAATGGAAAAGTAATCAAATCAGTATCCGAATCCATCAAGCAATTTGAAGAATTTGTACTTGGAAAACTAGCGGGGCTTTTAACTTACTCCCTCCCTGAAGAATCATGTACAACTTTGACTCATAGAGAAGCTGAGGGTGTTTGGTCTTGATAGACTCCTGCAAATAACAAGCATATAATGAAAATCCACAAAGATTATCAAATATCATTAAATTCATCATTTTTCTAGGGCAATCTTAACGAGATCTGCACATTTATTTTCAAGAATGTGCAAACTAAAATTAAACTCATTACTGTGACAATGTAGAAAATTGCAAGGTAAAAATTAAACTCATTACAAAAACTACACTTTGTATGATGCCATTTTATCAGAATTGCAACTTTCAGGGAATAATAGATAATAGAACATGATTGCATCAAGTCAACTATTGAATGTAAATAGCTGAAACTTTAAGAGAAATCAACCAACAAACACGAGAAAGAATTCAAGCCTCTCAGATAACTTACGAACTTTATAGCAACCTCTTCTCTACTCTCTATATTAACCCCTGCAAATCAATCAAATCATAAAATCACGTCAGCAGCAATGCGTCATGTTTACAAAAACTCTGCAATTCCTACTAAATATGCATTGAGCGAAAACGAGTTCTACCGATATAGAGTTCCCCAAAAGATCCGCTTCCAATCTTCCTGCCCAATTTGAATTTTCCCCCAATAACGTGATCCATGATAGCATGAACTGAGACTGAACTTCTCCCCCAAAAAACCAATCACTTTGCTCCAAAGTTCTCTATTCTCCAACGATTATCTCAATGTGATATCAGATAAGCTCCCAATCATCGATGACAACAGTCTCCAACAGGATCAGGAACTTATCCCCGGGAACAAAGGAACACGATACGGGCGCTCTGCAGCACGGAATCTCTGATTGACCACCAGATGAATCCGAGCTGCAACTGCCCTAATCGATCAATATGGGTAGGCAAATAAAGGAAAAATAGGAGAAAGAAGATAGAAAGTGGACGTTGGGGCAGCGAAATGGGAGGTAAAATCGGCAAAAAGGGAACTGCCTAAAAAGACAAACGGAGGGGGGAGAGAAAGATGAGATGAAAGGGAAGATCTTTTTCTTCCCCTATTTGAAGGGAATATTTTTCTGGTTATTCAGTTAGTAAATTATGGCAATTTCTCTATTATTGCCCCTCTGCCTTCTCCGTCTCTCGATTCCTGTTGTCTCTCCCCTCCCCTACACGAAGAGAGAAGAGAGAGGAGAGAGGCTTCCCCATGGATTATATTTATGGTAATTCCAGTTGGCGAATTCTTCATTGATGTATTATCGTATAAATTTGGGAGCTCTACTAATTTAATTCAACTGTTCAATACATAGATTGGCTTGTTGAATTTAATTTTTTAAATGGAAATAATTTAGTTTAATTAAATTTTGAATTATAACGGTTTTGTTGAATTTAATTTCAAATTTATATTGATACGATAAATCGAATTTAAATGAATTTAGTAAATAAGATTGGAATAGTAATCTTGATTAGATTGAGATACTAATAAAATTTATCTAATTTTATCAAAATATTAATGGTATCAATTAGATATATTAACTAATTTAAGATTTTTAATCAAATTTAAAAGATCATTAAATATTTTAATTGATTTCCAATAAATTAAAGAAATCACTAATAAATTATTGTACATATCCCAATAAACCTACCATGACAAGAATGATGACTAAGGATAATATATAATTTCTTAGTTAAATTAAGTACTCCATTAAATAATTTCAGATTCATTTATTTATGATTTAATTAAATTATGTTGTACATAATGAAATATTAATATAAAATAAGATTGTATAATAAATATATATTATAATTATTTATATAGATGATAAATTGTATAAATTATACTTTTATAATATAATTAAATTATATAACATATTTGAGTAATTATTATAACAATAAAATTAATTAAAATTATATTGCATAATAATAATTGTGTATAAATATTCTATAATAGTAACAAATATATATATATATTATAAATATATACACCATACATTTTTATATATCAAATTTCATAGTATAATTGTATCATATAATATGAATAAGTTATTTTACAATAATCAAATAAATTAATATTAATTATAAAATAATGTTTATAAATAAATATTACATAATAGTAACAGGAAAAATCATGTATATGCGTGCATATAATAAATTATATTATAAATGTACAATTTATATTTTTATCATATATCTCAATATAAATTATTAATAATATATAAAGTTATCTAAAAAATAAAATTATAATAAAAAACAAATATATAAGTAAGCATTACATGCATTTTAAATAAAAAATACAAGATAAAATTTTAACTAGGCCATAAACGCCTCCAAACTAATCTAAATAATTTTACCATAAAATAAATTTATTAATCTCTCCAAATCCTCCTTTTTCCACCATAAATATTTAACCTTTTTCCACTAACTTGTCCAACATGGGTCCCTGGCCTTCCTCCGCGGTAACAGCACACCTATGTTTTCTTCATGGCGTGTTCATATGCTCCCATCCTAGGCTTTCAACTTTCAACAAATTTGGGAAGATAAGGAGATTGATAGGCAGAATCCAATCCGCCCGCATAAAATCTGGCATCCCTTTACTTGCTTGACGTGGTAGTTGAACTGACATTCCAAAAGGCATTCATTCTGTCTCTGTGAAGAACACCTTGGACTCAATTCCACTACAGAGATTAATCATCCTCTGTTGGTGGCAGTCCTGTTTGTGTTCATTAACTGGGTCTTCAATGCTGGGAGTGAGATGAATATAATGAACAAAAGAATCTCAGGATAAAAGTGCACCAAGCTCCCAAACCACAGCAGTAATCAAAATTTTCCAGTTAAGAATTGAATCATTTCTTGTCAGGAAAAAAATGACAATCCGAGGGAGGATCACCCTATCACCCAGATGAAAGGTTATTGACACCTTCGTACAAGATTATGCTACTCTATAGTTCACCTCGCCCAATTAATTAGGGGAAAAATACCTGGACGTCAGATTTGATGAGGCTACAAAAGTTTCTGATTCTTCCTCACATCAATACCAGATGATTAGGAAATGAAATTTTCTCCATACCACACCTTTTCACCTGCATCTTTCCTCCCCCCTCCATGCCAAGAACCAGTCATCAATGAATCCTACGTTTTGCACATGAAACTGGATAAGATGTTATTTACAAAAGCCTGACCCATCTGCAGCTTGAGCGTCTCAGAATGAACCCTGAAAATCATTGAGGCCGTTTGAGCATCTCCTCTGTGAGGAGCTTGACCAGCATGGTCAGGTCAAGGGTTGAGCTACTTTGTGTCAGTATGCTATGCAGAGATCGTAACTCTTCCATGTCCGCCTTCTTCAGCAGGCCTCTAACTATTGAATTGGCTTCTTCAGGCGAGGCATTGTCCTGTGTTTGCCTCAAAGTGCCTTGCGAGTTAATATCTGTTCTCTCAATGTTTTGGGTACAGTTTTGATGTGGAATCTGAACTTGGAGACGAGAATATGGCCGGGATTCCCAGTAATTTATGCAGATCCTATTTCTATCCATTGCTTCTATGGCCTGTAGGAAATATCAGTGTCAAAACAATCTTTAATTTCCTTTGAGATCCTCCTCAACATAAAAGAGAGGTAAAGAAGAAAATTCAAGAATATGTTCAATTTTTTTCAAATAGAACACAGAAAGAACATGCTTTTGACATAGGGCAGCCTAATTTTGAAAAGCATAAGCATGAAAGGAAAGGAAACAAAAGATGGACCTAAGCCAGAGAAAATCATCATATTTCAAGTAATTAATTAAGAAATGGCTTAATATTCAGAACTAAGCCACACCTGCACAATTTCTGGCGAAGAAAATCCAAACAATTCAAACCCATCAAGACTGCCAGGAGGCAGGAGAGGGGGAAGATTTGTCTTCCCCATTCTATGCTGCTTCGTGATTTCCTGATTTACTCGATCTCTCACCATTTCCCAGCACTTGGTAGGAGAGACATGAATAAACAGCTCACTTGGGCAATGATCCAAGGAAACCTGAGAAATGAGTGGAGCTCGTTAAAATATAAGAAATGAAGTGGAACAAGACAAATAATAAGGAAACAGTCATTTTTCAAATAATTAGTATAATATTCTTCTTACACTTGCATGGAGACAGCTCCATTCTATAAAAAAATAGTTTCTCCAGTTTTCCATAAAACCAAAGGGGACCTTCTACAATGAGCCAGACAAAAAAGTTCTCACATGGGAGTTTTTAGGAGTAAAAGGAACAGTATTTGATATGATTTCCACTCACCTTAAACAATGGCCCAGATTCCCCAGCATCCAAGATTTCCGATACATAGTAGCACATATTTGTTGGTTCTAACATGCTAAAGTATCTGACCCGGCTTCTGAATCCTGCATCAATTCCAAAAAGTTGGCATGAATTACTTAATTCCTTTTGTTGTTTCTTTCATTAAGCTTAAATCAAAAGGTACGTCTACAACAATGAAACTAAGATCACTATGTTCAAGAAATAAAAGATACCTTTTGGGAAAATGGCTTGACTATTACTCCACAACTTTCCACCATGTACTGCCCCATACTCCAAAGGCTCAACATTACAGTTGATCCTCCTTACTACCTTTGCAATGCGGGGACCTTTCTGACGAAAATATTTGTCTAAATTGTTCTGACTAGAAGACAAGCCTATTGCAACGTTACTCATGTTATCTATGACATTTGACATCCCATTTGTCTGAGACTTTTCTTGTCTTTCTTTAGCATTTAACTTTTCAAAGCCATGAGATGGAACATGCTCAATCTCAGACTGAGACTGAACTAAACCAGAACTTGGCAAATTATCTGATGAAAAAGATTCTCGATTTTTCACAGCTTCTGGAGCATCAGAGCTTATGCAGCCACGCGAAGTCAGATGTGAAACTGATCCCAAATTTTCTCTCTCCCCTTTTCCATTAGTCAACATGGAGACACTTTTCTCTCTATCGGGTAACAAATTTGCATCAGCTGGAGTTGCAGCCGATTTCATATCATGAATAGCAGCACTCAATCCTGTGCATGGACTGCATGCCACCACTCTCTCCAAAGATTTTTCTATCACTTCAACAGAAGCCTTTGATGTACCTAGAAGGCGCTTCTCTACCTTTGTACTTTCATCTTCATCATCGCTCAAAAGAATGACTTGATGATGTCCAGGAGCCATCAAACTTTTCTCTACTGCAGATCGTTCTGATGCATACTTTTCAGCAGAAGAAACTTCACTTCCTGATGAGTGCGAGCTCTGATGGGTGATGCTACCTTCAACAGAACCTTGAGGAGATGAAGCAGTTGGGGAATTCTTTGAAAGAGTCTTCAAAAGTAAATCCTTAATATAAGAGACCGACTGAGGTTTCAGTTCCTTCACTGCAGGTTTCTCAGTAGGATCATCAGAAATTTGAGCACGGATCCCAGATACTTGATTTGATACATGAGAACTCAGAGACAGCCCAAGATCTTGTTTTGCCCATCTGTATATAGCACTTAATTTTCCTTCCAATGCCTCCGCGAGAATATTCAATTCATTATTGTCGTAACGGAATAAGAAATATTTGGAGCTCCAGGCACATGAGCAAAGTTGCTTTGCATGATCTAGGCAGGCATATCTATTGGGAGAGCAACGACAACCAGCAGCAGAAAGATGCAAATCAAATAAGCATATGCTGCATTCCCTCTCACAAACAGCATCAAAGCTGATGTCCATCTTCAATATCCTTGAATTACTGCATAAGGATTCCCTCCTAGCTCTCTCCATCTCAACCCGTTCCTATAAAATGGTTTGATATTAATATTAATGAAGCAATATTGGAAATGAGAGTTTCAACATAATTACTTATACATGAATTTTAGCTCAAAGGTATTAATTATTTCCTAGAACTGGGCTTTCCCCTGAGGATAATTTTCTCAAGGGGAAATTTATTAGCCATTAAATGAGAAGAAGAGAAATAATTGAACTCAAAATTCATAAATTATTTTCTTGCATATATTAGAACCTAATAGTATGTGAAACAGGAGAAAATAAGTATTAACCTTGAATGTTTTTACTAGGATCCCCTCATTCCCATAGACATCTTTCCATCTTAAGTTATTTGGAGTATTTTTCTTCAGTAAATTGATCTCCCAATGTGCTTTTACTGCTTCTCTCGCAGCACCAAGCAACAGCCTATCATGTGAAACAGAGGTCTTTCTTCCCTGAATGCGGTATAACTCCACAGCTATCTGTCCGTGGGGCAGCCAATCAACAGGTGCCACGTTAACTGCCTCCGCACAATTAAAACCACAGTTAAAACCTGAATGATATGCTCGAGGGAAGGTAAGGACGAATTCTCCTGCATTTTGAATACAGCGATACACAGGGACCCCCTCAGACTTGAGTATTGAAGGGGAAAGCTGGGTGACCTGTACCCGGAGGAAAGATGAATAATTTCAGAATCTGTACCAGGTTAGATATAACAAGGCATAATGCTCACATTGCAAAGAGAAATACTCAACAGAAAAACTTGATCCAGTATCTTTCTTAAATAAAACAGGAAAAAATCCCAGAACCATCTTTAGCAGTGCTTAGGACTAGAAAAGAAAGCAACTTAGCTCCAAGATGCAGATATTAACCATAAATAGCGAGCATATGGGAAGAAATATTCACCAGCTTATGAAGCAAGTCAGGTTGTTCTTCAAAAAGGTCAGGCAAATGTTTTTTCATGGCTTTCTCCAACTTAACAGCATTTGTCCCAGGTACTCCATACCATAACTTTGGAGAACCCCAGTGCAAGTAGTTTAATGAGTACAAGTGATGATCTTCGACGTGCTGGTCCCAGCACATAAAAAAATAAGTCAGAAATTATATCCTCAAAAGTACAGGATCAAGAGAATGCTTTTACTTTGGCTCTGCCAAACAAAACCAGAATTAACACAAGGGAAGAGAAAGTTGAATATACAAAGTAGTTACCCAGCAAAAGGAGGAGAAGCACATCCCTATGTACAACCAAGGCACCAAGACACCAGATATATCGCCGGTTTCATAGGAAAGCACTGACCCAGGAAGCCTGGGGAAGTTATTTAGGTTCCATCCTGATTTTGTATAACATCCTTCAGAACGGGAATTAGTTTCCTTTGTGGTCTTTGGGAAACCACTGCCAAAAACTCCTGTTTCCAGATCAGCACCATATAAAACCTGAAGCAAAGCACATAAACAGTCTGTTAAGCAAACCAGGCTGAGAAATAAAAAATGGAAATCATTATTAATTAATAAAAGTAATTGCAAACCTCAATTTCCTCGGTAGGTTTCTCAACCATTCGCCAGTACTCGCCTTCAATATCACTCGATGATGGTTCTGGGAGTGAATTATTTCCTATCTCACCACCATTTTTGTTCTGGCTAAAATATAGAGACTTGAATTCATTTGCATATTTCTCAAACATATCCAAGGTAAATTGAGGGCCTGGTTCAAAGCCAAATGTTTCACCCGGATATACACCAGAACCACCAAGACACAAGTTACTGCTATTTCCATTACTGCACTCCAGTCCAGTTCGTGAGCATTTTCTTCTCTTTTTCTTCATTTGGCCATGAAAACGAGACAACTTTGTCAATGAATCTCGATTTTGGAGTTTGTCAATTCTCTGGACACGTGTGGCAAATTTTGAATCCTCCCATATATTCTTCTCCTTAAGAGGGCAGGGAGGTTTCCAGGATGATGGGGGAACAATACGACAGATACCATATTGTTCAGCTCTTGGGCGTATGCTTGCTATATATTTTAAAGTATCCCCAAATTCCTGAAAGAATGGAATTCAGAAACTTAGGCAAGATAAAACATAGCATTAAAAACCCCAAAAAAAAACTGGAATTACTGATATCAGTAAGGACCTCTTCAGTGGGGTGGAAAACAGGAGCATCTTCAAGGTCAGGCCGCCGAGCATCTTCTGGATGCCATCTTGCTATGACCTATGTAAAGTAGAACTAATGAATCATATTGAGTAAATCAGTAACCAGTACATAAAATGTAGCCAATATTTAATATTTGAAATATTGTAGGGAGGCCAGAATGTGCTTCCATAAGAAAGTTATACATCAAGTCTATATGTCAAGTCATGTAATATGTAACCTTTTGGCAATTACTGCAATCTGAGCATCCACGAATAACCCCCTTAGGAAGCTGGGACCTCATGCAGAAGCTCTGCAAAAAGCTTTTATGTCATATAATTCATTGAATACACCTAGAATTGAAATGTGAGAAAAAATAGCAACACACACTAATTATATTAAAAAACTTGAAATCCAGTGTAATCTCTTATGAAAATTTCATGATAATTTGAGGATGGGGAGAAGCAGAAAAAGAGAGGAAAGGCACAAAATCGAAAGAGTAGAGAGATCATAAAAACCTTCTCACAATCGGACTCATCGTCTGAACTACAATCATGTTGGTTATACTTGACCCATGTTCTCCGTCTGAGTGGCCTTGGAATGCTTTTGGCATTAGTACAATCTACTTCCATTTTTATCTGCACTGGTGGTAGCTCAGAAGCAACAATTGGCAATGAGCAACTAGCCACGCTCTCATTCTCTTGCTTAATATCTTCTTTTACATCATCTTTTACCCCCTTTGTTGTCAAAGAAGAAGATTCAAAACCAGGTGGGAGTGAAGGAAATTCTTCATTCTCTGCTTTAGCAGAGAATCTCATGAGTTCAGTCCCCATAATTCTGTGAACAGATATGAGGTGACATGATCAAAATACCGCACACAAGAAAGTCAATTTTAACCGTAAAGCTAGAAAGTTAGCGGAGAAAGTTAGTAGAGACAATATTCTTCAAAAATCCAAGTCAAGTGCACAGAGAAAAATGAAGCTATGATTACCTTATATGCCAAAAATACACCTAAATATAGACCAGAAATAATTTGGCACAAAAATTATCCTTCTTGGTGGCAAGAACAAGGCATTGCCTGAAAAAGAAAATATAGTAAGTCAAGCTTTGCATACTAATCACTAGAAATGTCAAAAGGCATTAAAGAAAGCTAATGCTTATGACAGATGCATAAGCTGATGTTTTTCTATGGATGATCAGGTTCATGCATCTGGCTGACATTCGCTACAAACTTTTTTCAATAACCACTTCCAACATAACATGAAATGTACAAATTACTACACCCTCAGTACGTTTTCTGGATATTAATTCGGACCCCCGTCCTCCAGATCCAGGTGAAGAAACATCAATATTTACTTCTTTCAACAAAGAAAGCCCCCAAAATGACAGGATTGTAAATAAGAGATAAACTTAGGGTTCAGGTATTATTAATCAAGATAATAAAACACAGATCAACCAAAATATTTCAGATGAGGTGAACAATACCTAAAACTGCAAAAAAAAAGAAACGTTTTTCCTCCTAAAAGAAAAGGCTCTCTTCATTTGCTTGCCTCCTTCCAGCTCAGAATACTTAGCCCCAACACCCCAAAAAATGAAGGCAGTAAACCCTAGCTCCAAAAACTGCATCAACAACAGAGAACGTGAAAAAAAAAGAGTCAATCTGGAAATCATCAGCAGATCTAACCCTACACAGAGAGCAATCGGGATTGAGCTGAAAGATAAGGAAAAGCCAAACAGATCATCACCTCAAAGAGGCCAACAAGTCAATCAATGCCATCACCTAAAAGAAAAAAAAAAGAGAAAAAGGAGAGGACCAGCAGATTTGATCAAAGGACCAAACCCTATGATTCGGTGGACTGATTGCAAGTCTAGCGATTATATCACCGGGCAAGGGCAATTCCGGTATGGAAATTTATCGGTCAATCATAAATACATGGACAGAAAATCATAAGAAAAAGGAAGCAGACCCAGAAAGATGACAACAAACTGCTGAAGAATTAGACCCAAATTCAGACGCCTAAATTGCACCGCAGGAAGGTTCTGATGCTTTGGAAGAATATTTTTTATTTATTTTTTTGTGAAATTTCAGAGTACCTGTTGGTCTTGTTAACAATGTGACGTGACCTAATGAGACGGGATAACGTTGGTTCGCTGGTTGCAGTTTCTTTCTTCTTTTTATTTCTCCTCCGATTTTTCTGATCAATCAGTAAGGGAACTTGGAAGTGGGATGCGGGAGGGTGGTGGGAGCGGGTTTGACCAAAATGCCTACACCGATGGCATAAAGACGCACGGGCAATTTGGGGATTTTAAAGCAATGCAGGGGCAATTTGGGGATTTTAAAGCGGTGAAGGAGGGGGCCAGAGGCGCCAATGTACAACGATACCCTCGCCTTTGGCTTTCTGTTATTGATTTCAACAGGGATCGTTGTGGAACGCGCGGAGGAGAGATGTATGTCGGCCCGCCGGAGATAATAACGTTGGCGCCGTCGTCTACTCATGTTGCCGGTGGGGATGAGATGGGATTGGGGAATGATAGACATGATCCCCTGTAGTTTGGATACCTGAACTACGAAGCTTCTCCCAGTTTACAAGAATTTTGGAGTCCCCTTTAGCACTTTGTCCTTTTATTTCACTGTTCCTGAAAACTACAAATCCAAGTTTTTTCTCTGATATTGCATGTCAATTTACATGAGAAAATGAATGTTAAATACACCCAGGAAATTATAACATTAAAGGCCAAACGTACTCTCAGCCATGGAGCTTATTATTTGGCCAGCTTGCAGCTTCGTAAACTCTGGCCCATTAATATTTATTGTTGCAGGCATTCAGGCCATGTTTCAAGGATATCAGGTGTCAGCTATAAGGTTATTCTTCAAGCAAAGAAACCGAGATATGTTTGGGCAACAAAAAAAAACGAGATATGGCTATATATTACTCCTTTTCACTATCTAAGCTAATGGTACAAAGAATAAGAAATGTACCATTATGTCCATGCAGGAACAGAACCGCAAAGTACTACAAAATTTGACACAGAACGATTGCCCAGGTGAGGTCAATGTCATGGTGCCAACAGCTTTCACCGGTAGTAAGATGCCATAATGTAGAGGAAGATAGCACTGGCAACCGTGACCAGAGGTTCCTGCACAAGCCCGGGAAACTATAATCAGAATATACGGCAGAATGCTCTCCCTTTTGTTGCTAATATTCTGCTTGGGTCTGGCTTCTCTATTAGCTTCATCTTCAACAAAGATATCCCAGTGTATAGCTAAACCCTGGAGTGGGGTGTGAGGCTGTACTTTTTGAATCAATCCAGTGATTTTTTCAGTAAAGATTACTTGTGTTTTATGTTCTTTATAAGTTTTGCCATCAAAATAATATTTTGAAAAGCATTAAATGTTGGCAGTACCTGATTGTTGTAAAGGAAAGCTGGGACAAAGCCACCTAAATACTCGACAAAATTCAGGATACCTGTATAAGCCTGCATCGAAAGATTCCAATTGTGGCCACATTATTTTTCCTGCTGCAATTTCATTAGCTCAATTTGAATGATGTAACTTGCATAGATGTATAAGAGACTAAACTGAGAATCCAACAACTAGCCTAAACTAAGCACATTCTTGCCAAGCATGCTTGCTGATAAATAACTACATCCCATGTGAGAATGTGTGTGTGAGAGAGAGAGATGGAGAGAGAATGTGTAATGTGAGAGAGAGAGGGGGGGAGGAGAGAGAGAGAACATTATACCAGAGAAATAAAGGCAATGCACCCAAAAACTAACGCAAGAGACCGAAGTAGACGTTTCCCCATCCGCACTGCCCGACCCGGATCTTCACCGTCTTCCTGAATTAAACCAAATTGTAAGCAGATTGACAGTATATAATTTCCCTATTACTTCCCTA
This sequence comes from Trapa incisa, assembly GCA_030064435.1. NCBI lineage: Eukaryota > Viridiplantae > Streptophyta > Magnoliopsida > Myrtales > Lythraceae > Trapa > Trapa incisa. The sequence continues at coordinate 11,714,679 of CM057769.1, read as the reverse complement.
GTAAACTATAGCCATGTAGACCAGAATTTGCCAGTGATAGTATTAAACAACACATTCAACTCAGAGAGCATTTCTGACAAATTTTCAGGAAAAGAAAAGAGATAGTCCCTAGGGGACTTTTGCAGAAACTAACCGTAAAGGTGGGAGATACAGGCGGTTCAAATGTTTTCAACTTCTCAAAGATCCGATAAACAAAAACGAATGTCAAGAATTGCAATGGCTTGTACTCAGCATTTTGCTTGACCAGAACCCAAGCTGACTGTGCAAAAAAATGAGAAAAGATAAGTAGGTAAATAGAAGAGATTCAAAATAAAATGTTAGTTTATTCTGCAATATAAGATTGAAAGAGATGCATACAGTCAACATATAGAGATAAATAATATCTTCAGCATTTTCTTTCCCCTATCAATGATATGGATTCTAAATAAAGCCAGTGAACACCAAGACCTACAAAGTTGTTCCTTGATCAAATAAAACATCCATGCTGATTTAGAATCTACAAATGACCATCTTTAGGTTTGAGTATTTAGTACAAGAAAATCCATCTCAGTTATTTGCCTAACGTGTGATGAACATTAACCCACACAAAACACAACTCTTCTGCTGCTGTATCACTCATCATCCCCATCTCCATCTACTGCAACTTCTTGGGTTTTGATTCATAGGATAAATACTAGTTAATTGCAATAATAAACAAGTCGATTAGATAACAAACAATCTGAAGGCCATATACCAGACAATTTCTGTCCATTCTTATCAGCAATTCAATTGGTAGTAATCTGGCTAGGCTGTTATTGGTGCAATGCATGGGACGCAACCTAAGTTCTTCCTAGAGGTACTGTTTCTTCTCAAAGTACTCTCTCCTAGTAATTAGTAATAATGACATAATATACATTGTCAGAAACAATGAGACACAAAATACGTTTTTTCTTTCCTTCTGAGCCATATATTAGATAAGCACATAAATATGCCAGTTTGCACAACAAAAAACATACGTGTATAAATATTTAGAACTTACAAATGCAACAGATGCAGCCAAATTTATGCGCATATCTAGTACAGATGACTTGGAGAACCTGATCAACAGAATACCCCAACAGTTATAGTTAATCATCTCAATATCAATATCATAACTACAGTAGCATTAGTGCATAATAAGTACAAGCAATATAGCTGAAAGGTAGAAATAAAAACCATCGAGGAGGAAGCATCATAGCACAAAATAATTTGAAGAAGCTATGATTGATGGTTTCAATCGAACTGACACAAAATAAAATCACCAACTTCGAATAGCTAGAATGACTGTAGAAGATTGGACACTCTGAATATCAATGCAAGCAGCACTAAGATAACCATTAACTCATGTGAGATGACACATTAAACTCTTTCAGAATCTCTGTTACACAATCACAAACCTTGGTCCCCAGGGTACAATTGGCTGCTTATCGGCATATTTGATATCCTTTGACACCTGAACTTATACGAGTTAACCTGGAATGAGTACATCAAATGTACCAGACGTCCCCTTTTAAAATGCTTTACCAGATCAATAATACCTTGAATGAACCAAATGTGACACCCTTTTTCCTATTAGTTAACTGTGCCATCATCACCTTGTCATATGCCTTCTCCAGCTGAACAGACACCCACAAAGCAATAAGCAAGTTTTCTAAAACTTGGTGGTGACAATGTTCGTGTATGCATTAGCAGCTTATTCTCTTCAATACTGATCAAACACTTTCATTGAAATTTTGGGAACCAGGGAGAGGCCATCACAGGTCCACAACTTACCCGAGAAAGAGTTACTTCATCCCCTCTCCTTTCAGCATCCTTACGTTTTTTTGTATACGTCGCCTTAATCATATCAAATCCCTCAATCGGGTTAACTCCCAAAACCTATGTCCAAGATCAATCAGCACATCACAGAACTATCATAATTATAAAACAAGAAGAAGCCACATTTGACCCTCGTCCTATACATAGCCTCGTTGGAAAATCTTTTACCTCGTATGGATTAAGATCACTGTCTGAACTGGGATTTCCAGCTGCAGATGCTGCAGAGCAGGTAACCCTACTCCTTGGTGTCACCAATCTAGAAAATCTGCAATATCTCTAAAAAGTTAACTTTCTGAGGGAAAGAGTAACGACTCATTCACGTCAGAAGGAATCTATAAGCACATATAAATTCGCTAAAAATGAAACATAAAAGCGCACCCATGAAAAACATTCGGAGACAAGAACATATCAGTTAACCATCCGTATTAAATCTCCAGCAACCGAAAGAAAACATCGCAAAGCAGAAAATTCCACCTGAAGGAGGAAGGAGGAGCGCACAAGAAGCTGCGGGGGTTATAATTCTTGACTGAGAGTTGCAAATTAGGACAGTGAAGGGCGTTGGACATCGTCATCGCCATTGAGATGGATTTGATTCAGAAACCCCAAAGGATAATCTTCAGCTTCTTCTTCCCGTTTCTCCTCTATGTGGGGGTTTAACGAGGAATGCATTAAAATGGTACAATAGATAATAAAGTTAAAACCTAAACGGTCAGTTCGCGTGGCCTAATGGATAAGGCGCTCGCCTCCGGAGCGGGAGATTGTGGGTTCGAGTCCCACCGTGAACGCATTTTCTTCTTACTTCTGAACATTCTTTTTTACATTTTTCCTTTATACAATAACTTCACAATATTTCATATTTTTTCCAAGAACAAATGCATCACTCTTTGGTACTCAAAAATCATCAAGCTCGAGCTTTCCCTGAGATTGATATATCCTATCAGTCTTACACACAAAAGAAAACATCACCGGAAATAGCTAGCTGGAACAGTATCAGGAACCCATTAATGTCCATAGCCCCTCCAGTATATATCTCAATGCAAACTACTTCCTGGGTAGCTTCTTCAATCACATGAACGCCGTACTCGTCACTGCTTCCACGATATTCTTACCAGCCTGATCTCCTGCTGACCTGAGGAAGAGGCTGTACCAGAAGTCCATATGGTCATCCTTGAGACGCTTAGGGTTGTCCAAAGACAATTCCAACTGATGCCGTTCTGGTACCGGACTTCGTGACTGGATCTTGTAAGTACTCCGGTCGAAAACCTGCTGCTCATCTTTCAGTCTGGTGTAGCTGCTTTCTTGCTGAAATTCTACTTCTGAGGATGATTCATTTTTACTGTCATTCTTACTCGATCTGGCAGATGCAGGCCGATGCCTTTCGCTTCGTTTCTTCAGGTGGGTATGCCAGAAGTTCTTTATCTCGTTGTCGGTTCGTCCCGGCAACCTTGCAGCAATTGCAGACCATCTAGTAGATGGACAAATAGCAGTACTCTCCATCATTCATCTCAAGAGCCAGAGGTTGATAAGAATGAACGTTTTATGGATATAATGACAAAATACCTGTTGCCAAGAGCTCCATGGAGCTTGATGATGGTGCCCTCTTCCTCTTCTGTGAAGTTCCCCCGCTTAACGTCCGGCCGCAAGTAGTTCATCCACCGGAGTCTGCAGCTCTTCCCGCACCTTAGAAGCCCTAGTCGATTTCAATATAATAGGAATTAAGCTCCAAAAAAATTGAAGGCTTCAATAACCAATAATTTATCTGTGCACCTCCATGAATGACTGCACAAGCAATGATCCATTACATATATATTTAGGTGTATATATATATATATACACGTGAATTAAGTAATTACCTGCAAGTCTAGGAAGAGCTCTCCAGTTGCCATGGCCATACTGCTGGATGTAAGAAGTGAGGATGAAGTCTTCCTCAGGAGTCCAAGGCCCCTTCTTCAGACCCATCTCCTCGCAGCATGGAGTCCTCCCCATATCTCTCCTCGCTCAAATCTCAAATACTGAGCAGCAGAAGGCACGAATCGCCATGAATATATAATATAGGGCTGCAGTGCTCGCTTGAGCTTTATTATATATTGACTTTGAGTCATTTTTTTCTATATGTATATTATATATAATGTAGGAGAAAATACACATGCTAAATTTCCATGTCGACAATCTCCATGAAAATGAACTGGAAAGAAAGAGAGCGTCGTGTCACTCTACTTTCAGGACAAGGGAATCCCGGTGGTGGTCGACGGCGATTTCCTTCTTGGACCCACCATGATCCTGCAATCTAATGTCCCTCCCTTCCACTACTTACAGGAGTTGTCTTGCCTAAGAGGGACCCTGCAGACGAGGGTTGCCTAACATTGTAAAAATTAGCATGGAGAATGAGAAGAACAGCTATACAGCCGTCTTTATTCCACGCTGGTATTTATTGAAGCCATAGATTCTGATGAACATTGTTGCAGGTTGCAGGAGCTGAGATTGACATCGAATTCATGCATCTCCAAGGCAAATTAAGGTAGGCAATAAAGAGGATATGATGAGGTTTGTGAAAAAAGGCAAACTTGGCATGGTTGTCGGCTAGACTAGATTGTGATCGATGCAGGTTACCGCCAAAAAGACTCGAACGAATTGATCTACTGTGGATTGCTTTATCAAAAGCAATGCATACTGTGCTCTTTTTTTTTTCATTAATTCATCCATGGACCCAACATTTTGGAAGAAATGTTGATAGTACTATTGGGTATTGGAAAAAATATAGTGAATTGATGGTTTGACTTGATAAATGTATGGAATAGTCGAGAAAATGGTCTATGCTGCTTTAATTGGCAAGCTTGTATTAACTATTTGCTGTCTTGGTAATTAGATATATTAAATGAAAAGAAAAATGGAAGCACTTATTCGATTAGATCAGCCACCAATTGTGGTGTATCCATTATGCAGAAGAAGATGTTTTCCGCATCTGGGTTTCTTGGTAGCTTCTTCTCCATGGCCTCCTTTCAAGTGCAGCTATCGCTTTCATCCTTCCATCACCCCACTTTGTCCTACTGGTCAAAAACGATGAGCGTCCCTTGAGCCGCCGTCTGCCCCATCTCCTCCTCCACCTTCTTTCACGTGTCCATTATATGTTATCACTGATAGATTAGTCAAGCCAAGACATGATGCTCTCAAAGCATAAAAAGGTAGAAGAAGACTGTAATCCTGGGAAATTAACTTCATGCAGGCAGGGGAGACGGCAGCCTCCATTATAGGATGCCCATAAGGTCAAACCCCACTCTGGCATTGGTTGGGTTTCTTTGTATTTTGCACAATGGAGCGTGCTAATGGCAGGATCTCACTGTTGACTTTTCCCCGTGTATTAGAGAAACTTTACCTGATCCAACATCTTCCCCCCTCCGACCTTTTATCTCTCAATTGTATAAAACACATATATCCATATTCAATATACCATCCATCATGATTATATGGAGATATCATTTTAAATAATTAGAATATTTCATATATTTGTATTTTAATATTATTAAGATAATTTAATATCATTTTATTTAAAACAGAGATGTAATCATCCACACTTATTGAATATGATCAAAATATTTTATCTCTCCATTTTATAAAACACACATGTCCTTAATGAATAAACTAGTTGAAAGATGATTCTATCATTATTAAGAACGGATTTAAAAAAATGGTATAATATTGAACTTGTACATAACTTGTGATGGTAAATCTACTAAGAACGGATTTAAAAAAAATGGCACGTTATAAGAATTTGATATGAAATAGAAGAATACTACTAATATATAAAATTGAAAAAAAATATTAATTATAAGTTCTTACTTTTAAATAAATATTAATATAATATTTTATCTCACAAAAAAATTTAATATACATTTTTTATTACTAGCATGTAAATAAATACATTTATTATATAATTTATTAATTTACTTATTAATAAAAATTAAATTATTGTATTCAGTAATATTTAAAATTTAATAGGTGCAATAAGCAAAATCATACAAGAAGGAAAATGGTCCTTGGCCAACCAATAATTCACATTTTTGGACTAAAATTTCAAATAAGCTACAAACATTTGTAAGATTACTTAATATATGTAAATTCTTTTACTCCACTTAATTCACAAACCAATATTCATAATTAAAAAATATACATAATTTACAAAAATTAAGTTGTCGGTCAAATGTTTTTGTCTGAATTGACCAATTGATAAAATACTTGTCTAACGTGAAAAAAAAAACTACCAAGTATCATTGAACGATAATATAGATCCATTATCTCTAAAATCTAGTAAATGGAGCATTAATTGGTGGGCCGAGCCATACCCACCAGACCCATTGGGATACACACAGATACATAATGGGCCAATCGAGATTAAGAGACCACTTTCAGCATGTCCAGTGGGCTAGAACCGATGGTCATGGCGACATGGTCCATCGACCACCTTAAATTATTTATTTTTTCGAGAGATTATAGTCTGGATTGTACTGAAGTGTGCATGCACCATTAGCACATGCAGCCGATGAAGATATGTAGTGTATATTGTGGTCCTTTTGGGCCCCAGTACCATTATACTACTCAATATATATATATATATAATAAATTATACCAAAATTTGTCTTTTTTCTTCGTTTTTTTGCCACTTGGAAGTTCGCTGAATGAGGACGAATTATAGTTTTGTTTCAAATGGCCCATTCATGAATCCTCCGTCTTAGATTAAAATCCGCGAATTAATTTATCTATTTAAAATTAATTTTCACTTCATTTAATATTATTATATTAATAATTATAGAAAATATTATTAATTTATAAAAAAATTAAGTGCTAACACTTATTGAATAAGAAAGTTGGGGTGTTTAATTTGTGGTAATCATACATTACTATATAACGTTTTATTGCCCAATTATCACTATATGAAGTTAGATTACATGAAATCATTTTAATTAGATGAATTGTCTCCATACATTTTTTTTCATTTTTCATGTATTATTAAAATTTATAAAAAAAGATTTAATACTTTGACGATTTGATATACTAAATTTGCATAGATGAGATCAGGTGTACATGGAACGGTAGAGTTCATTGACTCTGCCAACTGAAAATTTTCAGTAATGACTGAACTGAATGAAACCTGGCCTGACCTGACCTGAGGGTGACTTGTGCATTAAAAACATTGAAACCCACCAAAACCCAACTACACATTATAATGCCCAGCTTAAGAGGGTTAGTGCAGCTATACATAGATTAATGAGAAATGGTATCCACAAGTATCATTTTCTCAAGTTGCACATGCTTTGTCCAATAAGAAGGTACATTATAGAACATTATATTATTATTGTGGTCTAGTTTATATGAATGCAAAAAAATATATATTTATAATAATTTCATTTATGGTAGATCTAACTAAATTCAAGATGATTAGTCAATCTCTAATCTAGGCTATATCACATAGAAATTAGAAATATAATATTGCACATGGCTACTTCATAGAATTTGGTAAGTAATACTTCACATAAAATATATTATAAGGTGGAGGGAAGTGGTATACCAATTTAGCCACTTCTAAAAGTAAACTTTTTTAATGACATTTAATAATGAAAATTTTAATGACCTTTTTGTAAATCTCTTATAATGGCCATTCTAAGTCAAATATAAACTCACTTTAAGTTTTATGGAGAGGGTGTGTTCTAAACACATTTAGGTTAGGTAAAGCATATTTATTAGCATATTGATTTAGGTATGTGCCATCGGATTAATTAAGTTAATGATATGTTACTACTCTATGAAATTTTTTTATTTATGATGTATGATTAAATATTTTATTCAAGAAAGAATGCACATAGGATATGGAAGTATACATTCAATGAACCTATTGAGTGGCAGTTTGAATGGATGAGTAAGACTTTTGAATATGAAATGGAATGTGTCATGACAAGTAGACCCAACAATCATGCATTAAATGCCAACAATACCCATATGGTCTTGTCCCACATGTACATGTAGACCAACACACCATTTTTTTTATTTCCTACTAAGGTCCCATTTTATCATCTTAATTTGATACATCACTCTCTATTTTTATCCAATAGAAATTCAAAAGATAATATTAATACAAAAATTTAGAATAATTTTTTTATTGGAATATGGCAATGTAGGTCCATTATGGTCATTTTCCATCTCCGATTGTCTCTGTACTAACCATTAATGTTCTATTTTTTCTATGAATGTTGCCTTTGATTCCCTATTTGATTTGAGATGTGGGGGTCAAATTGAACTACCGATTAAAGTTTGTGATCTTATTTAAGATTTAATAAAAATGAAAACGGGTAGTGAAACTCTTTCTGTCATAATGTCTTACGTCACCGCCGTCGCATTGAGCGGAGACCGCGTTCGATATTTCTTAGCTTACAAGTCCTGAAATCACAGCCTTCCATCGAACTACTACGTGATGGATCGCTGACCGTCCATATCCCTCCTATTGAACCGAATATTCCTCCACCCTCCTCCTCAAAGCGATAATATTCCAACTGTAATCTCTCTCTCTCTCTATAAGTATACCTTTGGGCTTCCCTCCTTCCTTCTCTCACCAGATAAAGTGTAAAACCCTCGGGAGAAAAAAGAAGAGGAAACAGAGCGCGCAGCAGCAGAGCAAAGGGAAGGTCGATCGGGAGGAAGAAGGAGGAGAAGAAATATGTCTCAGACATTGAGGGATAAGTACCAGCTGCTCGAGGAGATTGGCAGGGGTCGATTCGGTAAAATTTTTCGGTGCTTCTCCGCCGAGAACGGCGGCATTTACGCCGCCAAGGTCATCGACAAGAGCCTCCTCGAGGACGCCACCGATAGGGAGTGCCTCGAAAATGAGCCCAAGATCATGGCCCTCCTCTCGCCTCATCCCAACATCGTCTCCATCGTCGACGCCTTTGACTCCTCCGACGAGTCGCTAGCCATCGTCATGGACCTCTGCGGCTCCCAGAACCTCTATGACCGCATAGCTCGGTCCGGTCGGGCGATGGCGGAGCCCGACGCTGCATCCCTCATGAAGCAGCTCCTCCTCGCCGTCGCCCACTGCCATCGCCTCGGGGTGGCTCACCGCGATATTAAGCCGGAGAACGTCTTCTTCGATCTGCGGGGAGCCACAGTGAAGCTTGGCGATTTCGGATCTGCAGTATGGCTTGGCGGTGGATCCGTGACCGGCGTAGTGGGGACGCCGTACTACGTGGCGCCGGAGGTCCTTACTGGGAGGGATTACGGAGAGAAAGTCGACGTGTGGAGCTGCGGCGTCATCATCTACATCATGCTCTCCGGCGGGATTCCGCCGTTCTACGGTGACTCGGCGGAGGATATCTTCGAAGCTGTGGTCAGGGCGAACCTGAGATTCCCCCCGAAGATCTTCCGTTCCGTCTCGGCCTCCGCTAAGGACCTGATCAGGAAGATGGTCTGCCGTGACGCTTCCAGAAGGATTTCAGCAGAGCAGGCATTGAGTGAGTATCAGATTTACTCTCTTGATTCTCTCTCTCTCTCTCTTTCTCCAGCTTTTGAGTCTCTAATTCATCATGAAGAAGTCAAGATTCTGGTTCTTGATGGGTTGAAACTGCGGAACTAGAAACCCATTTAATCACCGGCTCATCTTCATGATTAGGAAGCACGTATTGCTGGGCTCTTTATGTTCTCTAACCTATCGTGCTCTTTCTGCTAAATGCAGGGCATCCATGGATCCTCGGCGAAGGACAGACGAGCGAGCGCATTGCCTGATTAACTGAACAAAGGAAGGGATGAAGAAGACTAACTAGTAGCTACCACGGTAAATCTTAGAGAGGACTGAAGAGGTTTCCCTTTTTTTTTCTTTTGCATGTTTTTCAAAGCTTGTGACCTCCGCCTCACCTTTTTTTTTTTGGCTCTGAGAAGCATGGAGGAAATGATAGAAAAGCTCCTAGGAATAACAATGGCAGGACGCCTCCTGCTGTGCTGCAGCAGCAATTCTTTCTCTTTGTTCTTTTATATTTTGGCGTTTTTTGTTCATTATTTCCTTCTTTTTGCTTCTTCTTCCATGGAAGTGCAGAGCAGAGCAGAGCTGACCTTTGTGCTTTCCTTCCATGGAAGGCTGTACAGAGTATATGAAAAATGGAATGCTATATGGTTTTCATCTTCCAAATTCTCCTGTTTTCAGATGGAAATTAAAATTCACGATGGTAGTTTCAAGGTTTCAAGATTTCAAGATTTCTGCAGGTCTAATGGGATAATTAAAATATTATTTAATTTGCCCATAATTCACGAAATGGAAGTCCATGATTTTCGCAAGTCAATCATTTTCTGTTTCTTCATCATTCAGAATCTTGAATAGGAATAGAATCAATAGATAATATACCTTACCTCCCAAAACAGGAGAAAGAGGATATACCTTTTCTCTTTTTTTTTCTCTCACAGTTTGATTATGAAGATTAAATCAGTGGAAAAGCAGATTATGGTGGCAATTCTGAGTTTACATTCAGTTAAGTTGAAATTGATAGAGTTTAAATAATAATTAAAATTAGAATATTATTTCTTAATAGTATTTAAATTATATATTTAATATAATTAACATAAAATATAAAATACTAAAAATAAACACAAACATATATTGGATGGATGATAAGTTATCATCTAGGCACTTACATGACAATGATATGGGGAGAAATTTCAAGGTTTCAACCTTCTGAAAAAAACACGGTTTATATTCCTGTCTGTCGTGCCCTGCTTGTCATGTTTGAATTCGGAGTTGTGGCTGATAAGCTATCTGCTCCCCTTCCTTCTACCCATATAAAGTGTTCTCACAAGTTATCATTATATATACCCCTCCCAAAAAGCATAAAGTTGTCTAACTATTCCGTAAAATATAATATTTTAATATATAATTTTTTAAATAATACAAAGGATTTCCATCTTATCGTCTAAATAAGGTTTCTTTTGGGGACCATAAGAATCATGTTGATTTTTTTTTTTCATATATTGTGGCTGGAAATAAAAGTACTTTTTTATTTATAATAATATTATAATTATTAAAAAATTTAATAAATGGGATAATGGGTTGAATATATAAGGCGTGATTGTGAAGCCCTTCCCTTACGGTTACCTGTTACTGGTAGGTGAGGTGAGGTGAGGGAGACACATGGGGACAACCCCCTTACATTTGAGGGATGGGCCCTACCATGTGACTGACCCTCCAATTATTAAGTCCACACCTCCCCACCCCACTTCACCTCTTTTTTTTTTCCTTTGTTTTTTGGGCCCTCCTCAGTACGTAAGTATACTATATAAAATAAATTATTATATTTTTTTCCTATGGAATATACTTATTTTGTATATCTATAGTACATGAATTTATATTGGATAAAAATTGATTTTAGAGATGAAATTGATAATATAAAATAAAATTATAAATTTATATTTTAACACAGAACAAAAGTAGTTAAATATTTTAAAATAAGCTCCGGCAATTATATATACATATCTAGTATAATTTTATTTTAAAAATAAGTCAAATAATATTATACTGTTGCACTTATTGCTCCTTGATCAATGTTTCTAGTAGCATCTCAAAAGATTCCCAGAGAAAGAGAGTCATTTAATGCCAGGGGACTGGACTTGCCCTTGCCGGAGATCTCGGCCAGTGCTAATTTTCTCTGGAGTAATTACTAGACGACAAATGGAAAATGTGGAGACATCTCAGTCCACGAGTATAATTGCTGTATATCTAAAATTTGTGGGCGTCTTTTTGGCAAAGTGCTTGACATGATTTGTTGGTTGAGAATAGCGCCTGTCCATTAACTTCTTGTCGGGCATTAGCTAAACATAATGCCCTCCGATGTACACTCATGCCCTTATACTTTCTTGAAGGTGAGTGAAAGTCTGGGAAAAACAAGGCTTTAGGCCTTTTGCACCACTCACATGGACATAAAAAGGGTATACACTGAATAAGTATGACAACGGCAGAATTGAAGAGGACAGCCCACATGTGCAAATATGGAGCACATTCCTATATATTTGGTCTCACTCATGTACTCAAGCTCGTGTCCTGTCCGGATAGAGGTCTGCAGAAGATAATGGATGAGACACATCCCAAGAACAAAGGACAAGGGGGAATCTTTCGATCCATTTGTTTTACTTTAAAAATAAGGGTGAGAAGAAGGAGAAGACACAGTTATGAACTAACCATAGCAGCAAATAATGTACAAATAACATATCAAGTAACTAACAGCCTTCTACATATATGGAGACCAAAATCCTTCTCTTTTTCTGCATTACCTTTTTCTTACCCATGTCTTGCAATTTTTAACCCCGCTAATATTTCCAATATGTGCTATAGGAAGCAATCTGCATACAGTCCTCTCAAAGCTTAAAGATTGAATATTATCACAGCTATCAACTCACAGGGCATGAATGAAACTCAATGCAGGACCTACAATGCCAGTATGAGTTAGACTAGTGTTGCAGTGGAAGTGCTCTTCCACTACATTAGTGGATAGAACAGAATACAAAAACTGAAATTATCAACTTTTACCTGGCCTCTAAAAAATGTAATATGAGAACCCCCGATGTGAGAGATAGATCCAGTGTTTGTTTCAATATTGTGTACATATGACCAGCACCTTGTCAATGCTCTATTTAAGACATTTAGAAAAGGAAAAAAATATCACTCCTTATCATTAGTGCTTAGTTTTAAGAGTAGATCACAATAAGCAAGCAATCTATATATCACCAGATAAATGGTACAAGTACTTCATTCAAAGGTACTCCGAGACTCTAGAAAAGCTAGCTAGCAAGAACTTCCTCCATTTTATCCTTATGGATGAAAATAGCATAACAAATCTTCCATTTGAGAGGAGGAGATTGGAATACCTTGACACCAGTTGGAAGATTTCCAAGCTTCACAAGAGTGGCTTCCCCAAAGTTATACCTGGGCTTCTTATCTACAGGCTTCAGAATTTGGAAGGAGCACAGTCGGGTTTCATCCACACTTATCATTGCACCAGATGAATAGGCACCCACAAGGCAATAAGCAAGTTGTCTAAAACTTGGTAGTGATAATGTTTGTGTATGCATTAGCAGCTTATTCTCTTCACTACTGATAAAGCACTTTCATTGAAATTTTGAGAACCAGGAAGTGGCTACCACAACACCCAAAACCTATGTTCAAGAGAAATCAACTCATCACATAACTGTCATAATTATAAAACAAGAAGATGCCACATTTGACTATCATCTTATGCACAGCCTCCTTAGGAAATCTTTTACCTCGTATCAATCAAGACCACTGTCTACCTCAGAGTTCCAGCTGCAATGTTGCAGAGCAGGTAATCTAGAAAGAGTCATTCACCTAGATCAAAATTAGCCAAAAGAAATGAAACATAACAACGCATCCATGCAACACATTGCAAAGCAGAAAAATTCACCTGGAGGAAAGAGGAGAGAACAAGAAGCTAGGGCTTATAATTCTTGACTGGATTTGATTATAGTTTAAATATTGTATAATATTTTTCCTAGTTTAAATATTAAATCAATTTTTTAGGAGCTTGACCTGCTCATATCCGATCCAAATGGCATGGTCTTTTATTAGACCAGACCCATGGTCCTCAGAGCCCCGAACCAGGCTTATCCAGGTCCAAATTCATGCGTCCAAACTTGACCCCAAGTCTAGGTCAGGTCTTCCTTTCAGCTCCCAGGGTCCATCCTGATCCAAGAGAAATAGGACCGGGTCAATTGCTTTCATATGAGGATTTATGGCCAAATCTGAGATCAACAAGATTTTCTCAGAAAAAAAATGTTGGAAATTGGGTTTGGCCCTTAAATTGATGACCAAAGAAAGTGCTGTGACAAATTTGCTCTGCCCAAATGAAGAATGATCAAACTTATAAAGGGTCAAATCTAGACTTATTTCAACCAAACATGAGCCTAATTATACAAGTTTGGGGCTATCCATCTCATCTTGCCCATCATTTCTCTGCTAGCTGACCACAGTCTTCGATAATAACAGTCTCCCTAGTCTTTCCACTATCAGATCCAACCTTCTCCATCTCCTTCACAATACTATAACCCTCCACAACCTTCCCGAAAACAACATGCTTCCCGTCCAACCACGATGTCTTCTCAGTACAGATGAAAAACTGAGACCCGTTTGTGTTGGGCCCTGCATTGGCCATTGACAAAATTCCAGGACCAGTGTGCTTCAGCTTGAAGTTCTCATCTGCAAACTTTGTCCCATAAATGGACTCCCCTCCTGTCCCGTTGCCCCGGGTGAAGTCACCGCCCTGGCACATGAACTGGGGGATGATCCGGTGGAATGCCGAGCCCTTGTAGTAGAGGGCCTTCCCTAACTGGCCGATACCCTTCTCTCCCGTGCAAAGGGCTCGGAAATTTTCAGCCGTCTTAGGGGTCACATCGGCAAAGAGCTCCATTACTACTCTGCCAGCCTTTGACTTTCCAATCAGTATGTCGAAGAAAACTTTAGGGTTGGGTTTCGACATCCTCTCAAGCTTTCTGCCAATATAAACAACAATGCTTAGCCTTGTGATTGCAATTGGCAGAAAGCCTTCAATCATTGATTAAGTATGTACACCGAGCTTCAAAATCAGTCATCTCTACCAAAGAACGCACACAATATAAGATTCATTTTTTTCCAATAGAAGCATCGCAATAAAGCATAGTACAATAATTCAGCTGCATAACGTAGAAACTTGTACATTTATAGATTGACAAGCTAAAAAATTTCGAATCTAGGGATGTTCATCATTCTCCGCGACATCCTCAAGAGAAGTGGATTCATCGAGAGGACTTCAAGTAAAGAGGAAAGATTTTTCATCTTGCACAAGCTTTGAGCTCAAAGGCTTGGATTAAACACGCCTAAAAGCCTTCGATATGTGCATTTCACGTGAGTAACGAGAGAAAATAATGCAGATATGGGTTTCTAACAAATCTATGAAATGGTGACGTATCGAAGAATTCACAGGAAAAAGAGTACTGCACAAAATAAAACTAAAAGGAAGGAGACGATGGGAGGTTGAGTACCTCGATACCAGCTGAAAGCTTCAATAGCGGAAGGAATGAAGAGACTGTCGAGATGGCGTCGCAGGGTTTTAGGTGCCAGGCTTATATAATAAATAAGTAAGATGGAAGATGTGGATGTTCTCTAGGGTTTTATCCCTTATCCTCATATTCAAGGACTGATTTCATCAGTTTCTGCGTAGATGCCCTTGGTCTATCAAATAATTTTAATTCCCCCCGCCCCCAAAATTTATCCCTTATTGCTAGAGAAGTCCAAAATCACGAGGAGATAATTATAATAAGCACCTCATAATTTAGAGATATTTCTGATTACGTCCTACAGAGACCACATTCTCTAATACAAGTTCATCTTCAATTTCTATCACACCCATAAAAGTTGTTATAAGATTTAGTTGAAAATCGGACATACCCAACATAAGCTATCAAAAATCAACCTTCTTTGCATCATGAGATCATTGTGGTTCAACATCAAAGGGCATTCATTGTCTTGCTATATGGATCTTCAGTCATTGCATCTTTAGCCAGAAATTATGACCTGAAGAAAATGCAGATGCATCATGATAGCTTTTTCTAGTAAACATTTCTTGTTTTGCTACAAAAAGAAAGAAAGCCCGAGGTGGAGAACTGAATCCCCCAGAGTCAAGGTGCACTTATTTCAAATGAAACTGTCACTGTCATTGTACCTGTTTTGAAATGTGTCAAACTGCACTGTAGTACTTGGTAAAACTTGGGGCGAATCCTTCTTCTCAAAGGTTGTATAAGCAAAAGAGTAAGTTATTCCTCAGATGTGAGGCGGTTTCTGAAACTTCCCATGGACCCAAACTCGTTGCATGCTCTTTCCTTTCTTGCGGTTTACTGACTTGATGCAGCAGTAATCAAGTTCAACCTGCAATCGCTTGGCGATTTAACATCACTGACCTATAAAAATACTGGATCATTTGTTCTATGAAGTTCATTACCTCAATGAATCCTGCTTGAATAAAAAGATCCCTGACTGTCTCCAAACTGAAAAAATATGAACGAGTTCCATCTGATCGCATATACTCAAGGAAACCCACTCTCTTGCCTGGCTCAAACCGAAGCATAGTCATGTCAAATAGGCCTGGGGTGCAACCAAAAGACTTTCAGTTAGAAAATAAACTGAAATTACTATCCAGTAATAGAGTTAAGGTAACTGCTTATAATTTATGTTTCATCAGTGATATATGCATACCATAGTCCCTAAAAAGAACAAGTCCACCTGGCTTTAGAACAGAGAAGCACTTGACAAGGGCTGATGACATCATTTGGAATGGAATAGCTGATAAAGTGAAGATCTGCACAATAAATCATCAGCCAGTAAATGCAAAAATTTTCTTGGATCCACAGCAATGAATTTCCAGTCTCCAACAAATTTTCATGTGCATACACTATCAGCTAAATATCATAGAAACTAGAGAAATCCTTGTTAATGAAATAGAATATTTGGACTTGCTCTAAGATTTGATTCCATGTTCAACTACAGCAATACTTTTTTTTTCAAAAAAGAAACTTGAAAAGTTAAGACTTGCATTAACTGCTCTGATTAGACTGAATTTGCCAGTGAGCAAAATAGCATTTACCAGAGTGACAAAATCCAATCCACCAAGACAACAGCTATTTTCTTTGGAGTGACGATCTCCTGTAAGTGTTCCAGCAACAATATTCACATCTGAAACATAAAAAAGGTGAATTTTCATCTCTTTAACATAACAGAGAGAGGGAGAGAGAGACGGTGAAAAACCTGAAGGGAGGGACTGGCTTAGAGAAGTCTTTTGACAAGCAACACAAAATAACCACTCAGGGAAGCCAGTGAGAGATAAATCACATAAGAAAGGATGGAATCTATGCATGGCTGAAGCCACATTTGCCGCATCAATCATTTCCTTTGCATATTCAAGTGCCTCAGGGCTACAATCGCAGGCATATAGATCAATATTCTCGTTGTTGCTGCAGATGGCAATATCAAGAAGGGACAAAATAAGGTTAAATGATGCAATGTGAACATTGTGCAACATTATGCAATTCAATGCCCAAAAAGATGACAAACAACCAAGATTGTCGGAGTTAATCCCAGATTTCCAACTGTATGATGACAAGATCTTTTATAGACGACTTAACATTCATCCAAGTCATCATCTGTCACAATATGTAACTTGTCACCGGTTACAGTATGAGCAACTAAATCGAAATCAAAGCCCAGCTTCTCCACAAACATCTTACGGAATTCTTCACAATGGTTAAACGTGCATTAATCAAGAACTAACTGAATGTGAAGCTAGGCACAGTGTTGTCTTAAACTGTATGCTCAAAGCCATTCAGCTGTGATAGCTCAAACTGTTGCAAGAAACGGAGAAACTAGAGAACATAAAACTCTGAAATGCAAACGGTGAAGAACCGTGGAAATTACCGGAGTATAGGTAGAGCAGTGCTTCCATTACCACAGCCCACCTCCAAGATCAGAGAATCTTTGCCACAAGAAACAAGTTCAGGAAATTCCTTCAGCAGGTACCTCCTCTCCTATTCCACAATATAGAAAGAGATTTTCAAATAAATCAAACAAATTGTGTCATAAAGTTGCAATAAGTGAGAGTAACAATCCAAACTCTTTTGCATAAAAGAAAAAAATTCCGAACTTCTTTAAGAGTTTCCCCATCACCGTATTCCATTCCTCGAATTTCACTAATCCACTTCGACCCGCATCATTTTACATGAAAACGGAGCACAACTAATCACCATCACCGATAAAAAGAAGATAGGTCACAATCGTCTGTTAAAAGCCATGAACATTTTTCTACTAATTGCCAATACAATGCTCGGAGGAGCAGTTTCAGAAAGAGAGGTGGAATATGCGGAACCTTAAAGAACTTTCCCGTGTGGTGACGGCTGTGGAACTTCCTCCACGCGTTTGATTCTTCTTCATGTAGAACAACCGATGAAGAAGAAGAAGACGGCTCGAAGGGCATCAGGTGGTGCTGCAAAGACGGGTCGCTTAAGACCTCCCGCTTGAGCTCTTCCCATTCGAAATCTTTGGAGAAATACTCTTCTGCTTCCATAGAATCGCCTCCTGCTTACCAAGTGTTTGTAAGTTGGAAAAGCTTCCTGCAGTTGACCTACAAGGGGTATCTCAGAAACATCACTGAAAAATTAAGTATCTATTTGAGATTTTAACCAATTTGTTAAATACATACTTAACCACATTATTTTACGATTTATACAAATTTAACACAATCTTTTTCACTTGTCCTAAATAAATCCAACATTTTCCATATCTATTTGCCAAAGAAAAATTGTACTAGAAACAAACTATAATGACCCAAGTGAATAGCCCCAGATATGCATTCAAAAGTGCACGATTAAATTACACAAATTCTAAATACGATGTACAGTAGAACTAATATTCCATCCACACAGTACCACTAAGAGCTTATGAGTGCCCTTTGCAAGAGAAATTTTAGACATATCAAAATGACAAAGCAAATGGGATTTCTGGGCATATCGGTCCTTTTGTTGTTCACGAACTCCGTTCATATTCTTGCCCCTGTCTGAAACGTGTAGTGGGTCGGGCTCGAAGAATCAATCCTTGGCACTCGGAATCCGGCACCACTTGAAGCCGGAGGAGCCCCAACTGGTGAGGGCAGCCTCATGGAAGGACCATACTTTTTGCCTGTGGTAGTTTCCTTCTTTGAACCAAGTGAAAAAGAACCTACTAGAACCTGCAGGTATAAATGCATAGTCATCTCGCACAATGGCGAAGCAATTGGCTATATTGGGGGAAAAAACCAAACTTATGAAGGTAACAGAAAGTAACAATATCAAAGGATTTATGCGAAATTCAACAAGGGTACTATATGCTCTCCTAAACTACACAGCAGCTGGGAGAATTGAGTACAGAACAATAGGAGACAGAGAAACATAGATGATTATTACCTGAACAGGGCCTGCAGCAATTAAGGGACCACCAACGCCTCCCCCGACAATTCGGCCACGGGTATTTGATAAACAAACGCTCAGCCCACCAGTTTTCTCTCCTAACTCAGTACCAACATATGATCCAGATAGAGTAATAATGTCGAAATGACCCTAGAAATGAACAATGCTTAGTTTCCATGAGTTTCAAAAATAACAAACTACCATAGTGGCATAGCTTATTTAGGGAGGGAAATATAAATTTCTAGATTATGTAGGGGAAAAGTATTAAATTTTTTTTTTCAATATGTAGATGGTAGACAATATAAATTGCATATGTTCACCTCATAGGTGACATTGCCTCCTGATATAGCAGGCTGGCGCACAGAAGCACTAGAAATTGAACCCGATGCAGAGAGAACACAAATCTCCCGCTTACTTTGCTGCATGAATAACAAAATTTTCTGGGCCACATCCTACATTAAATTGAGTAATATGTCCAAAAAAAGAAAATGGCAAAAGCATCAGCATAAGAATGGTATCATCATCATAGTTGTAAGGAAAGCAAATAGACCACTCCCGAACATGGAAAAATAGCCACATTATTCTTCAAAAGAACAAAAAATAGCCACATTAACTGCAATGCAATGTGTTAAATGACATCTAATTTTTGTTTAAGAGTAAAAAATGGTACATGTCTCAAGTGGTACGGCCGAGTGTAATATTTATAAGTACCGAATAAGTTAATAACTATTGAACTATTAAATGAGATAGAAATGTACATGGATGAATTGAACATGATGAGAATAGATGGGATAAAAGTAAATTTCAAATTGAAAATTAGAAATAGTTGGATTGAAAAACTACCAATGTCGAGTATTAGAAAGTAAGTGATGTAGCTCGCCTAAAAGAGAAGGCGTATCATATATTAAGATTTGAGAATTTAAAAAATAGGATGAGAATCACACTAATGTGATTAAAAACGTTCCACCGTACCAATAATGTTACGAGTAAATGTACTTAAGTATAATAACCATGATAGAATGGTTATGTAAAAGGGGGTAGGATGATAAGTTTTTGTGAAAGGGAGATATGATTTATAATGATACATTAGATGGATTAAATAATAATGAGAACTAAAAGAGTAATAGATGAACAAATAAAAGGAATTACTTTGGGAAAAGAAAATTTATTGGGAAAGATCCATGGTCAATTTTTTATTTGCACAAGTCCAACACAATTAGATAATATGTGATTTAATTTGGGTAAAGGGTTGAAATGTACTAAGTAAGTAATAGTATGAAATTGTACTAATGTTCGAAAATTTGCAATTTATGCTAAAACCTAT
Organism: Trapa incisa; assembly: GCA_030064435.1. Lineage (NCBI taxonomy): Eukaryota > Viridiplantae > Streptophyta > Magnoliopsida > Myrtales > Lythraceae > Trapa > Trapa incisa. Next base: position 11,694,515 of record CM057769.1, on the reverse strand, counting down.
AATATTGGTACTAAATAAATGTATTAATTAAAATTAGGATATTATAAATGAGAAGTATACTAACAAAAGTTATGATTTTTAATTTAAGATTATTGGCATGAGCCGCTATCATAACAATTCAAGGAGTAGTGTGTGTATATAACAAATTTTCTTGATAACATATATTTTTTTACCCGAAAACATACATAATAATGATAAGTCATGTTGTCCTCACCACTTCACATTAGATGTGTAAAATAGATATGGAGTCATATGTGATAATAAATAGAGAGAAAAGAAAGAAAGAAAATGGAGGAAAAAACATGTGGCATCTGTCCTTGATCAAGCAGCATTCCTAGATTTTCATTAGAGCTCCACAATAATTGACTATGATGGATCTATTCTCTCAAGATGATTATTAGTTCAATAACTTATTACCCTATAAAAACTTTTCCCAGACATGAAATTATAAAAGATAGCACCTCAGACATATAAATGAAATAAGACTCAATTGTCAGCCATAAACATATATGCAAAAAAAAACTCAAAAGTAATGAAAACAATAGAATGTTAAGGAGAAAGGTCATACTTCCCCATTTGCTATACCAATGACATGGGATGTAAAACCTTGTCCTGCATTTCCTGCACCAAATACAAATGGTATACACACCTAGTCAAACTTTCCATTTTCCCAATAACTAGACAGGTAAAAAAGTATCTAGAAAATTAGATCAAGAACATCAAAGACACGCAGATCAAGAAATGTAACAAAAATTGCAGAAAAAAACATAATATTAAATCATATGAAACTAAAAGCATAATCAAGCTATGCTTCTCCCAAATGGACCACTTTGAGAAGTTCTGGAATCAAAGAGAATAAATTTTACAAATAATTTCATTTAAGATTGGATTAGCCAACGAACATCTACATGGGTAATCCTTACAAAGAAAGGAGAAAAAAACAATAAAGGAATTAAAGGAGAAAAAAATAGGAGAAGGAGTAGTTGTAGAAGTAGGAACTAAACCAGCACAAAAAGAGACTTAAATACACGCATTAAAAAATGTCAGAAAAATGGAAATTATATGATAGAATGCTTAGGAGGTCAAAAAATAAATAATTTAGTGGCAATTGGATACAATGAAACTCTCATGCACGCAGACGGATTAATTCCCGTCACCATTCAAGAGCAAAATGACATGATAAAAGAACTCGATTGAGTTCTGACACTACAAGTTCTTAATGTCGGAAATTTTTTTTCAAAGAATCGGACCACTCACCTATTCCATATAACTGGGACTTCCTGAAAGAAAGTCTCGAGTAGGAAGAACCCTTCCCCAACCTCTTCCGCTTCTTTCTCTCCTTAAGGGACGAAGCGCTGGCTCTCTTGGCAGCGAGAGCTTGCTCCTGCGTCTCGTATTTCCTCGGCCGGCCTCTCTTCCTCTTATTCGACTCCAGCTGCTCGGACGCGACAGCAAAAGGGGCGGAATGTGGGCACACCATATCGGCAGTGTGGGTGACAGATAACGACGACATGATGCCATTGGTGGGAGATGCGGGAACATCTACATGGTCGATGGGATGGTAGTATGAGCTGAGATTATCACCGCGGATGAGTTGGTCCATGATCGGGAAGAGGAAGTCGCTATGAAGAGAGAGCAGCTTAGAGTATCGGAAATAGGATATTATTATATTTCATTTCAACCTTCCGAAGTCCATTAATATAGATTTTTTATTTGATCCCAAAATTCACATTCCCACCCAACTAAAACTGTTGGCTTTCTGTCTCGGGTGGGTCGACCACTCTGGATCGTTGGATTCAGAGATTACCCGGTGAGAGCCGTTGATAATTGAGTCTTGAAAATCGTGTTTGTAATGACTGTAGTCGGACCGGCACGCGGACCCTCCGGGGGACCCAATAAAAATAATCTCACTCTCTCTTCAATTATACCAATATTTGAATTATAATTGGAGCCATCACTGTAAATTTACTTATACATATTTAGAATATATGTGCATCTTGATGCCATGCACTGATGTACTTTGAACCTGTTCATGATATCTTTTGTGGCTTTCATCCAAGAAATATATGAGGGTTATGGAATGATTATTCACTTAAACCTAAATCAATCCAAGCAACCCGTGACTCCTCTTCTTTCCCTTTCATCCTCGTTATCATCCAACAAGATCAGTGGACCGCCTCCCTCCATCAATGCATGCAGCCCTTTTATTTTCCTGCTCACGAAAACGAACATGTATATATGCACTGTTTCTGCATGCACAAATCAGAAGTTGTTCGACTAATGGACATATATACACATACGACATCACTAGCATTCTGCATTCTGCATTATGTCTGCAACCACAACTGTAAATGGACTTATTATTTATTTTATATAAAGTTGTAACATTCTGTATTTACTTGCATGGAAGAACAGGTGGATGCCATGTAGATTTTGGAGAATGCATTTGCATTATGTGGATTCTTCCATCAATCATGTTACAAGGTGAAAGATGCTCGTAAATAAATGCTTATTACAAAAAATATATATAGAGAGAGACTAGTTCAGCAAATGACTTATTCTTCCAATAAAACATTCAAAGTTAATAATATGATACCTAAAATGGAATATGAGATTCAAAGTGAATAATGTAGAATATGTTTTTTTACTAAAAACTAGAGAATGGGTTATTAACATATTTTGCTAAACTGATAGACTTTAAGTTGTTTTTCTTATAAGAAGGTAAGTTGTAAGGCTTTTAAGGCATAGTGGGTGATTAGATGTGGGTATGTACCCGTTCTCATGTACAAGAAAACAAGACAAACTTCTTTACAAGTGTGAGGATGAGATGAGTAAGCGATGACATAATATTAGGCATTTTCGGCCGGAAAGTGTTCTCACCAACTCCATCATCTCCCAAACTAGAATCTTGGCCCAACATAGAGAAAAAAATAGACAAGTTCAGAAAATGCTCCTTTCTTCGTAGGATTTTAATTTTTTCCCTTTCTCTCAAATCTATTTCGCATCGACATTATAAATGTATCAATATGAAATTAATTGGTAAAAAGTTATAAAGATTGAGATTTAACCTATCTAGATAGAGTTTGTTGACTAATATCTATGAACGGACCAATAATTGAAGTATCTCCTAACCAATATAACTAACTACCTATTAACAATATTACAGTAGTTAATTGGAGAATTTGAGTAAGGTACGACAAAGTATCTCACAAGCATGAGAGTATAAATGTGTTTAATCTCTTAATTTTAGTTTTAGACTACATAACTAAAAAATAATCAATTTTTAATAAGTATGTAAATAACTTAGTAAGTCAATTTTCCAACTAAGTTATGTACAAAATTATCTCATATAAATTGTAGAATTGTGTAGTTTTGATCTTGTGTATGATCAAACAATTTTTTTTGGTGTGGGAGATGTCATCTTAGTCTTTTATGATTTCTATCTACACTATTTCATTAACTACTTAAAATTTTTAATTTGTTCTCAAGTATAATTAATTTAAATTAAATTAGGTATATTGTGATTAATAAGTTAATGACTAAAATATTTGAATAAGTATTCAATAATATAATATGAGCAATTGAAGAAACTAAAGTATAAGACCAAAATAAGATTACAACATCTTTCATTTTACTATTGTGAGTTTTATGTTTTCAAATAGCTATTATTAGAAGGTTTAGGTGTGGCGTGTATATATATACCGGTAACTTGTTTTTCAACAAAATAATGTATATTTCAGTCTTTTTTACACCGTAAAATTGTAGAAGTTTATTTAATATTTGATTTTAAGTGTCGCCAGTATATTGACAGAGTTCGTATTAGTTAGTACTAGACCACATGGTTACACGACAAGTTTAATACTATTTTTTCAGATTTTGATATATTTTACTTATATTCTACCTATTTCTATTAACTATAAAAATCAACAAAAAGAATTTCTATTTTATTTAATCTATTTATATTTTCATTATAATTTTTCTATTTATAATCTATATAAAAAATCTCATTTTTATTTACTTTCTTTACATTAAAAAGTGTGAAAAAAGTAAAATTAATCATGTAAAAAAAGTAAAAAAATATCAAAAAAATGTGCAAAAAAGGTAAAAAAAATAGAATAAGCACAAAAGTTTATACATAGTATATTATTCATTTTAATCTATTAGATTTTTATTTTTTTATATATCGATTTGATTATCTTCTTAACTCACACATAAATCATTTTATAATTACCTTTTAAAAATTTGTTGATTTATTTTGATTATTATCCAAGTTGAACTATTTCATAAAAATAATTTATTCTTAAGTTAAATTAATATTGAAAGAAGACATATGAGCAAAAAAATGTAATAGTGATTTAAATCTATAAGAAAAAACTGTTTGAGAATGAAAAACGAGTGTTTATGAGAAATATTTGAGGGAGAGTTGTGAGGTTTTTTCTTATTTCTAACAATTGACAAGATTACAAGTCCCAACAATGAGAAAATATATGGAAAAATGGCACTTCCCTTCAATCCGTTCAAAATATGATGAGTAAAATGAGATGGAAGGTGAAGTTTGGAATTGATTTATTACACACGCTATACAATAAGAAGAAGACCAATCGAGTGATAATTTGATTGATTTGAATGTACCATTATTTCAAGTAAAGGAGGATCCGAAAGAAAATATTTAATAGGAAAAAAAGTTGGATATATTTTTTTAATATCACAATTATTATGAAGCGAAAAAGTTATAAGTTAAATTGTTTACATTTTCAAATTATGCAATTACTATTAATGCACTGTGGAGTAATGGAGCGAGATGAAGGTAATTATCAAGCAAACACATTGATAACTTTTTCAAATAAATAGAGATTACGATGTACATTAGGTTTGAAAAAAGAATAAACAAAAGAAATAAAATATATAGCTAGAAAAAAAAGAGTGAAAAACTCATAATAATTGAAAATGAAGAAATAAAATGTAAAGTTAAAAAAGTTATAATTGAAAATGATGATAAAAAAGATAAAGTAAAAAAATAAGAGAAAAAACAGAGTTGAAATAGAAGAAAAAAACTAAAATTAATAAATAAAAGAAAAAAAAAGTAATGAATTTATACTAAAAGTTTACCTAAAATCTATAATATGTGAATTCAAATCAATTTATATTAAAATATAGCTATTGAATTTATATATGAATGTATAATATAATTCATGTTACTTATTTTTTAAAAAATAAGAAATTTTTTACGGATAATAAAATGTAAAAGCAGTAATTACATAATTGTTTCAAATTCCAATAAAAAATAAAAATAAATTATCTATATGAGATAAGTAATATCATAAATTTAGATAATAATAATAAGTTTGATAATATTATATTTTAATATCAAAATTTAAAATTTATTTATTTAATATCGATAATTATTTATTTATTTTTTTAAAAAAATATTAAATAAGAATTTTGTTTATATTTTAATGAATTGTTTATTGTTATATAGTTATATTTTTAATATTGTCATACATATATTTTTTATTATATTATATATTTTAATATAAACTTTAATATTGAGAGATCTCACTCTATTCAATATAATGTTTTGGTAAATTATTGTTAACATTTTAGTATGTTTTAATATAATCTTTATATTTAAAAAAATAAGAAAAAAGTCAATTACAATTTTTCTTTTTATAATTATATAGTATATATTACATGTATTAACATATTAAAATATTACATAATATTATTTAATTATATATGATTTATATATTTGATTATATTATTTAAATATTTACATAATATATTATATGATTAAATAACAAATATTATTTATAATACATATTACATGTTTATATTTAAAATATTATAAGTTATATTTAAAAAAATTATACATATATAAAATTAAATAATATAAATTAAAATAATAACTTATTAATATATAAAGATAGTATTATTTTTTTTATATAATTTGTTATACTTAATTAAAATGAATTTTAAAAATATAATATAATATATGAAAAGAATAAGTGAATGGGTCAATATAAAATAATATAAAATGTTGATTTTTTATAAAGTATGAAATTATTTTTTTTATTTATAAGATTTGTATCTTGTATTAGATTTGGGAAATATGTTATATTTGATATAATTAAGCTATATTATGTGTATCAAAATATTTTTTATCTATAATATAATAAATATTATATAAAATAACCTATTAAAATAATTAATATATATTGTATATTACATATGTGATTATATAGTGTATATATGTTTTACATATATATTAGATATGTAATTTTATTATATATATTAAATATTATATATTATACTTACATATAATATAAAATTAAAATTATATTCATCAATATATATATATATAATATTATGTTATTAATTAAAAATAAGTTGTGGATAGGAAATAATAAAAAATGAATTATTTTTTAATTAAGGATTAAATTACTTTTCCTATCTTGTATTTACCATATATATTTGTATTATTGTTAGAATAATAAACTATATAATATAATTCAAAATTTAATAATTAAAGCAATTATTAATAAAGATATTTTTAATAATATTATTAAATAATTATTTTATTAATATACAAATGTATTAAATAATCAAATTAATTTGTATAATTATATTTTAAATATATAAAATATAATAGAAATTTATTTTAAATTAATAAACACTAAGTTAAGTACAAATATGCCATAAATTGAAATTTGAAGTATTATTAAGAATTTGAATAAAAAACAAAAACAAACATTTATTCCTTTGATATATATTGCTGATAACTTTTTATATAAAATATTTTATTACCTCATATTATATTTTTTAATTAATGATCTACTTTAAATAATACTTATAATTGTAAAGCTCACACATTACATATTTACTATACTAACATATTTTCCTATTTTATTAGAAGGACGTAGTTGAGAAAAAAAATAGAAGGGTATAGAAATTATATAATTAATAATAATAATTTTTTTAAAAGAAATTTTGATTAAAAGCGCATTTCAATTTAGAATACTTATAATTTTAAAATAAATAATGCTAACGGAAGAAAAGTATATACCTTTTGTACAATAACTCAAAAAAATATTTTATTAAAAAATAAAATTTAATAATCATTATTTACAATTTATTTATAAACTATTTGTAAACTATACACAACTTTTATTATATTATAACTTTTATAATTTTTATTATAAAATAATAATTACAAAATTGTTGGAGGCTATTAGTCGCAATAATATATTATTGATAAATATGATAATAGCATTGTAGAGTGTTATTTGAAATAATAATAAATATAGCATTGGGAGGGGAGTGTTATTTGAAATAATAATAAATATAGTATTGGGAGGGGAGTGTTATTTGAAGTAATAATAAATATAGATTACATAATCATAAATATAAAAAATATAAATATTATAATATTTAATTTCAATTTTTTGAAATTAATAAATATTTTATTTATTTAGTTTAAATAATATATAACAACCATATGAACATTTTAATATATTTATTTGTTATTTTATAATTTATCTTAAAGAAATAAAAATTCTTAATAATTATATATAACAAAATTAAAATTTAACTTGTTAGTATTTTCCACATTTTTTTCCTTTCTCAAGTTTTTCTTAATTTTAATTTATATTAATTAATTACCGGCTATCAATCAAAATAATATTTTAAAATTTTCAATTTGTTTGAATGTTTAATTTCATATATTCTCGTGAAATAAGTATATTTTATTTTATTAATAAAAAATAAATATTTTTTTAACTTATAAATGTACATGTATTTTAGTGAAATGTTTATATATTGACTTTTATTATCTTACAAAATAATTAAATTACAAAATTAGCAAACTTTATAAATATAAAGTATAGTTTGAGTTATGCAGTTTGAACAATTTACTTTTTAAAATATATTTTTTGTTTTTTTAAATTTTATATTGTTTATAATTTATTTGAAATCATTTTATATACTTAAAGTTAGAGTAATAATAAGTTTGGTTTGAATTTTTTTTGTTATTTATTTTTTTACATATAAAATAAAAATATAAAAGTTATTTTTAAAAAAATAATTCAAATAAATAAATAATTTTTTTTAATTTCTCTTCGATTTATAATGATTATAGTAAAGAGTTAAATTTATCTTAACAATATATTATATTTTGATAATAATAAAAATAAAAATAAATTTCTTTTAATAATTTGAGAAGTATAATGGAATATAAGTGTAAAGTTAGTTATAATAAATTAAGATTATATATCTATTAATTTATTAATTATATTAAATAACAATTATATATTTATAACTGAAAATATATTCACTTCATTACAACTTCACACACTTAATATTTTACTTTTATTATTTTTAAAATCCCTAAAGTTAAATATAGCCTTTATATCAATGCATACAGCTCAACCACTTTCATTAAAATTAGATCAATAATTTTATATTTATGTTAAAATATCTTAATTATTTATATACATTTCTTAACTTATAAATAATTATAATATTTTTTTAAATAACATTTAATATTTTATTATTTTTTATATAATAGGAAAATGCCTTATCTATTAAAGAATAAAATAACACTTTTATATTATAATATTTCGTAAAATTATAGTAAACATTTTACTATAATTTAATATATTTTGAATATTTAAAAATGTTTATTACAATATATTTTTTGTTATTAAATATTACATATTGTATATTAAATATGTGATTATGCACTATATATCTATAATATATATATAATTATATTATTGAAATATTTACATATTATATATTGCATATTATGTGTTTAAATAACATATATTATGTATGATTACATTATATATAATTCATAATTTATAATATAAACTTACATAATATAAATTAAACTAATAACTTATTAATATATAAATATTATATTATATTATTAATTGAAACATATAACTTATTTTAAATTAATTTCCAAACTTTTATAAAAATAGCATATTAAAAGAATTATTAAATTAAGTGAAAAATAATAAAAATAATTAAATTATGTAAGATATAAAAGTGAAATGATTTTATTTTTTAAAATAAATAATCAAATTATTTCCACTTTTAAATCGTAAGTTAGATTTCAAAACAATTTAATATAAATTTGATTATTTATAAACTTCAAATATATATTATTAATTAAATACAAATTAATAGTAAAGAATATTATACCATATTTAAAAAATTACAAAAATACAATTATAATATTTGTTAATTATAATAATATATTTTAATTTCAAAACGAAAATTATTTATAATTTTTTTATTTTATAATTATTTACTATATAATATTTTGAATATCATTAAATAAATATTATTTAATGTTATGTTGACGGATTTTAATATAAAATAAATCCATCATAAGTCAATTTTAACAGTTGTAATATATTGAAAATTATGTTTTATAAATATAAATAATATAAAAAGGTTAATAATATAATTTTTATTTTTATATTATAATTTATAAATTTATATAAAATTATTATTATTATAAAATTATTAATAATTTATGTATATATTATATTTTTAAAAATATATTAAATGTAAATCTAAAATATTAATATATATATTGTTAAATAATTTTAAATTATATTATATTTCAACTATTTATGAACATACATAAAATTTATGTATTTATGTAATATTATAGTTTTAAATATATAATAAATATAATTTAAGGAAATAAAGAAAAGGCAAACCAATAAAAAAATATGGCAATAAGAAAAAACCTAATCAGCCATTTCGAAAACATTTTAATAATTAATAAAGTAAAATAATATAACTCATTAAAATAATAAGTAAAAGGAAATTCAAATATAATAAATTTTAATATATTAAGAAATAAAATAATAAAGTGTGATTAATATAAAAGCTGTTCATTTGTGAACTGCAAAAATTTTAAATTTAACAATTTGATTTATTAAAAATAAATTTTATGCGCGTAATAAATGGGTTAAAAAATAAGTAACAATATCTTTTTCTTTTTAACAGAGGATATAAAAAACGGATTACCAAGAATATTCAGAGTATCTACAAATGCGGCCACTGAGGATCAATACTTGATACTTAGCGTGATGAGATCTTCCAAATTATTCTCACAGCCAGTGTTTATGAGAGATAAATTGTTTACTTTTATAAGTAAAGCCATCTACTTTGCCTAACATAAAAATGAAATTAAGATGATAGGAATTTATCTACGTATCTACATTATAAGTTTTATGAAATTAATATTAAAATTTTAATAACAAAACATTCAATATTGTTAAAGATTAACTTAAAATTATATTATTATCATTATAAAGTAAACAAGATAAGTTAAATGAAAATTTTATTAATTCATTAGAATTATTTTATTTATAAGATAATTAAATAATAAAAATAAATAAAATTTAATAAGTAATTATCCTTCACATAAAATAAAATTAATTCAAAAAAGTACGGAACAAAAACTAAACATTATTATAAATTAAACCAAAACTCTTATAATATATTTTATGTTTTGTAAAAAACATAATTTGTTTTATACATAACATTTTATTAATTAATTCAAAATATATTAGCTATTTACTAAGTTTGCTAATAATGTACTTTAATATTTTAAAAAAATAAAACCCCATACTTATTCATAAAATGAATATAAAAATACCAAAACACCATATATAATATAAAATTTTGAAAAATTCAATATAATATTGTGAAAGGTTGGGTAATGAAATATTTTATATATAAATTCTGTAACTATTTATGATATTTGTAAAAAAACTGAATAAATTAAATAAGAAATTTTATATTAGAGTGTTTCAATATCTAACTTACGAATTAACACATTATAAATATGTATATATTTGATATTAATAAAATAAAAAAAATAATTTATTTATTTATAAAAAATCATATTATTTAAATTTATTTCTTATACAACTTAATTATTTTTTTTATATATCTTTTAACAACCACTCATCCTTTCAGTATATTAAACCGATATAGTATAACATTATACTATATTTATATAATAATGAGTTATTATTTTAATTTATATTATTTAATTTTATATTATAAAATATATAATTTTAAATATTTAACTTATAATATAAAATTAAATTGAAAGAAGGATATACTTATAATAACTAATCAATATATTTATATATTATTATATTATTAAATAAAACTGATTATTTAAAAGAAGGAAATATGAGTTGTTTAATATAGATATACTAAAAAGTGAGTTGTGTGATAGGAAATAATAAAAAATTAAATTATTTTTAATATATTGTAGTGGTTATACATATATATATATATTACTGTTATAATAACAATTATTGAATATAATATAATATAAAGTAATTTAAACAATTATTAATAAATATAATTTAATAAATTATGATTTTAAATTTAATTATTATAAAAATATATTAAATAATTAATAAAATTGTATAATTATATTTTAAAGATTGATATTTTGGTACATATTAATATTAGATTATATTTTTTAATTTATTTTGTAAATAACCTAATTTTATGTATATTAGTTAAATTAGTTTTGGGTGTTTTAATACTAAAAGTTAAAAATTAATTCCTTCAAACTTATAAATGTATATTTATTCTCATATAAATTAGGTTTTACTTTGTTTTAAAGAAATTAAATTGTAATATTATCAAATTTAATAAATATATAAGCGAGTTTGATTTATTTTATAAAATATTATTAATTTTTTTACAAAATAAAAAGCAAAATTGTGATTTTTTATTAGTTTATAATGAAGTATAGTTTTTGTTTATAATTATTTGAAGTGATTTTATATCTTTGAGCAAGCTTGTTAATTTCTTAGTTTTCAATTTTCTTAAATATAAACTCAAAATATATGAATTATCTTATTAAGTAATTTTAATAAATTAATAATTAAAAAAATCAAACTCAATGTCACTTACTTAGAAGCTAAAAATTAATTAAATGAATTCGTTTATTTGGATTCGTGTGAAACTACATACTTACAAATAACAAAATTATAGTTAAAAGTCACTTTTCTTTATAAAACTCATTATGTATAATAAAATATTCTTCTAATAATATAAACTTTGAACAATATCTCTTCGCCCTATTTATAGTATTAGGGTTATTTAATTCGTCCATATTTTTTATTTTTTTAATTAATATAAATTATTTTTATAAATATAAAAATTCTATTATAATCTAATAGAAAAGTTAAAAATTATCACAACATATATATATTAATTTAAAATTATAATATATATATATATATTTTTTAGCAAAACATAATAGTATATCAAACCCATTTTATAAATATAAATCTTAACTATTACAAGTGAATTTAAAAAATTATCTTTTAAAATAAAACGACTCTTATTCATTCAAAAATTAATAACAAAATATGTATTTTTAACTAATTTTTTTAAAATTAAAATTAAATGTAATTGAAAGGAGTAATTTCTATCAATCAACATATCTACACTTAGGATATTTTTTTTTTGTATAAATACGATTAATAATAATATTTTTAATATATTTACGTGAATATAATATTTTTAAAAACAATTTAAGTATTTTTCCGCATTTTATATGTCAAATAAGCGAATTAAAAAGTAATTAATATAGTGGTTTCATACTATAATATAATATATATTACAATGATAAGGTGAATAAAAATAAAAAGTGCTATAAAAATAGAAGATATAATATAATATAATATATTTTAATTATAATAATTTATTTTAAATTCAAAACAAAAATTATTTATAATTTTTTTTATTTTATAATTATTTACTATATAATACCATTAAATAAATATTATTTAATATTATGTTGACGGATTTAAATATAAAACAAATCCTCCATAAGTCAATTTTAAGCTTATAATATTTTAAATTTTAAATTTTATAAATATAAATAAATATAGAAATGATATGTAAGGTTAATAATATAATTTTTATTTGTATAATATAATTTATAAATTTATATAAAATAATTTATAAATTTATAATTATTACAAAGTTATTAATAATTTATGTATATATAATATATTTTTAAAAATATAACAAATGTAAATATATATATATATATTTTGTTAAATAATTTTTAAATTATGTTATATGTCAACTATTTATGAACATATATAAAATTTATGTATTAACATAATATTATAGTTTTAAACGTATAATAAATATAATTTAATAAAATAAAAAGAAGGCAAAACAATAAAAACAATATGGCAATAAGAAAAAAACTTAATATTTATTCTTACAGCCACTTCGAAGACATTTTAATTATTGTTAAAATAAAATAATATAACTCATTAAAACAATAAGTAATAAAAATTAAATATAATAAATTTTAATATTGTAAGAAATAAAATAATAAAGTGTAATTAATATAAAAACCGTTCATTTGTAAACTGCAAAAAGTAAAAATTTTGCAATTTAATTTACTAAAAATGAATTTTATGCGCATAATTAATAGGTTGAATAAAAAAATAGGTAACAATATTTCTTCTTCTCAACAGACGGTATAAAAAACGGATTACCAACAACATCCAAAGCACAGTAACAGCAAATGCTTTAGCAGTAAATAGGTCACTGAGGAACACCATTACCGTACTCAGCGTTTATAATTATATCTTAATATTCGTTTTCTCGGCCAACTTAACAAATAAGCTCTACCAGTAACATAGAGATAAATTGTTTGCTTTTATAAGTAAAGCGATCTACACATCCTCACATAAAAATGAAATTAAGATAATTGGAATTTCATCATATTACATATCTACATTATAAATTTGATAAAATTCATATTGAACTTTTAACAACAAAACATTCAATACTGTTAAATTAACTTAAAAAATATATTATTATTATTATAAAATGAACCAAAGAAGTTAAATAAAAAATTCTTTAATTCATTAGAATTACTTCATTTATAAGATAATTTATATATTTTTTATTTTATATTTAAGAAAATTAAATAATAACAAATAAACAAAATTTAATAAGTAATTATCCTTCACATAAAATAAAATTAATTAAAAAAAGTATGGAACAAAAACTAAACTTTATTATAAATCAACCCAAAACTCTTACAATATATTTTATGTTTTATGCAAAAAAATAATTTGTTTTATATATAAAATTTTGTTAATTAATTCAAAATTTATTACATATTTATTAAGTTTGCTAATAATGTAATTTAATATTTTAAAAAATAAAACCCAACACATACTCATATAATAAATATACGTTCCACGACAATAACAAAACACTATATATATATATAATATAAAAAATTGAAAAATTCAATATAATATTATGATATGTCGGGTAATGAAATATTGTATATATAAATTTTGTAATAATTTATAATATTTGTAAAAACAATTAAATAAATTAAATAAGAAATATTATATTAAATTGTTTTTGAGATCTAACTTACGAATTAACACAGGATAAATATTCATATATTTGATTTTAATAAAATGAAAAAAATAAATTATTTATTTATAAAAAATCATATTATTTCAATTTATCTCTTATAAAAATACATTACTTTTATTAATTCTCTTTTAACAACTACTAATTTTTTCAATCTACTATATAATTTTGAAAAATTATTTTCAAATATATAAGAAAAATTATTTTGATGAGTTATTATTTAATTTCATATTATAAAAATATGTAATTTTAAATATTTAACTTATAATATTTTATATAATATAAAATATTTATATAAAATGTAAATTATTATATTTTAAATATAATATACATTATATATACTATAATTATATATATTATATGTTATTTAATTATATAATACTTAATATATATTATATTTATATATAATATAAATTTAAAATGAAATTATAATTTATCAATATATTTATATATTATTATGTTATTAATTGAAACTGATTATTTAAAAAAAGGAAATATAAGTTGTGCAATATATATGCTAAAAAGTAAGTTGTATGATAGGAAATAATAAAAAAAATAATTATTTTTAATTAATAATTAAATTATTCTTAATATATTTTAGTGTTATACATATATATTTATTACTGTTATAATAACAATTATGTAATATAATATAAAATATAGTAATTAAAACAATTATTAATAAATAGAATTTGTTAAAATATTATTTTACAATTAAATAATTAATTAAATTAATTTATATAATTATATTTTAAATATATAAAATGTAATATATAATTATTTCAAAGTAATAAATAATTAAGTTATATACAAAACTTTTCTTATAAATTGAACATTGAAGCATTGTTGAAAATTAAAATAAAATAACAACAATTTACTTGATTATTTCTTGCTATCTATTATTAATAACTTCTTTTATATTTATATATGAATTATTTTATTAACTTATGTTAAAATTTTCAATTGATAGCCTAATTTCACGCATTCTCATAATTGTGAGCCTTTATTGTTTTTATACAATTTTTTCTTAAAAAATAATAATTAAAAGGAGATTCAATATTAAAAAACTTATAATTTATAAAATAAATAAAGCTAATTACAGAAAAGTAGAAAGTTTATAAGAGTTTACATAACTAGAAAAAAGTATTTTATTAAAAAATAAAATTTAATTATTATTATTTACAACTCATTTATAAGTTATTCTTAAATTATAAACAACTTTCATTATATTACAATTTTTATTAATTTTACGTTATAAAATAATAATAACAAAAATTTTAAATGCCATAATAAGTAACATTAATATTACGATTTCATTGATATTAATACTCCTAAACATTATAAGTTCGTTGAATTAAGTGTTACTTATATGTTACAATAGAAAAAAATAACATACTATTAAATATCTCAAATAGGAATATATTAATATATTTAATTTCAACTTTTTAAAATTAATAAATATTATATTTTATTTAATTTATTCGGTTAAATAATATCTTACAACCATAAGAACATTTTCATTTATTTGTTTTCTTATTTTATAATTTATATTCAATAAATAAATAAATTATAATAAATATATACATTAAAATTAAATTTTCATTTTGTTAGTAGATTTTACAATTTTCCTTTTTTAGCATATTAAGTTTTTCTTAATTTCTATATAAAATAATCAATTATCAACTCTCAATCAAAATATCCGCTTAAAATTTTCAATTTGTTTAAATATATAATTTTATATATTCTTGTGAAATAAGTATAAGGTGTTTTAGTTATAAAAGTAAAAATAAAATTTTCTAATCATATAAACGAAATGAGTATGTATTGAGTTTTATTTTCTTACAAAAGTATTAAATTACAAAATTAGAAACTTTATAAATATGAAGAATAGTTTAATTTACTACACTTTTAGAAAGTTATTTTTTAAAATATATTTTTAGTTTTTTTAAGTTTTATATTACTTTATAATTTTCTTGAAATAACCATATATAATTAAAGTTAGAGTTATAATAAGTTAGTTTTAACTTTATTTTTTATTGTTATTTAGTTTTATTGTATATAAAATAAGAACATAAAAATTATATTTAATGAAATAATTCAAATAAATAAATATTTTTTAACTTTTCTTCTTTTTATAATAGTTATATTAAATGTTTAAATTGGTTCCAATCATACATATTGTTTTAATATTAAAAAAAATTTAATTTCTACTAATAAAGTTATTTATAAAATGGTTTATGTTATATATGAATTAATTTATAATTTTAATGAAATGAATATTACATCTTTATTATTTAAATATATTCGTTTCACCTCAATTTAATTGTTTTATTTTTTTTACATATATGTTTATGCATGTATCTCAACCTCCTTTATAAAATATAATTAATAATTTTAAAATATTTTAATTATTTATTTAAAAAATTATAGATTTTCAAAATTATTATGAACATTTATAGCACCATCAATAATATTATTGTTTTTGTAACAAATTAATTATTATTCACATTGAATACCTATATTTTTAAATTTTGAAAAAATATAATATTTATTTATATAAAAATTAATATTTTACTATTTTCTATATAATATAAAAAGGATATTAACAATTAAGCAATACATTTCCTCATTTATATTATAATTTTTTAATAAACTATTACAAATATTTTAATATAATTTTTTTTAAAATAAGTTAATTACAATATATTTTTGTGATTATATAATATATAATACATTTAATTACATATTAAAATTATTAAATAATATTATATATTTTATTTTATGTTATGTTATTAAATATTATATACTAAATATTAGATATGTTATTATATATTATTTATATATGTGTTTATATTATTTAAAAATTTACATAATATATATTGTATATTATATTTTTAAATAACATATATTATATATAATTACAATATATAGAATACATATTGTATATTTATATTTAAAATATTATAAGTTATATAATTACATTATATATATAATTTATTATATAAATTAAATAATAATTAATTAATATAAATATTATATTATATTATTATTTGAAAGTAATATACTTATTAAAAATATATTTACAATATATTATGTATATATTATATTAAAGGATTAGTTAATATATGAATATATTAAGAAAACTAATTAATGTTATTTTTAATAAAAAATCAAATTATTTTATTTATTTTAATTCTTATTTTAGATATTTAAATAACTTAATATAAATTTAAAAAATATTTGTAAACAATTAAAATATTTAAAATATATTTATATTACAAATATATAGTTTTATACGATAAAGATGGAAAATGCTATGTAGACTTGAAAAATTGTAGAAAAACAAGGATATATGTTCTAATTATAATAATTTATTTCAATTTTAAAAAGAAAATTATTTATAATCTTATTTATTTTATAATTATTTACTATACAATATTTAAATGTAATTAAATAAATATTATTAATTCTAGACAAATTAGAAATTTTATATTTTTTTCAAAATATATATATACCACTTTAAAATTATAATTTATATATTTTTCTTAGCAAAACATA
The DNA here is from genome assembly GCA_030064435.1 of Trapa incisa. NCBI lineage: Eukaryota > Viridiplantae > Streptophyta > Magnoliopsida > Myrtales > Lythraceae > Trapa > Trapa incisa. The sequence goes on along the minus strand of CM057769.1, from coordinate 11,676,485 downwards.
ATAGCATTTCCAACCATTTTATAAATATAAAACTTAAATATTACAAGTGAATTTCAAAAATTATTTTAACAAAAAAACAACTCTTACCCATTCAAAAATTTCTGACAAGATATATATTTTAACTTATTTTTTTAATATTAGAAGTAAATAAATTTGAAAGGATAAGTTTCTCTAAATCATTACATTTAGACTTCTAGTATTTTTTTAATAAATACACTTAAAAAATATTTTTGATATATTTACGTGAATATAATATTTTTAAAACAATTTAAGCATTTTACCCATTTTGTATGTCAAATATTTGCATTATAAAGTAGTTCATATGGTTGTTTTATATTATAATATAATACATTACGATGATAGTGTAAATAAAAATAGAAATATGGAAAAAAATATTATTTATATAAAAAATCATTTTTATATATTTAATTTAAGATTTTTTCTTTTTAGAAAAATTTATAATTCTAATTTAATATAAATGTATTTTTTATATACTAAATATATATTTAAATGTATATTATTCAATTACAGAAAATGCAAAATTTTAATTTTATAGAATAAATTATGTCTAAATATATAAAGTAGTCATTTTTTAAAAATAACAATCACAATAATAAAAAACTAATACAAATTTTAATAATAATTCACATAATTATAATTTTTTAAAGTGTAAAATAAATAAAATACTAGTAATAAATTTGATGATATTATATTGAAATATCAAAATTTTAAAATTAATTTATTATAAATAAAATGTTTTTTTAAAAAAGTATTTTTTAAGAGATTTGTCCATAATAAATGGTTTGTTTAATGCTATATAGCCATATTTTTAATATTATTATTCAAAATTTTCTATTATTAAGGTTGGAAGTATATATATTTATCATCATTTTTTATAATTTAGTATAAATTTGAAAATTTTAATATAATATTGTAAATATGGCAAGTAATGTAACTTTGTATAAAGAAATTCTTTATCTATCTATAATTATTGGAAAACAATGGTAATATTTATTTTGATATGCATATTTATTAAAATATATTTATTTGTTTGAGTTAAATGTTAAGTAAAATAGTAAATATAATTAAAATGTCCCTATAATTGTTAAATATTTTTCACCTACTTAGTTTAAATTCTTTTAGGAAATTGACAATTTTAATTGGACAAAGGCTATACTTTTGCTTATCAAAAATATATTTTTATATGTTTCGATAATTTCATATTTAATATAATTTAATTAATTAATTTATATAAATACATAATTTTTATGTATACATATAAATAATTGATATAAGATAAAATTTTATAATTGTTTAGTTAAATTTACTTATATATATTATAAATTTATATTTATTATATATTTAAGATTATAGTATTATTTAAATACCTCAATATTATGTATATATAATATATGACATAATTCAAGAATTGCTTAACTAAATATATATAACATTTAAATTTATTATATATTTAAAAATATTATATATATATATACACACATAAATTATTAATAACTTTGTAATAAATATAATTTTATAAATTATTTTATATAAATTTATAAAATAAGAAAGTTATATAAATTAAGATAAATTACTATTAGCACGTGTATTAAGGGTAGACATTATAATTATTTAAGAAACACAAACATATTTGAAATATATTAATTGTTTAGATTAAATAGTTCTTAATTTATATTAGAGTGTTTTAACATATAACACACAAATTGACACATGATAAATGTGCATCTATTTAGTGGTTTTATAAATAACAAAAAAATAATTTAATTATTTATAAAAAAAATCAACTTATTTTAATTTATCTCTTGTATAAATCAATCGCTTTTCTTATTTTTTTTTCATATTAACTCATTATTTCAATATAATAAGACGAAAAATTATTTTCAAGTATATAATATTTAAGTAATAACATAATACTATATTTATATATTAATGAGTTATTATTTTAATTTATATTATTTAATTTTATATTATAAAAATATATAAATTATAATATTTTATATAATATAAAATATTTACATAATATATAGCTTATAATATTTTAAATATAAATATATACTATAATTATATATAATATATATTATTTAATCACGTAATATGTAATATAAATTGTGTAAATATTTAAATAACATTATCACATATATAAATCATATATATAATATACAATCACATATATGATATTTAATATATAATATTTAATAATTAAACATTAATTGCAAACTATTTAATAAATTAAAATTTGAAGTATTGTGAAAAATTAAAATAAAAAAACCATAATTATTTATTCCCTTACTATATATTATTGATAACTTTTTATATATTTTTATATAAATTATTTTATTATCTTATATTATATTTTTTTATTACTAATATAATTTCAAGAATATTTATAATTGTGATTTTACAGCATTATATACTTATTGAAAACATTTTTTCTATTATACTACAAGGCTGAGAAATTATATAATAAATAATAATAAGAATATTTTTTAAAAAATATTGAATAAAAACTAATTTGAGGTTAGAATAATCGTAATTTTTAAAATAATTAAAAGCAAATATAGAAAATTTTATATGTTATAAGAGAGTATAATAATTTGAAAAGTATTTTATTAAAAAATAATTATAATAATATTTATTCACAACTCATTTATCAACTATAAACCACTTCCATTATATTACAAATTTTATCAATTCTATAATAATAATAATAAAATAGTTGTATGCTACCAGTAGCAAAGAGTATGCCATGTATAGAGATGTGCTATAGAGTATTAGTTGAAGTTATAATAAATAAACATAAATACTTTTAAAAATAAAATATATATATTTTAATATTTAATTTCAATATTTGAAATTAATAAATATTATATTTTATTTAATTTATTATGATTAAATAATAATATATTTGTTTCTTATTTTATAATTTATTTTAAATAAATACTTTTTTTAATAATTATATATATCAAAATTAAAATTTCATCAAACACAATTTCAATTGTTAATATTTTTTAAATTTTTTAAATTTTTTTACTTTTCCACCTTTTCAAGTTTTTTACATTTATATTTATAGTAATTAATTACCTATTATCAATTACAAAATCATTTAAAAATTTTAATTTGTATTAATATCTAATTTCATTAATTCTTGTGAAATAAGTATATAGTGTTTTAGTAATAAAAGTAAAAAGAATAAAATTTTCTAAACTTATAAATGGACATGTATTTTAGTGAAATGAGTATGTATTGAATTTTATTCTTTTTCAAAATTATTAAATTTCAAAATTAGTGAACTTTATAAATATAAAGGAAAGATTGATTAAATGTAGTTTTAAGAAGTTACTTTTTAAAATAAATTTTTATTTTTTTAATTTTATGTTGGTATATAAATTTATTTGAAATTATTTTATATATTAAGGTGATAATAAGTTAGGTTTGACTTTATTTTTTTTGTTACTTAGTTTTCTTTCATATAAAATAATAGTTAAATGAACTCTAACAATATATAATGTTTTGATAATAAAAACAAATATAAAATTCTCTTAATAATATAAAAAGTATGATTAAATATAATTGTAAATTTAGTTATAATAGATTTAAATTATATATGCATTAATGTATGGATTTCATGAAATAACTATTTTATTTTTATAACTACTAATATTTTTTACTTTATTCTAACTTCACTATCTTATTCTTTTACTTTTGTTATCTTTAACATCAACACAAATTCAATCCATACATGTACTCTATATCAATACTTGCAATCCAAACTCTTTATTTAAAATGAAATAAATAATTTTATTGTTATTTTAAAAATATTTAAATTATTTATATCGATTTTTGAAACTGTTAATAAATATAATATTTTTTAAATAACATTTAATATTTTATTAAAATCATCCTAAACATTCTATTATAATTTAATATATTTCAAATATTTAAAAAAGTTTATTACAATCTCTTTTTTGTTATTTAATATTAAATACGTAATTATATGATATATATAATTACATTATTTAAATATTTTCATAATATATATTGAATATTATATGTTTAAATAACATATATTATATATAATTATAATATTTATAATATATCATTTATGATATAAAATTATATAAAATAAATTAAACTAAAAGAGTATTAATATATAAATATAATATTATATTATTACTTAAACCTTATAAACTTATTTGAAAATAAATTTATAAACTTTTATAAAAATAATATATTAAAAGAATTATTGATTGAATAAAAAGAGTAAATAAACTAATTAAATTGTGTAAGATATAAAAGTGAAATAAAGTTATTTTTTAATAAAGAATCAAATTATTTCAAATTTTAATTCGTAAGTTATATAATAAAATAATTTAATATAAAATTTAATTATTTATAAACAATTAATAACTTCAAATATATATTTATTATATATATTGTCAATTACATTTAAATGAATAATAAATAATGCTATACCTACATTTAAATTTTTTTTTAAAATACAAATATACTATATATTAATTATAATAATTTATTTTAATTTCAAAACGAAAATTATTTATAAATTATTTTATTTTATAATTATTTATAATACAAACATTTCAAATACTATTAAATAAATATTCTTAACTGTTATGTTGATATATTTTAATATAAAACATATTGATTCGCAAGTCAATTTTAACGGTAATTATATATTAAAAATTATATTTCAATATAAAACATATAATTAATAATATAATTTTATTTGTATACTATAATTTATAAATTTATATAAAATATTTTCTAAAATTATAATTATTACAAAATTTATATAATATATTTTTAAAATATAAAAAATATATTTTTTGTTAAATAAATTTTTAATTATATTATATGTCAACTATTTATGAACATATATAAAATTTATGTATTTACATAATATTATAGTTTTAAATATATAATAAATATAATTTAACTAAATAAAGAAAAAAATAAAATAATAAAAAACCTAATCTTTATTTTTACAGACATCTACAGTATATTTTAATAATTGTTAAAGTAAAATAAAATAATCTATTAAAACAATAAATAAGAAAATTTCAAGTATAATAGATTTTAATATTATAAGAAATAAAATAAAAAGATTTATTAATATAAAAGCTATTCATTGATAAAGTAGAGTTAAAATTTAGCAATTTGATTTAATAACAATAAATTTTATACATATAATTAATGTTTGAAAAAAATTAAGTTAAAATATATTTTTTCTTTTTTAACCGTTGTATCAAAACTTGGGCGCCAAAAACAAATGCAAATGCGGCCACTGAAAAAAACTATTATCGAACTCAACGTTTATAATTACATCTTCCATATTCGTTTTATAGGTCAACTTAACAAATAAACTTGACCAATAAGTTTGAGGGAGACATTGTTTCTTTTGACAGGTAAAAACAATGAAATTAACTTTACACGTAAAAAAACTAAATAACTACAATAACTATATAGAAAATCGATAAAAATAGATTTACAGTTAAAGTAATGGCAATTCCATCATACTATATATATATATATATTATAAGTTTAATGAAATTTATATTAAGTTTTAACAATAAAACACTAAATATTATTAGAATCAACTTAAAAATATATTACAATTATTATAAAGTGAAAAAAAAAGTTATAAGAAAAATTCATAATTCATTAAAATTATTTTATTTATTTATATCTTTTCACTTTATATTTAAGAAAATTAAATAATAAAAAATTAATAAACTTAAATAAGTAATTATCACTCAAATAAAATATAAATAAGTCAAAAAAATAAACAACAAAAACTAAACTTTATTATAAATTAAAAAAACTCCTCAAATTCATTTTGTTTTGTGAAAACATAATTTATTTTATATATAATAATTTATTAATTAATTCAAAATCTCTTATATATTTATTAAGTTTGTTAATGATTTAATTTAATATTTTTAAGAAAAAAGTAAAACACAACATATACTCATAAAATGAAAATAAATTCTATAATAATATCAAAACATCGTATAATAGAAAATTTTGAAAATTGTAATATGATATTATGATATAGCAGGTCATTAATATTGAATATATAAATTTTGTAACTATCGATAATAGTTGTAAAAACTAAAAAAATTAAATAAGAAATTTTAATGTTATTGTTAATATTTATTAAAAATTATTTATTTTTTATTATTGTTAAAAAGTAAAATATTAAACATAAGTAAAATGTCTCCACAATTGTGAGATATTTTTAAACCATATCATTCAAATTCTTTTAGAAAATTAACAATTTTAATGTAAAAAAACTATACATTTTTTCTCAAAAATATATTTTTATATGTATTAATAATTTCTTATTAATATAATTTTATAAATTAATTTATTTAAATGTATAAATTTTATATATGTACATAAATAATTAACATAAAATAAAATTTAAAATTTGTTTAACAAAATTTACTTATATATTATAAATTTATAATTATTATATATTTAAAATTGTAATATTATTTAAATAACTAAATTTTATATATGTACATAAATAGTTGACATATTACATAATTCAAAAATTATTTAATTAAATATATATATTTTTTATATTTACATTTATTATATATTTAAAAATATTATATATATACATAAATTATTAATAACTTTGTAGTAAATATAATTTTATAAAATATTTATATAAATTTATAAATTATAATATACAAATAAAAATTATATTACAAATAAATAATTATAAAATAACAAAAATTATAAATAATTTTCCTTGAAATTTAAATAAATTACTATTAAAACATATGTATACTTGTATTTCTATAATTTTTTTTATATGTAGGCATTACAATTGTTAAATAATTATTGAATTTATGTTAGAGTACTTCAAAATCTAACTTACGAATTAATATATAATAAATAAGAATATATTTAATGTTAATAAAAGAAACAAATAAGTAATTTGTTTATTTATTAAAAATAATTACTTTATTTAACTTTATCTTTTATATAACTCAATAAGAATATCTTTTAACAACCCATCATCCTTTCAATATACTAAATAAATAAAGTTTGAAATTTAATTATGTAAGATTTAAATAATAATATAATACAATATTTATATATTAATAAGTTATTATTTTAATTTATATTATATAATTTTATATTATAAAATATATAACTTATAATATTTTATATAATAAAAAATATTTACATAATATGTAACATATAATATTTTAAATATAAATATATAATGTGCTTTATATATAATATATGTCATTTAATCACACAATATGTAAATATTTAAATAATATATAATATTTATTTATTTTAATATATAATTATATTTTTAAATATATTATTTAATAAAAAAGATTGAAATTATTTTTTTTATATTTTTTAAAAATTCAAATTATACTAAAATATAGTAAAATATTCCTAATAATTTTTCAAAATATTATAATATAAATAAGAATATGTATTTATTACTTGCTAATAAACTTTACTTTCATACATATAAAGAAATAAAATATTATATTTATTTAAATTTCTCAAATATAGGCTTTTAATATTAAGAAATATATATTTTAATTAGTTTGCATAGAAAATAATAGTACTTTTTACTTATATTTATATATTAATAAAATAAAATAAAAACTAAATAAACTTTGAAAATATTTATTCATATAAATTGTTTTATATTTTTAGCAAATTAATATTTTAAAAGTAAAATAAAATCATTAAAGGTGTTATTTTCTTATCAAATAAAGAATAAACAAATAAAATAATTTTTTCATAAAAAAAATATTTAAAAAATTAATAAAATTAAAAAAAATCAGTAATTATATAAGGTAGAATTAACTTACACTGCTTAATCAATATGCCCTCATACTTCTCAATTAATATATAATTATTTGAAATGTACTAATAGATATCCATTACTATCTAAAATAAAATAATACTATAATTATATTTAATATTACTAACCTATTATAATAAATCTTTATAATCACCGTAATCTAATAAAATGATTTGAAGTATCCAATTTTCTCTATATTTAGATATTATTCTTTATTTTTAATAATTATTTGTAAAACAAATCTTATTTATCAGATTCTTAAATATCAAATTTCACTTCTACTTATATACTTATAAATTTAGTTAAAACTAAAGTAATTAAAGAAATATATGAAAATTGTTCCAAATAATCAAACAAAAAGCATACTAATAACCGCAACATTGATTTATTATTTTGTAAGAATAACTTTAGTTAGTATAGTAATTTTGTAATAATTATATTTAAATAATATTATAATATTATATTTATATATTAATAAGTTATTATTTTAATTTATATTGTCTAATTTTATATTATAAAATATATAATTTTAAATATATAACTTATAATATTTTAAAAATAAATATATAATATGCATTATATATATTATAATTATATATATAATATGTGTTATTTAATCACATAATATGTAATATAAATTATGTAAATATTTAAATAATGTAATCACATATATAAATCATATACATAATATTTAATTATATAAAATGAAATATATAATATTAATTATTTTAAAATGTAATTAAATGTAAGATATACTATTTAATAAAAAAGAGATTGTAATTAAAATTTTCCCTATTTTTTAAATATTTAAATTATAATATATCGTATTAAATATTTATAATAGGTTTTCAAAAAATTATAATATAAATAAGTATATGTATTTGTTAATTACTAATAACCTTTTGTGTCATACATATAAAGTAATAAAATATTAAAAATTATTTTAAAAAATATTATATTTATTCAAATCTATGGAATATAAGTTTTAAAAATAATATATATATATATATTTGTTAATTAGTTTGCAGTTAACAATAATAGTCCGGATGATAACTATGTGTATATATTTATAAAATAATAAGTTATACCTTAATAAACTTTGAAAATAAAATTTTATAAAATCGTTATATATCTTTAGGAACTAAATCTTTTTTTAATGTAAAATCCAATTCTTAAGAGTGAGTTTTTTTAATATTGAAATAAAGTAGAAAACAAATATAACAAAATAATTATTTTTTTATAAAATATTATTTTAAAGAATTGATAAAACTTGTCATTTATTTAATATTTATAAATGAAAAAATCAATAATTATATAAAACAAAAGCCAATGGTGTTGATAGAGAATTGGTTGACACATAATTGTAAAAAATTAATTACTTCTCTTATAATAGTTGTATTAGGAACTTTCTTCCTAACGGGAATAGTTTTTCTTAAACAATTTTTGTATGTTTTTTCATTTTTTTCATTATATATTCAATAACAATATATTTTAAAATGTTATATAAATAAAATATTTTTTAAAACAAACTAAAACATTTTTCTACATTTTATATGTTAGATAAAGTAATTAGAAAGAAGTTTTAATAATTTAAATTATGATATGTTACATTACAATTATATTGTTAATAAAAATAAAAATTATATATATAAAAAATAAGAATATATAACAAATAATTTTTTATATAAAAATAAACTTCATATATTCATTTTAATAATTTTTTTGTTTTCAACAAAAATTATATTTCTAATTTAATATAAATATATTTTATTTTAAATACTAAAAAATATATTTAAATTTATAATATTCAATTACAGAAATTCCAAAAGTTTGATTTTATAAAATAAATTAGGTCTAAATATATAATGTATTTTCACTTGTAAAAAATAACTATCACAATAATAAAAAACTAATACAAATTTTAATAATAATGGACATAATTATAGTTTTTTAAAGTTTAAGATAAATATAATACTAGTAATAAGTTTGATAATATTATATTAAAATATAAAATTTTTAAAATTAATTTATTTATTATAATGAGATGTATTTGTTCATTTTTTAAAAAAAATATTTATTAAGAGATTTTTTTATATATTAATGAGCTTGTTAGTACTATATATCTATATTTTTAGTATTTTTATTAAAAAATATATTATTAAGGTTGTAAGTATATATATTTATTATAATTTAATATAAATTTACTAATATTTGTGTTGGTAGATTTATTTAAATATAATTTCTTACAAAATAATTGTGAATAAATTTTTTAAATATAAAATGAAAATATATTTCAAGTAATTCAAATAATTATAGAATACAAAGGTAATTTATTGGGTTTTGAGTGAAATTGTATTATATTGTGTTATTTCTATTATATATTATATTATACATTATATAAGTAAATATATTATAAGAGTTATAATTCAACTCTATTCACAATATGAAAGATATGCTTTTTTTATAATTTCAATAATATAATATGAATATTTAATTATAAAATAAAAAATATTTTATTTTTACAATATTTTTACAATACACTCTAAATTTTAAGTGGTTTACATTACACTTACATTATTTAATGATATTACAAAAAGTATAGTTGTATAAACAAAGCAACAAATTTGTTTAATAACAATTTGACAGGAGTGAAATATAGTGAGTTTTATTTTAATTTTAGACAATAATTACTATAATGTCATCATTGTACTATACACAAATATATTTAAAAAGTTTCTCATTAGATTATTTATCCTAAAACCATTATAAATTATGTATACTTAATTTTAAAGTTCACATAATAAATTATAAAATATAATATATTTGATATGAATAATATAAATTATTTGTTATGCACATTTACAATTTATTTACATAATTGCACACTTCTATTAGAATATCACTTAATATCATTTGGAGTATGGAAATCTCTCTTCTCAATTACACATAAAAATAGTTTGCTTATTTTTTATTAATTTATTTAGAAATCTTATTTGTATCATGCTAAACTCTATTTTGTTTTCGTTCAGTAGTCAAGCACAGCACAGCAGCAGTTTTCTTGTGAACAATCTGCAGAGCAGCATGCAGAAATACAAGGTCCCAGCTCAATGGACGATGTTAAGCCATGCTTTCTTGAGGGTTGTACATGGAATGAAAAGGAAATTCTTAAGGTAAAAATGCAGTAAGGGATCTCCATTTTCCTACCCAGAGCTAACTCTAAGGTAAAAATCTCTTTTCTTTTTATATAGGCTCTTGTAGTCAGCTAACTAGACCTAATGGTAAAAAATTTTCCCATACCATCCGGCAAACTTCAATGACAGGTGCGACGAGTACAGGAAGAGGTGGGGCTGTGGTATAATAGGGTCAAAATCGCATGCGAAGAAGACGAAGACGGAGGCCAAGGAAAGCTTCATGCCAAGGATGAAGTTGCTGGCTGATGATGTAAGACCCACCTCGCTTTTGTTCAGACATTTTCATCACCTCTTAATAGCTTGTTTTATCCGAGACATTTATTCCATCATTTTTGTTTATCAACTCTAGACTTAATCTATAGACAACTATTTTCTTTGATGTGAAACATGGCTTCTCGTGGTCAACTCATGTGTGGCATGTCTGCCATAAGTCTAGATCATATATCATATATTAAGCTATCATTATCAATATCATTTGTTAAAATATTATACTATATTATTAAAATATTATTATATAGAGTTAAAATATATAATATAATTTTATTAGTTTAAATTATATTATATATTTTTTCATTATTAAGTAATTCTATAGTATAATTGGTGATTCGCTTATTTATTTCCGTGTATTATCGATATAAACTAATACATCTATATTTTAACATTTTCTCATATATTATTTAAAGTTTTTAAATAGTATTATATCAGTTTTAATTAAATAATTATACTAAATAATATGGAAAAGATTAATAAGTAAAATTAAAGATTTTAGTAATACTAGTTCGTTTATAAATAAAATAAATAATATGATCTCCCTCGATAAATAATTTAGTCAGTACGGTCAAATATAGAAAATGTTTAATAAGCGGTTAAATTTAATTTTATAAAACCGTAGAGTAGTGCAGGAAAGTACAAGTTAACTATTTGAAAAAAAAATAGTTGGAATTGCGATTGATACCAATTCGAACTTGTTTTGAAATAAAAGATTACAGGAAGCCCTACAAGATAATTGTCCCAAAAAGAGTAGATCAGTTCATTATGGGAATGAGACAACATACAACATAAGTTGAACTAAACTCAAAGTAAAACCTGTACAAAAATAATCACAAATCACATGTTTGACTGTTTGACGGATATACTTAAATTGAAAATAAACCTTCTTCTACCTCGTTGAACGGTTTGATAGAGATACCTATATTAAAAATAAATCCAATATATATCTTGAAGAAAAATAAAACTAATAAATTCAGTATCGAAATTGGACGAAGGATAATAACTTTAATATTTAGATTACACGTAAAAGTCAAATACAATATATATAATATTATGTATTTTTATATGTAATATAATTAATAAGTGATAATATTTTGCAATATTATAAATTATATATTTATAAAAATTATACATATTTGTAATAGAGTAATAATATATATATATTTAATAATTTTTAATATAAATAATATTATTATATCAAACTATACAATAAAAATTGAAATTATATATTAATAAAGAAATTGAATAAACGGTTGATTTTTTTCTTAAAGTACTTTTTTCTCGTTACTAACACCAATATTAGTGCAAGAAAATTTGTTAAAATATTAATATAATTCAAATTTTAATAATTAAAATATTATATTATTATTTGAATGAAATTTATTAAAAAATTATATAAATTTTTATTAAAATAATTATATTGTATTATTTGTATCAAAATATTTTAAATATATAAAATATAATACATTACATAATAAATTATATTAGTGATTAAATATTATATACTACATATTAATATATATAATTACATAATATATTATGTACTATTTATTACGTATTATGTAATAAAATATAATATATTAGATATGTGATTACATAATATATAAATATATTATATTATATATAATAAATATTATATATTTAATAAAATATTACATATTTATATTTAATTTATTATATGTAAATATTTATATGATATATAAAATAATATAAGTAATATATTTAAGAATTATATATACACTATTATAATATAAAATTATATTTCAAATTTTGCAATTATAATTCATTATTATATAAATATAATAATATATTATTACTTGAAATTAATATATATTTGAAAATTTTTATAAAATTTATGGAAAATTAACAAGTAAAGTTAATTTTGTAAGAGAAGATTAAAAAGCCAATTTTTTCTATAAGTATAAAATTACTTTGTTAATTATAGGGTGTACACTAACTAGAAAAAGTATTTTATTAAAATAATAAATTTCAATATTCTCATTTACAACTCATTAATTACCTAATTGTAAAATATCTTTAATTTAAATTATATTATAACTTTAATAAATTTTATATTATAAATTAATAATATCGAAATATATTATTAAACTTTATTAAAATTTCAATATAGAGAACTATGTGGTATATCATTTCAGCAGTGGGTGAGTCGACAGCACCAATGATGCCATTGATGGGGTAATGCATGGATAGATATAAATATTATTATAAAGTGAGATTTTAATATTAAGTTGATTGGTGAGTAGTAGGAGGAAGAAGGTGCAAATGAAAAATATGAGTTATATTGATATTATTATATTTAATTTCATTTTTTTAAAATAATCAATATTTTTTTTAATTTCTTAAAATTAAATAATATCTCACAACTATAAAAACATTTTATATTTATTTATTCTATTATTTTAAAACAACGTATTTAAAAAAAATAAAAAAATTTATAATAAATATAAATAACAAAATTAAAATTTCATCAATAATAATTTGATAATATTTTTCCATATAATTTATGTAGATAATTGATCTCTTATCAATTAGAGAATTGTCTTTATTCATCAACTTATTATTTAAATCGGTTCAATTAATAATAATTTATGTGTTTTTCCCTTACTACCTTACTAATGTCTTTTTATTTATAAATGTATTATTTGATTACCTATCCTTAATCACAATATCAGCTTAAATTTTTTAATTTGTTACGAAGTATTTTACTCCAAAATTTATTTATTTTTTGAAATAAAATAAGTATTTGTTATTTAGATGTTAAAAGTAAAAAATAAATATTTTCAAACTTAATAAATATACATTTATTTTAGTGAAATAAGTATGTGTTTGTTTTTATTTTCTTTTAAAACTATTAAATTTCAAATGTGCAAAAAAAAACAATTAAATTATAGCAAACTTTATAAATATAAAGGAAAGCTTAAATTGTGCAAAAATATTATGTAAAAAATAGATTTATAAAAGTACTTTTTAAAATATATGTTTTTTGTTTTTTTAGTTTTGTATTAATTTAAAATGAAGTATAGATTCCGTTCCTACATATTTGAACTTGTAATAATAGTTAGATTTGTATTATTTGGTTTTTTAGAATATAAAATATAAATACAAGAATTATCTTATTAATTAAGTAATTATAATAAATAAATGAATTTTTATTTAAAATTCTTTTTAATTTATAATAATATACTAATATGTTAAAATAAAGATAAATATATACAAATTAATGAATATACATCATTATTTTTAATTTATCTTTCTTATAATAGGAATAACATTAAAAATATAATGAAATTAAAGTAGAACTTATATACTATGAATGCAGCATATCTACACTTATAAGAAATTAAGTGGTTTTTTATATTTAGTTATATATGTTTTAATATCCTACACTTATATGTTTTATATTTATTCTTTGCTAATCAATAATTTTTAATATTTTAATATATTTTTAATGTTTGTGTATATATAATTTATAAATTTAACTTTTCACCACTACTAAATAATATAATATTATCATTTTTATTGCAAATGAATTATGGAAAAGGTTATTGTCTATATTTATAAGATTTAAATAAATATGATATTTTATTAAATTTCTATATAAGAAAGGGTATTATGGCTGCTATTATAAAATAATATAGAAAAGAAAATAATATTTGAAAAAAATAAAAAGTACTTCGTTATAATATTTTTTTCGAATAAAAATAAGAAAATAATTATAAGAAAAAAAATAGAAATATCCATTGAGATGTGGATTAAATTAAACAATTATATTGTTTCAAAATTTTAATAATATAATATTTATTTTTAATTATAAAATAATAATAAATTAATTTTTGTAACTTTTAAAACTATACTCTAAAATTTAAAATATGTCGACATATACTTAATTTCAATTTATTTTTTAAAGTTTAATTTTTTGCAAATGAAAACTTAATCTCAAATATGATTATATTTAATATATAATTAATATGAAGAGCATTTTGTATATGGTTACAATATAAAGTTACAAAGTTAAATATTTAATAAATTTTATGAATTAACATACTAACCCTATATTATCTTATAAAGATTAAGTATAATGTTAATATATTTTGAATTTAATTTATTTATACCCATTTATTTAAGAAATTAAAAACATATCCTTTATATATAAGATACCAATACAAATTTCATTAATTTATAAACAATAAATTTCAAATATATATATCTCACATTACTTAAAAAAATTATCTTATAGAAAATATAATGATATAAGTGAAAAGTCATTTATTTTATTATAAATAAATTATGAAACCAGCATGATATTGTTGAGCTTTGCTTGATATATTCAAGTGAATGTATTATTTACTTTACAATCAATCAAGAAATTAATAAAAACATATTATACAATTAATTTTTACATCTCTTTTTTCCTTTTAGGAATTATGAAAGAATATTTGAAATATCTCACAACTAATTTAACTTATTTGTGTATTAAAATTAATAAGGTAATTAAAAGGAGAATTTAAGTTAACTCAATTAATTGCATTTTAACTTAACTTAACTTTCAAATAATAAATATAAATAAAAAAAATTAAAATTTCTTTAACAATAACTTGTTAATATTTTTTCATCTAAGTTAATTACATAATTATACTCTTATAAATTGGAGTATATTGAGTTTTCATATAACTAATTGTAAACATATAGGACAACTTGTATAGAGGAATATTTTTTATAAAAAATTAATATTCCTTACTATATGTTATGTATTTAGGCTTTTGTGAATTTATATATATATTAAAATGAATATGATTATATAGGTGGTAGTGGGAACCACCACCCCACATGGGTGAGTTCGTAGTTTTGATAGTCAATATCAAGTATATCCTATATGGATTTAAGATAAACATATTTTTATATGTTCATGTCTTTTTTCCGTCATTAATAAAACATGTCTATTAGAAGTAAAAAAAATTAAAAACCTATACACTCCATTATTTTTTAAAACATATCAAATTAAACTAGTTTGTAAGGGAATAAAATTAAAATATTAATAGTCTACTTAAAGTTAGGGTTTTTTAAATGTCTTAATAATAATAATAATAGTATTATTATTGTGGTTAATAATATTACATTAAATTATTAAAATTTGAAAATAATTCATTTAATATGAATAATTTATTTATTTAATTCTTTTTTAAAATATAGGGTAAGAGGTTTGTATATAAATGAGCTATTAGTTATATATATCTATATTTTTAATATTATTGTTTTAAATTTTTATTTTTAATATAATCTATTTCTAAACAATTATGAACATAAATAATAATTGTTAATATTTTATTGTGATGGGTAAAGGCATTACCAAGCAAAAATATATTTTAATATATTAGGTAAAAATATTTTACTACGTTGGGTATTAATAACGAGTATTTTAATTAATTTTTAATATTATTGTTTCAAATTTTTATTTTTAATATAATCTATTTCTAAACAATTATTAACATAAACAATAATTGTTAATATTTTATTGTGATGGTAAAGGCATTACCAAGCAAAAATATGTTTTAATATATTAGGTAAAAATATTTTACTACGAGCATTTTAATTAATTTTTTAGGTTTTAAATTACTAACCTCTTAATATTACTTCTAAAATATAGAATTATTATAGACTTGTTCTATAACTATTGCATCGTATTATTATACTATAAGTATAATAAATTCTTTACCACTTTATATTTAATAATAAATTTTCCACTCTCCTTCAAAATAATTAAATTATTTAAATTTATTAGTTAAGAAATATATTTAGATTATTATACTAAAATTATTTATAAAAGTAGAGAAATATATTTTTTTCTCTTAGTATTCGAGCTTAATAAAATTTCACAAGTATGAGTGAATTAATTAAACTGATTTCCAATTGATTGCCCACAACACAATTCACACAAACACCTATTTGAATAACATACCCTTTATTATTCATTTTTTATAAAGTAAATTTAGGCTATCGATCTTTAAGATAACTGAAAAACTTATCCAATAACTTGATATAATTATTTGATATAAAATTTAAGGAAGTGGATGTACATTCTTTTGAAGGTTCTTTGATATTTGAAGTAATTTTTATTCCATCACTAATAAAATGATATATCTTACATATTAGATTCCGTATAAAAATGTTAAAAACTATTTTCTTGTAGTTGTTGAGATATAAAGATATGAAACATAATATACATTTACAATTACTTGAGTTAGCTGGTTTAGATTGAACAAAAAAAAAGAGTTAGCCATTTTTTCCCTTATAGTACAGTGCACAAGCGCACAAAAGGACTTTATTCGGTTTCGTCTTTACGATTTTGGGGCAAAAATTAGGGCAGCAATAAGAACTCGCAGATGGAGAATATAACCAATGTTCAAGGGGATTGATGCGGTTGAAAACAGATAACTACTTACTATGTAGAATATAACGAACGTGAATAATAATACCCGGAATAATAATACATAGATTGTACCCATTAGTATATCATACATTCTCACACCTATTTTACTTTTTATTTTATAAGAAAAAAATTGTGGATAATAAGTATGCATTTATTAGATACTTAGCTCAACACCACTCTAAGTATGAAACATTGTTTTCACTCCAATGGCCCAAAAAGGTACTATTCAGCCCTAGTGTAGGAACTGCTCATTGATGAAGACATGTTCTCTTACTCTCTCACTTGATTGATTTTAACTTTTCATCAGAAGAGCTTCCAGATGTACAGGGATACTGGTTGTGCAAGAAATGGAGACATTAACTATGATAATTCTAACAAAATTGAGCCTAAAAAAAGCCATCGCTTGTGGATGAAACAGCCACACAAGTGTTCAGCAATAAGAGATAAGTAATGGAGGCCATTGCTGGCCAGCTGTTTCCTGATATTACTTTGACAAATATTTCTTTTTAGGACAGCAATACAAATTTTCAGTCAATGCAGGACGTGACCGACTATATAGATATGAGCCTATACGTCTTAATAATGTAGTTAATAGAAATATGACTAATGTCGAATTGAGATTATTAGTAATCATGAGAAGTGAAATGCAATATATATAATATTATGTATTCTTATAAGTAATATAATTCCTCAAATATATGTTATAATATTATTCAATATTATAAATTATATATTTAGAAAAATTATACATACTTGTAACGGGGTAAAATATTTATATCTATATTTTAAAAAATTCTATATAAATAATATTATAATATAAACTATATAACAAAAAATAAAATTATAAGTCATTAATGTATACATATACTATTATTTTATTACTTCAAACTGATATATTTGAAATTTGAAAAAACTTTTTGAACTTACTTTATATATAAAATGTAAATTGAGAGATATATTAAAAATTGAGAGAGAATTTGAAAATAAGAACTATTTTTTTCTTAAATTATTTTTTTAACTACTAACATTAATATTTGTTTATGAAATTTTGTTAAAAAATTATATAATTTTTTATTAAAATAATTAAATTGTATTATTTGTATTAAAACATTTTAAATATATAAAATATAATACAATATATATTAAATGTAATTACATATTAAATTATATTAGTGATTAAATATTATATATTAGATATGTGATTACATATTATATACATATTTTATTTATATAATACATATTACATATATGATTAAAGATTAACTATTTGTATTTAAATTATTATGAGTAAATATTTATTTAGTATAAAATAATATAAATAACATATTTAAATATATATTATAATATAAAATTAAAATTAAAAATTGAAATTATAATTTATTAATATATATAATATTATACTATTACTTTAAATTAATATATATTTTTAAAATTCTTCAAACTTTATAGAAAATTAACAAATATAGTGAAATTTGTGAGAGAAAATATTAAAAAACCATTTTTTTGATAAATATGAAATTACTTTGTTAATTATAGTTTGTACATTAATTAAAAAATAATTTATTAAAATAATGAATTTTATAATAATTATTTACACCTCATTAATCACATAATTTAAAATTATCTTTAATTTATATTATATTATAACTTTAATTAATTATAAAATATAAATTAATAATTTCAAAAATATATTATTAAACTTTATCAAAATTTCAATATATTTGACGAGAATGAAATACTATGTCAGGAGTGATTAAGTGAACAGGAGGAGCAAGAATATATTAATGGGAGATTGGTGTATATCATATTGTTGTTGGGGTAAGACTAAGACGAAGAATGTTAATAAATAAAGAGTAGTCACTATCAATTATAAAAAATATCAATATTATTATATTTAATTTCAATTTTTTGAAATTAATAAATATTATTTTTTATTTAATTTCTTAATTTAAATAATATCTCACAACCATAAAAACATTTTATATTTATTTATTATCTTATTTTAAAACGGTGTATTTAAAAAATAAACATTTTTTAATAAATATATACATTAAAATTAAATTTTCATTAATTACAATTTAATAGTAATTTTACACACAAATTAGGTAGAGAATTGACCTCTTATAAATTTAAGAATTGGTATTGTTCATTTATTTACTATCTAAATGAGCTATATTAGTTATATTAATGTGGTTAACAGATTTAGTTACACCGTTTATTTAATAAAGTTTATGAATTAACCGTCCTCTAAAAAGATTATAATTTTAAATTGAATATAATTTATTTATATTTACTTTTAAAAAAATAAAAACATATTATTTATATATGTAAAATATCAATATATAATTTATTTATTTATAAACTAATAAAATTTAAACATATATATCTCACATTATTTATTTAAGTTAAATTATGGCTTTTATATTAGGTAAGTGCATTTTATTACATACTATAAAAATTATGAACAATTTAATTAATTTTTAAAATTTTAAATTTTCTCTTATTGCTAAAATATAAAACTTTATAAAAAGCATCCTTATTATCCAAATTTAAATAGTTAAATTGCAGTTTAATCTTAACTAATTTTATCTCAAATCTAAATAATAATATATTATTATTATTATTATATACATAAATATATTTAAAAAATATTATTATATCACTCAATATAAAAAAATTTTAAATAACTTTAAAAAATAATATTATTATATGAATAATGCATATTAACTTTTTTATCCACATTTAAACATAAATTGTAAAACTACATAATAATATTGGTTATTTAGTTTACATGTATATCAATTCATTTTATTATATTATTTACCATTTACAATCATATTAGTGGTAAAGACTTGTTTATCAACTACTCATATAGTTTTTTTATATATTCATCTTATTATAATTTTATAATAATAATATTTAAGAGTAATAATTTATATATTGAAATTAAAAATATAGTTATAAATTTTATCTTTTTTTAAATATATAAAATATAAATTATGTAAAAATTATTTTATATAATGATATTACAATGATTTACTTGAAGTACAAATGATTATATATATAACTTGGAAAAAAAGTTATATGCTACCCTATATAGGAGCTTTGTATAACTTGCAAAGAGAAAATATGCATATATGCAACTATATGTAATTCACCGAAAAAATCACATTCTCAATAAAAATGAAATTTGGATCCTTTCAAAGATTAATTATTAATTAGTTAAATAAGAATAAATGTTGGGTAGACACTATATCATATTATTATATCTGTATTTTGTAGGGAATAATAATAGTTCAAATTAATTCATAATAAAGAAAATTTATAATATTATTATATGAAAAAAAATAAAAGAATAAAAATAAGAAAAAATAAAAGGGAAATTATATGTATATTTTGAAAGATAAATTATTATTAATTAAAATAATTTAGAATAAATATTAAAAGAAATTATACTTTTGTAAATATAAAGAATAGATAAATAGTATAATTTATTTTTTAATTATTTAAATTTATTTAATATTAATTACTATTTTACTTTAATTAATTAATTTAATTTAATATTTTATTCGATAAATAAATTAAAAAAAACAAATAATAGAACAAAGTGCTAGTAAAAGATACAAACTATGAGATTATATTTCTTGAGAATTGGGATCTTGTCTTCACTTTATGTCCATTGACATGTCTACTATTAACTATTAATTGTCATAAAAGTGAAAACTATACTTTAGAATCCATTTTAAGGTAAAACTTTGACATGTTTACTATTAACTATTAATTATCATAAAAGTGAAAACTATACTTTAGAATCCATTTTAAGGTAAAACCTAAAATAAGATTTGAGGTTACTATGCATTTCAAACAGTTATGACCTGACTATTCTCTTTAGAAAAGGAAAACAAATCTATTAGAAAATTTTTATTATAACCTTTCAAAATTCATACAGTTGTTGAAGATTAATATCAGATTCATATTGATAGAACTTTTGAGAGTTAAACTCTTATTCTCCTATTAGGAAATGTAATAAATTTTTAACACTTTTTACTTATCTTAAACAACTTGAATATATCAAATAATTTATTAACAAATATATTCATATTATTTTATTGAAATTATTTATTAAAGTTAGAAAATAATTCTGAGTTTAATATGGAAATATAAATACAAGTGTATCATTTGAATTTTTGTTACCGCTTTCCAATTCCTTATTTTTATAATAGTTTTTTTAATTACTTGCTCACCACACCATTAACACAAATATTTTTCAATAAATGTTTATCAAACTTACCTTCATTATTCATTTTCTATTCAAAGTTTTATGCTATTAATATTAAGATGATTGAAACACCTATGTCATAATCTAGTATCATTATTTCCATAAACTAATAGATATATTTTATTTAAAAATTTTCATTATAGGTAAAATTGGATACATTTGATTTGAAATCATTTTTTACTTCCATCACTCATAATAAATACTCCATTGGCATAAAAATGTTTAGTTCATTTTCTTGTACTTACCCAAATTTATAAGATTATTTTGAAACTTTGCATCTTCAATCACATAAGTTAAGTAGTTTAACCATTTTTCATAATTTCCATAGTTGAATCATTCTATAACTTAACTAATTATTTAAAGTTATCATCTATTTTAATAACCCAACCATTGTTATCACATATTTGAACACTCACATTTTATCTTCATTTTCATATCCTCTTTTTCATTAGCCATCACAACATTTCCTCTCTCACAGTTTGAGTCATACGTGATAAAAAGAGTGTTGTATGTAAGTACCATTGCCTAACACTAGTAAATATCCTCAAAGTTTGTATGTAAGTACCATTGCCTAACTTTCGTAAATATCCTCATGTAGCCATCAACAATATTATCCTCAAAGTTTGTATATAAGTACCATGGCCTAACTCTCGTAAATATCGATAGTGTACTATGATCATATTCAAGCAAGTGATTTTATATGTAATGAGATAGCATTTTACACAAAAAAATTTTTAAAGTATTTTACTCTTGAGATTGTACTCGCAATTTAAAATAAAAATTATTTATTAGACAACTGGTTTTTATTGGGATTAGTTATTTATAAATATTTTTTATATTTAATGAGATAGCATTTTACACAAAATAATTTTTAAAGTATTTTACTCTTGAGATTGTACTCGTAATTTAAAATAAAAATTATTTATTAGACAACTGGTTTCCATTGAAATTAGTTATTTATAAATATTTAAAATACTGCATTAGGTAGACTTTTCAAAATTATACCTATCGTTCACTTCAATGGGCCATTTATTTCTTTTATCTAGAAATTTATTTATATTCCACTCTTCAAAAATAATATTTTTACAGTATTAAATTTCAAATATAAATTTATAAGTAGGGTTGATATTTTATAAAAAAAATATATTTCAAAAAAATTTAGCCAATTCTTTCCATAATAAAAAATATATTCTGTTAAAAATATTTTAAACAAATCAACTTATTAAAATTATAAATAAAAAATCTTATTCACTTGTATTTCATTTCGTAACTTATTTGTTATAGAGAATTTTAAATACTCGGTACATTACTTGCATATTTAGGTAAATGGTTAAAATAATTAAGTTATATCACATAATATAATTATACTTAGTACACTATACTTTTTGTTATTTATATATTCATAAATTATACATTATTTCTAATTAATTCCTTCAAATTTTTATTCATTTCCTTAAATTTTTTAATATTCTCTTCATTTCCATTTGTTTTTTAACTTATTAATATTTTTATTTTAGTTCCTAAACTATTTTAAAAATTATAATTTAGTACAACAAATTTTATTTTTCATAAAAGCGAACTTAAACCTTCTTAATTCATCGGTATCTAGTTTGAATCATCTTAATTATGTATTAATGATTATTAATGGCCGAAAAATAGGACTTCACTTGAGCTAAATGCCTTTTTGTTTTGCACGGAAACAAAGGACTTCACTTTGTTTCGTCTTTTACGATTTTGGGGCAAAAATTAGGGTAGTCAGAAGAACTCGCAGATAGAATAGAACTGATGTTCAAGGCGATCAATGCGATTGAAGATGGACAAGAAGAAGAATCGAGAGAGAGATATCCACGTAAGTGCCTTCACTCTATTTTTCTTTCTTGCTTACAACCATGATAGCATGCCCCCACTTTTTCGATCTATCAGTATCCTTCTAGCTATGTGCAGCCACTTGCATGTTTCACACACAAGCTTCTTTTACTCCTACGTACCAACTACACATATAACCACAGTCAGCTTCATTAATGGTGGGTTGTAAGTGGTAAGCCTGTTACAGAAATAACGTAGTTATAGAAGTTACAATCTTAAAGGACCCCTGTCCATCCCCGACCCCCCATTGTTTCCCACCATTCGCGATCCCACTGATTGATCGACCCTGGTGATGAGACCACCATTTGTAATAGAAGTTACAAAGCAAAAGAGAGTATGCGGTTGTTACACAACGACCGCTGCATTGACTCGTGATGTGACCACCTACTATCACTATGGGCGTCCTCCATCTTCCTTGAAGATGTGATTTCTCCTTTCTCCCAACTCTGATTCTATTGTCTTTCCAGGAATCTCTCTCAAGTTACATTGTCTCCACTCTCACGGAGGCCAAGAGTTTCCCTTTTTTTCTATGTTCCTTTTATTTTAATTACAACCCATATTTGATGATAGACACTATGATCCTCTTACACCACCAAATTTATTAACTATATGATTTTTTAGTAAATAAGTTGGACACTAAATGAGTTAACATTTGTTTTTACTACTTTTAATTAATAAAATTTAAATTTTTTAGATGATAAAAAACTTGCCACATATGAAATGGGCACGATTGAATTCGGACTGAGACATGTGTCCGGCCTCCAATTGCACGGGTGCATAAGAGAAAACTCACGCACAACTCGTGTGAACCACCTTCTAACAAACATGTGACGGGCGGTTGGGCACAGGGCTTTGACATATCTAGTGACGAGTGGATGGGAGACACAAAGAGGCGCACAATCACATAGAAGGCGAGAATTTTAAGCGTGGCCACTAGTGAAATCCTTGCGGACGAGGGGGGGGGGGGGGGGGGGGGGGGGGGGGTGGAGGAGGGAGGGAAATGGCGAGGGGAGGGTTTACGAAAGATGCAGATGCAGATCGGATGAGGAGAAGGATGAATAATAAAGAATAAGAGGAAGAGATAGTTACCTGATGATTGTGGAAGCGGTGATGGTGGTCGTACATCGTTGTTGCCATCACGGGAAAGAAGAATCATGAGATAAGGAAATCCGTCCCAAGGGGACTGGTTGAGCTGGCACACGTGCGACTGCGAGCTGGCGGCAGGAGGAGGAGAGGAGAGGCCGAAGAGGAACGAGAGCTTTGCGTTCTTGCTGATCCTCATGAATGTTTGCTGCCATGTGCTGTATCTCTTTGTATATTTCCTCTGTTGCTCTCTCTCTCTCTCTCAGTCACTCTTTCTATCTCTGTATATTTTGCAGGTAGGTCTACAGCAATTGGACATTTGGAGTAAGTATTATTTGATGAAAAATAATTAATTTCTTATTTTATGTTAATTAATGCACATCACCAACTTTATACCAAAGGCCATCCTCCCTGTGACAACATTAGTAAATCAAAGCAAAGATGGCTAGAGTAAATGAGAGCGCAATGAAGGGTCCCAGAAAGAGCCTCCAAAATCCATAATCTACCAAATTTACATACAGGATGATAACCACTAGAGATAGCATAGAAACACAACTACCAGTTCTGCATGACAAAGGTTGACCCCCCAACAACCAAGTCCCACAATGCAGTTTTCTGCTACTTCCTTGCCATTAAATTAAGGAAACTAAACATAGGAAAAGAAAAAAGAAAAAAACCAGAAAAGAGCAGAAAACTTCTATCCCTTCCCTTTGCCTGCTGAAACATTGAGAAGATGAAACCAAGCACTACCTGCTGCTGCTGCTTCTCCAACCTCGCCCTACATTGAAGGCTTTTCAGTTTCCACCATCGGTTGACTTCAAGTAGAGTGTCTCCCCTCCATCCCCACTACCAGAGCTAACTCCTCGACCTTCCGCTGAGCTTGAGCTGCCCATCTCGTGCTTGGTCCCTCCACCTAGCATCCTCCCATTACCACCTGCAAGGCCACCTTCTCCGCGACCAAAATCAGGGAACCCTCCCCCTCCCCCTCCCCCTCCACCGCCCGAGTGACTAGACTCGCTGTGGAGGAGGCCTAGCCCCGAACCCCCACCACCGGAGCTCATGCTGAGCTGTCCGTGGAATGCCGTTGCAGCCGCCTGGTGCTGCTGTAGGGCTGAGAAAGGAGACTGCTGGGCATAGAGCATCGATGAGCGGGCTGCCATGAGGGACTGTGGGGTCATTGCCTGAGCCTGATGGTGCTGCTGCATATAGTGGGATGCTGCTCCTGGCTGAACCATTCCACCGCTTGCGTACTACATTGTCCATCACCACGAAACTGTGAGTGCAATCTCTGAAGCAATTTATTATTACACAGCACACTTCTAGCATTCTATTAGTAAAGAGGCATAGAGGACTTGAGAATAGATCCCAAAGTAGCTAGAGAATGTAAAATTCCCACTGTAGATAATCTAATCCATGAAAAGCCTTGTGTGGTAGCTTTGGGTTGTATAGTTTGAGAGAATGAGATTGAACCATAACATGCCTGAGGGTGCATGGTTGGTGGTTGAGGTTGAGAATCTGCAATGGCTGCCAGGTACATAAGGTTCCTCTGCAGCTTAGCTTGGTTCCTGCAAGAAGCATAAAAAAGAGGCAATTTTAATGGCCCTGTAGATGTAGGCTATCCAGATTTCACAAGTTCTTGAATGTTCGTTCCTTCTCCAATTGCATCTGGTGGACAACTGCAATTGTACAAAGAGCTAAGATCAAGAAATACTCACTCAGCGCATTCACTCAATTTCCCCGAATTTTGGCTCTCAACAATCTTCAAAATCAGTGACTTGTTCTCATCCAAATACTGCAAGGATTTCGATCATACAAGATGAAAGAAAACAACAAAGTGTTAATGACATCTCATTCAAGGGAAACAATATCATACATTTCATTGAACTCTCGCACTTTATTCTCTTCCAAATGGTAAAAACAATGTGACATCCCTCAACAAACTGCAGCTCCAGCTGCATATTGCAATGAAAAGTATGACACCCATCTATGTCAGTCAGCTGATCTAACAAGGGCAAGTGTTATTTGCACAACATTCTTAAAAGGGACCGGTAGCTAATATCTGATCAAGCAGATGCCTTGGGTAAGAAGGACCACTTGTCACTTTCTAGCCAAGAGAAGCTCAATGCAGAAATAGAGAATGGAGTATTACCACAAGTAGAAAAACCATATAAAAAAAGAACCTCATCCAAGTACTACCTTTTTTCATAAACAAGAACCTTAATAAACACACTCAATGATTGAAGTAGGAAAAGGTCCTAAATCACATTAATCATCAAGATTAAAATTTGAGGGAAGAGCCCAAAAAGAACTAGTGCAAGCAAGCAAGAAGTTGTTTCCTTTTGCCAAAGGGGAAGATCGTGGTAGTGCTAAACCACCAGAAATCACATCTTTTCCCTTTCTTTTCTTTCTCAATAGAATATTGTATGGCACTGGACAGAACTGTTTCATGCGAGAAGTACTAACGCCGGAACGAGATAACAAGAAAGAACTACAGAAAACCCGGATAAAAGTAAAAAAGTCTACAGAGACATGAAAAAAAAATGAAGTACAGAGGAAAGTCGGGGAAGGAACTGACTAGGCGAGGAAGCGGAGCAACAGCATATAGAGAGAAATAACCTGTTGAATATGATCCGTGGTGACGTTGTTGGGGTAATAGGAAGCCATCATGGGCTGCATCTGCATCAGGTGCTGCTGCATTTCTTAAAGAAAACACAACTCACTGTCTATCTATCCCTCTCTCTCACCCTTTTATAATCCTTCTTCAACAGCTCTTTTCACACACAAAATTCGCAACTTTCTTTTTCTAAAAGAACAGAGAAGCAGGGGAAAAAAAACTAGGAGGTGGGGTTGGCCTTCAGCTTCGGTTGGGCTTCCTCCTTTCTTTGGTCGTTTCAAACTTTTTATCTCTCTCCCTACCTCTCTATCTATTCAATAGCTGCGTGCGCGCGCGCGTAGTGTAAGTTTGTGTGCGCGAAGTTACTGTTGACAATACAACTCGAAGCGGAGAGATATTAAGACAGGGGAGACAGACAGAGGAGGCACTGAGCGAGAGCAAAGCTTTTAATGGAGGATCCCCTCCCTCCCTGCCTCTCTCTCCCTCTTTTTTTTTTCTCTCTCTCTCTTTTTGCTCTATTCTCTCTCTTGAATGAAGTTTGTGGAACTGTGCAAAGATAGGGATTGAGGGTTTTGGGCTTTTCCTCTGCTCTGTCTTGGAGCTCTGCTCCTGCTCTGCAGTCTGTTCTTTCTCTCTCTAAACTGAGAGGTTACTCTTTCTCACGTGATGTATGAGAGAGAGTGAGAAAGAGGGGAGAGTCTATTTTTATATATTTAGTGAAATAACCTGTAAATATTTATTATTTGATAAAGTGATTATAATTTAATAAATACATAATTTAAAAGGCTAAAATTTGCCAATAAATGTTAGATATTTGATCTAACACCTATAATACCTTAATAAATTATATTATATTATTTAATATTCTAAAATTTAAATATTACCAATATAAAAAATAGAGTGTAGTTAATTAAATATGGAATCTATTGGTATATTTTCAAATATATGTATTTATTTATTTTTAATAATAGTATCAAATTCTAGACCAAAAAATGGGGAAGAGCTTCTCCACCAAAAAGGGCTGGAAATTTGGATTCCTTGATAGTAAGTTAAAGACATTTTTATGGTACTTTATATGTTTTTTATGGGATTGGTTGGCCTATGCTTTAGATTCCTTTTGTCTGCTTCACATATAAGAAAAAGGCAAGTGATTTGCACCAAATAATTTATTTAGATTCCATTGAATGTCTATTTGCATTTTACAATTCAAAATAATGAATGCATTCCACACCTCATGTTCTTCCTCTTTTCCCCCCTCCTCCTCTACCCTTCTTTGCTTTGAGAAGGAAAATAATGAAGGAAAAAAAGTGCATTCTCCTATTTAATTAGTAAATTAATTATAATTCATGGAACCCGAGTAGAACAGTTGGAGTGATAATAAGCTGACAATAGGCCCAATAGAGCGTTTGGACAAGGGTTCCACTCCACTTTTAAGAGAATGAAGATGGGGGAAGCCTAAGATGATTAGCTTCATGGCCACCAATGGCCCTTTCCTAATTAAGAGAGAAATGAATGAGACTCTGAGTCAAATCTGCAATTAATGGTCTGGCCCTTTGTTTACTCCACACCTATTACCATGATGATAGATTCAAGAGTTAAACAAAGGGTTAGAAGAACGAGGCGGTGGGTACAGTGTCTCTGTCAATGGAGGAGGGGGGTGGGGGGACACATGAAGGGGGGATGGGATGGATTCGAATGGACCACGAAATCAAAGGCAATTGGACCATATTAGATTCATCCGTGCTTCATTACTCCCAACACCGAAAACGACTTGTCCTACTGTTCTGTTAGATGCCTCATCTCCTTCATCCCTTTTCTTTTCTTTTGCCTTCCATAATTTCGAAGGACTGTTTCTCAAGTGGCCCGCATCTTCGCTGTACCCAAAGTGGGGGGAAATTATGCTTGTGTGCTTCATTTCTCCAACCAACACACAACGCACAATTTGAACCAGAAGAAGACACCCAACAAGATGTACATACTCCAGTCAAGCACCAGAGGGAGGAGGACAAGCACTTCAATGTCTATCTTCCAAGTAATTCGATGGCATTTCATACCCACTTGGAATCTATACAGTAGTCACACATGTAATTATACTAAGCTATGGTCATATTGTTACTGTGCTGTCTTTTGGGTGAGATTTGCAACCGGGGAAGGAAAATGAATGGCATTGAATGAGAAGTACTGAAGTGGATATGATGGCAATTGAATTGAATATGGAGAACAGTATTAGAAAAATCAACAATTCCAAAGCTTATCCTTAGATCTTGTGGTCGTGAAATATCTTCCCTTTTTATACACTACTTGAAGGAAGCAGTTCAGCATGCATTCATGAACATCCTGTCACTAGACTTACACTTTTTTTATAGGGACAATAATTTGAGGAGTATCTCAGTTAAATGATAAAAAAAAATTTAAATAATCCCTACCTTGCAGTAGTATGGACTCCCTATTGGATAGCCATAGCCGCAGGAAGGAAGCGCAGAGGTAGAAGTCTTCTGGTTGTAAATCATACATACATGCATTTTGGGTTTTGGATTATGGTATAGGGTTTCTATTCAAAGTGACCCTTGACGTGTTACAAATGTTCGTGTTCTTCTAGCTAGGCCACCTGCAGCCACTGCACAGGGATGCTCCTCGGCGGATGAACAGTCAAACATTTCTCAAAAAACTTACAATCATATGTCTCATGTTCACATGCACATGCATTGTATGTATGTATACAATTATACATATAATATACCTATGGATGTATATGACCACCACGAGATCTAAGAGTAAGCACTGTGCATCGGTGAGTGGGTTGCACTGCTGATGATACACGACAGGTTGAATAAGGCTGGCTGGCTTCACTGCCACCACAGAAGTCGTGTCGGGATCTCATGCACATGGCGTAGATGCTCTCTCTGGCTAGCAGGAGGATGACATTGACAGCCGGTGGCGAGACTTGAGTCATATGCATATACATACGTATATGCTTTATTGTATATATCTATCTCCATTGAAGCACAAAGTTTGACCATTGATGACTGGCATCTTCCTCTGCCATAGCTTTTGCAGCATATGTTTTCGTCCTTTAGAGAGAAAGAGACCGAAACCCTAATAATGGAATTGGTCCAGAAAGTGAAGAAAGGTAGGTGATGCTCCCATCTTCCCAAACATGATGGGTGGTTGGGGTGTGTCCATTGATCCCTCCGTACTCTTTCTCTCTCTATCCATGGCAGGGTGTCTCTTCCCCATCTCATCTCTATTCTCTCTGATAAATTATTTCTTCGACCGGACCTGATTCCACGTATTTACAGAGGCTACCCAGCTACAATTAGGCTATTTATCACATGCTTAAAAGGATATAATCAAGAAAGTCTGCTGCTTTATCTACCCATATTCCAGTCAGTTACTATTTTGCAGATTTGTGGTGTGCTTTTAGAGATATAGCCCATCCAATCCACCTTACTAAATAACCTAAATCCATGTGGCAATATTGATCAATAATGGATATGATGAATAAGAAGAAGAAGAAGATAGATGCGACCTGAGTGAGGGTAATCGACCCGTGCTTGGTGGTATGCATGATCATGAGATGCCAACAAACGATCCAACTGGCCCCCAAGTAGAAAAGGGGTCTCTTCCTCCAATTCTGACTATGTCAGTGACTTTTGTTTTCTTCCTCACCCCCTTCACCTTTATGGATTGTGCTGGTCATCCCCTTATTCAATTCAATGCATGGCTCAATTATTATTTTTTTCAAGTCAAATTGAACTTACCCTTGCGGGCCCCTTGCACCGCTCCCACCCTTCAGCCATCAGTAAATACTTGTCGAATAGCTCCAGAATTCCTCTTGTGCCACTTGTGACTTGCCCCCACTCCCTTCCAATCCTCCATGAATACATGTACTACATTTTGCAGAATTTCAAAAGGAATAAGATAAACTTCACTGGAACCATTCAAATTAAATCCACAAAAAAGAAAAGGAATATGGTGACAATAGAATCAACAGATGAATGAGGGCATCTCACGTGGAAAATTGCAGGTTTTATCAAACCAACTAACTCGGTGGATGGCCTATATAGACACTGATATTAGACACAGATTATATAATATAAGTATGAAGCCAGAAAGAATGATGTTAGTTTAACATAGCAAACCCTAATATAGTAATCCATATATAATCCATGGAAGAGAGGGTCGCTCTCATTACTACATTTTAACTTGTTGAATTTCCAGATCTCCCTTACAACTGCAAAACACTCTGAAATGGCTCAAGGATTAACTTAAAATGGGCATCATCTGTAGGATTAGCCGCAAAAGTCCCAAATGATGTTATAGCTAGTGAACAAACATTTCTCATGGATGTAGTTGCTTTTTTTTAATTTAATTCTTTAGTGAATTTGATGATGCCGAGCCTTCAATTGGGAGGGAAATATCAGTAGGGCCCATTATTTTTGGTGGGAAGTTAGAGCACATTGAAGTGGGTGCCCTAAAAGATGACTAGGTTTTCTCTCCATTTATTTGGCAGTCAAACTGATAGCTAAGGGAAGAGGGGAAGAGGGGACATTTAATTGACAGAATTGTTCTCTTTTGGTGCAATGTTTTTCCATTATGACACATTTCACATGTCTACTATAATGATCCTTGTTTTCTAAAACCAACTTTTGTCATGCCAATACCACTAAAGATGACAACCGATTGGGGCGGATTCTGAATTATTGGACCCGGACCTGCCCATTATAAAGGTTGGGAGGCTTCAACTGCGTCGGACTTGTGACCGGTCTAGATGTCCGAGATTGGACATTCCCCATGTAACCACGTGTCCCATACCGGTGAGTTTGGGGCCAGAGCCGGTCCATTAGGCTTCATCTTTGTATTTACTGTAATATCAATGATGAAAAGTCCTCTAATTTGTCTTATTATTTTACTTTATTATAATGTAATTCAAATTTTCCTTAAAAATACCCAAGAATGTTTTTTTTCAATGGGTTGTCTCTATTTTCCAAGCATATGTGTTGTCTGTGTCCACACACAAACATGAATATATAACAATTATATAAGGATTGCGTTGCGGAGTCTAACGATTTTATATGCGCACATACATGCACACAGTGCTATATCCAATTATGTACAACTCTCTGAGATGAAGAAGGGGCACAATCCCCTTGATGGAGGGAAGCATAGCCACACATGGGATCTGGATTTCCATATCAAACAATGACACTGCTGCCCATTCTCCCTGTTTTCATGTACCCTTCTAGTTCTATACTAGCAGCAGGAGCACAGTATATATACCCCTTTTGTATGTATTTGTGTAATGGGAATTCTCACTCACACTACTGGGATTCCCTGCTGTGTTCGAGGGGTGATGCATTGTTGGGCCCGCGTAAATAGACAGAAACAAGGTTGGCCCACTTCGGCCTCAGAGTCACCAGTCCAGAAAATGGGAAAGATCTAAACATTTGCTTGTAAAGCATTGTAGTGTTGTAAATCATTGCTATGCGAGTTCTTCTTCTTCTTCTTCTTCCTAGCTTTTCTACTACCACTCGGGTAGTAAGACGGAAGAACAACCAACAAGACAAAAAAAAAGCAACCTATCCATAATCTCTTTGGATCAGAGCGCGGGTACAAGACAGTAGAAGAGTGGTACATATTCAGTCTAGCTGGCCACAGCTTGTGCTATCTTCTCATCATCAGTAGGTCCCGTTTGCTCTTGCTCTTGCTTATAATCAGCTGCAGCTGCAGCTGCTGTTTCAGTTGATGCCTTATTACTGTGTGCAGCCATCAGCGTGTCAAAGTTCTCAGATTTCACAAGCACGATCTCGATCTGCATGCAGGGAGGGCAGGATAGAAAACGAAAAGTTTCAGTTCCTCCTGGAATAACCCACACTTTGGAAAACAAGCTCCTTCAAGCATCATCAAGAAAGTAAATAGGCAGCACCTTAGCCTTCTGGATCATCCGTCCTTTGTTCTCGTCCTTCACACCGACCGAAGATATCAAAACCTCTGTTGCATTACATTTACACGAGTAATAACGTCAGCTGATCTGATCATTGAATCTCTATAAAACAGCAGAAGATAATATTAAGGGTGCGAGGATCCCACTCTTCTCAGTAGCTAAGCCATTGTTCTTCAGAATCTCAGCAATTGTCACAACAGTAGTGATTGCTGCAGCAGTGACGAAATTTGTGGTCAAGAATAGAGGAGTTTTACGATCACGATCACGTAAATACAAGAACTACACTATGTTAAATCAACAAAGTTTCACAGATCTAAGCAGCAAAAATGAACAGTCCCTACGTTAGACTAAAGGAATGAATGATAAAGTAAGTTTATGCATTGCATAAGGAGGAGAGACAGATCAGATACCCAACCCAAGAGCCGAAAGTTGAACCTCATCATGCTGCTGCATGTACCTCTGCAAGGAGAGAGGGACAAAAAACGTTTGAGGCGTAATCGATAACGAAGGCCCAAATATGCAATAAGAGAGGAACCTATTTTCTGTATAGAAATTTAACTATGAAGGCACCTAAATCTTAAAGATCGAAAGCATCTTGTCAGATTAAAACTCAAATCCATAAACAGAATAGAAGCATCAAGATCATGGAAGAGATGATGCCATGGATATTGATCGTGCAATCTTGTGTTTGCTCATCCTCTCCAAGAAAGTTGATATGAGATTAGTGTAAAATTTGAAGAAATAAGAAACTAAGATCCAAGGGAGGCCAGTAAGGGAGAGAGCATCGGAGCGAATACCTTGGCAAGATTGATGTAGAAGAAGATGGGCTTCTTGGTGTTGGAGACTTGGATCCTATTCTTCTGGGCGAGAGCGTCTCCTCCGGCCATATGAGCTGCCTCGACTGCCATGGAAGCGCTTGCTCTGAAACTGAAACTCTTGATTGCTGGGAGAGGAAAAAGCTCGTTGGAGTTCAGGAAAGGGAAAGTGGCAATACCGTTGAGGGGTGAATATAAATAAGGCCGGGGTGTGAGGTCAAGGAGCCAAGTGGAAAATGCCACGTGGTGTGTGACAGTTATGATTGACGCCTCTATGAAGAGTGCCGTCAGCAAAAGGCCGGTTTGTTTTTGGAGGGGAGGCCTTAATCTCAGATATTGTGAGGTCCCTATAATTCAAAAAAATTTATTATTATTTTTTTCATCCTAAAAAAAGAAATTACTTATTGCATATTTAGTATATTATTATTAAATTATATTTAATAATTGCATTTATTAAGATGTAAAATTCTATTGATGGTTTATATTGCAATCTCACGTAAAGTAAGTCAACGACTAATTAATTAATATTAATTGAATGAGTATATAATGTAATAACGTAATATTTTACCTAACAATATAAGATTTCTTGTTTAATCCATGTTTTGCCAGTGGTGTAAGGGTGGCAAGAGACTGGTACCTCGTGCACACCGGGTCATTTGGTCAATAATCGACATTTAAAATACACCATATTCATTATAAATACTTAAATTAGTTCTCTTTACCTGTAGTCTACTAGGGTAAAAGTTGTATTGCAGTAGTTTTTGGTCATTTTCCTATTATGTATAGAATAGAAATACTCAAATAATACATCGTATCGACCACTAGGCTTAATGTTAGAGTTTTCTATATTTTGAGTTAATTTATCGTTAGCCAGAGGTTAAAGAGGTAACTAATCACTTAAAATTAGTTTGAGAATAGAGATTAAAGGCTTAATCATTTGATACGATGTTGAATAATTTTACTATAGTAAAAATAAATATACAAATAATTAAAATAAAAATATACTACAAAATTTAATAAAAAGTTAATTTTTTAATAAGTAGTGAATCTAAAACTTTATACCATAAAATGGTAAATATAAAAACTTACCATACAATAATTTAAAACTTTTATATTAATTTTAAAATATATATATATTTTTTATCTCACTTTTAAGCACGTAACTTACTTTTCAAGTGTAATTGTTTGGATAAATAGTTTAACTTACAATTTAGTGAATTAAATACTTATCTTGGGTAACTATTTCACAATTTTACCCGATTTTTAAGACTAATGTTACAACTCGAATTACCGATTTACAATCCAACACGTGCTATTACCACTAGAAAAGTGGATATCATCTCTCGCAATTGAACACATGTTTATAATATGAAAACTTGTACATTTATTATCAATTGTAGTGTTACAAGTTGACATGATTATATCGAACGAATACTTGTGAATTCATTCGTTTGTTCTCGTCGATAATCATTATGATGAATAACTCCATCCTAGTAAAAATCGGAAGTACATGGTATTAATGCTAATGTTTTTAGGTATTTTCGAGTTTTAGTGAATCTGAATATTTAAGAAACGAAATAGTCGAACTGTTGGAATAGATGGAGAAAATGGATACATAAGTAAATGGAAGAAATTTGAAGAAAAATTTAGAATGTATGGTTAAATTGTTTGTAGGAATAAATAATATATTATTTTTTTATTAGATTTCTAATAATAAAGTATAGACTTGAATAAAAAACTATTTGAGTTGGTCAAGAATAATAAATCTCGTACTACAAATATGATTAATTTTTTAGTGGTTACATGGATAATATGATCAATTTTTATATGGATTGTGGGGTTAGTAGAAAGTATTAGTAAATTATGTGATATATGAAATATTTTGGCTATTTAATTCTCTGGTATTATGACTATAATAATTGTAATTGAGATTAAAGATAAGTTAGATACACTGAACCACAGTAAGCGAATTATAATATAATATAGTATTCAGCTGAAAAAGTTATAGTATTAACTTGATTATTATTGTCACGTTCCAACTCGGATGAAAACTCGTGATCAACCCACCACTTTTCTCGGTATAAAATGATATTGTTATGCCTCAATCCGGTTTGGTTGGATACTTGTGATCAACCCACCACTTTTCTCGATATAGAATGATACTCTCCCTCTAGTTACCGTTAATAGTGCCTGATTAAACTCTGCTTGGTTTCCCTAAAAATAATATTATCAAAACTAACTCAAAATAAACGATTTATGTTAATTGTACTTTATGTTAAGCGGTTGGTGGTGCATTCTGAGGAGTTTGAGTCTTTTATTTCTAAAATTGGAAAAGTGAATGGATGAGTTCTAAAAGGTTTGGAGTGGGTATAAAAAATGAGGAAAAATGGTTTGCTTATTAAGGGGTTTCAACACACAAATAATAATTATTTATCATCAAATAGTTCACACAGATAAGTCCCCGACCACTTTATTAGAAGGTCATATCTTACCGACTATCACTTCGAAACCTAGTTGTCTCCATGTTCGCTATGATGGGAAGAGATCTCTTACACTACTTTCTCGGTCTGAATGCTTATGAAGCTCACTGAGTTTTCTTACCTACAAAACTACAAACTTTTCTTATATTTAATAGGTTGTCTAGCCGCCCTTAGAACTAGTATTACCCCATATAGTACGTATAGATGGTTTTGTATCTCACTATTTACAAAAATAAGTATTTTTAGTTAAAATATTTATATTTGGTATTCCTATTTCAATGAGTTTATAATATAGATTCAGCTCAATAACTATCTGTATAACAATTTTGACTATCCAACTTCGACTTAATAGTTACCGTTCCAACAAATTTGACAATTTTAAACTTGCCTTGATAGCGAAATCACATAAATAAAATTTTCATTTACTCATAATTTATATATTTATCTATAAATTTAAGCTCATTCTTATTTTACTTTATCCTAATTACTAATAATTTTTTTAAGTGTGAGGAGAGTAAAGGAGTGAGAGTAACTATTTCTATAAAAATAATTTTTAATTTAAAAATATGCTTATAATTTCAACCAATTTTAAAAATTTCTTTCACCCTAATTTCCATACTTGATAATTACGGGAAATTCTAATGATGCCTGCATTTCCTATGCGTTAACTTTGTATGTTATCATAAAATAGTAATTAGATACTGAACGATAATGAATTTATATTTAAAATACTTAACTTTTTAAAAATATTAATAAATTTTATAATCATTAAGAAATCAAAATTTATCAAAAATGTTTATATAATATACTTGAAATAAAAGTAAATGTTATTTGAATTTTGTAAAATAAAATAATTAATAATAAAATCTAATTTTTTACCTCAATTCATGGTAAATAAATAATATTTACACTATATTTTACATTCACTCCTTTCTTCTACTGGCTGGTGTGGTGAATGGAAGCTGCCAGTGTGCCAGAGATAGCCTCATGCTCGGGCATGAAAACAAACAGATAAAAAAGGCAAGTTCTAGGCTAGATAGAGGTGGAGATAAAAGAGAGGTTTTTTTTTGCCAGAGAGACAGAGAGAGATTTTTTTACCAGAAAAGAGAGAGATTAGATGGGATACATTCCGTACAAATTCATCCTTCTCTCGCGCAGACATGTAGAGCCAGAGGAGGGGGGAGGTTGTTCCGGAGATCTTGTCAGATCGTTTCTGGGGGGAGGCAGCGGCAGATCATTCATTCCATGTAATATCACCTTTGATAGGTTGGCTTCAACCATCCATGACGTTCAGATATGGACATCTTTCCTTTCTTCTCGTCAGAAAAATAAAACCCACCATTTTTTATCTGGTATGAGGCGGTCACTGGCGACGTTTTGCTGATGGCTTGTTGTATGATGTTTTGGCGTTCGTCTTCTGTCCAGAAATGGGTTGTTCTCCTCAACATTTAGCCATTTTGAGAGGCCAAGCAATTGATTGTTTACGGATAGAACAAAAAAAATGAATGGCTCTTTTGTGATGGTTGCGAAACTTTTTCTTGGATTTATATTCTTCCCGTCGCCTGGCCTTCAGTTTTGTTCCTCTTGTAAACCAGCCAGGAAGAAGAGTGCATTGCTTCGGCCTTTAATTCTCATTCCATCCTCGAACAAAAACAAAACACCTGATTCTGTCAAAAAGTTGAAAGAATCTTTTTAGCATGGCCCTGTTTTTCAACTTTCTCGGTGATATAAAACATTGTTTTCCTTGTGTTTATTTCTGTTGAAGAGATGGACACTAGAAAAAAGCTCAGTCATGTAGCAACGATAAGAAGGGAATTTGCTTATAAGGAGAAGAAAAGGAAGCTCAATGGTGTAGCAGTTATCTTAGATGGCATTTCTTTTGATACATTCGACCTGCCGATTCCCACGCTTCAGAAGTCTCCATGGACACGAATAAACACCTGAAGGTGAAATCTGTCATGGAACACTCATCTGCCCTGGTTAATCATGTGGGTCAAGAGGTATTGGGTAAGATGATGGCTGGAGGTTGTTGTGGAGGACAAGAGGCATTAGGTTTGAACATCACCAATAGAAGCCCTGATTCTCTGCCTCATGAGAAGAAGGAGAGACTGCTAAGTCGGAGATTGAGCCATAGTCTGGAAGTGGAATCGGCCATGGAATGCGCAGTTGTTCATGGAAGTTATGTGGGACATGTGATACCAGGCCTCAAGAGCATTAACCATAGTTCTGATTTTGTGCTTCATGACAAGAAGAGATCAGGAAGCCAGAGTTCGAGTGAGGGTGAAAAGATAAGCACACCCCCAAATAGATCTTGCCATACGAGCTTATGGAAAATCTCATCGCGTAGAAGGAGAAGATAAGGTAACTTAAATTACCAATGGGTTTTAGACCTTGGAAGTTTTGTTTAGCCGACAAACTGTTATAGGTGTACTTCCATTATGCTACTGGAGTTGATTGCAGGTATGGAGTTTGATCTTCTTGTTCATCTTGCAGCCAAACACGCCAAGGAAACCGACACAGTCTAATGAAAGGAAACAGCAAGAGGAAGATGACTATTTTTCAGTTGGGGGGAAGATGAAAATTCATCCGTTGCTTCATCGTATCCTTTTCATCATAATACTAAAAATCCACTTAAATACGAATGTTTTCCACCAGGCTGAAGTTAACCTATGATGTTCTTCATCCTTAACCATGCATAGTACTGTTGCATCTCCAAGATCTTTTAGGTCGTTAAGATCCTACACAAGTAGCGCGACTGTTGCAACTGCTCTTTCCTTCCGATCGAATGAACGGGCAGAGAAACGAAAGGAGGTACTAACCATCAGCCAGCTGGTAAAAAGCTTAAAACCTTAAATGGTGAATGAGATCAATTCTTATGCCATTCCTTTTACCCCCTCTGTAGTTTTACTTTAAATTGGAGGAAAAGCATCAAGCTATGGAGGCAGAGACAAGTCGGTATGAGGCACGGAGGAGGGTAATGCACATTTCTCCATCTTTTTGAATCCGATTTGCTATAGTTGCATCCACGTAGTGTTCATTGTAGGATCAAGAAACTAAAATGAAAATCTGTTTCAAGGAAGAGGAAGTGGCACACACTAAGAAGCTGAGGAAGAGCATGGTGTTCAAGGCCAACCCATTACCTAGTTTCTACAACGTCGGATCCCCGCCTAAGCCCGAGATCATGAAGGTACTTTCTCTCCCTATCCACGAGTGCTACTCGATTTCGATTTCTAAGGTGGTTTGGAAGTGTGGCCCTCGATGTTGATCAGCGCAAATTGATGTTCATCTGCAGCTGCCTCTAACTCGGCCCCGATCACCAAAGCTCGGCCACCGAAGGAACCCAGGCGACGCATTTACCTCATCTCAGGATGAAAGGAACAAACCCATTCGAGTTCTTCATCCTAGCGTGAGCAGGATCAATCACAAAGGTCTGACAAGCTCTCCCTGAAGGAAGAATATCACTGCTGCAATGGCTATTGAAGTCTCCCCTTTAGTAAGAAGAGATGGACAGAAGCAGCAGCGAGAGCAATCAACGCCGAACCAAACTGTTTCTATTCAGATTACAGATCAAACAACCACCCAAGTGGCCGTTCTATAGCACAGAGACAACTAATTCCTTTACAACACCAGAAGATAGAACTTCAGACATCCTTCTTTTCGCATCTTTTTCAAGTTATACTAGGCATATCAATAGCTCGAGTCGGGCGGGTTTTTAGCGGACCCGCACCCGACCCGAGGCTCAGGTTTAAAAATTGGACCTGAACAGCTGACTGTGCATATCTTATTTTTTTAATATATATTATTATTAAATATAAAAAAATTTAATTATTATAATATATAATTTTTTTAATATTTATCTAATAATTTACTGTTATAATTTTTTATTAACTTTAACTTATTATAATTAGTAAAACTATTAATGTGAAAAAATTAATTGATAAATAATAAATTGTGATATTAATATAATTTTATATTAAATAATATAGTTGATATTAATTTAATATAATATAAATTTTAGTGTAATTTTTACAATTATTTATAAATTTATTATAGTATAACAAAGAAAAAAAATAATATATTATGTTATAAGAAACGAAAAAAATTAATATATAATATCGAGAATATATTTTATAAATTTATTAAAGTATAAAAAAGAAAAAAATAATATAATATAACAGAATATATTTATAAATTAGGGTATAATAAACAAAAATATATATAATATTAGGATAATATATTTATAAATCTATTACAATATAAAAAAAATAGTTAAGGTTTAATAAAAGAAAAAATAATATAATATAAAGAGCTAATAAAAAAACAGTAATTTTTAAATCACTTTTATATTAAAAAATTTTAATATATTTTATTACATTTAATTAAACAATATGGTTGAATTAAAAAAGGAAAAAAATTTAAAACTACTGTTAGCATACATTCCGGTTTTTCTACACCCGAGGCTCAGTTCAGCCAGTGGAATTCGAGCCCGAGCACGGACCCGAGCAAACCCGAGGCTACTTGGGTCGGGTAAGAACCCAAAGCTCGGGCCTCGTATACCATTGACATTCCTAGTTATACAATCAAAATGTTTATCTAGAAAACAAAAGCACGCATCACATAAATAGCTGTGCACACATAAACTAAAAAGAAATCAGGTTGGTTAAGAACTCTTCATAGGAAACGAACAATTGGAAGAGGGGCCTAGCCAGAATAATTGTACACACATAAGATTCAAGGGGTTCCACTAGCCAGAATAATCCCTAGTACAAGAGTAAAAAGAAGAAGAAGAAGGAGACATTGCCATACACAACGATGCCCAGTAGACCCCCGGCACCAACAGGAGAAAATAAGGCCATCTCTTACAATGAGATTTATAGGGAGTAAAGAGAATTGATTTCCTCTGATTCTAGAAAACGATGGGAGTTGAGAATTTCAAGCCCTAAATCTGTATCATAAAATCTCTAAAATCTGCTTAATCCTGAAAAGGCCACGTCCTCCATTACTACACACCTTTAGACAGATTTAAGAGAAGAAAAGCGAAACCCTAGGACGACATGGGGGATTAAGAACTGTGCCTCACTTCTTCCTCGTCACCTTTCTGGATGTAGTGGGCCTGGCGGGCTTCTTGGCCGGAGACTTCTTTGGCTTGACAGCCTTCTTTGCAGGAGACGACTTAGCAGACGTCTTGGCTGACTTGGCCGGAGGCTTAGACTTCGGTTTCTCCGCAGCTTTTCTCTTTGCCGGAGCAGCAGCCTTGGGCTTGGCGGCCGGTTTAGGCTTAGCCGGGGCTTTTGCTTTCGGCTTAGCGGCAGGTTTAGCCTTTGGAGCAGGCTTAACTTTCGGTTTTGCCGCAGGCTTCGGTTTGACAGCGGGCTTTGCCTTCGGCTTAGCAGCTGGCTTCGGCTTGGCAGCGGGAGCCTTAGACTTAGGCTTGGCAGCAGCCTTTGGCTTAGACACAGCCTTGGCCTTGGAGGAAGATGTCTTCTTTTTGGCAGGGGCTGGAGCAGCCGCAGCAGGCTTAGTAGGAGGAAGCTTGTAGGAATTCTTCACCTTTACGAGCTTCCCTGAAGCCACGAGACGCTTCAGATGAACCAGAAGAAGCTTCCTGAAATTGCTCGGCAGCTGCTTTTGCTTCTCCTCGATGAACTTCTGAATCGCGAACTGACTCGACCCAGTCTTCTCCTTCAGAGTCACAATTGCATCACTGATCATCTGTACAGAAACAAACGAACCGAATTAGCATTATTCCAAGCTACAACCATACCGGAGGCGGTCGAAAATGCGAGAAATCGAAGCTGAACCGATCATAATTAGGCAAATCCCATACCACGAAGAAAGGAGGATGAGTGGACGGAGATTTCTTCCTCGGAGCAGAGGCCTTCTTAGGCTTCGGTTCCTCCGCCTTGACATCGTTGGTCTCCGGGACAACCTCCTCAGGCTTCTCGGCGGGGACTTGCTCTTCGGCGGTAGTGGCCATGGATTGACGTATCGTAAGATTCGATGATACTTAAGAGAGAGAACTCGAGAGAGATTAGAGATGAGTTTTCTTTAGAGAGAGATTGACATTTAAATAGCCAGAGAGAGAATAGAACGCAGCGCTCTCATTGGTGGAAATGAGGATCACGAGGATTCAGACTGTGGACCCAAATTTTGAATATTAACCGTTGGATGGGCAGATCATCAACGGTAATAAATAAGCTTCTAAAGTATGGAAGGAAGATTTGGATCATGGAGGTGTGTACTCTCATGGTGGATGGTGTGTTTTCCATCCCAATTGCAATGCCCATAACTTTGTATAATTTCAACCATTGGCATTGAAACTTCGATGATCTTGTACTCTGGGAAGTAAGCTTTCCGTTGAATCCCCTCCCATGAAATTTGGCTTTGAGAAGAGCATTTAACTTGTGTTTGAGAGCAAAGTAGTCATTATCATATGTTTTGTATGTTTGATGTGTATCCAATCCAATTTAAGCCGATTCCCGTGTAATCAAATTGTGATTCGACAATCTTTTCACGTAGTACTCTTCCTAAGGATCGCATCGGTCCGGAGAACATGAAGTTCCGACCCGAAACGATCGGGCAAATGTTGACTTGAATGCGAGCAAGGATGAACAACCTTACCCATCTTCAACATTTACACTTGGTAAACATGAAATGTACAGAGACCTGACCCATTTTCCCGTCTAAGAATGACAGGTAACTCATCACCGGAGCCTTCAATCAAGACTATCTTCGAGTTAGGTCCATGACATATCAAATATGGCAATGAAATTCACTAGTGAAGAAACACATGCCCATGGAGTCCTGCATATGCACCTACCTACCCATGAACTTGCTCCATGCCCCGTGAGCTTACTCCGCTTATTCCTCAATTATTGACACAGAGTAACACTCGGAATTGCCTCCAAATGAATTACTGGCCATCTGTAACAGCATACGACACAGCAAGCAAGCAGAAATTAGTTTCAGCATCTAATAGTTTGGACCATTGTTGACGAGTACTAAATGACTTTGGGGTCGTTCAGTCTCCCATGGCGTCAACTGGAATGCTAATGGGCACCTCACCTCTTTTAGCCTTGTTTTCCAACTCCAGCATCATCCACTCGGTCGAATTCTCCTTCTACAATTAGACCCGAGCAACAGTGGAATGATCGTGTTAGGAAGGAAGATATGCTCGTGTCATCTCTACCATTGATCCAGATGCAACTTCATCGACGTGCAACCGAGGGATACCGTGGCCTAAAGCTTCCTGCAGAGTTTTGTTGTATCTTCCTGGCCGGAATCTGCTGCTGCCTTGCCGTGTTTCGTCCATACGAATTCCGTTGATTGGAGAATCATTAAAACATGAACCACCGATGTGATGCTACGTGTCAATGAATCAATTCCCACGTAGAAGTCAACCTGCACGATTCACTTAATTGCGTCTATAGTTAGCTTAGAAGTTCTTTGTATGACGCGTAAATTTCATGGATATAATACTATATATGATTGACTTTCGATAGTACAAACAAAACATCGAGTCTTAAGCTTGCCTTAATATGGCAGCTTGGTATAATTTGACCTCTCGTTTGTGAGGGTGACGTTTGTTTATAGGTCTGTAGTTTATTGCGGGCAGTATATGGAAATATAGACGAGACTAAAAATGAATGTACCAAATGTAAGGTATGGGGAGTTAGCAGTGATGTCCACCAG
This sequence comes from Trapa incisa, assembly GCA_030064435.1. Taxonomy (NCBI): domain Eukaryota; kingdom Viridiplantae; phylum Streptophyta; class Magnoliopsida; order Myrtales; family Lythraceae; genus Trapa; species Trapa incisa. Next base: position 11,631,918 of record CM057769.1, on the reverse strand, counting down.
AGATTGTAGAGAACCAGCTGGCGGTGGAGAGATTCTGCCGCCTCCCACGGCCTCAGCTCAGCCGCTAGTTTCCATCCGGTGCAACCCAAATTGGCCACAACTTCATCTCCGTCAATTTATCAAGCCCGGCTTCATACATAAAGTATGTACGTCGCCACCGTTGCATTGAGAAGGCTTCCATTCCGCACCAGACCATTGATCGTGGCAGGGCTAGAACCCCCTCTGCCACGGTTCTATCAGTGACATTGCCCTATCGTCTGTGTTGGTGTGCTAGTAAAGCGGAGACACCCTATGTACATTGCCCCATTGTTTGAATCGCCCGCCCCCAGCCCTCCTGTCCATTATGGCTCGGAGACTGAGGGGACGGCGACTGTGATGGCACGGGCCGACCGGCGGCGGCTGTCCAGGCAGATGTCGTCTGTGTCAAAGGCGCCTCGGGATGCTGTGTGGGAGAGGCGGAGGTGGCAACATGTCCTCCGAAAAAAGTACCAGAGGAAGAGCATCGACATCACTCGCAGCTCCACCTGCTCGGAGAGTGGCATCACCGATGAGGATCTAAGCGAGCTCAAAGGGTGCATAGAGCTCGGGTTCGGGTTCAAGGAAGAGGGGGGCCAAGCCCTTTGCAACACATTACCGGCTCTGGACTTGTACTTCGCCGTGAACCGACAATTATCTCCCAGCCCAAGGTCGACCCTTCAAGGCAATAGCCCGTGGTCCCCTTCCGGGAGCTCGCCTCCTTCGCCCTCTGGAAGCACGACGAGCGATACTGAGTCATGGAAGATTTGCAGCCCAGGTGAGAATCCAGCATTAGCATAAAACACACGAGACAAACGCAATATACGGGAGGTGTTTGATTTCTTGATGAATTGTTGCTTTGCAGGGGATGATCCAGAGCATGTGAAGACCAAGTTGAGGCACTGGGCTCAGGCTGTTGCATGTTCCCTGATGCAGACTTACTGAAAATGTGGCTTGAGCAAAATAATGCTCTGCTCTGAATAGGGAAGGACAAACATCAAGAAGTACCCTTACAGTATATAGAAGCAAAAAAGGGGGCAGATGATTGATTTGCTCCAAGCGTCTGTTTTTTTTGTTCGTTTGGACTGCATGAGCAGTGAAATATTTTGAATTATCCATTCATTTTGACTGCACCAAGATGATGAGATAATCAAATATCATATTACTGTGTACGATATGTTTCATTAAGATAAATTTAAATGCAATGGGTCTAAGATACATAAAAATATCAAACTTTATGATCAGGCAAACTCTTGAAAAGATCAGAGAGAGAGAGAGAGGGAGAGGGGGACCATTGATCAGAAGCGCAGCACTGGCAAACCAGATCTATGAAATACTGTTTTGCGTACATATAACAATGACAAAGGTATGGAAGATCATGCAAAGCATCAGCTCCATCGGTTTTGGACCTTCCGGCAGTATGTTAAGACCATGACGAAATCCTCGGCCGATGTCCCAACAGAGGTGGTTACCCTCTTTGAGGTGGCCGCTGTTCCGAGCCAGAAATCGATGAGATTGTGCAGCTGCAGCGTGGGAAGGACTGGTCGGCCCCCACATAGAACTTCCACCTGATATCAGTAAATAATTTCAGTGAAATGTCCATAATCTTGAAAAGGGCGGCAAGCAGGTTGAACGATTATCATCTTGAAACAATGAAAGAACATACCTCCGATTCATCAGTGAGATGGAGTTTGCTGACAATGTACTTTTTGATGATCGAGACAGGAACATTACCATCTCTGCTCACATAATGTTGATAGTCAGTATGTCATAGGCGCCCCAGCACATGAAAAAAACTTAGAATCAAAAGAACTTACTTGATCATCAAGTAACGTGCAGATACCTGTGGCAATGGAGCCTCTCCTTTCCTTGAACCAACAAGTGATGATACCATAAGGGGAAAAATTCAAAGGGTAACAAATGAAAAAAAAATTATAAAATTTCATACTTGATATAAAAAGTTAAGAAATCTATGACTTACTGGTCATCCGAAGCAACCAATGAGAACCATACTGGACGAATCCTTCGTAACTGTTTTGATCCTGAAGTATCAAGAAGCTGCTGTGCTGGGAGGGCTACCGCCTCGGATGCAACTGTCTTCTTCACAGTCACCCTCCTCATGGGTTTACATCTCACTATTTCAGATCCCGTGCCCGAGGAAGTTCCATTCCTGTCCACTTGATGCACTCCTGGGTCCATATTTTTTGCTTTTGACAACACCAGACTGCCTTCAGAGATAGATTTTACTCCCAACAGATTATGAGTGGACCCAATGGGATGCTCCATCTTGGAGAGGGAAGTCCCTTGCAGGCTCAGTTTAGAAGATTTGGATCCATTACCTGATTCTGTGAAATTAGTGAGAGGTAAGTTTTGTTTTGATGATTTGGTTCTATTTGCAGCTTCGACCAGGCAATTGAGTGGAGTCCACAGATCGAACTTTTTATCCTTCCCGTTAGTGCCATTTTTCATATCTATGTGAAGTTTTCGTTCATTTGAAGGTTCATCAGGGAAAGACTCCTGCAACAACAAGTCACAAAAAATCAATAAAAGCATTGGACATCATTGATGCTTGGCCAATTCAATTGGTCCTATTGAAAGTGAAATTATTTATCTCAACATGGTTTTCACACCAAAATGATGTCTCCATAAGATCAATTATCATTATCATCAAAGAATAAAGCAGAATTGCAATGCAGATTTTTGTTTAATTGTGCAATTTGAGGAAAGTTTTTTCCACTTTTTCCTAGTAGATTTTTCACCGGATATTCTGCAAACAGTTTGAAAGGTTGCATCTGAATAATATAGTGCAATGCAACAATCACTCCATGTTTTTTCATACCTTCCGTTTGATGAGTTTCTTAGGTGAATCACGTGAGCTCCAACCTCCTGCTGCCTCTTCTGCAGAAGAATCGTCTTTCTTTCTGCTACTTGTTTCTTCGGACACAAAAGTTGAATTTCTCGAGCTGGCAGCTCTTCTTGTAAGGGCTTTTGTTCTTCTTCCTGTAGTCCCGGTCTGCATTGAGACCTTGGGAGTGCTTACCACCAAAGATGAGAGCAGCCTCTCCTTCTTCTTAGGCTGTGGCGGGACAGGGGGCAGGAGGACTCTGGGGGCCTCTATCTTTCTCTTGAGGGGGAAAATTTTCGCTCTAATATCTTGCAAATTGTGGTCGGGCCTTCAAATCAACAAAGAAAGCATGCAAGGTTCAAGTAGAGTTCATGCATACAAATTACCGACTTCCACTTGTTTTATTGATTTAAATGCAAACAAAAGACGAACTGTCTTCAAGAACCTAATTGATGCTCACAGATTCATAATATATGATTTCCATTGACATGATTAAGATTAACAGTTGTTCACATATCAAGGCAAGCCCTAAATCATTGAACAAAATGGATTAAGGACTCGGTGCCACACTCTTTTGATTAGACTTGAAAGGTTTATTTGGCAAGAATTGCTCCAAACATCCATGAAAACCAATAATAAAGACCAACCTTAATTTTTCCTCAGGGAGACATCCGAGATCAGTATTGCAAACTGGGCAACAATCTACCTCCTCATCAGACAGCTTATCATATATGCATTTTCTACAAACTGTTTCACAAGGATTGAAATATTTAGCTTGGCAGTATTCATCAGTAGAACATGAGAAAGTTCAGTAACTATTTACCAGCTCATTTGGACAAAGATATGTTCTCCACTTGTGCATTTATAGAACAAATACAAATAGACTGCTGGAGAAAAACTATATACAAGTATGGATGCTTGGTAAGAATCTGTGCCAGAGTGCAGTAAATGAATAACTAGCTGCATGTGAAAAAATTTACCGGGCGCTATATTCAACTAAACTAAATAAACACATGAAATATGACATGTGAATGATTGCTTGAAATATAAGTTCAGTGCATACTAGAAGAATGCATCCAAAATCTATAAGGTTCCAGTTATCCAACACAATCTGAACTGCAGCCCTATGCATCAAGCAAAATACACCATGAATCAGCAGAACTATGACAAGGATCCATTTGAGAAGATAACTCAGAGAAGTGGACGAAACAGCCCGGCGGAAGGGGACGGTAATAGAACTAGACATAAGCTGGATCAGCTCTAAAGAGGAAGAGAAGCTTCGCGATCTCATAAGAGGAAGAGGAGATCTAAGAATCTAAATATACAGCCCATAGATTGATTCAATTCTATGTGGGGACTTCTCAAAAAGAAGCAACTCCATATTCCCCTTAAATTTTGTTGAATACCCATCATTCAATTAACAAGATCCTTCATTTCCTTCCTATCTTACGACTAGAGTACAATACTTGTTCACGACCCATATAAGATACTGCAACCATTCTACATCAAAAGCATAAAAAAAATGCTCACTTTGGCAAGGCAATAAACCGCCATCTATATCTTCACACCTTATAAACTATTCCGTGTACATTACCTGCGTTGCCTTGCCTATCTTAGGAATCTCGTACAAGGAGACACTGCAAAATATGCTGCAAACGCAGCCCCGATAGAATACACGCACGAATCAAGGAGCAAGCTAATCACAGTGCAGAGTGGATCGGAGCCAACAAGAGACGCAGAATCACAGAGAAAGGGAGAATTTTGAGACGCGCCCACTACAAAACCGGCGACCCAAGTGCGTACCAGATCACCAGAACAGGAGATAACGGCTCCCATGATCAGCAAAACACACGGCGATATATTTAAACGACATGAGAGAAGGTTGAGCTCGAGATAGAGAGGAAACTAAAACCCCAAGGAGGGACGTAAAAAAACGTCGGTATAAAAGAGGAGAGTTACATGTGTGGAGGCAGAGAGAGATGGTGGTGGCCTCCTTGAGGAGCTTATCGCAGATTGGGCACTTCATGCATGCCTCTATCTTCTCCCTCTTCACTTTCGCAGCTTGACCCATCATCCCTTCTTCCAGCTGGATTCCTTCTTCACTTATCTATATCCTCACTGCATGAACGGCAACGACTGAATCAACGACGGACAGCGGAGGGAGGAGGCGCGGAGCGGACGATTAATTGAGGCACAGAAACAGATTCTTGAAGGAAAGCTCGGAGATTTCTCGTGCCCCGCAAGTGGAGAAGCGGATCTGATGAGACCCGGTGAAGAAATTCGGGAGATTGGGTGGGTTTGAGGAGGTGCCGAGAATTTTACGTATGCACGGTGAGGGGTTTACTTAGAGAGAGAATGAGGAGATGCAAGTTTCGTGTTACTAATGAGAGAGGAAATGGGAAAGAAAAACACAAATATAAGTGGGAAACATAAAGAAAACAGTTTTCTGCGTTTTCCGTTTCAGTTATCTATTTTCCATTTTCCCCCTCTTCACAAATACAAAACATAGTGATGTGATATAATACGTGTGTATATATATATATATATATATGCTGGTTCAACACGTCAAACACGTCAAAAATATCTTATTTAATTAATTTCTTTAAATTTCTGTTTAAATTTTTCTTTTTCCTCCTCTTCGTATTTCCGCTCTTTTTCATTTTTCTATTTTCCATTTTCCACTCTCCACACATACATAATACAGTGATATAATACATATATATATATATGCTGGCTGTACACACGTGCGTCAAACATAATTGAGTTGGGATTCCCCTCTTTCTTCTTTTCAGGTAAAATTTCATAAATTTATTCAAAAAAAGAATTGCAAAAATATCTTATTTAATTAATTTTGTTTAAATTTCTGTTTTAAAATTTACTTTCCGCTTCGTATTTCTTGTAAAATTAGAGCTATAAAATGTTATAATTCTATTGAAGTTAAATTAAAATTATTATTAGACAAAAAAATAGTTGGGCAGTTATTTCAATTATTATACAAATTTGACGGTCGTATTTGAGATTTCGCTGAAATTAACGTATATTTTTATAAGGTCTAAACTGCCCTTGAAAATGGTTTACAGTTATGCCTTGATGATGTTGATGGAGCCCAAGGTTTGGCTGGGAAACAGCTTCCTTGTTATCAGGGCTAGCATAGAAAAGCCAGAAAGCTCATGACTCGGTGGCAATTTTATTGCAGATGGCACTTATAGTGACAGATAAAAGAGCACGTGCTGATCATTCTGTGATCTTGATCGCCATTATTCGATAGCACAGTTATGCTTATTATTTATATTATTCCTTGGGATGGGAAGGTCGTCTTTCCTCTTTTAGTCGCGGCAGTCCACGAAGCTGTAGTCCACGATAAGGTGACCCTGCTGGTATCCGTATCCGTCGGTGTCGAGGGGACGGAAAATCGTCTGATAGTCGAGATCCAATCCGCCATTACCGCACTGATCGACGATTCTGGCAGTTATCTGGGCTCCGGTCCTCCTGTTTGTGATCTACACACACGCCAATGACCACCCGTCACTGTCACTGATAGTACATAAAGCTTGTTGACCGAATTGAGATTCTGGGACAATCTTTGGGATAGTAAGGAATGTTTGAGTTGAGTTACCCTTAAGCATTTGCCACAGGCGGCCTGGCCAGTAGGGCCGACAGGGCCGCAGAAGGCGGTCCAGCCGTACTTCTGCCTCCATGCAAGGGGCTTGCCTGCGTACCACGTGGAACAGTATGCGCTTGCTCTGAGCAAGTCCCACCCGATGGAGGCCGGATTGTAGTAGTGGTAAGTAGCTCTCACGCCGGTGGCACTCTGAGCTTCTGCTACATCATTGAAAATGGATGCTGCACAGAGAAGCAAGACCAAGAAGAAGACGATGGTCGACGGCCTCTCCATTTTTCTTCTTCTTTTATCAGGTAGTATAGATATCTCTATGCTTATGTGGCCCGAAGAACAGAAGGGGGAGATGGGCAGTACTTATAGATGGAATAAATATAAGACTTTGAGGTATCTTTATAGGCTTTGAAATTTCAAAAGGTGCATGAGAATTGATGTTTCCTCTGACTTGAAATGACCGTGCAAATGCCATAGCCACCCTAACTCCTCTTTTTTCTTCTGACTTGTCTAGGTAGGCACATCAATGAGTTTATTGAAATCTAATTGATACACAATCTACTTTTTTTTCTTGGGCTAGTAATATAGTATACGATACTCAATTTTGAAATTAATACCCTTGTAAAATAATTTTTTTGTGTTCACAATTTACAATTTGAGTCCATTATGGATTAAAATATAGGTATGTATGTATATGGTCTAAAATAAATATTTGAGGGTGTATTGATGGTTTGGTGATTGTTCATTATTTAGTGTTCTAATTCATAATTAATATGACATTAGTGATTATGTATCACTTAATTTAATATAAACAATATACATACCTACATGGGTACATATATTGAGTTGTGGCTTATTTTCTTCAATCTTCATCACTTATTTTTTATATGATTGCATTTATTTATTTTTTTCCCGTTCAAATTATATTAATTTCAAACAAACAGTAAATATAAATTTATTTTTTTATTTCATATGTGACAAAATAATTAGTAATTTATAGAGATAAAATGAAATTAGATCAAATTATTATATTTTTATGATACATAAATTAAATACTATAATCTAATTTATATTAAAAATCTTTAAAGTTAAGCTTCTAAATTTCAGATTTAAAATCAAAATCAGTTACAACTTTAGGATCAGTTTCAATTCATCTAATTCTTGATTTGGGATAGGGACAATTTAACTCATCCAAGTCTCCTATATATGGATGGGGAAGAGAGCTTTAGTCCATTCATTTGGTCAAGCTGTTCTGGAAGTGTAAAAAAATTCTAGTCTCTTTCCTTGCCAATTCCAGACAGACAGCTGGGGAGTTTGAACAGTCCAAGGCGATGACTTTTGACCGCCCATCCATTTATTAATTGTTATATTTTTTTCTCATTTGTGGATAATTTAACTTGTATTATATATATTTTAGGATTAATTATTTTATTATATTTTTATTTATTATTTAAAATTTAATATTATCATCAATAAAATACAAGCGACGTAATTTTTTAAATAAAAATTTAGCCATCCAACATTTTCACCTTGATCACATAGGAACACATTTAATGAGGTACAAGTAGCCTCAATGATAAAGAACATAAAGGGTTCACCGTACCTTTATTATTTGCAAATGACACTGAGATAATATCGCAGATAAAAAAAAGCACCATGCTCCTTTTGTGATTGAGATATAACTTATTCCATATGATCTTCACATATATTATTCTTGCTAGCTAGCTAGTTAGCTCTCTCAGTCGCCGCAGTCCACGAAGTCGTAGTTAACGATAAGGTGGCCCTGCTGGTATCCATATCCATCTGAATCCAGGGGACTGAAAATGGTCTGGTAGTCTAGATCCAATCCGCCATTAGAGCACTGATCCACGATCCTGGCCGTTATCTGGGTTCCGGTCCTCGTGTTCGTAATCTACACAAGATTTACAGACCAGTAATTAATTATGACTATCGTCAGAACTACCACAAGAGATCACGAGAAACAGGGGGCAGAAAACACTCTTTGTAATATATATATATATACCCTTAAGCAGAGGCCGCAGGAGGCATGGCCCTGAGGTCCGGCCGGCCCGCAGAAGGCGGTCCAGCCATACTTCTGCCTCCATGCAAGAGGCTTGTCGGCGTCCCAGGTGGCGCAGTATGTGCTCGCTCTGAGTAAGTCCCACCCGATGGAGGCCGGATTGTAGTAGTGGTAAGTAGCTCTCACGTTGGTGGCGCTCTGAGCTCTTGCTACATCAATAGAAATGGAGGCAGCCCAGAGAATCAGAACCAACAAACAGAGGGTCGAATAGCTCCTCATTTTCTTTCATCTATGCAAATCTACGATGGGCGAAGTGGAAGACGATGTGCTGTAGTATTCATAGGTGACTTCACGAGAGTTTTAGCGATGAAGATATCTTCAAAGACGCGACTTTTCGCTGCAGCTCGCACTGAAGATTCCCTGTTCCGATCTTATCGCTGGTTAGTCTGTCAGTCGGAAAAAAAAAAACATCTTTCGTTTGACTTGCGCGACAACCATCAGACGAGGGGGTTGGTTGTTATTTACCACACTCTCCCTCGACGTGGCCAATGTTCGTTTACTCTCTTCGGATGGGCTATGGGCCTATGGCTTACCCATAAAGGATGGGGCCCATAAATATGTAATTAATCATTAAACAAGATAGATTAAAATATTAATACACACGTAACACACGAGTGACCAATCTCTCTTCCATTAAATCTGTAGATTAATTAGTACTGGATAACGTGTCCTCCTGCGTCCATCGCCACGTCAGCATTTAAGAAAAAATATCTGACATGTCATCCACTCTGTGCCTCGGCTGCTCCCACCGCAGCAATTTCCCCTCTCCCTCTCTCTCCCCCGTCCGCGTCCGCGAAAGTTCTCTCTCTCTCTCTCTCGCTCTCACAGTCTCGCTCGCCTTCCATTTTTCAAAAAGATCACAAATCCTTCAACTTTGCGCAACTGACCATGAGGCAGATACCGTTCATCGGCCTCCTCTTCCACTTCCTCCTCTTACCCATCTCGTCTCAAGCCGCCGAGCCGATCGTGCCCAGGCTATCGGCTGCTCACGCGGAGCTAACCGACTACGGGTTCCCCGTCGGGCTCCTCCCCATCGAGGTCACCGCCTACGCCATCAATGCTACCTCCGGAGATTTCTACGTTGACCTCTCCGGATCATGCCGGATCACTCTGCCACCGGACAATTACTTGGCCGCCTACTCCAAACGGATCAAGGGGAGGATCGTGCACGGCCGGATAGCCGAGCTGGACGGGATTAGGGTTCGGGCCTTCTTCAGGTGGTGGTCGCTTACGGGGATCCGGGCAAGCGGCGAGAACTTGGTGTTCGAGGTGGGTTCCGTGACCGCCAAGTATCCTTCCAAGAACTTCGACGAGAGCCCTGCGTGCGGAGGCTTGCACTCGTCTTCGTGAGAGGTGATTCCTTTTATTTTTTCCTTGAAATCGAAGCAGATTTCTCCACAAAGGCCATCCCTTTTATCTGTTTCATTGATTGCAGATTCTTTCATCGTTGTACTTTTTCCGGTTACTTGTTCTAGCGGGTTAAAGAAGTTGCTCCACTTAATTTTGCCCATCTGCCGCCTTGTCTGCGAAAAGCTCCCGGCCTTCTCATCTTACTTAGCATTCTTCAAAGGTTGTTTGTTAAAACCTTCAAATAAAGTAAGCGGGGATGCTGATGTGTTTGCCATTTTTTTATGCTAATAATGTAGTGGCTTAGGTTGTCATAAGTTGACTGGCTTGCAAACCAGATGGGTGTCTTGACAAGCACACAATTACTGCCGGTTTTCTGAGTTTTGGTTCTTCCATTGTTAGGTTAGGACTCCAGATATTGTCTGGCTGACACCTTTTTTTTCGTTGGAATAGAATCAATAGATTGAACCCCTTTGACCATATCTATGTGCTACTATTGTCTGATTTGCTGTTGCTCAGAATTTAAAATTCTCTTTTATGTTAATGATGGTAAAGGGGTCGTTGGATTGCCACTTAGTTGAATAAAGAACTACTAGATCCAAAAAAAAACATCCTCTTAGAACTGTTTGAGAATGTCAGCAGGGTATCCTTTATTCTAAAATATACATGTGGGCCTAATTTTGTTTTTCTATTGTCCTCTATTATGCTTGACTTGAATTATTGATTTACAAGAGGGAATACACAGTCAATCACATTACACTCTTTTTCCTTGATGAAGATCTTAAAGGTTGTGAAAATATGTGGAATTTGTATGCTTTACTGTATCTAATCCATTATTTTTTCTCAAATATGGTGAGCATGTTATTCACAGTTTCTTATTCTCTCTGGTTTGAGCTAGTTGCTTGATATTTTTGCTAGTCTCATTCATTATGTGTTACTCATGGCTAGTTTTCTGTCATTATTCTTCATGGTGGCATTAATGTATTACTTGGGGACTAACACATATTTGTGTGGGATAACTGTCATTAAGTATAAAGCACCATTGTGGGTTTGCTCCTTGTAAAACATCAGATTCAATCTAATGGATTAGTCTTTATGGCCCAAAAGGAAAAGAAAATGGGGATCGAGTTTCAATCCAGCCTGTAGGGCCACTTGTATGATTCTATCTTGAAACAGTAAAAGAGTATAACATTTTAAATGGACTTTTATTGGCTGCTTGGTGATACTTTCTGTCCTCTTCATGCCTATTTTCACTTATTTTGTGCATGTGTGTTACCATTGAACAAAAAGGAAAGAACAAAATCCTTGTGGGTAATCCACTGGTCAGATAAATGAAGCTGCACTTTGATTTAGTAAATCTTGATCTTCTGAATAGTTTCTATGATTTTATGATTCTTTCTTTTCATTTCCTAGGCCTGCAGAGAAGTTTTCCCCTCGGTTAAGTTGTATGTATACCATTCTTATGCAAATGCAACAGTTGCTTGTGATTGAGTGAAGCCTTGTTCTATGATTAAGTCTCATTAGTATTGAGAAACTCATGGGTTGAGAAATGGTTTACGTCATAACATGTACTTCCATATATGAGTGCATATCTGACTCATCTATAACATACTAATGTTTTTGCCTTTTGCGTCTCCAAATTTATGCGCTCTGCAGTGGATCCACAGATCAACATACCTGCCTTGCTGGAGATTATGGCGTATTACCACACTAGAATCTTCTGTTCAGCACTGTTCTGGCTACTCTACCTTGTGTTAGTTTGCCATAGAAGCTTGCATGATGTAATAGTTGAAAACAATCTCTGGTTAAACTTGGAGTAAGACAAGCTGAAGCACTAGAATTAGCTTTGTTCATGCAACCATAATAATATGAAAAAAAGAAAAAGGTTAAGATTTTGTTGGTTTGATGCAATACTAGGGATGTCAATAATAGTTGTGTTTGCTCAAGTACTTCCTTGGGTTTGGGTCCATAGATTGGATCCTGCAACGATATCGTCTTTGTGGGGTCGGGTTTTGACGAAGGATCTGCATGTATGATTTGACGGAAGGTAGAGATTCTGGGACAGACCAGCTCTTGTAATGGCCCAAAGCAATCTCCATGTGGTATATAGCTTTGGTCCTAAAGGATAAGTCTGCTGCAGAGATCTCCTCCCCGTTGATATAAGGCCCCTGGAAATGAATAATGGTGAGATCAGTGAGCAATGAAATGGAGGCAGCACTTTCCACAGGTTGAAGTAGGGCATGGGAGATGTGAATAGGACATACGTTTTCTTTGATGTAGACATTGAATGAGCTAAACTCATTCAGCAGTGCCTGCTCCGTCCCATCCTTGGGATCTTTGCTTTTCTGGAAGCCGATTGAGCCCCTGCAGATCACATCCATCCATATTGATGGATTAGAAGCAGCCATGACAATTAGGAGAAAATTAACATCAATATTGATCTTGCCTCACAAAACCTAAACAAGCATATGACAGCAGTTCAAGTATTAATGGTAACACTGCGAAACGAGCAATGGTTCTTCCTCTTTTAGAGTTATATATAGTTGTTAAAGCAATCCCTAGAAATCATTATCCTTGCTACGGTTCAATTATCAAGCAAGCGCATGACATTTGAAAGTTTTAGCGTGCAACCCGCTTGTATAATTCTACCCAGTAAGCATGCCATGATCCCCACCCGGTAAGCAGCGCAACAAAGAACCTTTTAGTGTGATCTGTGGGGGCATCTTAGAAAAGCATTATTATGCAGAGATTATTTAGCAACGAGTTACTGGGCATGCATCTAATGGTGCGGAAGCTACAACCACAAATGCAGCAGAAGCTACATATAAGGGCATGAACTATTGGATAGTGTCAAGAATGCAAATGTAACAAGACGCATACACTGGAGCCTTTTCAACAAGGGGTTGTCAATGGCGGACTGGGGAACTTCTCCTCCAGGGTTTTGGGTAATTGCATGGGAGTCTGCAATCCACTGCTCATCAAGTTTTACCAACTAACCATTCTCGCTTGTTTCCCAAATTTATAAATCTCGTGTCGTAAGGTAAATGCTTTTCCTCCATTGTCAGTAATGCAAAAGTGGCCTGAGAAAGAGAATTGGTTTTGTCATATCTGTCTAAATTGTGAATCCAATTGATCCGAATGGGTGATTTTGAAGGAGCTGACTCGGGTCAATTTGAAAGAATCCGACTCGGGTTTTTTTCAAGTACCCGAGGCTTTGATACGAGTACAGAAATCTGGACCGGAGTTTTGAGTCTATGGATCCGAAGATCGAGCATGATCGGGTTTGGACTCACCAAACCCAAAACTTAGGCCGGATCCACTGTTATACAGGTCCGTTGGACCCGCCTTAAGGTCGAATCCGCCGAAACCCCACCCGAGTTTTTGACATAATGAGTGTGCGTAAGCATTTCAAGGGCCACAATTGGATACCAGACTATCTTTTTCCATATAAATTATATTCATATAATATATTTTATATTGAACATCTTTAAAAATAATATTATAAATTTTAGTTAGTAAAATTAATTTTATTGAACTATCAAGGTTATATAATCTTTGTTTTATTAAATTGAACTGTAAATATCTAAGAAAATAGTATCAAAATTATTAAGAAAATTAATTTAGAACAATATAATTTAAATTGTTTTTAATATTAATATTTTAAGATTTAAAAAATTTATATTATTTTCAATTTATTTAGCTAATTTTGAGAATAAAAATAAATATTTAATGTGAGGAGAGGATTCCAATTCCAAATGAAATATGTATGGGCTGTGTTCCATGCACGACACACGTGAGAAAACCTAAACCTTTTCATATGCACAACATGTCTTGCAAATGCTGACGTGGAATATTGAGGGCCTCTCCTTTACGTAGTCAACATTAGTAGAATGATCTGACGAGGGACAAATGGTGGGGTTCAATTAGACGGCTCAGATTGCCCCACCATCAGGGTTTCCACGTATGGATACAGGAATGACACGGACCAGGCCATAAATGCAACCTAAAATAACAAAATAATAATAATTAATGGAAATAAAAATAATTAATAATTAAAAGATTTTTTTTTCTTCTGACTGATAATTAATGGACCTACGTAAATGAAAGATACGCCAAGGGGATCGACGTTCACGCGCTGGGAGAGAGTGAAAAGCACCGCCCAATGGGACGAGAGGGAATTGCTACTTCTCGTACTTTTTCTGATCGTCAGAAGGGCTGCCGCCGGTCCCCATATCCGGACTCGCGCAACCACGCGTGCTTTACACGCGTCGGTGTCTTCTCCTAAACAGGTACGACTGAGGAAGGCGAGGGAGAAGAAGACGGAGAAACTGCTGCTCTGCTCTGCTCTATCTGCCCTCCTCTCCTCTCTTCTTCAGATATACTCTCATCAACAAAAGCCTCTCCTTTTTTTTATCCTTCTTCGAGTTCTCACTGTCAAACCCTCACGCCTCCACCATTACCATCAGGTACTCCTCAGGGATTCCGTCCTTCCATGTGTATATGGATGGAAGCAAAATTTTTATTTTCCCTGGAATTTCGTTTCCCGCTCAGATCCGTCTTCTTCGCCTTTTCAAGCCCTTTTCTCCTTTGCTGTTCGCTCATATGTTTTCTATAATGCGCGAAGTAATGCTGACTATGTCTACTATTGAATTCGCTATATGTATCAAACATTGTTGTAGAGTCGATGCTTTTAGCTGAATTCTTTCGAGCTTCTTGGTTTGTTGTATTTATCATCTCCTGCTTCGTCTGCTTAAACAAATACCTTAACAAAGCTAAATGTTTCTGGGAATTGTCTCATTCAATGTACTGGGTTGGCGTTATTGTGCGTGTGGATTTATGCTTAATCTATTCATAGAAACGCTACTTTATAAAGATCAACTTTTTTGTAGGTATTTACCTAGCAACATTGCTGCTTAGTATCTAGTTTGCTGCTTAGTATCTAGTCCTCTTCCCCATTTACTCTTTCCTTCAAGCTGTAACACATGGATGCTAAATCATTGAGGAAAAGAGAAAGCAATGCTAAGTGACATGATGTACATTCCTATGTGGTCTGGTAATAAAAACATGTCTTTGAAGTCTCTTGTTCGAATGTCCAGTTGATTAGGCGAAGATTTCCCTTTTTCATTTTCAACATCATTTGTTACTGCAACCAGAGACTTGTATTTCTAGGGAGCTATTTATGAATGTAAGTTTTTCCATAGATTCTTTACATCAGTTATTCTAGTGTTCATAACTGATAATACTTTTTAATGCTTCCTATTTAGTTGCGGGTGGTCTGTGGGTATATCAACTGTAAAATTTAATGCTGGAATATGGATATAGTGGGCAAGTTCCTAGTGAAAGGTATGTTCTAAAACAACTTACGTAGTCCTCATTGGCTTTTTGCTTGTCAATATGGTGCTTTATTAGAACAAGCAGGGTTTCTTTGGTAAATAGCTGATGTGCGGATCCCATTTTGTCTTAGAGCTTGCAGTTTTGTCAAATGTGATTGGTTCAATTGTTTGTGGATGATAAGCTTTTAAAATGTGTAGTTTCATGAAAGACAATCAACTCTTTGGGATGCTCAATAGGATATTCCATTCTCTATCAGTTTTCTATCTAGAAGCCACTCTGCATATTAATGAACTTCTAAAATTTCAGCTGGAAATTAAATGGCATATCAATCACACTTGATCTTCAGATATCTTGATCCTGAAAAAGACTTGTAATGATAGCTGATCAAGGGGAAGTGCCTAAAATATATGCAACAACTATCTGCCATTGATTTTTATTTTCTTAGAAGTAATAATGAATTATGAGGAAATTCTGCAGTGAATGAAAGTAGTCTGGCTGTAGTTCCTTATTCCAGTTAGGACCATGAAGATGCTGTGTTTAATACACCTTGCCATGAGTTAAAATAACATAGAAAAGAAAAATGTTTTATTCTTCATGGAGTAATATTGCTGCAATGCTGACCTTTGATGTATCTGCATGCAATATTGACAGAAAATTAGTCTTTTAAGTGCAGCATGATTCCTTTCCCTTTTTTGGCTTTTGAGCATCCAATTAAAATGAAATTAATCAGGCACCAAGAAGGTGATGGACCATATAGCAAAACAGTGCAAGATGGGCAAGGAAATTCTTACCCCTAACTGGTTTATGTGCCTACAAGCTAAGAACTATGGAAGTGCTAGCAATCATCACTTTAGTTGTGATCTTCCATTAGAACGTGCAATGTGTGTAGAAGAGTTTTTTGGTTGTATGGTGCATACTCCATTATTTGATTATATTCATCCAAAATTTGAGGAAAAGGTGGCTTAAAGGCAAACCTTGAAGGATTTTGAAAGATCCATATTCTCATTGACCATTATGCGGTACTTGGAATTATATATTGCCGCTATGGTATTTTATCTTGTGTAACTTAACAATTGATTTTTTGTATGGAGATCCTTTTTTTCATGGTATTGCTTTTACTTGCTTAGTTTCATACCACTCTCCATTTTTTCACCGTTCTGGATGGGGTGAATAGATGGGTTCTTGAGGAGTGAAATCACATGATCATATGTTCTTGTACAGGGAAGTTCTTGAGTTAACATGAGTGAGTATGGTTCATCCTCTTCCTTTTGTACTGCTTCAAATGCTTTTATATGCTCTTATTGCACCTTCTTGGTGCACCCTAAAGAATTTTTTTTATCGAATGCTCCAAAAGGGAAAAAAAGATTTTGGAATCCTACATGCATCCACGGTTAGATCATCTACATTATTTCCTGTCTAGAAAATAATTGTCAGATGGATCTCATGTAAGTTATGAGGATAGAGCATTTGGCAACTTGTATGGACTACCATAATTGATCTTTATAACTTTTATACAGTCTTTTAAAAATATATTTGACCATTTTGTGTGGCTTTCCACTTTTATATGTTAAATGCATTCCTGCATTAACAAAGTATGGCATTGATAATCATAAAACGGCTCACCCCATAGGGTTATCGAGCTACTTAGAAAATGTGTTGTTGTATCAGGGGCTTCTTCCTAGTGTTTCTTTTCTTTTGATATGTAGTCAATGTTACAATTGCAAACACATGGTTTTTTTTTTGAGGTAGTATATCTATTTGGAGCTTTAGTGATGATGGATATTAAGGTTGCTGGCTCCCAACATCTGAAATTGGAAACTTCCATTTGGAAATTTATTGAGCACTTGTGGACCGCACAACCAATTCAAAATGACATGGAAGACTATTTCTTTCAAAAAAAAGGAAGAAGCATCACAGAATGGCCACTTCCACTAGCTTCCTTTTTTTTCCTGGAATAGATACCTTTTTAGACACCTGTGTATTTTGAATTTTCTTCAATGCCATCTTTTGAAATATTGATAGATGAACTGATGTGGCTTATCGTGGACCTATGGATTCTGCTTTTATTTACCTGCAGTGTCTCTTCTAATTCTAGCAGGGTGCATGTTCTGAAAGCGGGAATATCAAGTTTAAAACTCATCAATGATACACATTTTTAAGTTCCTTTTCTGTTCAGGCCTCAGCAGTGCTGTTGTTGGAATAAGATTCAACATAATTGTTAGGTGGGGGTCCATTTGTTTTGTTTGAATTTGCATTTTGAATGTGAAGAAGATGACACTTGTCCAATTGGAGTGTAACTTTGGGTATTCAGATTTTTTTGAAAGATATTATTTTCTGATCCTAGATATTGTAGATCTACTAAAAAAATGATGGCCAGTTTACAAGATTCTGTTTTGATTTTACGCCTAGATGCCTCTACTCTTTTCTGCAAAGTACCTCTGGCACCTCAAACCTAAGAAATTTCATTCAAGGGCCAGGAACTGTTCTAGTGTTTATATATTTTTAAAAAATCTTGTCTGGATATTGTGGATCTATGGCTAACAAATTATCTTTCCTAGACTCTGAGGCTCTTTGACTATTTGATATTTGTCAGTATTTCCTTTCCTCTGTAAAGCAGCAAAACCTTGATAGCTGCAATCGAACTATCAGTCAAGGCCTGGGTTCTTTTTCTTTAGCATTGTTTATTTTGAACAATATAATCCTTTTGACTACGAAGATGTTTTACATGATCTAGAATATTTAGGCTGTTTAGGCACCTTCCAGTTTACACTAAACCAAGTTGTCTAAATGATTTTTCTGCATGCGGGTAATTTATTCTGCGCACTCTTCTGAATAACCATAAATTGATTAATTCTAGTTTAGGTACCTCATCCATGGACCCTTTGGCCACTTCTTCATTCCCTGTCTATCATGGTGATTATAGTATAGAATGTTTTGGAACAGTGATTAAATTAACCCTTTTACTAATACAAAACACTGGAAGAGCTAACTGGTTTTATACTAAAATATCATATTTTACCGTGTTATAACTGTGAGAAAATGTCGTGGGACGATAAGGGTTCCAATGTGGGATTCTCAACCATAACTTTCCTCAATTCATTGACGGTAATATTTGGGTGCTGAACATGAACAAGGTTCTGTTTACTTTGATGATGCTAGATTATAGCTAGAAGAAGACAAGAAATAGAACGTTTGTGCATCATTGACAAGTCAAATTGAAATATTTCACTAATTTATGCAATGCTGAAGAATACTCAACATCTTATTATCAAGCTTAGGAAAATGATAAGAAGTTAATGTCATGCACCCTTTTCCACGCCACTTTCTGTTCTCATATTTTTACCTTTGTATTTACCTGTTCAAGGCATGTCTGATACATTTTCCAGGCTGTAGTGATAGTTGCATGAGAAGAAGCATCATCCACATGTCATCAATTTCTTTTTTTTGGGATGTATTAATGATGATTTACTATTGAGTTTTCCAAAGAATACTTGTCATGGAAATTTCTGATATATAAATAAGATGCGTTGAGATTCTACTAGAGCCAATAAATTCTCACTGTATGATGTTTATTTTTTGATAGAATATGTTTGAATCTATTGGATGAAGTGAATTTAGGGATAAGGGTATCCCCAAGAGGAAAATTAATTATTTATAAATTATGCTGCTTGATATGTAGTATTTCTAACTGGATGCCCTTCCTTGTGTTTCCTTTCTTCAAGAACAAAACTTCCATTTAAGGCCAGCCAAAACATGGCTTTACATGATGAATTACTTGTATTTATTTTCTCATCTTATCAGTTCATCAATTTCCCCTATTTCCATTTGCACATAACATGTTCATTGTTCTGTTAATAATGTCTGAATGCAGGAATTCTTTTCCCAGTTGGGATTTTCTTGTAATCCATCTTTGGGCATCCACAGAATCTCTTCATGTGTACAAATTACTCTGGAGAAAAGGATCATTCAAATGATTCTTCTAGAAGCCCCTTCCACATGCATGATTTTCTAAAGCCTAGTCAAGAAAAGGATCTTCTCAAAGTTTGATCAGAGAGGGATATGAAATACTCTGCTTCTTCGAAGACCATTATGAGAGAGGCCTCAAAACCAAGCAACAACAAGATTTTCAAAAGGCTAGAGTCCAGAAAAGCTTCTTATAATACCCCAAATGAACCTTCTACTAAGAAAGCCAGAAAACAGATAAATCCTATCAGGATTCCACTGGCTCTTAAGGAGACCCCTGATCATAGATGCCCAAAATCATTGATATGTGAAAATTCAGCCTGCAATGCTATTTTATCCTCAGATGATGAGTTCTGCAGAAGATGTTCTTGCTGCATTTGCCACACCTTTGATGACAACAGGGATTCAAGCCTATGGTTGGTTTGCTCATCAGAAGATAGTGATGAAGATACATGTGGATTCTCCTGTCACATCGAGTGTGCTCTTCAACAAAAGAAGGTTGGGGTTGTTGACCTTGGCCAATCAATGGCAATTGATGGAAGCTACCTTTGTGTTTCCTGCGGTAAAGCTTCTGGGATTCTTAGGTAAGTGTGTTTCTTGCACTTTATGAATTCAAATGGAATTTTCTTTACTCGATTTTATGTTGCTGTCCATGATGCAGTTGGAGTTTTGCCTACATTATCAAATTTCCCCAAATTATCAAAAAATGGTTTTCTATTTTTATTTATCTGAAATGCCTAGTTATATTGTGCATGTATTGGGATGGATTCTTATGACTTGAGACTTGTGGTACATTCTACTGATGGAAGATAGTCTCTTTATGCTCTGCCCCAAATGCTATATGGTACAATGCACCCTCTTTCTAGTAGCTTGATAAAGCACTCTTCTCAGCAGCCCCTTTTTATACCTATTCTTTCCCTTGGATTCCTTACTCAACGACCTCCTGAGATGAACCAGCATACATCTGAATGAAGTAACTTTCTATTACTTTGGGGTATACTGTTTCACAAAAAAATGAAACAGCTGAGATAGAGAGAAAAGGTGACAGGGTGATTTGAGTTAAAATCACAGCAAGCCGTATGGGAAGCATATTCTTGGTTAAGTACATGGAGTTACTAACATCCTTTTGAACTAAATTAAATACCACTTTTTATATTTTGTATAAATGATCAAAGTATTGCTCACATGGATTAGATGAAAAGAACTTTAGGTTCTTAGTGATCTCATTTTGTTGCAACAAATGTGCAAGAACATACAATCTTCTTTTGTTATTGTCTGTTTGCTCATTACGAGTCCTGCTACATGACTGGTTCTCTCAGGTTGTTGAGAAAGCAGTTGGCAATAGCCAAGGATGCTCGCCGCCTTGACATTCTTTGCTACAGGATCTATTTGAGCTACAGGATTCTAAATGGAACTCTGAGGTTCAAAGAACTTCATGAGATCATAACAGATATGAAAGCCAAGCTGGAGACTGAGATGGGTGCCATTAATGGTGTGTCAGTAAAGATTGTAAGCGGGACTGTGAGCACACTTTCTGTGGCCAGTGACGTGCAGAAACTCTGTTCTCTTGGGGTTGAGAAAGCTGAGGAATTGCTGGCCAAGTCTACAGGTTAGAAAGAGACACCATTTCTGTTACTTGACTTTGTATTGAAATACAACATTTTGTGCTGAATGGATTGCTATACTTCGGATCCATGCCAGAGAATACAGCCCCAGCTGAATGCAAGATTCTGTTTGATGATGTGGGTGCTTCTTCTATTACAATTGTTCTGCTCGATTCATCATCTTCCTCTAGTTCACATCATGATATCAAGGGGTACAAGCTTTGGTACTGCAAGAGCGGAGAAGAGACCTATGGAAAAGAGCCTATTTTAGTTTTCCCGAGAGAAAGGAAGAGGATTTCTATATCTAATCTTCTTCCCTGCACTGAGTACATGTTCCGTTTAATTTCCTTCAGCGAGACTGCTGATCTGGGCCATTTAGAGGCGAAGTGCTTCACGAGAAGTTTGGACATTATCCACAGGTGCTCTGAATCAACCTATACACTGGACGGAACCAATGATCAGGCCAAGTTCAAGTATGCAAATAACACAGTTGGCTCCTCAAGGTTCACAGATTTTGATTCTGAGAAGATTCTTCAGGCAGCTAGTGGGAAGAGTCAAGGAGGTAACTCAGAAGGATTCTGCAGTGCAGATACAGAGAAGTGCTGCATGATGACAACCCTTTCTTATGGACCTACAACTGCAGGGAAAGATCAGGCACTATCTGTCTTGCACGAGATAGATCTGAATGTTACTTCAGTGCCGGATCTCAACGAGGAGGCGACTCCTGTCTCTGAGAACTCTGGAGAGGCAGAGTATGTCACCGGGATTGATAACACAATCGGATGCCTACAGAAGGGGGGCAACCCCGGGGATGAGATATGCAGGAAAAGGGCAATGACCAAGGAGGAGGCTCATGACTCTGATAGTACCCTTATGAATGGGTCAAACTCACCGAGTCATTCATCCAATGGATGGGGGTGCTTAGACCAGAACTTTGAGTACTGTGTGAAGACAATTAGGAGACTTGAGTGCAGGGGCCTTATCAGTGAAGAGTTTCGTCTAAAGTTCCTGACATGGTTCAGTCTCAAGTCAACCGAGCAGGAGCGGAGGGTGGTCTGCACCTTTGTTCAGACTATGGCAGATGACCCCAGCAGCTTAGCAGGGCAGTTGGTGGACTCGTTTTCTGAAATCATGTCCATCAAAAGGCAGCGAACCAGATTCTGCAGTAGCAAGGACTAATCATACAAGGTTCGAAGATAGAGTTGTAGGTAAAAAGGGAGGGGGGGCAGGAATGAATGCTAATGGCTACAAGCTCATTTTGTTTACTTCATATAACCTCAGATTCTTGGGTGACAACCAGACCAGGCCTCCCCCTATAATTTCTAGCATTCTTCTACAGAACAATTTTTCCACATTCCTTGACTGAGGTAATCTGGGTAAGAGCTCTCTCGAGCTGATCAAGACCATTCATTCTTGAGGAGGAAATCCAACCTGGTAATCCTTCCTAGGAACTATGGCATTTTTTTTTCTTCCTCATCTTTAGTTCCAATTTCAATCTCCAGGAGAATCATTGGATCTGTAATGGGCACTGTATTTGCTGGCTGTTGGCATGCACATTGCTACAATTTACAAGACTGTTTCATTCATGAACTTTTCTTGCAATGCAATGGCCATTTTGACAGAGGGAGAGATGCAAGAAGGCCCATTCATCAAACTCCTATTTCATCTTTAATACTTTTCTTAATAATAAGAAGAAATCATTTGGATTCAAACACAAATTAATGTTTTGTTCTAAAAATTGAAGGATACAATGGGTAAATTTTTATTTTATTTTATTTTATTAATTATTGGTTTTATTCTATCAGAGTGATTTTATCATATTTTATTATATTAATTCATAATCTACTTTTGGGACCAAAGTCCATTTAAAATATTGGGTTGGATTTATTTTACTTATTTTATGAATTCTTTGAAAATTATATAAAGACGATTTCTGTTAACTGTAACTATTTGCGCTAATATTTGACACAATTTATTTATAAATTTATAATAATATAAAATATAAATAAACAATATAATGATATAATTTTATTTAATTAATATTATATTAAATATATTAACAATTTAAAATAACATTTTATTAAAATAACAACATATCTCTATAAAATTTAATTATTTGCATTTTATATAGTTTTGGCAAGCTCATTCGAGCAAAAAAAAAGCTAATGAAACCTTAAAAGCAGCTAAGAAACTGCAAATAAGAGGCCCCCTTTTCAAGATTTAAAGTACCACAACAAATCAGATTTCTCTTCTTCTTCGTCTTATATTGACAATCACAATAACAGGCCAACGGGAAAGCTACAATTAATCCCAGCCTCACTTCAGTAAACAAACATCTGCTCATCCTTCTAGGATCTCTATTGTGCATGTACACGCCATCAATGTTGCTGTATATGTATATTGCAGATGCCATGGATATTAAGTCCATTAAGACAGTATGATCATTTTTTTCATATGTAGATAATAATTTGATATTGCATCTCCCCAACCGCATCACATTTAATTGGGTGGATAGGATGACTTGGTGGGTTCCTGGTCAACTCACATGACTTGGTGGATTCCTGATCCTCATTGGATAGGCCCCTCTCTTACCCAGGTAAAAACATTACTTAGAAATTTTGTTCAAATAAATTATTTTAGATAAATAAGAGAAATATTATACTAATATAAATTTATTTATAAGTATATAATTAATTATAGATGTAAATAAATGCTATCATAAATTTACATTAAATTGTGTAAATTTGACAATTCATTTATTGAGGTAATTATTCTCCAACCATTAATGTATAGTACAGTAATAACTATTATCACCATGTTGCATGTGAAGTAACATCATCACTATATGCATGACAGGTAAATGTGAGTGAATACAAGCAATAATTTATACATGCCATCAAATATGCTTAATCCATTTTTTCAAATCCAATAGAACTATTCAAACTAGCTTATAAAATTTAGGGTTTCTCCCACTTTTCCCCCTCTTTCTCGCCAACCATGCTAAACCTCTAAAAGCATCTTCTCTTCTCTTGTGGCAAAGGCTACTTTAGAGGTCTATAAAATTTGGCACTTGGTGCATTTACACCATTACCTTTAGTAGTTGGTAGGATTTATTGGAGAGACCCCGGGGCAGGGGCAGGGGCAGGGGCAGAGGCCGAGGCCAGGGCGGGGGCCTGGGAGGGAGAGGGAGGGGGTGCTTGTTTGGTGCACCAAACCCCGACCTACCCTTGTGTGAACCCTAAAGACAGACCCAATGGCAATGCCCTTACACGTGTGTGTATGCCATATTTCCTCTTGCACACCGATCCCCTCTCCTTGATGTTCATGGAGAATTAATGAAGACAATGACTTCAGAAAAAAAAGTAAAGAAGCAGTTCCATAAATGAGAAGCCAAAATTGGTTGCCCCTTGACTGGAGTTTGGCCATGCATAAAATACATGTGCTAATGATAATTATCATACTCTTTTGTAATTTATTTTATAATTTGAAATCTAATTACCCTTAATAATGAAGACCCACTTTGTTTATGGGATATATATATATTCTTTTATTTTTTATATATTGAATAGATAAATTTACGTGCAAATATTTGCAGTGTTTACTTATTTTATAGTGTTTATTAATAAAATAATATTTTTAAATTTTAAATTATTATTAATAATATAATCTAAGGCTGCAATATCAGACAAGGTTAAAGTATTTGAGAGGTCATTGGATTTAGGTGTAAAAATTGTATTTAACTTAATTTATTTATATTTTATTATTGACTTAATAAAAAACATATATTGTCTATAAAATGATTTGTCAATAAAAAATATTTATAAATTAAAATATTATTAAACATTTATTTAAAAATTAAATTATCAGTAAAATGATTAAAGGTGGATTTAGAAAAAAAATTTTATCTAAAATGAATTATCACATGGACATTAAAAAATATTATATTTTAACATAATAAGGCTAATTTATTAATTAAATTGAAATAATTTTTGTTATATATTTAAAATTAATCATATATTAGTTGATAAATTATTAATTTTATTTTAAATTTAAATACACTTTATTACAAAAGAGCATGAGTAATTGGAGTTTACTTATCTTATTATGTAATTTGTTGGATTGTATTTGTAGATTATGTATAATTTATTATTAGATAATTTATTATTAGAGTTGGTTTTGATAATCCTATAGAATTTATTGGGTGGGGGTGGTCCCCTCATTAATGTAGCTAATGAAATTAGGTATCTCTATATGTGACATATGTCTTTAAACAAAGTTATATTAATTTTTAATTATTTTATACTTTTTATCTAAGTTTTTGTTAATAGAAAAATAAAAAATTATTGAATTGGAAATAAAAATATCATAAAATTTCTTTTTGTATAACGATTAGATATATCATTTTTTGTTGGTAAACTCTAAAAGAATTTTTTTTTAGTGACAAAGAAAAACTTAGTCATATTTTAATAAATATAATTTTATATAACTTATAAAAAATTCTCAGAAATTATTTTTTTTGTGATAAATAAAAATAGAAAATAAAATTAAATAAATTTCATATTTGTAATAAATATATTTAATTATATATTTTTAATAGACAACATACATAACAAATTTCGCTTTTAATTTGGTGGTTGGTTTCCTTTCTACCTCATAATTTATGTTTTCTAATTTACACTTTCAGTAGAATTTTTGTCCTTGAAGGCTGAATTTATTACATATTTAATTTTTTCTTGAAAATAAAAAAATAATGGAAAATGATTTATTGAATGAAGAAAAAATATATCATTGTAATTTTATAAAAGATAAAATACCCATAAAAATTTCAAAATATTTATTATTTTGTGACGAAGAAAAATAGAGAATAAATATAAACATTTACTGTTTGTAATAAATTAATTCATTGCATTTTTATAATAGACATAATGCTAAACGCTCATAAATTTTATTCTTTAAAAACTCAAATATAATTTTTAACAAAAATATTTCATTACATATATTTTTAAAAATGCATACAATTTTTTTATTGTGGAGAAATAATCCATAATTTTTATTATTCATTTTATATAAATAAAAAAATAAAAATAGAGACATAAATTTCAACAAAATTTATTTTTAAATAAATATTTTATTATATTTTTAAAACAAATAAAATACTTTAAAATATTTTCTTTTTAAATTTCATTACCAACTATAATAGTAAGTCTCTATATTCAAAAGTATTATTTAACTTTGTATATTTGGGTATTGGCTAGATAGGCTTGTATTTTTTGCCAAGTATAAATGGCGGTGGGTGGATGTGCCTACCTCAATTATTAATGTGCATATAAGGATGACCTTAATAGTAACATGCCTTCCCATCAAATAAAACTAACAAGTCTTTTATCCTTAGCCTACAACATTGATGATACATAAGAATGGAACTTCACTATTTTGGCCCATCTAATTAATGACACCTTTTAAAAAATCTTTATGGTCATTGGCAGATAAAAATGATTATAATTAAATAATTAATGGTAGAATTGTTACATAGGATTAGCCATACCATACTTAAATACCTATAATTAGGTTAATTAGTTAAAAATTACAATTTGTGAGCTATTGGCTATTTCCCATTTTGCCAAAATATGGAGAACAAAAGTAAAATCACTTATCATACAGTGATCAGTTTATTATGTATTTGTAACGCCAAGAAATGGTTATTTACTTTATAAAAAGTACATAATTGATATTTACTTAAAAATAGATATAAGAGTGTATGAGTTTATTATATTACATTAAATATAATATTGAATTTTTTATATCTAAATAATAGAAGAATATCAATGAAATAAGTATTTTATTTGAATAACAGTAATGATGGACCAGAATTTTCTATAATTGATGAGAAAGGAACTTTAATAATATATAAAGAAAATTACTGCATACTTGTAATAAATGAATGTAACTTCAAGATATAATAAAATAAATAAATTATGGTCTCAAAAAATGAATATATTATCCTCTAACCATTTTTTTTAATTTAAAATTGCATAATATTTAATACTCGATATTATTATATGAACTATTAAATGACACGGATATAATTAAATTAAGATTTTGAAGGAATTTTAATTTGGTAATTGATTGCAACTCAACTATATATATATAAATAAAGATAAAGGAATATTATTTATATAAAAATATCACATTATATTATTAAATTATATATGATTTTTCCTACTAAAATATAAACAATAAAAAATATATTTTAAAGAAATTATTTTCAATATGCTCAATGGATAAAAAATGATATACAAAAATATCTTGTATATAACAAAAAATAGTTGAATAAATCTTATTTTTATCTATATTTTTAGAAATACACTTATATTTATAAGAAAATATATAATATAATATAATATATTTTCTTAAGATATATTTTAAAAAATAAAATTATTTAAATTATCATTTAATATTTTTATTTAATAATAATTATACAATATTTGTTATACATGTAAATATACACTATAAAATATGATAGGTTAAAAAATATTTTACCAGTATTTAGGGTTTTATAAGTCATATTTATGTTAGCCCAAATACATAAAAAATTATATTAGAATAGTATGGGATATACTTTAAAACAATATATAAAAAAGTAATAAAATTAATTATGTTATAAAATAATTTTATTTGAATACATTTATACAATATTTATATGGGAATTGATAAAATTCTTCAATATAATTAATTATATTATAAAATATTTGAATATATTTATGGTATATATAATATGATAAATACAAAAAACATGCATATTAATAATGTTCAATAATTTTTTTTGTCTATAAAAACAATAAAATATATTAGACATGTACAAGAAAATAATAAAAAAATTAATTCAATAAGTATACATAAATAAATATACAATTATTTAAATTAATTAAAAGGCATGATACCTTATTATTATCTTATTAAAAAAAATTCCTACACTCCAAATCCATTTATGCAAAAAAAATTTATACAGTGATTTTAATAATAACTTATTAGAGATTTTATTTTTTTGCCAACCATAATTCATTCTCCTTAAAATTGAGAAAATGAGTTTCATTATATGAAAAAATTACATTATTCAAATATCATAATATTTAATTAATATATTAAAAACATATATTATTGCACTTTAAGGCATGCTATCAAACCCCCAATATTTATCCGTCATTGCAATTTAATACTTATTCAAGCACACTGATAAATTATAAAATAAATGGAAAAAGAAAAAAAAACCAAGGAAGCTCTCCAACAGTATTTTGAAGCAATAATAGCTGTCGTAATCCAATGCAATGCAAGTGTAACTATCATCAAGCCGCGGCCCCCAAGTCCAACCCAACCCCCAAGTGACCCATATTTATATACTGTTTGTATTATTTATCCACTTTAAAAAATAATTAAAAATTACAAAACTATTTTCTAATGAGTCTTATTTTAGTCAATTTCAACCGGCTGTCTCCACCTAAATATCTTTGACTTGTTCTTGAATTTGAACTGGATGTGTAAATTTTTTTATCTAATATTAGTAGAATTATTAATTCAAATACATATTAATGTAAAATAAATTTGGATATTTTATATATATTAGGTTTCTTAAAATACAATATAATTGAGTATTATTATGTTGAATATATTAGATTTGGTCGCCTGGTAATATTAAAATGGGAACGGGAAGATGCCAGCTGGAAAATTCAATTTATTCGAAAAAAATGGATTTAATAATGGAGGCCCAACTCCAATTAACGACACCTAGTGTAGTATTTAGAAGTTATCCAATTAACGACACCCTTGTATTATTGTATTAAATTTATATTTTATTACAAATTTTATATTCGCATAATAATTTATTTACTTGTATATATATTTACTTATTCTTTAAACTGAATAACCTTTATATAACAATTTGATTATATCAGAACTAGTTATAGCAATATTATAAAAATTATGTTGGGTTATACTCATTTTTACTTAAATATTGGCATAAAACTATTCCAATGAGTTGATCTATAAATTATTGCATAATTCAGCTATTAATTTTCTATTTATTATATAAGATAAAAAATGAATTTTAATGTGAGTGGGAAAAAGGGAAGCTTCTCCCCTTGAGGAAGCCCCGTTATATATAGATCACAGGATTTTGAAAGACAGAGCAGAATTCTAGAGAGAAAGAGAGAGAGAGTGAGAGAGAGATTCTGCGCCATCTAGAGGTGAGGAGAAGGAGAGAGAGGATTGGTAGATCTGAAATGTCGATATAGTCCCTGCCTACGATCTCCGCCTCCGCTGTTGTCTTTTCGGTGTCTCTCTTTTCTGATTCGTTGAGCTGCGAGAATCTCCCCTGTGGTGTGGCTCAGGTACGGGGTGTCCTGCTTTTTATATCTGCAATTTGGTCACCTAGAATGTCGGGCTCCGTTGGGAGGAAGCCGACCTGGATGCGTTCCCGGAGGCTTTTGCGACTCGCATTTTGTTCAGTTTAGCTCAATCGTTGATTCTCTTGTTCGACTTCTCTCCCCATTGCTGTTTTCTGCATTTTGTGACCGGCTGGTAGCTACTCTCTCTTTATTTTGGAAATATTTGCGTTGGTGGTATGTCGATGTACAGGCGATCTTTGTTATGGAGTTGAAGTTTCCTAAGTCAGATCTGCCGTACATGAGATTGCGCGGATGATTTTCAAACTGTTCAAGTTTCTTATGGCATCATGTTCTGACTGACTATAATTCCATAATTACAAAATCTTGGTTTTCTCGTGTTTTTTGTTTTGGTTAAATACTGCCTTATTGTACGCCGCCATGGCAAAAGGAAAGAGTGATTATTCTTTCTTCTCTTTATTATACAAAATCTCGTATGGATTTTGAAATACAATTTCTGCTGTCTTCTATTATTTTATAACTGAGGTCGGCCTCTTCGATAGAAAATCTCCAGTAAAAAACGCCCCTTTACTTGGAAATGCTCCCCCCTCTTATTTTTCTTTTACCCCAGAAAATTCCCCATCTAGTACTCTTGCAGGGTTTG
Source organism: Trapa incisa (assembly GCA_030064435.1). Taxonomy (NCBI): domain Eukaryota; kingdom Viridiplantae; phylum Streptophyta; class Magnoliopsida; order Myrtales; family Lythraceae; genus Trapa; species Trapa incisa. The sequence continues at coordinate 11,602,075 of CM057769.1, read as the reverse complement.
CCCGATTCATTCCTCTTTGATGGCATGCTTTGAATGGAATGTTCATCTCTCTTAAATTCCAAATATTGTTATTGAGGAAGCAAAATCAAATTACTTAAATAAATTTTACATCCTTCTTTCCTGAGGTTCTTATTTATTGTCAGCTGTCCTGCAGAGAAACCATGGTCCCCGCTATTTGAAGAGTTCAACACGCTGTCCCTTGTCGTTTTTATATTGAGTTAAAGAGGAGGCATTTTGGTAGGACGAGTCTCTGATCGGTTGCATCATGGCCGCCTCAGCTGCAACTTCTGCTTTCTTCCCAGTTCCCTCACCTGACTACCCAGCCAAACCTACGAAGCATGGAAATGATTCTGTAAATTTAGGTTCGATGAAGTCGAAGTCTGCTTCTGGTGCATTGCAGGTGAAGGCAAATGCACAGGCCCCCCCCAAGATTAATGGCAGCTCTGTTGGTTTGGCCAAAATCCCAGAAACTGCAAAGGCTGATGATAATGCACCTTCACCGCCCCCAAGAACATTTATAAATCAGCTTCCTGATTGGAGTATGCTCCTTGCTGCTATTACAACTGTCTTCTTGGCAGCGGAGAAGCAGTGGATGATGCTTGATTGGAAACCAAGACGTTCAGACATGCTTATTGATCCGTTTGATCTAGGAAGGATAGTGCAAGATGGTCTTGTGTTCAGGCAAAATTTCTCGATTAGATCCTATGAAATAGGTGCTGATCGAACAGCATCCATAGAGACCTTAATGAATCACTTACAGGTAGCCTCTTCTTCTTTCCACCTATAGTTGTGGTTATTTGGTTTTGTAGCTACAGAGGAAGGACAAAATGGACTATCTTGAAAAGGTTGTGCTCATGGGATCTAGCTTCTGTGTAACTCATCTTGCAGGAAACAGCCCTTAACCATGTTAAGACTGTTGGGCTTCTTGGTGAAGGTTTTGGATCTACGCCGGAAATGACTAAGAGGAATCTTATATGGGTTGTCACAAAGATGCAAGTTCTGGTTAATCGCTATCCTACATGGTGAGCTGTGTATATGACCCCTGGTTTTTTGTCTTCCTATGCATGCTCTGTATTGTTTTGCTCTGCACGAAAATGATTTATTTTTTAGAACTTGCTGAAATCATTGATTTAAATTAGGCAGTTAGGTTCATCCATGAATCTACAAACAGTATGCATTTGCAGTCATTGTAATAATAAGTATATTTTACGGACAAGATTAATAATAAGTACTTTGTATGTATTCATTCACTGGAAATTTATATTTCCAGCAGTTTTCCTTTTCTCGTGTAGTCTAAGGGCTCTCCCCCGTATTCAGCCAGAAGAAATGGAATTTTGTAAATCAAAAGGGAAATTTCTAAGAAGGGCCACACTTCCATAAAAACAAGCAAAAATAGCCTAGAATAAAATTGAATAAAAAGTATTTCAACTTTGAAGAACACAAATGTTAAATAAATCTTGCTCACTAAACATTTACAAAGCCTATCATCAGTCCTTGGTTAAAAAATCATTATATGTTTTCTTTACGAATTAAAACTGTCTGTCATATTTGAATTATAGAATGAGCAACCATGAAACTGAGTGCCTTATTGATGCAGGGGTGATGTAGTTCAAGTGGACACATGGGTATGTGGATCTGGTAAGAATGGCATGCGGCGGGATTGGCTTGTTCGTGATATCAACACAGGAGAAACGCTAATTAGAGCTTCCAGGTAGGAAGTAATGGAGTTACTGTTCACTTTTATCATTCATCATTTGTTGCCAGTCATGATTCTGGGAAAAGATATATCTTATATTCAGTAATAAATGCCTTTACATAGAAGATTGCTGAATGATCCATTCTCTTGTTAATTTGCAGTGTGTGGGTGATGATGAATAAACTAACTAGAAAATTATCCAAAATTCCGGAAGAAGCTCGAGGAGAAATAGAACCTTATTTTATGAATTCTCCTCCGGTTGTGGATGAAGACAGCAGAAAGTTGCCAAAACTAGATGATAGCTGTGCAGATCATGTCCTTGCTGGTTTAACTGTGAGTGGACACACTTCAAATTAATCAATACATAAAATCTATATAACATATTATCATTAATTTCATGGATGTTTTAATTCTACTACAGCCTAAGTGGAGTGATTTGGATGTGAATCAGCATGTCAACAATGTGAAATATGTTGGCTGGATTCTTGAGGTATGAGTTGACCTCCTGCCTACTGCTAATCATAATATGGCCTGATATGCCACCCCAGAAATTATTGGCTGCCTTGCTCAAAATTCTTAAGTTTCAATTTATTGGATGTTTGTTCAAGTAGATTCATGTATTTATCTATATTGTCTTCATTATACATATTCCTGATAACTAAGTCTAGGAGGGCAAAAGGATCACAGAGATAATTCTATCCTCCTCACTTTAGGTGGCGCTTACTTTAATTCCTGACAGCCTGGTTGTTATGATCGTGATGATTGATATTCTGTTCAGTTTTGATAAAAGGACTGTGTTTACCTGGATCTCTTCTGTTCGGAATATTAATAGCCTTATTTTATCCAGTACACATTTTCAGGACCATTCTTATCTGTTCATTTGAGGTCATGTCCATTGCTTTTCTGGCACATGGTGCTGTATTATATGTATATATATATATATATTTTGGGTGAACCACATGGCTGTTCTAATTATTCTAGAACTGATTAGCATCGATTAATGGTGAAGGATCCTCAAAAATTGTTTATTTATTTATTTATTTATTTGTTTCTATGTATATCATTCATAAATAATGGCAGAAACAACCATTAGTCAATAAGCTCTTGACACAGTCTAAATGCTAAACATCATTTTCTGAAGTTCATGCTTTTATGTTGTTAATGAAAGGGTGTATGTATAGGAATGAACGGTTGTGTACAAATTATGCAGAGTGCTCCTCAACAGCTACTGGAGACCCATGAGCTCTGTGCGATCACATTGGAGTATAAGAGGGAATGTGGTAAGGACAGTGTCCTCCAGTCCCTGACCAAGATCGCTGGGGAAGAGGGCAACGATGAAGCAGAGAAAACCCATGGGATGGAGTGCGAGCACTCCCTTCGAATCGACACTGGGCCTGAGATACTCCGTGCAAGGACCGGCTGGAGGCCCAAGGAGAAGAACGGAGATGGAGCTATGGGTGAGTTCTCAGCAGAGAACGCTTGAAGGTAAACTCGATATTAAATAATGACGTGTGTTCTGACCGACTTTCAGAACCGGCTGATATGGTAACCAAGTAAAAGCTGCCCTTTGGGAAGAAAAATGGATTTCTTCTATCTATAGAAGTATCTCTGCTTGTGCTGTTGGGGGAGGATGTGAAGAAAGAATGCGTTTCTTTCGTATTATATAATATAATTGCTTTCTGATTTTCCTTTAGGGTGGAAGAAGGGAAAGAACATTACATGTAAGCTCTCTGTAATTAGCTCTCTCACCAGTCATCACAATCTCTGTTGGGTTCTGAGTCGATCTCATAAGCTGATAGTGGCTGTTTGCTCTATGCCTGCCGTGTTACTTAATGGTATATGTGTGATATTATTCTTCAGCTGGTCCCTGTATGTAGTAGGCTCATGAAATCTCATAAGCCCGACTTTATATCCCATCTTGTACTAGATTATGGTCGCTGAAAAAGGCAGTTTGCCAAGTGGTGAGCCATCATTGACCCTAAGTGAAGCTAGCGAGGATTAATAATATCTAGGTGGGAAAGACTTGAGGAAGAGTGTGAACAGTTTGAAGTAACATGCACTCAAGCTTTTATATAGATGGACAATTGGTCATGCCTAACATGGGAAAGCAAGGCGTGCATGCAGACAGACACGGTAATTATTTCGTGCAGGACATGGACATGATTATCAGACGACAATCAAACTGTCACTAGTCATTCATTTGGTTGGACGACCATCTTTGCCTTTGAGGAGAAAATAATCTGAGTGGTTGGCCTAAGTAGAGAAATTAAATTGATTTATGGAGGGACTATAAATAATAAATGATAGTACAAAAAAAAACTGATAATTTTATCCTTGTAAATTTTGTATTAATAAATTATAATATATCGGGTACTGTTAAAATATAAAATTCTAATTAATTTTTAATATTCCCAGAGCATGCGCCCTACTGCCACTTGCTCATGACCCTCTATTTTATTATATATAATATAATAAGATGTATGCTTGATTGGCATTTATTTGGGGATTTTAATTAGACAGGATTGAAAGACGTTTCTCATGAGAGCCACGGGTATTTTTTCCATCATTCAAAATGATGGAGGTAGGGAATTGGAAAACATTTTCCACTGGTTACTCTCACCTGCAACGCTTGGGTTGCATTATGACTCACTTAATTGATATAGAAGAATTAAATAACGTAAATTCCAACGTTGTTGTTGTGGTCGTGGTTATTGGTGTGCTGGCCAGAATATTTTCATTCACGGTCGTTCAACGTTAAAAAAACATTTTCCGAGGAAAATGAAGAAAACAAACGCCCTTTCCCTCTCACTCTCTCTCTCTCTCCTGATGCTGCTTTATCTCACTCACCAGTAAACCCCTCGTGATTCTTTCTCTCTCCACATACACACGCCCAGAGTTTCTTGGCCCTCTTTCGTATAGAACCTCTGCACGTCCCCCGATGGCTTCCGCCACCGGACCAGCAGTGTTTTGGCGGTGATAGTCTCTCTCTCTCTCTCTCTCTCTCTCTCTCTCTGGGGCTCGGCAATGGCGGTGCTGCAGTTCATGAGCTCCTCTGGAGCTGCCCTGCTCTTCTTCATCTCAATGGCTATGCTCTGCCTCGGGCGAGTTAACTCGGAGCCTACTCAGGACAAGCAAGCCCTCCTTGCCTTCCTTTCCCAGGTACCTCACGCGAACCGCCTCTGGTGGAATGCCTCCACCTCGGCCTGCAGCTGGGTCGGAGTCGAGTGCGACCCGACCCTGTCATACGTCTACTCACTCCGCCTCCCTGGCGTGGGTCTCGTGGGCCCCGTCCCCGCCGGCACCCTCGGCCGCCTCACCCAACTCCGAGTGCTCAGCCTCCGCTCCAACCGGCTCTCCGGCGAGCTCCCATCTGATCTCTCCAACCTCACCCTCCTCCGGAACGTCTACCTCCAGGATAACGCTCTCTCCGGTGGGTTCCCGACGAGCCTCACCCAGCTGGAACGGTTGGTCCGCCTCGATCTCTCGTCCAACAACTTCACCGGACCGATCCCCTTCGCCCTCAACAATCTCACCCTCCTGACCGGCCTATTCTTACAAGACAACCAGTTCTCAGGCGATATTCCCGGCATAAATCCCGGCGGCGGGGGGCTCGAAGCCTTCAACGTGTCCAACAACCGGCTCAACGGCTCGATCCCGCCGTCTCTCTCGAAGTTCCCAACATCCGCATTCGCCGGAAACCTCCAGCTCTGCGGAAGCCCCCTGCCGCCGTGCTCCCCGTTCTTCATATCTCCAGCCCCTTCTCCGTCCGTAATCCCGAATCCGCCAATCGTTGCCCAGAAGAAGTCCAAGAAGCTCAAGACGGGCCTGATAATTGCAATCGCAGTCGGAGCAGCACTGATCGGATTCCTGTTGCTAGTGTTCCTGATAGTCTGCCTCCGAAGACGTAGCGGGAGGCGGCCGGCGAAGGTCCCGAAGCCTACGGGTTCTGCTGCTGCCGCCGCCGGGACATCAGGAGCGGCGGCGGCAGGACATCTCTCCGAGCTGGGCACCACTTCATCCTCGAAGGATGACGTCACCGGAGGCGGGTTGATGGAGGCGGAGAGGAACAAGCTAGTGTTCTTCGAGGGCGGAGTGTACAGCTTCGACCTGGAGGATCTACTGAGGGCGTCGGCAGAGGTGCTGGGGAAGGGCAGCGTGGGGACGTCCTACAAGGCGGTGCTGGAGGAGGGTACCACCGTGGTGGTGAAGCGGCTCAAGGACGTTGCCGTGGGGAAAAAGGAGTTCGAGACGCAGATGGGTGTCTTGGGGAAGGTCGGGCACGACAATGTGGTCCCTCTCAGGGCCTTCTACTTCTCCAAGGACGAGAAGCTCCTCGTCTACGATTATTTGCAGGCCGGAAGCCTGTGTGCTCTCCTCCACGGTAACAATTCTTCCTCCATCTTCTATTGAATTCTTCAGTTACAGCTTGATTCTTGCTTGGTAGGGATAAGATTGATAGATTCTGGTTGGTGGGTGGTCATGAACTGTAGTAGTTTCGATCAAAATACAGCCATCTGTCATGAAAGCTGCATTGAACCCTCCTACATCCCTCACCTGATTTAGAATTAGAATTAGAATCAGGGGGTCAAAATTCATGTGGTTTTCACGATAAATTGGGTGTGGATAAAGCGATAACTAAGACATATTAGACAATGCAAATGAAAAATAAAGGTCACATTACATACACTATGATATTGATAAAGTTTTGTTTTTTTCTCAAGAAATGGAAGGATCAGTGGGGTTGGGGATGAATTGCATGGTCATTTTCTGGGTCATAGACTGATCTGTTGTTTAGTGGACCGCTTTACTCTTCCCTAAGATGCTTCATCTCCATTTGCTTCAATCATTCTATGAAGTATATGTTTTTGGATTTTCCTTTGTTTTTCTTCCTCCTCTTACCATTTAAGAATCACGTTCATATTAAAATGATTTGACCCTGGTTGATCTGATAAAGAGGATTGACCTTGGTCGATTTCCCGTTCTTCCCTTTTACAAAAAGTGTGGTATTGATTGCAATTTGCTGTGAGTTATCACGGTCTCTCCTGGAATGAATATTCCTTGGAGTGAACTCTACGCACCCACCTTCCTTGTCGGATTCTGGTCTTACAATAATGCATGCCATTGACGACAACATCCTGATCCCATGATTCCCATTCCCACCATTTACTTTCCTCTCACTCACACTTGTGCACAATGAAGAAAGAGAGCGCAACTTTTGATGGGCTGTGAATGGATCAAGCATTACATGCATGTTATCATGCATCTGCATGTAGTTTATGCTCAAGGTGGGCTCCCCATTTTCTCCATTTGTATATTTTACTCACTGGTGATCATTGACAGCAACGCCTGCATTGAAGAAGGGTATAGCTTTTTGGAAAAGTGTTTGGTCCCAACCACCCTTTTCAGACTGTCCTCTCCTCTCAGCTCTGCTTGTTTTCTGTGATGTGCCTATTCTTTTCTTGTTCTTACTAAGGTTCAACGTCAAGTCATATAAGCTCAAATTTCACTGATTGTTATAAATTATCCACCTTTTTTTTAATTTAGAGAAACAAAAACTTTTTTGTCCATATTTGACCTATTTGCAGGCAGTAGAGGATCAGGTCGAACTCCCCTCGACTGGAACAACCGGCTGAGGATCGCGATCGGGGCGGCTAGGGGCCTCGCGCACCTCCATGACTCGTGCAAAGTCGTCCACGGAAACATAAAATCCTCCAACATCCTTCTAGGGCCGGACCAATCCGGCCGAGTATCGGATGTTGGCCTGAACCCACTTTTTGGTACGGCCGCTATGCCGAACCGGGTCGCAGGCTACCGGGCCCCGGAGGTGGTGGAGACCCGCAAGGCCAGCTTCAAGTCTGACGTGTACAGCTTCGGGGTGCTGTTGCTTGAGCTGCTAACGGGCAAGTCCCCCAACCAGGCCTCGTTAGGGGACGAGGGGATCGACCTGCCCCGGTGGGTCCAGTCTGTGGTCCGCGAGGAGTGGACAGCTGAGGTCTTTGACGTGGATCTTATGAGGTACCAAAACATCGAGGAGGAGATGGTGCAGCTGCTTCAGATCGCCATGTCGTGTGTGGCCATTGTCCCGGACCAGAGGCCGAACATGGACGAGGTGGTCCGGAAGATGGAGGAAATAAGCCGCGGGGAGACCACGGATGAGGGGCTACGGCAGTCATCCGATGACCCGTCCAAGGGATCGGATGGGCAGACGCCGACTGTTGGAGTCACCCCTTAGAACGAACCCAGAAGAGAACTACTGGAGGCTGATGATCTGAGGCGTAAATAATGCGAGATTCAAGTGCCCCTTCTCGATTCTTTCTGTCATTTGTCTCTCGTTTTTTTAACAAGAATATTTTTACAAAAAAATTGTCTTACAGATGCGCTGGCGGGGGCATTTGTGTTATTGTTTATTTATATAGAAGGCGTGTGTGGATGATTGCTTGGAAAAAGGCAATATAGAAGGGACTGATTGAAGAAATATCAAACCTTTAAAATTTTATATTTTCATATCAAACTTTTGATAAAATAAATATTTTATCTTATTTTTAACTTTAACATTTTTATGAGATATTATGTACTATCGTATTAATATAAAATAATTTTAAATAAAATAAAGATATTACTATATTAAATTAATTTCATATCTTTTATACATAGCATAACACAGTAACTACTTCACAATAATTTAGTCAAAAATTATGATTTACGTAAAATCTAATATATTTGTTATTAATGTATAATTTAATTTATATATAAATAATTTATTTAACTTAAATTAAATATATATTTTTAAACACATATTTTATATATTTTTTACTCGATAACATTATAAATAAAAAACGTACATGATTAAAAATTTGTTCAATTAATTTAAAATAATAGATTAAACATCTTATATAATATATATTGAGTTATTAATAAACATTATATATAATTTAAATTAAATAAAAATAATAAATATATACTATGATATAATACAAAAATTTATTTGTTATTTTATTAAGTATAAATTTTTTTATTTTATATTAATTTATGTATAATTTATATGATATAATCGTTTATATATAAATATTTCATTTAAATTAAATTACACATAATTTTTATTAATACCTTCAAATATATATTTTTAATATTTATATAAAATAATTAATTTATTATTATTACTTTATATAAAATTTTTAATTATATAATTTTAATAAGTGAATATTATATATTTTGTATTTTTTAAATATATGCATAATTTAATTTAAATAAAATATTTATATATAAATTGTGATATTTTTAAAATGTATATACATATATATTATATAATATTCAATTATAATTTATTAATTGAGAATTATATATAATTTATATTATATACATATATTATGACAGCATATAAATTATATATAAAATTTTAATTTATCGTAGTTTATATATTTTGTATTATATTGTAATTTATGTATATTTTTTACGATATCATTTTTTTATATATAAGTTAATATATTGGTTCTTTTAGTATAAAAATATATTTATGTTGATAGCTTGTGTATTAAATTACCCTTTAAAATGATAAGTAATATTTTTAATTAAATTCATAATAGCATTGCTTAATACCCTCGAGCTTAATCCCATATAATTATAATTATTTTTAAATCATTATGTTAGATAGTAATGCTTGTAAGTGCTTTTTAGAATTAAGTTAAAATTAACATTATAATATTCAATTTACCTAGCAAAGGTTTGTCACTAAAACATAAAATTTTAAAAATTTACAAAAATGTTATTTATACCAAAGATTTTACATAATAGTGTAGTTTAACCATTGTATTTATTATAAGAGATGTAGAAACCACTCAAAACCTTGGCATGTTAACGTGGTATAAGAAATTAAAAATTATAAGTTATAATTAGGAAAATTACAACTTACATTGGTTCATGTGCTTACTGTATCAATCCTCTCTCTCCAAAAAAAAAACTCTCATAAAAGAGGGAATATATAATCATGAAGCCATCTTTCTTTCGTGTATCCCAAAATCCAAAAAAGGAAAAGTGGGGAACCATTGCATATGGCGTGGAAGTATCAGCTGTGGCCATGTGGCCACATAGGATTCCACCTGGGCATGAGCGCTCACGAGGCCCTCACACTCCTTCCTCCTCCTGGCCACGCCTCCTACCCACACTCCACACACGCAATCGGGCGTCATTAAATTGCAGTCAGTTACGCCCCAAATGCGATCTATTGGCAGATGTGCCATACCCTCTTATCATTATCACCAACGTAAGTCCATCCCTAGTTTGACCGCTGGATCATCTTATAGATAATATATATTTATTGGGTTCTTGCATGTATCATGGGCTCAATTGGTTCCCATCCTTCTAACTTATCTTGTGCATAAATTGGAGTAGTTTACAGGGTGGAAGGACCACTAGGAGCCACCGTCGAGCAGCCACAAGGCCGACCACACCCTCAAACGCATTCACCACGTGTTCTCTGTCACCTCCGTCTCATCTTTTTCTCTCTCGGACTTGGGTTTCTTCTATATAAACGTCCGGACTCTCTCAACTATCCAACAACCATAGAAAAACTTCCAAACCCAGCTAAAGCCCCTTCATCCTGTCACTCATTTCCATCATCTTCTGGTTCACTACTGAGAATATGTCTCCCATCTCCAAGGCCATCATCTTTGGGTACATTCGTCATTGTGTTTCTTACATAGATGATGATGCTGGTGATGACGGTTACGACTACGCCTCGCCGGTATCTGTGGAAGGGGACGACGACGATGACGATGACGATGACGATGACGATGATTATGACTACGCCCCTGCAGCATGACGAGATATCAGTGCAACTGCACACCTTGCAAATTCATCGGTTGTCATACTGATGAAATAAATCATGAGTTTGCCCTTAAGGTACCCAGTTTTTTTGTCATACTTTTACTGTGTGTTCTGTGACGTGATGACCTGAAGGCCAGCACGGGATGAGCGGGAGGCGCCCCTCTTCCTCTCGTCCTTCCTTACCAGCAGCCGCCGCCGCCGCCGCTGAAAGGACATCCCCTCTCATGAATGCCATCCCCAGCAGTAATGGGCCCTTTCTCTTCCCTTTCTTCTGGGCCGTCATCTCTGTTCTCTTCTCTACTCCTCTCTTCTTCATCTTTCTTTTCTTCCAAGATTTTTTTCTATTGGTTTTGGAGGGAAACTCGAGAGGATTAAGGATTAAGGTCACTAAAACGGCGCGTATTAGTAACAACTCCGATTACTCCTTATGACAAGAATACCCTCATATTTCTTCTGACATTACTGGCATGTCCTTGTCAGCATAGCAATGGCGAGGTCGGCCCAAGCCCAGTCAATTAACATGGCCGATCGCCACAACTCTTTTAGAAACCATTACTAATCCCACATTGTTCATGCAAGGATAACTAAGGAAGCTGGAGACCTATAAAATGATGGGGCTGGCCAAGTTGTGAATTATACCTTTCTCGGCCTTTTGGCTAAGATAAAGTGTAGTATCTGTTCTTATCAGTTTAATGTCTGATACGTGGGCTATTAGCTCACATGATATTAAATTAATATTTTGAAGGGGAGGCCTCGAGTGTCGTACGAGTGTAGTATATTATATTTTGCAACTATTAAAGTGACTATCTAACTTTGATTTAATTACAACTATTAAAGTGTCCCTCACATAGAATTCATCATCACTATTATTACTGGACTTAATATTTTATGCATTCACAAAAATTTGTTCCTCACATTATGGAGGGATTGCTTATCATTGCATAGATGTGTAGTAGTGTGTGCATTTAAAGTTAGTCTAGAGATTGTGTTCCACCCCTTACTTTTAAATAGATGATAAAAAAAGGCACGGAAACTTGGATCCACGTGGTTGTTCATCAAGACAGGTTTCAGGGAGGATCATGCTCGTTGAACTTTTCAACTCTATAAGAACATTGCAAAAAAGGGGAGTTCATGTTATACATACACAGTTCATCGCTGTATTCTTCTCAAAGTCAGAAAAAAGTTCATTGATCTAATAAAAAAGGTCAGCAAAAGTTATTTACTTCAGTCATCTCATCTTTCCCCCCTTGTGACCCCGCTTCAGATCTTCTGTTGGATAATTGACTTGGCTTCTCTGTTACATATATCACAGCAAGAACCAAGAAACACATCATAATGCAATGCCCACTCTCGGCTTCGCCGGGTGTGGGAAACTTGGAACACCAAAGTCAGGGAAGATGTAAAACCCGCTTAACAAAATATATCTGAATCCTATCCGTTCTAACCTGCCATTAAGGTCCTACACTCTGTTCATGGATTGTCCCAATCTTCCCTGGATCACCACTCAAGAAGACTAGCTGATCACCGTCTCTGATCACACCTATCTCCTCCACCTCGGCCCCTTCCTTGGTCCGGATCTTACTGGGCATGAACCCGTACTTCTTCTCGGCCACCTCCAAGAGCTCTTGTAGGCTCCCCGGTAGCAGTGCCAGCTTGCCTGCGCTGTCTCCTTTCTCTGGGCAGCTGATGATCACCCGGATCTGAACCGTGTCACCCTTTAGCCCCACGCTCTGGTGGTTACCGTTTACAGGGAAAAAGAGGCCCTTGTCGCTGTTGTGGGCCGATGAGATGATCCCGAACAGGGAGTTGTTGAAGCTGTTACCGGTCCGCCGCCTTGGGCGAATGTGCTGGTGGTGGTGGTGGTGAGACCACGAGCTATCACGGGACGCGGGCCGGATGTTCGGCTCACTCGTGAACCGACCTAGGAACCGTGTAGTGGAGGTCCGAGTTCCATGATGCTGTTGTGGTGTTTGTTGCACCTTGTCGGGGGTGGAGATGTTGATGGCTTCAGTCTTAGGCTCGGGCCGGGGTTCCTTGTGGGAATCGAAGAGCTGCTTGATCTCATCGTGGCCCTGCTGCTCGGCCAAGTCACGGGGGCTCCATCCGTTCAAGTCCTGTTGGTCCATATCAGCCCCCTGGGCCAGGAGGAACCTGACGATCTCCACATTGTCCTCGGAGACGGCCACGTGGAGGGCTGTGTTGCTGCTGCTGCTGCTGGGTTTCGTGACGTCTCCTCCGTATCGGACTATCTCCATGAGCAAGCCGAGATCGTTCTTCTCTGCTGCAATGACGGAGAACTGTCCTACGTCTCCAGAGGTTATGCTTGCGCCATTGTCGATCAGGAGCTTTATCACTGGCTCGTGGCCCCCCTGAATTGCTTCCCAGAGTGGCACACTCCCTTCAGAATCTGCAAAAAAAAACAAACAAACAAAAAAGCGTTACAGAAGATGAACTGTTTAACTCAGTTTATTGAGATCACTAAATAACACAGCTTTAATAATTTAACAAACAATTTTGCAAGTCCTGGGGTTTGACAAAAATGCCATTAAGAAAAGTAAACCGTACTGCACTTAATAGAGGTCAGGACTTCAGATGAACAATGGCCGGCCAGTGTTTACGCTCATACTATTCAGTGATCAATGGCAAGCCCTACAGGCTACAGCATTTGATAGATGAAGTTATTTACCTTTTCTATTGGGATCTGCCTCGTAATCCAGTAGAAGCAGGACACAGTTCTCACTTCCAATGGATGCTGCGATATGCTGAAGATCACACAAATGAGAAACATCACCTCACAGGTTTTGAGAGGGCCAAGATGGCCTCAGAGATGACATATAATTCTTCTTCTAATAGATAGATGGAATAGATATCTTGACTCACCAAAGCAGTCCTTCCGTTATTGTCTGATTCATTCGGATCAAGGCCTCGTCTCAGGAGTTGGTTCAGCAGCAGGTCATCGCCTCTAAGTGCAGCGAAGCATAAACTCAGTGGCAGGTCCATTCTGCCCCGAGCCAACATGCTCTCTGTCTCCAGTAGGACCCCTTCCATTACTGGATCTTGGAGCTCCTTTAGATGCTGCCCCAAGATTTCAGACTCTTGCCCATAAGAATACCTTTTGGCATAATATATATATTATGAATGTTTACATACCCTGAGGAGATTGTTCATGATTATAGTCCCATCTCCAATGTTCGATTGGACAATGTTTAAGAATGTGGTGCGGTTCAGTCGGAGCAGCTGGCTCAATCGCTTGGTCCGGACGGTGAAGAGCTGAGGTCGATAACATAAAACACCAATCTCACCACAGAGATCGCCAGTTTTTGCTTCCCCAACTACCTGCATTATTCGGTGAATATAAGTGAGTTCATTTTCATCTCAAGCAGCTAAACCTAGTTTAAGGGATTGAGGTCATCAGACTGGGGTCTACCTGCTCAACTCCATTCTTCATAAATAGCAATTCCTGCAAAGAGATCACACAAGCATATCAGATGGCCATGTAAAAAGATAACCATAAATGTCTAACTGATTTGATATCATAAATTGGGTGATTGAATAAGTACCACTGCACCCGTGACAAGTATATAGAAGTCTGTTGGAGCTTCGTTCTGAAGAATCACATCTTCTTTAGGAGGAAAGTATTCAGCCTTCATCTCTGAAACCTTTGCCAAGTAAATCCGAGGAAATTAATCAGATAGTTGTAAAAAATAGTGAAAGTTATACTGGAGATAAAAAAACGGGATGCAGATGCTCTTCTCATATTACCAGCTGAAAGAGCAGGTCATTTGAAACTCCCTGGAATAAGTAGACCTTATCAACAAGGGAGTAGAAGAGATAATGAGAGATGCTGGAGCGGATGGCTTTAGGGAGGGATTCAAGAATCTCTTGCTGCTGCAGCCCCTCGGAGTTTGTCCGGTACTTCAAACATAGATGAGCAAGCATTTGATCTTGTAGCCTAGGAGGCAGGTGGTTCCTCTGTGCAAAGCTTGAAGCTGCTTGTATTGTATCCCTCTGTAATTCATTCACAGAAAATGTCGGATAAGCAAGAGGCCAGGGTAGCATAACCTGTAACCTAAATGACCCCATCATCAAAAACCCAAATCGATGACATGAATGGGCCACTCACAAATACTCTGGTGCGACTAGTGCCATGGACGACCAAGTTTGTCATGTTGCCTATCAGGTAAGCAGTCAAGCCGAGATTGAACAACATGTAGAAGATGTCAAATAACATCTCTCTAGTGTTTACAGGGTGCAAATCTCCATATCCCACCGTCGTCAAAGTTGTGATGGACCAGTACATTGAAGTCACATATCGGATCAACAGGCTGTCGTCATAAATATTAGCGATCCATGTCTTTGCCGGGTCTTTGTACCGAGCAGCAAGAAGGTAGTAGAAGCACGCAGCGCAATGAACAGCAAAAAGTGTGACCTGATGAATGACAGACAGAACCATATTTAACATCTGCCTGGTATGTTTGGTGCACTATTCCATCAACTAGACTTACTTAGATATCATTCCAACTATAACTTCTGATACCAGGCTTGGAACTTACACAGATGAGCTTTGCGCATCGGACCCAGAAGTAGTTGAACTTCCTGTCTTTCTCCAATCTGTTTGTTTTTGCAAAAGGAATAAACATCAAAGATATGAGATACTCCCAATAATTGTGATGGGGTTATAGAATTTTGCTTCATAAGTATACCTCGAGAACAAGGCGCTCACTCTTCGGAGACGCCAGAGGCGTAGCATGGTGAAAAATCCGTAGGCCCCGAGTGATGAAGGGGCGATTTTCTGCGCGAGCTCTGTGGGAATGGTCGATATAACATCCAAGATGAACCATGTGGTGACGTACTTCCAAGCGATGCTCTTATGGCTGTCCACGAGAAGGTAGGTGTTCTTGTCAAGATACGCGACAAAGAAGGTGATGACGATATCCGCCGCGAAGAACGCGTTGACGATATTGTCGGCTATCGACAGTGGCCGGACCGACTTCCTGAGAAAACCGAACTCGAACGGCGAAACCCAGGCGGTGTAGACGACTAGCGCAACAAGAGCAGTCTCCCATGTCCTGTGTTAAGGCAGCGTTAGCAGTCGTGTAAATTCTTTCCCCGGTTGAAAATCAGCTAATTTTTTCAACCGATTTTTTTCTTCTTTTTTTAACTGCAGGAACTGTTCATATAAATCAAAAGTGAAACTCAGAGGCCACCAATTAGGAATGGCTTTTTTCGAAGTCTGACGGGCAGCTGAATTGAAAATTTCCAAGTCCAACTACTTCAGGAGTCAGAATGAAAGTTAATTCTTTTGCTCTTCCAAAACACTATTTCACCAGAAAAATAGACGACTAGCTCGATTTTGATGAAGGACAATGAATCAAGAATCCCTCTGGTACAGCTCAGAGGAGAGAGGTCTCTTGTTCTGATTGATACCTGAAACCGCCATCAAAGATGGAGAAACAAAAAGAAAAGACGAAACCTACTCCTAGACAAATAATGGATACCACAGCGAAGACGAGGCGGCACCGCAGCAGTGATAAAAAGAAAAAAAAATAGCAGAGCTTTGGACAGAGCCGATCGTCTAAATGGCCTCACCTGTAGTAGCGATTGTACGGGGAGATGATGAACCTCCGGAGCGTGATCCGGCGGTTGCTCCTCGCGCCGAGGGAAGGCAGAACTCCGGTGGTGAGGCTGTAATGGCTGCCGTCCCTCGATAGATCCTGGAACTCCTCTTGGCCACACATCGCCACACCGAACATGCCGCTCCGTGCCCTCTTATCCGCCATTATCAACTGTCGCAGCTGCGCTCACGTGATCGATCTCCCTTCCCAGGAAGAGAGGTTTCCGGCCTGAGTATCTCCAAGTATAAGTAACCGATGAGTGCCCATTTTAATTAAAAATCCATATATATTTTTTAATTCTTCCATTTTAAATAGTACATTTTCCAATGCCATAAAATTAATTTATATATTTTTAAATAGATTTATTATCTATTTATCTTAGGATGTAAATTTAATTATATTTTATAAAATTAATAAAATTACGATAAAATGTTTGAAATTTAAAAAAGTGACAAAAGTTATTTCTAAGAGTCATCAGTTATCACGCCTATTCCTATTTTTTCAACATTACTTATTTATGTATGTATTTATTTAGTAGTTAGTTAGCTACTAGAGTGGCATCCATCCCATCCACTGAACAATTGGCAATGTAGCCAACCCGATATCTTTCCCCGCCCACCCGCACCCTGCTGCAGCCGGATCTTCAATTACAATTGAACATGACCAATTTTTTTTTGTTCGGCTATTTTTGCCTAATAACAAAACCACATAATACATTATCTACATGAATCCAACCCTTAGAACCTGGGGACTTGAGACTTGGGATCGGGGTCCGTAACCTTCCACCCTTCATTAGAAGTTGGAATTTCTAATTTGCGTGCCCTAGGAAAAGGTACATGCCCTATGTATGTATGCCCTATTCTCTGTTCAATGAGATTTTTAAAAAAATATGATATATGAACACTTGGAATTCATCAATTTGTCGTTTCCAATAAATTCCATTGACCATCTTTCAGGTTTTTTTTTTACTTTGGTTAATTTTCTATTTTTATATATATCAAATCTAAAAGTACTAAACAAATTCTATCAAAATTAACACAACCATAAAAATGAAATATATATATTGTATATAACAAATGGGTTTGATTTATTTTTATTTATTATTTTAATATCGTATAATATATTAACGACATTAATATAAATTTAACAAATTATATGCTAAAACAATACTTTTATTTTTTATATCAATAATTATTATTAATACTTTATTCTAAAATATTATATATTTATATATACATAGTAGATATGGCATAGGGTAGAGTAGGGTAGGTCCCCTTTCACCTCCCCATTGAAACTCAAAACCCACCGACCATAAATAATTCACATTCAAGATTAATTAATGATTTCATTATAAAGCATATGCTTTTTAATAAATATATTTCGTATTAATAAAATACAATTATTGTTTTATATTTTTATAAGGGAATTAAGTTGGATCTACTTGTTAAAAGGATTAAACCTCCTAAAATTTTTGACTTTTTTTACATTAGAAATCGAAAATAGAAACTAAACCCATAATTAATCAACTTTGATATATAAATTTAATTTTCTATTTTGATCATTTTCCCCTTATATAATCGATACATTTTGGTATATTAATTGTTTTATGGGCCCGTGGTCTTTTTGGGCAGATACGAGGAAAAAGGAGCTTCGACCCCTCTCTGCGTTCAAAGCGCGTAGCGATGGAGCCGCCGACCATACCCCACGTGTTGTCGTGCCGTGCGAGACTGACTCGAGGCGACTCCTGACAAACTCACAATTGGACCGATCTAGTGGGTCACAATGATTTCACGGCCTTTTGATAAACTGTTAACAAATTCATTTTATGATTTATATTAAAAAAATTAAATATATATTTAATTCATAATATTTTTACTATAAAAAATATTAAATATTTGAATTATTATAAAAAATCTTAAAATTTGAGAACAATTATATAAGTGGGTTAATTAGTTCAATATATAAATAATTTCAAATGTTATAAATTCCTATCAATATTTTTTTCTCCATTCCAATAAAAATTCAAATTCCGGGAGACGTATTTTGTTTGTATAAATGGCTAATTTTGATGAAATTAATTGTATGATTAATATATAAATTAATTTAACACGAATAATTTTCTCTTTAATTTATGGTATAAATCATTCAATGTAAATAGATAATATTATTACGTTTAACTAATATAGCACATGAAATACTAATTATAATAATTATTGAAATATTCAAAATGATATATGTACTAAACATATAATTAATAATATCAAAATCAAGAGTTACGGACGTAATTAGGATGAAATTAAAGAACTTTTTAACTTAATTAAAACTCAAATTTATTTGAATAAATAAACATCATATTATAAGATATATTATCTATAGATGAAATTTCATATATAAAATCCATATTAATTACAGCCTATAATTGAGCAAAAAAAAAATTACAGCCCTATCAATATTCCAAACCAAAAAATTATTTCCACAATAAATTGGCCATGAGGGTCATTTTGATAGGAAAATTTTGGCACATTCGAAAGTGTATTAATGATCCTAATAAATTTAATTATATGGATAAGGATTTAAATTAGAGTCATACTTAATCATTTTGTGAGTAACATACCAATGGGTGATTATATAATAGGTGTGGGCGATTTCAACTCTCACTTATTTTATACATCAATTTTATTCTCTATCTAAGCTCGATCCATAATCCATCAGCAATTTTTTTATATATAAGTAATACCCATTAGACCATTTAAAATTTTTGTGTATTGATTAGACCATTTTGAAGATAAAATATATATGTATGTACATCAAATAGGCACTAGTGTAGCTTAAATAAGTATATTTGTAGGGGATTTGAGATATGTGTACATCAAATATTTTCATTATTATTTTTGTATTTTAATAAAGTGGAATATATATCATATTTAAATTGAATAATAATAATAATAATAATAACAACGTAAAAATAGTGGTAAAGGTTGACCATTTTTCAATAAAGATGGGACCTTTCCATCCGTGATCCCTCCCTTTCCTTTGATGTGTGAAGTAAGAATTCACGTGATTTAGTCTATTTTTAACCCATCCAAAGATCAATGCTTTATATATTTGTTTGGTACATACTCTTAAATTCACATCCACTTAGATGGGAGATATGGGATGCACTTACTATAAAAATAAGAGGCATCAAGTATGCCCATCTCGAGCAAGACGGAGTAGAAGACGGCAGTAGGCTCAGCGGAATCCTCAAAAAACAGCAGCGGGATGATCACAATCTTATCTGCCCAGCCAGATGAGCAAAAAGCATTCAAGCCATCAACCGGAAACCTGACCGCTATTTCCACATTGCAGACAATTGGACGGAGGGATGAAGGTAGGTAGGTACATGGTTGTTTTCCATTTTAAGTAAATGTCAGCCAGCCGCCCATGATAACACAAATCCAAATGTCAACTCCCTGAATTCATTAAGCTTAAAATGGTCAAGTGGGGCTGATGGGTATCAGCTTTTTGACTTTGATTATCAGGCCATGCAGAGATGCGTACGTGATATTTGCATCAGTATTTACACCACCATCATCCAAGGAAGTGGAAAGAGGCTGCCGATAAACACGACCCGTCATTTTAGTAGGAATATGTAGAAAGGGTCGAGTGCCTACTAATCAACTTAAAAATTCAATCTTTAAAGGAATTTTGAGCTTTAAATGTCCCAATTTTCAAAATTTGAATACTTTCCTATTATATTATTAAATATTCTTGTGAACTTTACCGCATCACATTTAATGATGCTATTAAATAAAAAATAATAATTTATTATAGTTTATGTTATCCTACAAATGATAAATAAAAGGACATTAATATAGAATTAAAGTATTGAGAATAATTCATATATGAATGGAATAAGGTTCCACTCCAAAAATTGATTGACAAGATGGAAGTTGTAGGAAGACAATGCATTAGTTTTGGTAAAAGAAAAGGGGCGGAAAAGGAACAGGTGCGGCTGTTGCAGTTGCTGGTTCTCTGGTTCTGATTTGATTTCATGGGTCCATCATCTTCAATAAAAAATTTCCATTTACTCATCACTATATATGTTTTCTGTGCCTTTCCTAGAAAGCCCATATCAAATATTCAGTAATTATTACTCAACGGTTAAATATTAGGATAATAGTTAATCACATGGAGCAGCACTCCCAAGTGTCTACTCTCTTATTATATCTACAATTCAGTAAGTATGGCTTGGGACCCGCTGAGTGCTTAGTGGAGGCCTTAGTCATGGACACCATATCAGAAAGTAGAGAAGAGAAGCTGGAACTCGCAATAATGGTGTGATCTCGGCATACAAGGAATTATGTGGTCTACTATCATTTATGGAGCTGTGCTTAATTGTCACCAACAATGTCTGAGTTTGCGGCAGATCTAAGTGACCGACAGCCACAGTAAACCATGTGTCGAGGTTCATGATCCATCCCTGTGATCAGTGACTTTGTGGCACCAATAATGACTCTCAGACACTTGAAGAAATGGATGGCCCCTCTACCCTACCCAGATTCCACTGTCCGCCTGCTTTCCGTGCTTTTTTCCTTCCAAGATATCTTACAATGAATTACTGACCAATTAGACACAAAATTGTCCAAACCTGTGTGAAAAATGAGATAGAAATTAGACAGAAAAGTCATTGAGAGATGATGGGTGCCTCTCATCTCATATCCATCAACAGGTGTACTGTGCACTATAGCTGACATGATTGATGGTGCACAAGCGATCTCAGCGCCATTAAAGCTTAAGCAGACTTCGTTCGATCTCCCGTGAGTTTGACTTGCGGATATAATCATGACGGACAAAATCATTTAGGATGAACTACCATGCCAACATGAAAGGCAGCCTTCCCAACTACCATACGAAGACCATGTGAACTTGTGACTCATGGTGCTGGGCGTGGTGCATTGCATACGGGGAAATGAATCATTAATAAGGAGGACAAGGACACTGGACCATTGGTACGCATTTCTTCTTGTCCAAGCTTGTATAAGATCCATTTCCGGTGACCCTCACATCACGTGATCTGCCCATATGGTCGGACTGCTTGGTCCACAATATGTGGGTTGGGTAAATGCACTCTTTGATGAGTTCATAGGCATTATAGGATATACCATTAACCCAGCCATGATGATGGATGGCGACTTGACAACTGCCAGCCTTGCAAAAGAAATTGGTATGGCTGTCAATAGTGAGAAGATTTGATTGATCGGCCATTAAGGGTGGATGGTCCATCGACTGATGAGTCCAAAAAGAAACGGAACCCGACGTCTCTCTCTCTCTGATTAGACACCGCCTTGTTCTTTCAGTGTTCCCTCCATGTAAATCCAACCGTACTCATTAATTAGATTTTGTGTTGGTTTGGCATGTGGGACCTTACAAAAAATACGTCCGGTTAAGAAGCAATTGGACCGTCCCGTCCCGAGATCTCATTAGTCAGTACGGGTATCATCCATTGCTAATAAAAAAGAAAATCAGCTTGGACTCCTCAGGGGTTGATGACCACATGCACATCAGTACAAACCCGGAAAACGTCGTCCCCTACCTCTAGGAATCGTAGAGTTGACAAGACCGTGGGAGTTGTTGGCATGTGCAATTTCTTTCGTCCAATCTTTCGCCTGACCAAGACGTGTCCACACACATGGCACATCTTGGTCAACATACCAGTAGCATTATTAGCATTGGTGCTAGGGCTAAGTCGCAGACCTCACTTGGGAGCAAGCCTAGCAGCGCTGAGAAGACATGTGTATTGGGCTTGAGAGCAAGCCTAAGAAATCCAAGCATGGACCCACTTCTATTAATGGCCCTTTTGGAAACTGGAGTGAAATTTACACGCAGCTTCTTAGCAAATAAATATGCAATTCTGCATAATACAATCACCATGCATCACTGAATTTTCTTGATAAACGGTCGAAATTTTTACACGAAGCATCATTGAATTTCCTTGTTCAACAGTCGAAATTCAAGAAGAATTTCATGCCAAATGCACAAACAAACAGCCAATCCTAACAAGCAACTTCCAAGCACATATACAGAATAGACTGCATGAAGATTGCAGTGCAAGGAAAGGTAAGGTGCTGAAAATAAATTATTATGAAAGAGGCTAGTGAACCGCGTCGGAGTCGGACACGTCACCTCCACGTATCAGACACTTCTCCTACTATAAAACGCCGCCCTCTTCCTTTTCTTATACTTCAACCTGACGGTTCCTGCTTTCGTCTCTTCCGGCGACCTCTCTGCCCTTCCCAGGTGTTTCTCTCATTCCACGACAATGGCTACGAGACTCGTGTTAACCGTCACCACCCTCAGGCCCGCGCCGATCAGGGCGAGCGCTTCTTCCGGATCACATAAGCAACCGGATCATTGTCATGGCTCCTGCAAGAAACCCACCTCCACCACCGGCTGGTGGACCCCGCTCTTTGGCTGGTCCATCGAGCTCGACTATCCTCCTCCCCTCCCCAATCAGGCCAGCAAGCTCCGGATCCCGGACCGGCGATCCTCTGCCGACCCGAGACAGGCGAGGTCCCGGATCTCCGGCGGCGGTTTCACGGAAGAGAAAGCCCGTCAGCTCAGGATGATGACCGTCGACACGGCGACATTTCACGATGCCATGTATCACTCTGCCATCGCGTCCCGTCCGGCATCCGACTTCGATGACTGGGGGGACGACGACGACGATCTATGATAATCTTGCAGGAAATTCCAGAAATAATGTTAATGTAAATTAATTATACATATAATATTGTCTTTCTATTTCCAATTTGTGAATATTTTTAATGTAATAAATCGTAAATAAAACATATTACTTACAGTGTTATAATAATAAAAATATTAATTAAATTATGTGTATATATATATTTTTAAATATAATTAATATTTAGTTAATTATGGTCATGGGGACACTAAATCATGGCCAGAGAAGATCTAAATCCGACTTGGACAGTCACGAAATCTCATTAGATCCAACTGCAGATTAGACTTGTAATGCAGCTGGGGCCAAGCACAATTAGGCCCTCTCCTCTGGCCTAGAGATGGCCACTGGGCTGGTTAGGCCTAATACGGGCCGGGATGGGCCTTACATGGCCGAAATAAATCTCGCCATGAATTCACTTTACAAATAGTTGAAAAGCAATTGATGGTATCCATACCCGACCTATATAATAAATAAATAAAATTAAAATAATAAAAAATCTAAAAATCCTAAAATTTTAATAAGCAATAATCAAATGCACTATAAAATTTAAACTTGTAAAGTTTTAGTAAGAGACGTTAACTTAATTTATAGTTACATACACATCCTTCAATTTAGCAAATAATTAATAAAATACTATTATATATTTAATTTTACATTATAATTAAAAAAATTAGTATTTAAATAAGGATCCGATGGGGACCCATCAATCTTCTCACATCTCTAATACCAATTTGGAATAATCATCTTGGTGTCCCTCTTATTTGGGTTACCCTACACTACTACTAAGCATGAAGTGAGAAATCCTGGCTGCTGCCAGTCTTTGGGCCTGAAAGAGACTCTTGTCAGTTGTTTGTTGTCTAATCTGTCCTTTTTGTTTTCTGGTATGATGTCAATGAATTTGAATGTACCTAAAAATAAGAAATTAAGAGATATAATTAATATCATATGGTCCTAGTAAAGTTTTGTATCATTGTACTATACACACTCATTCAATTTGATTAGTTCTTTTTGAATTGCCTCTCACTTACATTGCATGCAATCAATGCTCATGTCTGTGTGCTGTGTGCTGCGTGTTGCTGTGCCTGCCTCATCATCTGATTCCCTCTCTGTTCCCATCTGTCCCATAACCCATGTGAACCCACATGACAATATATAGGTGCCACAACATTACATTGCCATCCCGGGGTACATTGGTTCCCACTTGCCACTGTCCCTAAAGGTCAAATGGCACAAGTAGTAGTGGAGCAGCAACAAAGCATCCAGAATAGAAAAACAAAAAAAAAAAATACCGGCTGTCGATGGCCGGCGGGCGGGCGCAGTCTTTTGCTCACTACGAACTATAGTATAGTATACCCGACTACAGGTTCCTAATAGAAGGAGAAAAAAAAAAGGTCCAACATAGCTAGAGCTATGGCCCTCTAATGACTCGTCATATATGATGATCTGATCAGCAGTTACTAGCAGGGCTTGCGGGCACACCACGAGGTCGAGGAGTCGTTGTCGGAGACGGTGACGTCGGGTTCCTCGAAACAAGCAACCAAATTGGGGTTCTTGACCTTATCTTCTAATTATCCCAGAAAATGTACACGTCAGTGTAATGGAATAGAGGGGTTGGGCCAAGAGGGACATCGGCTGAACTTTCAGGGGCTCCGAGTAGCCCATTTCAACGGCGGAATCAGGCGGAGATCCTTCTCAATTAATTGTTACAGATGTGCCACGAACCGGTATACCTCATCCGGAGAGAGAGACATGTACGAGTCCCATTCATATATGACAGCGCAGCACTCTTCTTAGCACATTCTTTCTGGCCATAATGATAATAATGGAGTCAACATTTAATATATATATATATATATATATGTGTGTGTGTGTGTCTTGTGTCATGCAACTTACGTATAAACGGTACAATAATACAGTCGCTGTGGGGGACAAGCTAGTGGGAGATCGGTTGTGAAAGCATTGAATGAGAGTTCTTAAGACTAAATGTTTATACATTAATTAGTGAGAGTTATGAGGGGGAGGGGGAGGGGGAGGGGGGGGGGGGGTCGGTCGAAGTGTTTACATCATCACATGGGATCTGATCATCAATGTTTGACGTTGAAATGGCAATATTGGTTCGAGGGAGAAAAATATGGCATATACATACAGGAAACACGAAAACAAACAAACAGGAACTCCATGAAAATGAAAAATGCATGCATGTCGGCAAAGGAAAGGAAATGAAATCGATTACTGATGGAAGACATTTGAAGCTGCGGTCGTTGTCCATTCCATTCCTATTCATTTGATGCCTCCCACATCCCAGTTTAAAGATTACTTACTTCACATTGCAACAGTGTCAAAAAAATGGTAAAGGTGGGTGATGCCTCTTTAACCCTAAAAAAATGACCCATATGGAGTCTTGTGCAGCAGCCACATGGCGTGGAGACTCAGAATTAGGCGGGCTGAAGTATTTAAAGGGACCATTTGTCATCTGCAAAGGACCCCAGAAATAGCGGAACTTGTGTATAGATCTAATGGTAGGACAGTTCCACTGTAGATATTTGCATTATATGTGGGGGATAGCTAGAAATCAGACGCTGGCCAGATGGGTCTCTATCAGAATTCAGAAAGGAGAAAAATGGGCCAAATTCTATAGAGGGGGGGCTGTCAGTATTTCCATTTTCGATAGGAAGGCACTCTTCAGCATAGCTTTCCTGCTGTTTGTTTGATATACAATGGGTTTCCTTGGGGCTGGAATGGATTCACTGTTCATCACATAAAATACCCTTGTGCATAATGTTCTTGTCGACAAGGACATACAGCCAGCTAGCTCTAGCTAGCTACCTTCATATATTATAAACTTGACAATCAAGCTGATGTTGTGAGAATCTAAGAGATGCTCATCTGAATCTGAGGAAACAAATCCATCCAACTATCTTCTGTCGAGGCCTGCTTTTGTTCATATAGCCTTAAGTTTTGCAGACCCTAATAAGTTAGTCAGAAGTATTTGACACCCAGTTCAGACAATTACCATTGTTTTTCACTTTGAACAACATTATCTCATTCTCATGCATGTATAGACGACATGTATGCATCAACTTCACGGGGAAAATGGTTTAAAATTGGCATTTGCGGTTTCTTCTTGTGCTGTGCCACGATGGTATGGTACCCTCGTGAATAAAATACGGAACAATCTCATATTTTAATTGCTCCAACCATAAAATCATTGATTAACTTTCAAAGGTAGGTGTTGGAATCTTATTGTGCCACCGCCTCAGTGGGTTGGTTGTCACACCTTCATTGATGCCATGCAACGTGCTCCATTGACTCTTATTTTTCAATTTTTTATACTTGACAACTTCAAAATGTTCTCACTAATCTCTTAAAGGACTTGGATAAAATCTTGAAGGTTATCAATAAGATGGCATGCACTAACTTCTTAAAACTTTTTAAATGCATATTCACAATATATATTTATTTTTATTAGTAGTGTTGGAGATTACATGTATTAGGGACTATGGAGGGAGGGAGGGAGGGAGGGAGGGAGGGAGGGAGGGGTTATGTGCTTAGGCTGGAGCTGAGAGCCCTGAGATGATGTTACCAAGGGGTGCGACAGGACAGCCCGGGGGAGGTGAGGGGACAGAGCAGCGGGAGAGCGCAAAAATGATTGGGTGACAAGTGAGCCGTGCTGATTGGAAGACAGGGCTGCGACCCTATGGAAGAGGACAAGATCTGCTTGGTTTTGCAGCCTAGCTTAGCTGCAAGAGTTGTAGGATGCGTCACACCGTTGATTGCGTAGACGAATAATAAATATTATATAATTTCCCACACTCAAACTCTCCTCTCCTCTCATCCCATCTCTGATGTGCAGTCTCGAGGAGGCCTGCCACAGTCCGTATCTCCTGACCGGATCCACCGCCAATTAACCGGCCCGATCAATTGCAGATTTGCGGGTCTCCCACGGTCTTTTGAGGATGGGCGGGTCAGGATGAAGGATGAGCCGGATTAACCCGGACAATTTTTCATCTCTACTTTGGTGGGAAATTTTTATTTTTGGTCGAATAATATTTCTTGTATAATTCAAAAAATGAATTAAATTGTGTAATATTTGAGAAGTATGACAATTGTCGTGGTACTGGTACTGGTTGAAGTATAATTGAAGATGTGCAATTATAATATTAAATTTATTTTCAAAATAATTTTAAAAAAATTAAGAAAAAAGATAGATTGAGATGGGTGGAGGGGACCGCTGATTGCCTCCACACAGAAAGTTCAAACATGGGCAAGAGGCCAATATTTCTTCTATTTTTTATTTTAAATATTATTTAATGACAAGTTGACACTTATTTAGTTAATATGATAAAATATTATATATTCATAGTATATTAATTGATATTAATATTAAACTTTTTAAATAAACATATATTAGTTCTTTTTTATAGCTGTCTTTCTTTGAAGGGAGGGAGAGAGACTCACGATCCAGGTGATCCAGGTGGTGCGGCTGCAACTACACCAACGATCAACCAGCACAGAAAATAGCTAGCAGATATTTCCAAATTGGCATGCTCATAATATATAACACAGATGGAGGAGATGCATCCACACACTATTTCTTGAGTTGCAGGCACGTATTCTTATTCGTGGAAGATGCTTGGAAGGAGAGAATTCGAGCAATTCAATAAAATAAAGATGGCATACATGAACAAGAGCAGGGAAGGTTGATCTCCTTAGTCGTGGCAGAAAAGGATATTCTCGAGCGTTATATCTCTGCCGACAAATGAGATTCCATATTGACATAAATAAATATATATATATATATATATGAAAGTAGGAGATCTTTGACTAGTTTTCTTCTCCTCCATGGATCACATGCCATATTGATCCACTCCCCTCGTCAGCATATATACAAAAGGATAAATTGAATCATTGCATCCATGGAACTTTAGTGCAAAAGATGGATCGCCATGGATTAAAATCTTGTCACTTTTCGGGTCAAATTCCAAGTCACTTTTTGAACAGGAAGGTCTTTGGACTAAACTATGTCAAATATGGACATATGTAAGTTATGTAAAAGATGTTGACATTATATTATATTCCTATAATTTATATGATAAATACAAAAAATAAAATTCATTTCATTCATTGAAAAATAAATGATATTAGACTGACCAAGTCAATTAGTGACCCATCCATTTATACGAGTCAAATTCAGGATGCTAGAATATTCAAAAAAATATCATTGAATGCTTGGACCAACGGGGGATAGGAGGTAGCCGGAAGCCGATCGATCTTTCAACTGTACGCAATGGTGGAGGCTAGCCCAACAACTTCACCGGTGCTACCCTCTTGGATTCTGGTGCTCTGCGTGTGCCAGTACTAAAGCTGTAGTCATCTTCCCAATAAATATATGGGGTGAAGGGGG
Source organism: Trapa incisa (assembly GCA_030064435.1). Taxonomy (NCBI): domain Eukaryota; kingdom Viridiplantae; phylum Streptophyta; class Magnoliopsida; order Myrtales; family Lythraceae; genus Trapa; species Trapa incisa. Next base: position 11,573,813 of record CM057769.1, on the reverse strand, counting down.
ATGAACACGTTTTTTTAAGCTATAATGGTTTCCAGTATATCCTCTTTTTGAATTTAAATCTTAACCGGAGAAGAAGAGAATAAAGTTTTTAAGAATAATTAATAGTTGCAGTTTATAGGAGCTGCTGAGGAAGGAAGCTAATAGGGCTCAAAGCCATCAGAGAAACATTGATAGTAATTTTACAACATAGTCCAATTGCAAAAATAGGAAGCTAAAATTATAAATAAATTATAATTTTTACGTTCAATATAAAATTTTTATCTAATTAATTAAACACACAAATAAACATCTTATTTAGATATAAAATAAGGGGGGAGGGGGAGAACTGTAGCTGCCTACGGCCTATTTTGAATCTGCAGCCTTATTTCTTTTCGTTTCTTTTTCCCACTGTTCATAAAATTGTATGACGCAGAAGAGACAAAACATACTTGCAGAAATGACAAAGATGAGATGGAAATTTTAAGAAAAAGAAAAAAAAGAAGAAGAAGATGAAAATGGGCGCCGGACACCATCATCTGCAGGCTATCTCTTGCTGAAAATATTTTGATCTTCTTCGAAAATTCCACGGCTTGTCATATAATTGCATGTTCTTTGTCCTCTTGCTTGCTCCCTCTGCAACCCCCTTTTTTTTTCAGGGTGAGGAGAAGTAAATGCGCCCCTGCTGAAACTACAAGTACATGGCAAAGCTAGCCCCCCGTCAGTATTCACCCGCCAGCTAAAAAGTCTGCAACAAATCGAGTAAGTGGGGTACTTGAGGAGGGTTTCATAGGTCATTATGGGTGCCTGAATATTTACGTAGTAGTAAAAGTTGAGCCTTGAAAGATTAAAATTCTAAATGAAGAGGGTGACATATGAAGGGGGTGTGAGACCAGAGCAGTCAATCGCCCCCAGTAACTTCAAATCCGAGCTTCTTATGGTCAGCTGAAATCACGGCGACAGGCACAGAAACCCTTTGAGGCATATAAAAAATAGCCGGTATTATGAGATTGTATGCGTGCTTTATTCTATCGCACTCCATTTTTTTTTGGATCTGTATCCCAACTGAAAAATATATATACATATACATGCTGGATGTTTTTAACAGTGTCTGTGTGTACAATGGATGGATGTGGAGGGTGATGGTGGGTATTAAATATTGATAGGACCCATGAAGGGCACAATGACCCCACCATGTCTTGGGTCTATTAGGACAGGATGAGAGGGGATGCGCCCTAGAGTGGGGCACCCAATTTGCTGGGTCGACACCACAGCACGCATAACTCGATCCATCACCCCCCACCCACACTGAAGAGTGCTGGAGTTCCAATTTAGAAAAATACCCAACCCAACTGAAACAAAAAGAAAGCCACTTCATATCATTTAAGAAAAAAAAAGGAGTGGAGGAATCGACAGCATTGTTCCCATGCGCTCTAACTTAAGGGCAACATCCCCGTATTAAAGACACATCTCCCCTTATTGGTTGGCGTATGGTATGGCCATGCCCCAGCTAGCTCTATCACCACCCTATGTTGCTGTGTGTGTACGTATGCTCACATGTCACAAGTCCATCTCCTTCTCAAGAGCCAGACAGGTGGAGGAGACTGTGTTTGCAATATCCCAATTCTATTCTTCAAGGATAATCAAAAGAATGTGAATTTAATTTTTACTACAAGATTTCTTTGATTTTAGATAAAAGAAAATTGTATGAGAGATGGAGAAAACTGGGAATGTAGTCTGAATAATATGATTTTACTTAATTGGTTGACCCTTTGAATTCCTGGGGCGGTCCCTACGCGGTTGGACCTGCTTCCATGCGAAACTGGCTTGCTTCTCTCTCTCCTTGGCTACAGTTTTTGTACTATAAAAGGAGCCAGGCTAAGCCACTAAAAAGTACCCAACACCACTATAAGTCTCTGCAAAGGAAAGCCAATAACACCAAGGAGAAGAGAGAGGAGAGAAGGAGGGAGGTAAAATGGAGAGTCACGAAGACCAGGAGACATGGAAATGGCTGATGAAGGTGGTGGGGACATCAGTGATACTCCTTCTGGTGGCGCTGAAGGTGGGTCTGACATTCTGGTGGCGGCCGAGGAGGATAGAAGAGCATTTCTCCAAGCAAGGGATAAGGGGTCCCCCTTACCGCTTCTTCATCGGAAACGTGAGGGAGCTCGTCAGCATGATGATGAAGGCCTCCTCTCAGCCCTTGCCGGACTTCTCCCACAACATCCTCCCCCGTGTCCTCCCCTTCTACCATCACTGGAAGAAGATTTACGGTGCTCAAACACTATAACCTCACGCTCTTTCTTGTCTATGACCTCAGAACCCCCAAACCAATGTGTTTTTTGTTGCTGGATGCTTAGTTTCTTTTTCTTTTTCTGGTGAATTGTTTCTTGCTTGATGTTGAAGTTCTCAGTTTGGACTCTTCCCTTCCCTGTCTTCCCTTCCCCCAACACTGTACATCTACAATCTCCTTTTTATTTGTTTTCTTGCATCTTTTTTATCATCCCTTCCTCCATTACCATACGATCCCGTTTCCCCTGAAAAAAACTTGCTTGTATTTTAATTGCAAGGTAAAACATTTACTTGAAAGACTTGAATTGCCAGCAATTAATTGCTTGAGAAGTTTCTGTTAGCTATTGCTCTCCATCTCTTTTTATCTTGCCGGGTAGGGCCTAGCCTATGCATTGTATCTAGTATATGATTCCATGGTGAACTCAGAACGTGATTGTCGTTTCTCTTCTCGTATGCTCATTCTTTGTTCCACTTTTAGCATAACTGGATAAGGGGAACTCTGAGGTGGTGGTTGGTTCCGTTGCCCATTTATTAGATTTCTCAGCTGCTTCACTGTTCATTGATGTGTGTTACTCTTCATCAGTTTTTTGCATTGATCGGTTAGTCCATGATCAGATGATAATATCCCTAATGGGCGGTGGTCACATTATAAACTGATTTTTTTTCTTCATGGGTTCATCGTAGGTTCCACGTTCCTCATATGGTTCGGACCCACGGTCCGCTTGACCGTCTCTGACCCTGACCTCATCCGGGAAATATTGATCTCCAGGTCGGAGTTCTACGAGAAGAATGAGTCCCACCCGCTAGTGAAGCAGCTCGAAGGTGATGGCCTGCTCAGCCTCAAGGGGGCAAAATGGGCTCACCACCGGAGGATCATAACCCCCACATTTCACTTGGAAAATCTCAAGGTACCCTACAATATTTCAGTCATATTATTAAAGTATGGTTTTTTTTCCTTCCTTCCTCCCTGAGATAAACATTTTTCCAACGTTTTCCTGCAGCTGATGGTTCCGGTGGTGACAAGTAGCGTGGGGAACATGCTGGAGAAGTGGGAATCCATGGCGACAAAGTCCGGCAACGTGGAAGTGGATGTCTCAGAATGGTTCCAAGACCTAACGGAGGACATTATCACAAGGACGGCCTTCGGAATCATCTACGAAGAGGGTAAGGCCATCTTCAAGCTCCAAGCCCAGCAGATGGTCCTTGCTGCCGAGGCATTTCAGAAAGTATTCATCCCCGGATACAGGTAGCTTTTCTATCCCCTGCGTCCTTGTCTTATGCTTTCCTTTTGTTAATAATTTGTATACGGTGAAGTAATGATGTGCGCTTCTTTTTTTTCCGACGAGATGTGCAGGTTTTTTCCGACGAGGAGGAACATATACTCTTGGAAGCTGGACCGGGAGATAAAGAAATCGTTGGTGGAGCTCATCGATCGCCGGAAAAGCAAGGCCTTGGAGGGGGCAGAGCTCGAGGCGGAGGAGGAGGTGGACGGAGGCCCTAAGGACCTGCTGGGACTCATGATCGGGGCATCCACCCAAAGCAACGCCGGCGTGTCGGTCAACGACATCGTGGAGGAGTGCAAGGCTTTCTTCTTTGCAGGAAAACACTCCACCTCGAACCTGCTGACATGGACGACTGTCCTGCTGGCCATGCACCCGGGCTGGCAGGAGGCGGCGCGTGAGGAGATCTTCCGCGTCTGCGGAACACGTCACCTCCCCAACAAAGACGATGTCGTCAAACTCAAGACGGTAAAAATGTCTTGTCCCTTCCCCCAATTTAATAACCCCAATATATATAATACAACTATCATTAGGGTGAGTGTGTATTCGTGCATGTGCCAAAAAAAAAACATCATGCCCCATCAAGGTCAAATCGATGGCGGAGAATTTTCAAAAAGGAAAAAAAATCAATGGCGGATCTCGTCCGCGAGCTAACCTGATCTTTTACGCACTCTCATATTATTGAATTTAGTCCACATCTCTAGTGGGACAATGAAATTCATTATGGAACCCTTTTGCACATTTCCTTTATCTTCATGTTGGTCGTTGGGACAACCAAAGTGCCACCTTGTTTCATGAACCGTAAGTAAATGCAATAAATGTGGACGGTTTCCAGATGGGCTCTTGTCATCACTTGTGTTGTGTGTTCGCCATGTCTCCTTTGCTAGTTTGTCTATACTTTTAAATCTCAATTTCATGCAAAATGACCACTTATTCATGAAATGGGTGTTTGCAGTTGAGTATGATAGTGAGCGAGGCACTGCGGCTATATCCGCCCGTGATCGCGATGATCAGGAGGGCGAGAGCGGACGCGGAGCTAGGCGGCTACAAGATCCCCCGGGGGACCGAGATCTTGATCCCCATCTTGGCTCTACACCACGACCAGTCTATATGGGGCAGCGACGCGAACGAGTTCAACCCGGCCCGGTTCACGGAGGGGCTTGCCAGGGCTTCAAAACACCCGTTCTCGCTCATCCCGTTCGGCCTCGGCGTCCGGAACTGCATCGGCCAAAACCTAGCCATCTTGCAGGCGAAGCTAGCTCTCGCGATCATACTCGGGAAGTTCAGGTTCCGACTCTCCCCCAAGTATCAGCACGCACCCACGGTCCTCATGCTGCTCTACCCGCAGCACGGTGCACCGATCGTGTTTAGCCGGCTGGTCGACCGGAATGTCCATGATGATCAAGGGTCATGAGTAAAGGGTCACATTATGGATGCCGAATGCTCTTATATTTGCGCAGTTAGTCGGCGATGGCCGCAAGGTCTAATGAAAATGCCTTTAATTACCGTGTAAATCGTTGGCTCAAACTTTCGATTTATCATCGATTAGGGTTGTAGAATTTGACTAACGTGTTGCAGATCAATAGGGAGTCTTTCTTCACTTTATATATGTATCTATGTAATGTACATTGTTTATTTGTGCGCATATAGAGCCATGTCGACCAGTTTTTGAGGTTGCAAGATTGGAAATTCGTGTGGACCCAATCCATGATTATTATAAATTCAAGTCATTCAACACCATTAATTACCCTTCCTTCATTTATACTGTGCTACTAAATACACAATTAATAATTGTGAAGAAAATTGATCTTGTTAAAATATAAAAATACAATGACTATTATATATGTATTTAAGTTTTTCATCTTAATCATATTAAATTCATATTTTCAATGTTCTATCTCCTTGCCATATGCAATTTACTTATTACCCTTTTCACTTTATATATTAAATTCTACGTGCCCTTTATTGGGTAATCAACCTTGCATGTTTTTTTTCCTCTAGAAAAATAGGGAAAAAAACAAGTGAACTGACTGTTGTGAAAAGAATAAACAAGCTTCACACTCTAAATTGTCTTGTTCTTTTTATGCATAATTTTCTTTTTGGGATCCTCTAATCTCTTAGGTTTTTGTAATATGGCCGGTGGTCCCCTTCTAAGTCTCCGGTAATTGTGCTTTGGCATGGAGAATGGAAGCATGCGATGAACCTTTTGACGAGACATGCCAACCTCAATAATTATGCCATGTAATAAAAGTAGAAGATGGAGTACGATCAATAAACTATTGATATTGTAATAAGTTACTTGGTTGTTTGTTTGATTGTAATACGGTTGGTTGTCCTTATGAGGGCAAAGAATTATGTTCCTTTTTGCACTTGGTCTTTCTCCAACCTCGTCAGTGCCGATGCAATGTCCCCTCCACCAGAGTACACGACAAAGCTCGACATTCCACCCCAGGAAGGCTTTATATCTATGGAGATTTCTGATTTTTCCATGGTTTTCAAAATTTTCCATGGACTAGAGTGAAGAATGCATGCGGTGCAATCTACCCATCTAAAGAAATGAGAATCTAAGGGAGGTAACTAGGGTGGACACAAATACCAAGGTGAATTTATGGAAATGGTGATGCGTCTGTCCTTGATTAGTGGATCCCTGTCCGCCTGCCCTAGAGCAGGAGAGAGAGGAGATGAGAGAGCAAATGACCCTCCTTGCATTGCATGATTGATTGGCCATTTCATTAGAGCAGAGATGGAGAGAGAGAAAGAGAGATTTAAATCAGAGGAGAGGGGCTTTTGCTTTTTGGGCACTTCCTTTTTCTCAGCTCCCTGTGCAGTGTTCTGTTTCTGTCTTGTGAACAGGTCGATCAGGGGAGGGAGGGGAGGAGGGGGCATCAGTGAATGCTCAGTTTCCTGATCCGTCCTGTGACGCGATTGAATTTCTTATGCATAATCTTTAAGCATCCCAATTCAATGTATAATTTCGATGGTCCTTGTGTGATCATTGTTTTGTTAGTTCTTGCTCAGAGATGAGCAGAAATTGACAAGATGGACATATGTCTTCATAGATTGGATTCCAACCCCAGTTGCCTCTGTCTTCAACTGTCTCCCTGTTCCTTTTCCCCAAATGTTCAGTCCACTCAACATCCTAATCATTATTTCTCAAGGCTAATTAGACTCAAATCAAGGCCAAAATTCATCATATGTATGTACACATAAGATGGAAGGATAGAAGGAAGGAGAATAGTTGGTGGGAATTGTTTAACTCTCTCAAGTGGTGTTTTGTAGATGAGAAACGGGCAATGAAAGGGATGGAGCCATAAAAAAATTCCAATCTTTGTCTGTCTCTATTGAGGAGAGAAGGCAAACAGCATCACATGGTAGCAGCAATCATAGGTGGATGCTAATGAGACAGAATGGCTGGGGGATTTGGTGGAGCCACATAAATGCAACAACCAAGAAGTGTCACCCACCATCTCTCCTCCATATCCTAAATTCTATCCATCAAAATTAAATATTGTTTTACTTGGATGATGTAGGAAAGGAACAAATAGTTTTACCCTATAAAAGGTTTAGGTTCCAAAAAGGAATCTGTGGGTTTTGTTATTGAAGCTAACTGTCTGAGTTAGCCATGACTAGTTAATCTGTGGCCTTGGCCTGCACCCTTTCGGAAGATCCTAATAGTGTTAAGCCCGTTGGAGTAATGTTCTGCCTAAAAGCCCAAAGCGTTAGCCCGATGGTCTTCTTCAGGAAGCCCCTTATTGATTTTATCTGGTCTGGTGCTTGGAAATGCAGAGCGTGCTCTGGTTTGGCGCGTTGAAACTTGGAACTGCAGTGCATGGCAGCCACAAAACAATATGCTTCCCTCTCTATTGAGAGGAACAACTTAGAGCAATTCTCAGCAGCTGGATCAGTTAACAGGTCCTGCTGTGGTTTCAGGTATACTCTCTCTTTCCATTCACACATCAAGCAGAGCATGGCTAAATATGAAACCTTCACTTGTGTGTACATTCTTAGCTCTAGTTATATCATATTCCAGCCGGATTGAACAATTTTGAGGAATTTTGAGTTTCTGCCTACCTGTGAGATCAGAACCAAAGGCAAGCACCCAACCCAATGTCATTTGGCATCAAGGCGTTGAAGGTTCCCCGTAAAATATGATATTTTGCCAATTCCAATGAACTTTCACCAGCTATTCTCAATAAAACGCTCACAAACTTCCTTATATGTATCAAATGCTTTGAAAGTTTGTCATCAATCCAATTTTTTGCATGCTGTTATGTTACCGTGGTATCTTCTGGACCATTAACTTAAGAGCGAATCAAAATTAAGTACCCAATATTCTGTACTAGCAGCATGTCATAAGTTCCTTCACTATAAAACAACCATAGAAGATATGTATATGAAGCAACGAGGGTTACATCACACCATTCAAAATGCAAGAAAATTCTAATTTATTCTAATGTTTTATTGTCAGCTGGTCCCAATACCCATAATTTTGCTCGTCTCTTCTTCTGCCAAGCCACATTACTAAGAGGCAGCTAATCCAAGTATTGTCGGAAGCCCAAATTTTCTGTCTAGAGCCCAAGAACGTAGGCTGTAAACTTTTGACGAGAGTCCATAATCTCTGTGGGGGGAGCCCAATCGATCCGTTTTACCCGTTTGACTTTGAATGGCAATGGTAGCCATATACGAGCAAATGAGACAACCTGAGAAGAACTAGATTAACAAACAAAGAATTGCCCCTTTGCGATCTGTGTTGCCGTGATAGCCCCGGTCAGTGGGAGCAGAGCGTCAGGTACAGATGAAACCCTCCACTGCCAGATTTGTCCCCGATCTCATATTTTCTTCTTCATAGCCTCCTTTTATTTTATCCGCGCTTATGATCTTCTCAATGCCCAAAAATTTGGATTTCGGTGTATATCTTTCACTTATATGGAATGGACAAATCTCCTGGCTCTTCTCCTGCTGTTCTTTCTGGGTGAGAGATGTTGACGGGTCTAAATTATTTTTAACCTATGGATGAAGTACGGTATTTTCATTACATTTTCGTTGTAAATATGGGTCATACAGCTGAATTCAATCAAAATGACTCTGTCGTCTGAATCTTTCGGTTTGATGCAGCTCTGGTGTTTATTAGCCATTTCTGTAGGTGCAGCCAGAACTTAGAAGCCCTTTCTAGATTATTGAGGATGCTGGGATGTGTTAGTAGTTATTGGCCCCACTCGCATCAGTGCATATGTTTTTTGGTTGCATCTAATGACATTTCTTGTTCACTCACAATGCTTTATCCTGCAAACAATATTTTGTCCATTGAGATCTCCAGCGGGGGTTCAGTTCATGGATTTCTTGGGTCTTATTTGTTGCCATTTTAAGCTTTTAGTGCATTTCTTCACTATTGGCTCACCATTGGAAGATTTTATTACCTGAAGTAGCCATGCTTGGAAAGTTCTAATTCTTGTGTCTTTTATTGATGCCAATTTGATATTGATGGTGTATTGAGCACCCATATGAACGTGACTGGGAACTTAATAGTAAGATCATAAGTTTTAGTGTTTTCCTTGTCAGAATCTGCACTTCTGTGATATCCATAGAAACAATTTTGACCAATTCCTGGCGGCTAGATGAGCTTCTCAGGGCCTTCTACGGGTTCAGGTTTATTCTTTCTTTCTGCCCTTTCTAATTTACAGGGAAAAAGTTATCCTCTCGTACTGGACAACAGTCTTGGTGATGTCGGTTGGCCCCATTTCTGAGGTTTTGTTTACTCATGAGGCCACCCCAGTGGTGTCTAACTCTTATCTTTATTTGCATCATATCCCTATCAGGTAGAACAGCTATGACGGCTTTTGAGTTTGGGAGGACCTATGTTGTTAGACCCAAGGGAAAGCACCAAGCCACTGTTGTGTGGCTTCATGGTCTTGGTGATAATGGTTCCAGGTGAATATTTCATTTTTCCAATGCCCATAATTTGTTTTAATTCATTTATCCACCAAAAAACACGATTTTGACTGTGTACATGGATGTGTCGATGCCTTGAGTTTCTTTGTTATCTATCTATCCTAATGCCTGTGTTTTTTTGGTGCTGGAAGTTTATCCCAGTTGCTTTCATGCTGTCTATAGTGGAATATTTAGATCATTAATCTAAGAAAGAATAGGTCTCCATTGCTCTGGGTTCTTTAATAATTTAACATCAAATAACCGTGGAAGCTATTTGTGTGAACACAAAGTTACATCTCTGGAAAATAACCAAATTTATCCTTTATGCTTTTGTTCTTTTTCAGCTGGTCCCAGCTCTTGGAGACCCTGCCCCTCCCAAATGTAAGGAAATTTTATTCATGCTGGACATGCCCATATGCACAAATACCTGAAATTGAAATATGAACACTTAAAACTACTTCCTTCATGTATCAGATAAAGTGGATATGCCCAACAGCTCCTACCCAACCAATAAGTTTATTTGGGGGTTTTCCTTCTACTGCCTGTAAGCCCGATTCGTTGCTATAATCTGCGCGGCTAAGATCATTATTTTATGATTTAGTTTAATTTGTTACCATGCGTGAATGTATTATATTACCATGCGTTGCTATATCTCTCAATATTGTATAGATGAAGATACATAAGGTTAACTTTATAAATTCAAAAGTAACAAAGCCTTAAAAGCTGCCATATTCAAGTCCTAGAGTGCCCTTTCCTGAGAAACAAAGGCTCTTTCACCCGATGCTGACACTTTCCATTTGTATGTGATACACATGACAAGGGTTTGATGTAGGAGAGCTTTCAGAAGATGGCCCGGATGATTTTAAGGGTTTGGATGCTTCCGCAGCTCATGTGGCCAATTTGTTATCAACAGAACCTGCTGACAGTAAGTCTTTTCTTTCCGCTGCTTTTAATTATCTAAAACAGGACTTGACCCCAACTTTAAGGGTGCATTTATTCCTTTTTAGGCGTTTTCCTGCTGATGATAGGAAAACAGAGGTTGCCGATCATATTATAGTTCATTCATCACCGAATCATTTTTCTTAATGGCAGTCAAACTTGGTGTGGGAGGTTTCAGTATGGGGGCTGCAACAGCCCTGTACTCTGCAATCAGCTATGTCCAAGGAAAATATGAGAATGGCAATCCTTACCCTGCCAACCTATCTGCTGTGGTGGGACTTAGTGGCTGGCTTCCCTGTTCAAAGTCGGGTTTCTTCTGTCTCTCACACTTGCTAGCTATTTGATCACCCGAGGCAATTTGATAGTTATAGTTGGACATGGTGTTGTGATAGGGTACTTCCTAAGAGGATGGAGGGGGCTGTTGAAGCTGCAAGGCGAGCAGAGTCCTTGCCCATACTGCTCTGCCATGGAAAAGGTATTTAGGAGAAAAATGAAGAAGGGTGTTTCATAACGATAGTTGATGTGTTTCATGTGATGTAAAATTTTTCTGTACAATGACTTGTTATTGGGCAGTTGATGATGTGGTGCTTCACAAATTTGGGGAGAAGTCCTCAAGCGCATTGAACACAGTTGGATTCCATGATGTCACATTCAAGTCCTACGAACGGTCTGCAGAAGAGATACTCTCTACCGAGAAACTATGTATCCTTGTAATAAAATGTTTATTAATCCTTGACGAGTTTTAAGCTCTTTGCAGTCTTGGGCACTTCACAGTTCCGGAGGAGATGGACGTGGTCTGCTCATGGCTGTCATCAAAGTTGGGGCTGGATGGCTCTTCATAGGGTCACCAATTTCTAGTGGATGAAGAACAAGAGGCTGGTGGGATACTGAAACATTATCATGAAATCCTATTGGATGGGGAAAATGTGGGTGTGATATAAATGATTTTGGGGTCTTTTTTCCTTTATGTATTTGCTAAGAACTGCATCTGAAACCACTTGGATGACTGGAATTCAGCTTTGTAGACTTTCCTGGATTGAAGAGTTATATAATTTATCTTTGGCATGGGATATATCCTCATTTCAAGTCTTCCTCTGAGTTTTGGGCCTGCTGCAACTTATGGTTCACATGCATCTTTGCTGATAAACGAGTACTAATGGGTGCAGTTATTAACCATGGCTTCTTCTGTCAATGCATCAAAAGCCAGAAATGGCTACAGGTCAGTGGGAGCAAGTTATGCACATGCCTTCACAAGTTGAGCCTTGACTTAAATCCGCCAATCTACTCGACCTATAGATAGATGCTTTTAGTAGATCGATGTAGGATAAAGAAGACAAATGTAAAAATTAATTTATGCTCACATCATACCTCAATTATTTCTCAATCATGATTGATGATAAAAATATAATAATTTATTTATAATTTAAAAATATATTTAATTATAAAATATTGTTCAATCTATTCTTAATCAATGGTAGTTAATGGGAAAAAAAAAGAATAATTATTAGTTAAAATTGCACCAATTTCCAAGTTTAAGGGATCATTATTGCCTCCATCTTCCCATAAATGATTCATCCCTGCACGCATACCGAATCTCAAGGCAGCACCCAAAATTTCAAACCCACCAGCGCCCCACTCCACCCACCGAGTGGTAGGGGTGAGAAATCCGCCATGGCAAAAATATCAGAAAACCATCCAACTTCCTGCAATGGTGGATCGCCAGCACAGTGGGCAGACGATCTGTGCCGTCCGTCTACTGCACGTGTCTGTCTGTCTGTTATGGATCTCACAGGCACAGTACAGCGAACCTTAAAAGATCCTGACAAAGTAGTGGAGGAGAGCCACACGACAGCACACCCATGGTTTTCGAGGCGGTAGTTGCAGGTCCTTTGTCCCCAACTCCTAAACCACTGGCCTCCGATGATAATCATAAAAGGAAAGCAGCAGCAACTGGGACCCTTTTTCTATAATAAAGATAGAATATATTATATATAATATAATAAGCTCACGTACAAGTAAGGCAGTGAAATACTTTGAATGAATAAGGCACTGCAAGGCTGGACTGGACTGTACTGGACTGGAGGTCTCCTCTTTTCTGCAATATCATTTACTGCTTCCCTCGGAAAGAAAATCCGAGCCTGCATGAAAATGTACAGAGCTGGCAATCGACTGTTGGCTTAGTTCTTCGGCCCCATGCTTGGCAAGTATACATAAAATCATTGAACTTAGTCTCTCAAGCTCATGGTTTTGTAGGTGGGTTCCAATTCTTTAGTCAGTGACGTTCTCAAGTCTTGCACGATGTTCCTTGTAAGTTGCACCCTACAAGAAACAGAGTAGAAAATTACCTGTAAAAGTGCAATAAATAATTAGGGGCACTCCGAGGAGGGGAAAAAAAGGTTTTTTGTTTCAAGCGAAGGCAAGCAACCAGCATGCATTCGTTCATACGACCAATCCACTGAATTTTCTTTCCGGTTATTGAATCTTCTGAAGCCAGAGAGGTTTTTGCAGGTCACTGGCACTTTGAAATGTTGGACTGAAATCACGTGAGGGTGGAATGTCATTATTTTTTAAGTAAATATTATGCGGCCCGTTTGACCTATACGTAAATGCATGATTTGCCTTTTGAAAATTGGATGACGGAGGAGTTTATTTATTAATAATATACCAGAGAAAAAGCAGAGTGAGGGGGAATCAAGCCGGCATGTTGGCAGAGGTGCAGGAAGATGAAGATGAAGATGAAGATGAAGATGGAGAGGTTGAAAACAAGGGTCTCAGACGCTGGAATTCAAAGCAAAACCACCAACAGTAACAGCTGAGCCTATACCCATAAACTACTGCGTGCCCACCTTCTTGAAAACTTCCCTTTATAAATACAACACCCTCCCACCATCTCCTCAATCAACCTTCAGGACAACCGCCTTCTCCAATTACTCTCACCCCTCCTCCATTACTGTCAGAGAAAATGGCCGCCAACAACTCCTCCTCAGCTCCCTCTCCTCTAGAGAAAACCAGCCTGGCTTCCCTCGACCAGAAACTCGTCATGGCCAAGCGCTATGCCCATGGTAATGTCATCATAAGATGAGAGTTAGAATTTCGAGTTTTCAGTTGGGCTTCTTCTTCTTCAGGCAAAGGGCTAATTATCTACTATGTTGTGTGATGATTGAACAGAGGGAGTAATAGCAGGAACAAGGGCTGCTATTGTAGCTGGAATCGCTACAGCCATCCCGACTGTAAGTCATCATTATCAATCCTCTCCTCTCGTCATCTGTCTACCATTCCTTATAAATGGTGTTAGTACTTGAGGGCTTAATTTCTTCACGTATGTTTCTGCAGGTGGCGAGTGCAAGGATGCTGCCATGGGCAAGGGCCAACCTCAACCCCACAGCTCAAGCTCTCATCATCTCCACAGGTTTCTTTCCACCCAAAACCCTTTAGCTTCCTCTCTTGTTCAGAAGTTTCAAAATACTGGTAATAGAAAGTAAACCCATCTCTCTCTCTCTCTCTCTCTGTCTCTGCGATTTTCCTGCAGTTGCTGGGTCAGCTTACTTCATTGTTGCAGACAAGACAGTCTTGAAGACAGCAAGGAAGAATTCCTTCAAGCAAGCCTAAGGACTTTCAAGAATGGAAGACATGTCAGAAACCGGACGACCACGGTACCACCGCCCGGAACTTATATGTATGATAGAATAAATAACGATGATGACGATAACCTTACCTTCCAGGGTGGGAAAGATGTATCCAATCCTTACTACTACTACTACTACTTAATCAGGAGGGCTGATATCAAGAGAGCAGCTTTGTAATCTGATTATCCACAGCATGAAATGAAAACCCAGAAAGCTCGTCTTTCCTTCCTTCTGGTTACCATATGAACAAGAGACTTTCATTGACACCATCATATTACCCACGGTTTTGGCCAATTCAGATTATCCATTGTCTGTGCATAAAACACATTAATCTGGAGATCACCTCCTTTGAAACTCTGTCAATACATGGAAAATTAAGATGGTAGACATCGAAAATCTATGACTATATATATAATCTAAAAGTCACGGAGAGGAGATTTCACCAAGCTCCACTCCAATCTGGAGTAACACGAATTGTGTGACCCATCTACCAGTGGGTCGATTACAAGTAGATCATCTTCTGAACCCTTTTCTTAAGTGAATATACAAGATATGCTCACATGTAAACGACTATATGCATGTTAGGTTAGGATAATCATTCCGTGCCATTTTCGTGGACCACTCTGTCGACAGTGAAATACTTTTGAAGGATAAGGTATTGCAGAGCCCCATCCCTCTCCTCTCCACTTCCTGCAACATCCCATCAGGAATGCACAACTTTTATCGTCATGTAGAGTGATTGATTGTTAAACGCGACACCCCATCAGGAATTAAATTCGTTGTTGCGTATTAGGTTCGTCGAATGGGCGTTGCCATGTGGGTGTCATCTATAGAGATTCTCCATCTCCAGGATTCAAGAAGACCCGTGGTTTTCTAGGTGGGTTCCATTTCTTTAGTGCCTGACTGACGCTCTCAAATCTGGCACCTTGCTATAGCCTGCACTGTGCAACTTAAAGTAATGATGGACCATTATAGAAAAAGTGTAGTTCAAGTACAATAATTGGGGGGCTAGTCTGATTAGGGGGCACCACGCCAATGGTAAACAGTTTCCTTCAATACAAGTTAGGCAGCTGGTATTCATTCTGACTGAACTTTTCAGTAATCAAATTTATGAAATGAAGCTAGGAGATGTATTAGTCGGTCCATGGCACTTCAATGTCGAGCTTATAGCCTCTTAATTATTAAAAAAGTGCCATCTAACTCCATTACATGCTGATTAAAGGCATTTATCCTCTCGTCTGCCATTGCCAATAAATGGTGGATGTGCTAAAGAGTTTTTCTGCGTTTATGTATGTTTCTGCAGGTGGCGAGTGCAAGGATGCTGCCACGGGCAAGAGCCGACCTCAACCCCGCAGCTCAAGCCCTCATCATCTCCTCAGGTTACGTCCAAAACCCTCGAATCCTTGCCAAATTGCTCTAGCTTGTTCATCACTTTTTATCAGATCTCATAACAGGAAGTAAACTCACATCCTCTTTGGATCTTTCTTGCAGTGGCTGGGGTAGCCTACTTCATTGTTGCAGACAAGACGGTTTTGGCAACGGCCAGGAAGAATTCCTTCAACCAATCATAAAGACTTTGACAAAAAAAAAACGTCAGAAACTACAATATATATAGTATGTATGATAGAGCAATATTATGATTATTAGTTGATGGAGGGAGGGATGATGTGATCCAACCCATACTACTAAATGATCAGGGGAGCTGAGTTCTGAGTTCACCAGAGTAGATTTGTGATCTGAGTATCTGCAGCACAAAATATGCAAATCCAAAAAGCCATCTTTTCCTTCTGGTTATTCAATGAACAAGAACCCCATTTCCTGACACCCTTCAGCATATACATCCTTCTATTTCTTGGCCAGAGCTTGCCTTTAGTGGGTAACCTAGTACTGGTGAACGGTCCACACTCCATGGGTACACTGGATCATATTCCATAGATATGAGGAATAAAGCCCTTTCAGTTGAGTTCTAAATAAAATATTGACAAAAATCTCACATAGTATCACTCAATTTTATTATTAATTTTTATTTAATTTAATTCATATACACAATTTTAATTAATAACTTAATATAGAAATACATATTTATAAATTTTAAATTGAATAGAAATTTATCTGCAGTTTGATTTACCAATAAAAAAAATAATTGTAATTAAAAATATTTATTATGAAATCTTGTAAATTAATAAAAAGTGTGCCAATCTTACAACATTTTGAAAGGCTCACCCATTTAAGAGAATAATGGTATGCAATGTTATGTTTGGATGGATGAATGAGTTTAGTTGAAATTTATTTTGGGAAATTCAACAAGAAATACCTTTAAATCTTTTAATCTCTCCCTCCAAACATACCCTAAAACACCAAGATCTTAATATTTTTTTTTCATCTTTTAAAATTATTATTCATGCTAAACTTAATTAATAAAAAATTATCCAAAAAACTGTATAATTATCCCAATCTCCTACTATTATTTTGTCAAAAAATATTCATTACTTATAAAAATATTAATTTCGTAAATTCGAGTAGTTATGATAGGAAAGAATAATTTGAGTACTGATTCTAAAAATAGGAGGTTAATGGTTCAAGAAAGCCAAATTTTCAAAAAAAAAATTAGGATTTTTTTTATGTGTGTGAATTTTCTCAAATAATTTTACTACTTTTGTCAGTATATAAATTATCTAAAATTATGAGGACCTGAAATTCATAAAAGAAAAAAACTGTCACACTTATTTAAAACTAATTTCATGCATGATAAAAATGTAATAGCGAAGATTGAAAAAAAAAGGAATATTCACACAAAATGAA
Source organism: Trapa incisa (assembly GCA_030064435.1). NCBI lineage: Eukaryota > Viridiplantae > Streptophyta > Magnoliopsida > Myrtales > Lythraceae > Trapa > Trapa incisa. Next base: position 11,556,970 of record CM057769.1, on the reverse strand, counting down.
AAATAAATTTATTGTTGAAATTCCCAAAATAGAGAAAATAAAATAGTCCATGTGCTTCTTCTACCACCACCACCTTCTCTGCTTCTCCTTTACCACTCTCTCTCTCTTGAGCAGACACAGCTTGATTAATGATGAGTATCCCTTTGCATGTAAGAATTCCTTACTAGAGCTGTGATGTTAGTTCCTTGAGACCTTGAGATTAGCTCACTTTTTTGGGCTAAGACTTCCACAAATTTTGCCGAAATGGACGAGGAAATGCTGAAGCGGAGAACCGACTGCGTCTTCTTCTTGGCCTCGCCTCTCACCTGCAAGAAGGTGACATCCTCGTTGGAGATGGGCTTCCCTTTTCACCCTTGATTGTGTGCTTCTTTCTCTGGTTGTGAATTTCCTTTTTGTGATGTCCCCTACTGGCAGCTGAACTCTTGCTATTTTGTCTAAGATGCTGCCCTTGATTCTGCATTTGAAATCCAGTATTCCTCTTTTTTTTTTTCCATTTATTTTACATAATTGGGTATCTGGGCTAGTAATTAGACTGAATTCTATGGCTTGGTGCCGCATTTTATTTTTATTTTCAGGAAATTTTAGTTCTTGACTGGTTGATTGATGCTCCCAGGTAATTTTCCGGGGCTCTCAGGGGTTCATGAATTGGGAGAGGATCTATTTATCCTCAAATTATTTCTTGTATTGTTGCCATGACGTGATTAAATCAAATTATTCCAATTTTCTCTCTTTGGTTGGAAACTTTGGCATGAACCCATTTAAATCTGCTGAATGTTATGAGTATAATGTAATACTGAATCTTATCATTAAAGAAAAAATGTGAATTTGGAGGATTACAGGAGCCTCACCCGAAAATTTTCTGCTTGCTGAATAAAGTGCTCTTGGCATAAACTTGGGTTTGCCTTCTTTGAGCATAATGTGGTGCTTCTTGACTGGACTTCAGGGTGTGGAATGTGAGTACCGGCACAGTGAAATAGCAAGGCTCAATCTGAGGGATTGCTGGTACTGGTTAGCTGGGAACTGCCTGAACCATGCCTGTGGCTTTAGGCATCCGGTATGCCCATATCTAGTCAACAGTCACACTTTTTTGAGTTATGTTGCTGAAGGATTGATTCATACATGATTTTGCTTGTTTAGTTTCCCTCCTAGAAAGACTAGTAATAGGGGAAATTATAGATAGATCATTCTGCATCCAGCAGAGTGATGGTTTTCAATAGAAAGGCCTCTGGCTATTGCTTCTTCTGTTTACGGCTGGTTAAGGGAGTTCATGGAAATGTTCTCATTACATGCAGGTGTGCCCATGGCTTTTGGTTAATTTATATTAAAAACTATCTGTATCTTGTGCAGCCTCTGGATTTGCACAATGAAACGATGCTGGAATTCCCTGCCTCCTCACATCACTCTTCTTCAACAGTGAAGAAAACCAGTGGGCCTTGTTATTTCTATTATAATGGCTTCTGCAATAAGGGTAGCACATGTTTCTTTTCCCATGGCCCCAATAGGTTTGCTCCTCCTACTGGTAATTCTCAGAAGGATAACTCTGCAGTCACTCGATGGCCACTATCAAAGAATGATCCAATAGTGAGGAAATCCATTGAATCCAGCCGGGGGGAGAGAAAGATCACTTCCTCTACAACTGTTCCCAAGGCAACAGTTCAATCTCGGCCTGCCTCCGCTAACATCCTGAAGCATCGGGAACTGCCTGAGAATTGTGTTGCTAAGAGCGGGGCGGCCTCCGAGGATGTGTCTGGGTCTTTTCTCCCAGTTGATCTCACATTGAAAAGGTCTCGTGTTACCACCAATCAGAGTCTAGAGCAGCACGTTGTGATGGAAAAAAGGTGGAAAGCACCTCCAGGTTTTCATGTTTTTGCCACCGGTGATAATTCTGAAAACCTGTATTGTGAGGATGATCAAGAAGAGTATTCACCACAATATGTCCAGCACACGGATGAACTTATTAGCCCTTTGTCAGGGTGTGATTTTGAACTGCCAGATGAACATGATCCCATGAACCATGAGGCAGAATTTTTTTGCAGTTATGGGGTGTATGATTGTTATAGAAACTCGGATTCTCCTCACAGTCTGGGTGACACTGGAACAGCCCAAGATGAGTTGAGTGGGAGAGCACCAGATTGCTTATGGTCTGCTGAAAGGGATTTACTGCATATGAAAGTAGAAGTTGGAGATTGCCCTAATGTTGCTGATCTTCGAGACTGTCTGAGTAGACCCATAGGCATAGGAAATGATGATGGTTCGGCTTCTTGGATACTGAGAAGACACTACTCTTCTGGTTCTAATGGTTATCGTCCTACCAGGCTGGGAAGGAACGGATTTAGCCAAAGGCTACATAGGAAGTTGATAAGCTTACATGGTAAGAATCCTGTTGGGTCAGTTAAAGACTATGGATTTTCCTTCAATGTAGTAAGGAAACGGGGTGTGCACAGGCATCTACGAGTGCAGAATTTCAGGAAATACAAGGGGAAAAGGCAGGTATATGCCACTACCAGAGCTCTGAAAAATTCATCCTCAAGGGACCGGAGATCTCATCAGGAGGAGCGTGCAGCTTTTGCGGGCCCTAAAACTCTGGATCAAATCAAAGAAGAGCAAATGAGAGCTGAGTGGAACAAGGAAGACTCGGACGTGTGTTCAAGGGCCAATTCTGTGGTGAATTTCCAGGGTCCAAAACCTTTGAGTGAACTCCTCAATAACAAAATAGGGTAAGCTTCCTAGGTGGTGTGGTGTATGGAGACACATCCAGATTGTGGAGGACGAGGATGAAGATGATCTACACACAGTTCTGGGAGTTTGGCTCCTAATGGTTGTTTTACATTTGCCAAGATAGCAAGCCAGAGAAGCAGGACATTCAGATCTTGCTTTTTTGTTATCTTGTAGATATATATATATCATCATAACAGAGCATACTGTTGCCCAATGAATATGAGAAAAACTTCCTTCAATCAAGCAAATTATTCTGCAGTTTTTATTGCTGTTCATGATCTGTTTTTGTTGCCTCCACCATTGATAGCTCCCTCAAGCATGTGGGACATGTCACAGCCCCATCATTCTCAGATGTATCAATCTGTCCTTGCCAATGATCTGTCCCTGAAAGCCAAGGAATTCCTAGTGACCACCATTTTACATGATGTGCAACTATTCTCCCATCATTTTCTTTGGATTAACCACAAGCTATGATGTGAGATGACTATGTTATTATGTGCAAAAATGTAGTGAGATTAAGCTCATATTTGCGACTATTCCATCAAATAAGTATTCAATCCGTAGTATCCATACAAAATATCTTCACAATGATGATTTCAATTCAATAAGATTTGCGAAAAATATAAAGGGGGTGGTGCAATGTAGCATAACCCCCTACGGACTCAGGCCACTTTTGTCTACCGCAGGTGAAACTGATCACGGCTGTTCACTAACCTTGGAGGCTCACATGCCGCAGATAATGGTAGGGATGGTGTACAAAGTTGAGTAAAATGTATCCTATGATCCTGGAAGAAACTTCGTGCCAATGAGAGAAAAACATCCTTATGCTACTTGAATTCATTGTAAACATCCTTTTGCTTCTTAAATTCATTATATTCTTTTTGAATTAATTGTATGAAAGAAAAAAAATATTAAAGATAATCAAATTAAATAGAAGATATTTGTAATATTTACCAATTTTGAAAAATATTATTCTAAATTTAATAAAATAGAGAATTGTTATATATTTATATTTAAAAATATTTTATTATTTATAAATAATAACTTTTAAATATATATATATATATCCACCTTGCCTTACCTAAATACAAAGAAAAAATATTCAAAAACTATATTTATAGCGAATTTAATAATTAGACGAAATAAATGTATCTATTTAAATATTAGAGAATATAATCACATATTATATAAAATATAAAATTATTATAAATAAATACGAGGATATAAAAACTTGTGTCCTCAAATCAATCATATCCTCCATATTCATTGAAGTCCTATGTGATCCGTAATCGAAATCAATGAAGTGAAGTTTCTCTCAAAAGATCAAATCACAGCAAGTAAAGTAGAGCATATACAGGAAATAGCGATCAATCCGAAGACATTATTAAGATGGGGATGAAGTTTTACCTTCTTCATCATTCACCATTACATTTCCACAGAGCAAGTCATTGTGAGCATAAACAACTGGTGAATTCAGACGGCCTGTAAGTTCCTGTTTCTATATCAGGGGTAGTGTAAAGGGTGTACAATTAAGAACCACAAAGAATTTCCCCATTATAATCAAGCAAAGTTAAATGGCAGCAATAATAGGACCACTGCCTATAGATTTTTGCTAAAGTAGCTATTAGAATTATCCACATATAGTAAAAGAAAGCAGAAATCCACAAAAAAGATAAAAGTGCTCAAGAGGCAATCAAATTTACATAGAATAGATGCAATCAAGCATTTTGTCAGATAGAACATTTTCAAGTTTCAACATAGATAGATCAATATTCATTCCAAAGAAATTATGGCATAAGATATTAACCTTAAGCTCAACAAGTTCATCGTGGATTTCCGTAAAAGAAATTGTCTGGTATTTCCTTTGCTTCTCACCATCAGCAAATTCAAGCAGTGAAGCTGCAGCATATGAGACCCAATTATCATTATATGAATATACCGAGCACCACAACTAATGGCACAATAAATACATAAAAAATGTAAAACCTGGGATAGACTGCATAAAGTAATACACAACAGATCTTCACGAATTTAATGGAACAGACCTTTCTCATAAAACTTGAACATGTCATTCTACAGTTTCGGTGCTTTCGAACCTGGAATTTCCACTTGGTGGAACCTGTGTAGTTCCTTTGCAATTTGCGCTGACAAATTAGGTATCCTCATGTCTGCAGAAAGAGCAAAGAAAGACAGGATCCAAGTAAATCTTTCAGAAAAGTACTGCGTTAAAAGAATGCTGAAAATTATGACATAATATCGGTTTAATTGAGTTTCAGTTATTTGACCATTACTTCTTTTGATGTCATCTGACTCTACGAAGACTTCGCAGCTTCCAATGAGGAAGGGCCTTTACACTATAATCTAGCTTTGTTGAAAGACAAATTTATAGCGCAAGAACAAGCTCGTAGAGTTCATTTTATAGCATAGGTACAATAAGGAAATTTTTATGCATTTGAATTATCTAAATTGAAACTTCAAGACTTTATGATGAAATAAAATACATATATCCTCCGGCTTGCTTATTATTCTGATTATAGGATGCTGAGGGCAACATCCAAATGTCAAAGGATCTGTAACTGTTGGAGTAAGAGTACGTGCATTAATGAAAGATTGCACCATGCCATTTGCAAAAACAGATAGTAACTTTGCACCGAATCCAGCAGCTGAAAGGTATTTGATAGCCTAAAAAGGAAGGGTTTAGAAATTTGGAAGTTAACGAGAAATCAGCATATCACAATTTTGCTTTTCTATGGAAGAACAACTAAGATCAGCTACGTTTTCAAATGATCCGCATGCTAAATATCTCAGAGCTACGCCCTTTGATTCTTCACAGTAAAAATATTACATTTCCAAGATGAAAACTCACTTGGAGTTCTGGCTCACGATTGATAACATAATCGGTATTGGTTCCAAACAATCTGACAGTAACGGATTCTGTATCTCCACTTTCTGCCTTCATGGATACCTTCAGTACTAAAGAATATATCAGGGATGGAATGTGCCAAACTTCAGACATCAACTTTCAAAAAAAAAAAAAAAAGCGGACATCCATAATCTAACCAAAATCATGAAGCTTAAAAATATTATCCTCAAAATAACTCACGCAAATTTTTGATGCCACCGGACACAGTCTCCACTTGGAAACAAGAATCATCCCGGTTCGACCAATTCTTGAACAATTCCTTGCATAGCTCTCTGTAAAGCAAAAAATACGCCTAAGCATCCTGAGTGGTGAAATCAAACAAGCAGGTGAAGAAAAAAGCTGATAAGACTTGATAGAAGCGTTCCAAATTCCTTTCCTCCATTTCAGTAGAAAATAAGCTCTGGTAAGACAAATCAGAAAAAAAAACTCTGACTCATCCAAACAGGACAGACAACAAACAATATTCCACGAGCAATCCTGGCTCGATTCAAATCCTAAATCGCAAAAACCGACGACAGAAGGAACTCCGTAGCATGGAACGGATTGGAATGTACTATGAATACAGAGAACTAACACGACGCGAGATGTCATTTCAGGAAGAGAGAGCGAGGTCCCGACACTCAGACGGGAGTACGGATGGGAGATTGAACAGATATTCAAAGCAGCTCCCATGGCGCTACAATTTTGTATCGAGAGAGGAAGTGAATCGAGGTCGATCTCGGATTCTGTGGTCCACTGTTATGCGCCGAATGTCAGAAAGCACCAGATCTGAGCAACAGCCTCGGGCACAGAAGAAGGAGATGCTAAGAAGCGTGTATGGTATATAATAATATAAAGTCTCCTGCTACGAGATCCCCATTTACAATATGACCCCAACTATTTATTCATATTATCAAATAGCCCCATTCCTAAAAGTTGACATATTATTTATTTTAACACAATTTGAAGATTTTTTTTCAAGTATAATATAATCTTATATACTTAATCTACATAGCCATAATTCTTCTATGGTTGAAGTTTATGATAAAATACTAGCGAAAAATAAATTCTATTTTTCCATGAAGATGATATAAAAACGAAAGTTATTTAAAAAAATATATTGATAAATTAAAATTTTAAAAATATTTAAATAGTTAATTATTGAAGAGAGAATGTACAAGGGAGCGATGTAAGGGAGAATCTCCTCTTAATTTGTGATACCGTTAGTTGGAATCACAGCCATAGCAAAAGATCCCTCCAGAATTAAAAAATATATGTTATTTTATATTTATTTTATTATAATTTCCCCTCTAAAATATAATGACGGATATACCCTTTTGGCGACTCCTATCCCCAAATCATGTTATATTATGATAGGAAAGAAATGTGCAAGTGTATTAATATTGCCATGCGTACTTAAGCCCATCTTTTTGTCAATAATATTTTGCATGACTAAATTTGTAGGGATTAACAGAAAAAGCGTGCTACAATACAATAATAATAATAATAGCATATATATTCATTTTATTGTTACCCAAATCTATTATTGGAATTTTAAAAGTTAAGTTTATGAATATAACTATAGTTAAACAATATTAAATAACAATAATAGTGTTAAGCATTTGAATTAAATGAAATATTTGATAAAATAAACACTTTATTTATTTTTTTATAAAAAAGCCTGAAATAAATTTAATATTTTTGTCCCATCATCTTTTATGTTGACATAATACCATACTCACATGGATTAGTATTGATGATGAAGTAATGATTAAATTCTTAATTTCCAACTAGATGAGAGGTAAAACATTATATTAATATTAATATTTTTATAAAAATCTTGACACAAAAAGTGATAGTTTCGAAAGTGTGACAATAAAATGTCATGTACTATAAATATGTTTAGTATAATTAGGCCTTACATATATATATATTTCATTTATCATATTAAAACAATAATTTTCCAATATATAAGAATTGTGAATTTCATTGATACCGCCAGATTTTATATGTTTTTTAATTATTTAATTCAATTATATATTATAAAATTATATATATATATATATTTTAGGATTAAATTAGAGTTTTTCATAAAAATTTTAAAAATAGTCAACCTTCATTAAAACTTTTATACTTTAACATCAAAATTTTGATAAAATAAATATTTTGATACTAATTTTAACTATTTTAAAATAATATTAATATATATAACAAATTATTATATAGTATATCATATTATTTTTTCTGCTTAATAAAGTATTCACACTTTAAAAATAATTTTAAATAAAATAAAATTTCTGTTAAAGAATTAATCTAATAGATTTATCCTATAATTTATTATAATTGAAAAAATAAATAGTAATATTAATACTATTTAAGAATTAATCTAATAGATTTGCCATAGTTATCATGTTCATTTATTCTGGCACGTGCAACATAGGCCTCTCATTTTTCTTAAGAAACACGGGCGGATGACTTATTCTTTATACCCAAAAATGAAAACCAAGCACATTTAAAATTTTTTTTATTAATTATATTATAAAATTAGGATAGTAATTTAAAAATATTATTTGATAATTGATTGAAATATAATTAAGAAAAATAATATTAATTTTGATTTTATTCGGCGTTGCTTAGTACAACAAAACATAATGACAATGTATATCCGACCGTTGGCAAAAATCTAAGAGAACCGACCAACCGAAACCCGACAATGGCTAGCCGAAGGAGCAAATCATAGAACCCGAAAATAAATTAGTGTGGGTTTTAAAATTTATTGCTATGTTTATCAAAGAAGTCTGATGGTTTAGGTTTTGGTGACAGAGACATGCATTAATGCTTATTTGTGCGACATATCGAAGCATTAATTGCCGTATCAGCCCCCAGTCTGTTGGAAATGACCTTTCTCAGCTTTTACGCTCACCACTCTACCTCTCATTCTCTCTCCCTCTCTCTCTCTGGGTGTGAAATTTGAAGGGTTTCCTCCATTCTTCTGGAGCTCGCATCTGGTCTTTCTCACTCTCTCCATGATGGAGACTGGGTAGCATTTCTACTATATAAATACCGGGAGAGGATCACGTTTCCTCATACTAGCTAGGTGGCGTTTTCCGACTATTCCAGGGCAAAAGCTCATTTCGCACTGACCGGCTAAAAAATGCCTGCGCGGCGGGGAAGATCGTTCTACGTCCCTCCTCACCTCCGTCAAACTAGCAGCTCGTCGTTTCGCGCCAATACCTTCGCCATTCTCGAACCAGACGACTGTCAGCCGCGTTCTCAGCTCCCATTCAACCCGTACAGGAGCAGGCCCGGGCGAGGCCGTGGCGATGGCAGCACCCGCGGTCGGCGTAGGCAGCCATATGGGATGAATGCTTTCCCCGATCATCGGAATCAAGTGCCGTTCGAGGATCCGAATGAGGTATTGATGGGCGGTGTTTGTTGTAAACCCTGACCAGTTTTTTTTGCTTTTTTAACGGGAAGATCAGCGGAGAAATTACGTCGTTGATTCATGCTCGAATCTGTCACGCACCTTTCTGACGATTCTATTGTGTTTCTGGAGGGCAGGAGGAAATTGCTGAAGGCTCGAAGAGTAACGGCTTCATAAACTTCAAGGCGTACGATGACGTGCCCGTCGAGGTCAGCGGCGAGGATATTCCGGCTCCGGTTAGCTCCTTCGAGGAGATTGATCTAGGGGACGGTCTTCACAATAACATCAGCCGCTGCCGGTACGAGAAGCCGACCCCAATACAGCGCCATGCGATTCCGATCGTGGTGGCGGGTAGGGACCTGATGGCCTGCGCTCAGACCGGGTCCGGCAAGACGGCAGCCTTCTGTTTGCCGATCATCTGTAGCCTTCTAAAGAGCGGTGCGATTAACGACAGGAAGCCAGCTTTGGGGGTTGCGTGTCCCACCGCGCTAGTTCTGTCACCTACTCGAGAGCTGTCTTGTCAAGTAAGGGTTTCGGTCTGCAATGCCTGTATGAGTTTTTTTTTCAGCCACCTTTGGGGTTGCCCCTAGTTCCCTCACCCACGCTACTATTTTTGAACTTCTCAATATCTTTTGAGTTGATGTGTCGGATGTTGCTAATGTTGTTCATGGTCGTTTCTGAATATCAGATACATGAAGAAGCTAGGAAGTTCGCTTATCAGACCGGGATAAAGATTGGAGTTGCGTACGGCGGTGTACCCTTTATTCAGCAAGTATGATGCCCTTTCTGCTTTTCTGTTCTTCCAAGATTGATTTCCATCATCATCCTTGATGAACTGTGGTTGCATCTCCTGTATAACTAATTGTTTGCATGTTATTGCTTACATTTCACTGTTGGATATTCTTGCTCGGGCTTTTAATTTCGGATCCTAGGAAATCTAATCGTCGTTTTGTTTTATTATGTTAATCTTGGACACCCTTGGTTGTTGCTCGGGCATTCTCTTGTTTGAATCTTTCTTCCTGAATATGAAGAATCCAATCTGAATATTAGTTATGCCAAATAGGTAGTACATATTTGCCGGCTCTACAGTTGATATGTCTATTGCATGTCTTTTGGAAGATGCAAATGTTCAGTCTTTGTCATTGACATCCTCTCTTAACTATGCTTTTCAGATCCGTAATCTGGAAGGTGGTGTAGATGTCTTAGTTGCCACACCTGGGCGTTTAGTGGATATGGTGGAGAAAGATAGAGTTTCACTCAGGATGATCAAATACTTGGCAATAGATGAAGCTGACAGAATGCTGGACATGGGATTTGAACCTCAAATTCGAAGAATCGTCCAACAAATGGATATGCCTCCTGCTGGTACAAGGCAAACATTGCTATTCAGTGCCACATTTCCAAATGATATTCAGGTTTCCTTGCTCCTATTCTCTTGGAAGGGCTTATTCCGAACCTGCGTTGTTCAAATATTGAGTTTGTCCATTCTGGTGTCTTCTTGCTAAATCTGTGCACCTTCAATTGTTTTTCAATATCACAGATGCTTGCATCAGACTTTCTTTCAAATTACATATTTCTGGCAGTGGGGAGAGTTGGGTCGAGCACAGATCTGATATCCCAAAAGGTTGAATTTGTGGAAGATATGGACAAGAAAAGACATCTTCAGCATCTTCTTCATGCCCGACAAGTAGCTGTTAATAATGGAAAAGTAATTTGTGAGAATATCCCAGTCTGTAACTGGTTACTTGCTTGAAATGCATTAACTCGCTAATTAATTTTTTTCCATAAAAATCACTGGCTATTTTGCAGCAAGAACTGACTCTAGTATTTGTGGAGACAAAAAAAGGGGCGGATTTCTTAGAGAGCTGGTTGTCTCGCAATGGCTTTCCTGCCGTTGCCATACATGGTGATAAAGTTCAAGTCGTAAGTAGTGTTCTTCAGGAAATATCCTTGTTGAAGGATTTATCTGTTGAAAATATTAATTTTTGCACGTTGAACTGAACTTATGAAATTGTTTCCCTGCACCACTTGAATTGAAGGAGAGGGAAAGGGCTTTGAGGTCCTTCAAAAGTGGAACTACCCCCATTATGGTGGCAACTGACGTGGCTTCTCGAGGGCTTGATATCCAGAATGTTGCCCATGTGGTAAACTTCGACCTTCCCCGAAGCATAGATGATTACGTCCACAGAATCGGCCGGACAGGGCGCGCTGGCAAATCAGGCCTGGCCACTGCATTCTTCAGCAGCAGGAACATCTCACTGGCAAAGGCCCTCGCAGATATCATGAAGGAGACTAACCAGGTAGTCCCATCCTGGCTTATTGAGTATGGGCATTCATTAGATGTTGGCAGCAATGATGGGATGTCAAGGAATTACATGAGCGGCAAGTTCAGTGGCCGTGACTTTAGGAGAGGCTCCAATTTTGAGAAAAAGAAGGGCAACACATCCTACAGCAACTGTGACTACTCAAATGCCACTGATGATCATGCTCCAGCTTATGCTGATTACTCCAGCTCCCCAGCAAACTATGATTATAACTGCGCCAACATCCCTGGGGATGCGGATGCTCTCCCTGATCATCAGCTTGGTCAACAGCTAGGTTATTTGTCAATCGAACCCAGTGGTTGGGAGTAAGGAGCAGAAACTTGGGTTACTACTAAAGATAAAACTTTTTTCCTGCTTTTGTTCTGTGGTTCTGTTTATGTAGATGGCTTGTTCAGGTGGTTTGGCAGCACTGACTGATGAGATTTGAGTATATGTAACCTTGGGGTGTCTGTGATAGAATCAAAACCTTTTTGTTATGATGGAATAGAAGGGGTTATTTGACTTTTGAAAGGAGAAAGGGTGGTGCAGACCACATGCTCTCCAAAGTTGGACCTGATCGGTATTGCATGGGTCCGGTTCTCTCTGGGTAAGAATGACAAACTTGAAACTGATCCGATATTAGACGGGTGGTGCCGTGTTCTCCCCAAGGCGGAAAGTGGATGAGTTGATATAAGAAATATCACTTTTAATTATCATTAGGTATTATATATAATTAAATTATATTAAATATATAATATAATATAATAATATATAAATATATAATATTAAATAAATAAATTTTATAATTCTACATGTTATTTTTATTTATTTTTTATTTATTATATAATTTTATATAAAATATTATTAATATATAAGTTTATTTAAACTATATAATAATGATAATAAATAAATAATAATCACTAATAACATAAATAGAAAGTATTAAAATAAATTAAACAATAAATAATAGAGTAATTTCAAAATCGCAAAGTTTAATTTTATATTTTAGTAGAAATGATTTTGCAGAGATTTAGAGTTATTTTTAAGTTTTTCCATTTTATTTTTTAAATAATTTGTCCACTTTCAAATTACTCAATTTAAATAATACCTTAATAATAATTAATTAAGATAGAAATACTTTTAATTAATAAGTAAGAATATAAATTAGAAAATATAAAAATAATATTACTGATTTGAATGAATTAGGCTCCATTTATACTTATTATTAATCAAATATAAATTATATGATTTTTAATAAATAAAAGAAAAATAATTTGAAAAAATTTATGAATGCCACTCACGGTGAGTGATGTATTATTTCTTGTATTATCTCGGTAGTGGGTGCGATATTAGTCCTTGGGTTGGGTTGGGCTCTGCTAGAACTTGTACCCAATATTGGCTTCCTCTCTCTCTACTGAGGCCGTTCCTCCAAAGGGGAGGAGAAGACCGTCAGACCCACCGCCACGGGCTCGTCTCCGTTCTCTATCCGTACCCTCATCTTCATCGTCAGGTTAAGATCGATTCCATTCTTCTCGATTTATTCTTCCGTTTAGGATACTGGTCGCTTTTGTTTCAGAGTCCGTCTTGATTCTGTTCTTGATCGATCTTCTGTTCCTATGATTATTCTGAAAATTGATGTTCGCTGGATTCTATTCCTTGTAATTCTGAAACTTTCGCGGTGAATTTTGTTGCTGCTTATTCTTGGTCCAGTTTCCATGGAAGGGAACAAGGATGATGCGCTGAAGTGCCTTAAGATCGGGAAGGAAGCCCTCGATGCTGGCGATCCGGCCCGTGCCCTGAGATTCATCACCAAAGCTCGTCGCCTCGACCCTAGCTTGCCCGTTGACGATCTCCTCTCTAAAGTTGATCAGGAATCCGGTGCCAAGCCTCAGGCGGATTCTAATGGTGCCGTTCCTTCGCCGGTAGATCAGCCGTCGATCCGGAAGCGGGCTCAATCGAACAGCCCGTCTACGACTTCTTCCTCCTCAACGGTGGCGTACACTGAAGAGCAGGTCACGATTGTGAGGGATATTAAGAGGAAGAAGGATTATTATGAGATTTTGGGGCTGGAGAAGAGCTGTTCAGAAGATGATGTGAAGAAGGCTTATAGGAAGCTATCACTGAGGGTTCATCCTGACAAGAACAAGGCCCCTGGTGCAGAGGAAGCCTTCAAGGTTGTTTCTAGGGCTTTCCAGTGCTTGAGCAATGAAGAGAGCCGTAAAAAGTATGACCTTACTGGGTCCGAAGAGGTTGTATATGATCAACGAGCTGCAAGGCGGGGTGCTGCCCAAGGGTTTAATGGATTTTATGAAGCTGAATTTGATGCTGATGAGATATTCAGGAACTTCTTCTTTGGAGGAATGCACCCGGCTACTACCCAATATCGGACTTATAATTTCCGGACTGGGATGGGGCAGAGGAATGGGGATAATGGCTCTGATGGGTTCAACCTTAGGTTGCTCATTCAATTGTTGCCTGTACTTTTGATTCTTCTGCTGAATTTCATGCCCTCTTCAGAACCAGTATATGTTCTTTCTCGGTCTTATCCATATGAGCACAAGTTCATGACACAAAAGGGTGTCAATTATTATGTCAAGTCTCAGAAGTTCGAGCAGGATTATCCTCCTGGTAGTGCAGAGCGAACAGGGCTAGAACTGAAGGTTGAGAGGGATTATGTCTCAATTCTCGCACAGAACTGTAGGTACGAGATGCAGAGACGACAATGGGGTTTTGTGACAGAAACTCCTCACTGTGAGATGCTGCGGAAGTTTGATGTTTAGGCCACGTGAATTGAGATTAGGTCCTGCTTTGACCCTTCTTATACACGATAGTTGGTCCTTTTATAGTTTCCATCATGTACTATTTCATTCTTATGGAATTCTAATTTCAGCATTGGAAATGCTGCATAGTTACTCTGCTTTTTAGCTTTTCCTTATGTAAGCTGGATATTGTTTTTTGTCATTTGTTGTAGAATATTAAGGATATTTTTATTATAGAGTTTGTTTTCTATCTCAACCATACTTTTATTATTTTGCTGCATTTAGACCATTCTAAGTAGTTAAAGGCCATCATCCTATATTTAGATAGGAGAGGGTGAAGTAGGTGTAGCAAATTGGATTAGATTGTCAAGTAGAATTGCACTAGAGTGATATGGTTGGTCATTTATATTTTTTTGTTGCCATCAATTAGACAACATCCTAATTGCATTTTATGCAACTCATGGAAGTTGTTGCTGAAGTTTATAGTTTGAATGCAGCTGGTTTTAATGCCGGTGGTTGATTTATTTTTCACTCATGTTATGTTTGCTACCACAATATATTCTATAAGTATCGTTTGATGCTGAATTGCATGCAATAGTTGGATTTTTTAGGTGGCATATAGTTTGTTGCTACTATGAATCCTAATATAAATTTCCAAAGTTCAATTTTGACATGTTTTCTATAGCGTGATCATCTCACTCCTGAATATTTCTTATGGTTTTTCTCCGTTTTTGCAGATTGTCTGCTGAGTGCCAATCACTGGACATTTTTCATGATGATCATGTGGGCTCCTGACGTGTATGGACGATGGTGATGATATTTGTTTCTTACAGGATCTGAATTTTGTTTTAGCTCCTGTAAGCTTCTCATATGCAACAAACATGTGAAGATGCATATATAAGCTGGTTCATTTCTAGAATTATTTGTCCAACCATAGCTCATGACACCCTAATGAAGTTTGCGTGGAACTGTGGGTGCACCTACAGAGGCTTTCCTTTACACTGATATATATATATATGTTATTCTCTACTGATGGTGATCCATCATACATGCCTGATATGTAGATTTATATATCTGAACATGCTTCATCGCCACTCCTATTGAGCAGTTGCCTTATTTGTGGATGATGAGAAGGCCATTTGCTGAGTTTGTTATCTCCTGACGAGTGAGTGGCACTTATGTAACTCATGGTTTGCAGGAAATGGACAGGAAGAAACATCAGCCTCCCCAAGCATTACAAAATTCACAACGTGATGGTTGTTTTAACTGAAAGTCATCTGAACATGTCATACTTGCTTGCCCTTTAACACTTAATTGTATACCTTTGGACGTTCCTGCTATGAGACATCTCATCAGCTGGTCACAAATTCAAAGGCTTTACCACTCATACTTTAGAATCTTTCCTGTGAATGATGAGAAACCTACTCGTTGAGTAGCTCATTCATAGGTTTCTGATGCAGATTGCAGGTAGAAAATTTCCCTTTTCCATCTCTTCCAGTATCTGGGCCTTGCGTGTATGCTAACAGTGAAAACTCTTAGGGGAGAACATAGACATGGTAAGCAGAAAATGGACCGCATGAAACCTCAATCTCCTTGTATGCATTATACAATTCATGATATGGTCACAGTCAACAGATTTGGAGAAGGTGGTCCGTAGGAAGGACAGCCTTTATCCATTACATGACTCAAAATGCAACCATGGAGACAAACGGGAGTTTCTTCATACATTATAGTGTAAGCTATGAAGAATGCAGTCACCTTAGAGGTGTCTGCTTGTCTATACATAAGATGCGTCACAGGTCTATGCAGAAGAAGCGCCAGAGAAAAGCTTCATCAAGGTCTCTGGCGGATGCTATACCTGCAAAATTACACACACGCGCACATATGATGAGAGTATGATCACTGCCTTTACCTGGACAAGTAGAAGCAGCAAAGAAGGATGAAAATTATGAACAGGCAGAGAGATCACAACCTCTTAGGATTCTCCAGCGCCGCTATTTTTTGATGGGCCTGCCCTCTCCACCATCACATCATATAGCTGCTTCCCATTCTGATATTCAGAGATAAACTTGTGAATAAGCTGTGGTGTTTTAAAGGGGAAGCTGCTAAATGTTCAGTAACCCAATACATTCAGCAAGGGCAAGTAGATCACAAGTTGCAATATGATTGATCCATATTAAGTGCTTACAAAGATTACTGGGAAAAAGTGGACTTGTCCTTGGGGATTTGTCTGTGTCTCCTTGAAGTAAACCAGAATAGGAAAGCTTGGCCACCAGAGCTCCCAATTCACGAATGTTGAATACCTGCCATCAAACATAGATACTCTTGCTGTAATTCCTGGAACTATCTGCTCTTGGAGGAGTTCTCAAAGGAAGTGATGATATGAACTTACTTCCATCGGTTTTTACCGCCTACGAAGACATTTTCGCCCGATTCCTGGAGTTGCTCTCCAACTTTTACTTCCTAATGATCAACATGGGATGTGATAAGTGCAAATAAGCGATTCAAAGATGATAGTTGAATCTGGTCATACATTGCATTGCAGTCATAAAGCATGAAGGTGGACCATACTGGACCAGAGAAAACACAGGCAATTTGTCGGAGTTTCTCTTATGAAGAAGGATATACTTACCAGAGCTTCATCATCAAAGACAAACCGCACCCTTGTTGTCTGGTCCAAATAAACATTAACCAGTTAGTTCCCACTGAGGGGAGAATGAAATGAATGGACTCCCTACTCCAGCATACGGTGATACTGATCCTCCGAATGAAAGAATTACTTCAAGATGCATGTGAGCAAGAACAAACACATCATTGAATTATATCAACCATTAACCTTAGTAATAATAACAGAAGTAGATGCTGAAGGGCCATTTCTCAGTGCAAATGATAATAAAATTGATGTGCAGAGGAAGGAGATTCAAAACCATAGTTATCACCTGAAACAATAGGAGCAAGCCAAGCAGGCCAACCGGTGCAGCAGGCAGCAAATTATTAGAGTAGGCTAATCCACCTGCTAATCCTGTTTCAACCATTATGTTGAAAATTTAAGTTCATAAATGGCCACAAGAGCTTTTCAAGAGTAAATCAACTTCAACTGTTCCAAGGACTGTCACAAGGTGCATCTTTTAACATGAAGTAAGGAGGCATTTAATTTCCCTTGGAATACCCACATAGATTTATCACAAAAATAAGCACAAAGGACTTACCAAGTAAGACAATGGGTATTCGATAATCTGGGTCTGGAATGACAGTATCTCTCTTAGTTGCCCCTCTTCTGAGCTGCCAAAAAAAGACAGACATGAACTGAAAATACAGTAAATGCTTAAGATTACAGCTTTCTAAGACGCAGGAAATTGGCAGCAAACAACATGGAGAAGACAAAGATTGAGATATTTGATTGCACTTGGAAGATATTTGCAGGATCAACATTTAACGAGCATACACAAAGTTGAGTAATCATATACCACCGAGCTAATGACAAATCCGCCTCCACAACCAGCAGGGTCTCTCCTGGCAAGAGGTGTCGGCAGCATCTTTCCACGAATTGAGCTCCTGCAACTCCTCAGCCAAAGCCTTCCAAATTCTCCACCTGTCCCAAAAATATGCATTTTCCAAGTTTGCATCAACAGAGACCCGGAACACAATAACACAGGTGCCCATAAATTTCAGAAGTGACTTGCCTGCTATCCCCACCAGTAGATAAGGGAAGAAGAGGGTAGAAAGAAGTATGGCATATCAAGTCACGGATTTAAGCAAACGCAAGGGAAGAAGGGCGAAAAAATGCTCACTTTTTGAAGGGAGGAAGTGAGTGGCTGAAAGTAGAGCGCTGGCCATTTTCTTCCTTCACTTCTGAAGTGAAGCCTCCTCTTTTTCCTGCTCACCGAGAAAAAGAAAAATGGTCTCTCCTTTTCCCTTGTCCTGTCCCTGCGTTCTGCAATAGCACACTCCAGATGCAACTATTGCCTAATTTTCCCCTTATGCCCCCTTGTCCAAATGCAGCCCTTCCTTGACTAGTAACATGATAATTGCTTGACAACCGCTCATGAAGGGTAAATTGGTAATCTAGCGCAGCTGTCCCCAACACAAAAACAGGGGGCCGATAGCGTGCCTTATCTTTGGTGAGGGTGGGTATTTTTGTGCGGTTGGAGAGGTGCACACAACGGTCATTCACTCAACGGAGCAAAGCCCCAATTTTTCAATGGCGAATTCTCTGTGTTCTGCTCCTACTTGCTCTATTAAAGCTCCGGTTAAACCAGGTTCGATTACTCTCTTTGCAATCCGTGCCTTTGGAGTTGCTATACTTACTCACTGACGGCTTCTGCCATTTTCTTGTTCTTCCTTTTAGGGTTAATTGCGGGCAAATCAGTTGCTGGAAAAGTTCTTCGGATAAATGTGGTCTTTGGGACCTCTAAAAAAGAAAGATTTCAGTCTCTGGAGGTGAAAGTAAGTATTTTACGCTCGGCCTATTTCTTGTCCTCAGTGCTATGCTAGCAAAGCCTTCTGCAGTTCCTTATTTAAGTGCTCTGTATTTCCTTCTTTGGAAAAATTGTTTTGACACTTTTTATGGATAGAAAACCAGATAAATGATTGAGAGTTAGTTGATGAGCTTCATTGCTTGGATTGGATTGGATGGGAAATGATGACTATGCTGAAAATGAAAAGGGTGTAAATTTCCTTTTCAGTGGAAGAGAAAAATTCAGATTTTGATTTAATAAGCTTTAGTTTGTGTGATTTACTATTAAGAACCATGTATGCAAATTGATAACTTTCAGCTTGTCTTGTTGGTGTTGCAAACAACTTCAAGTGCATTTAAGTTTAGACTTGAGAGCTTCTGATTGAGTGTATACCATCCAATTTTTCAATGGAACATCTCCCAAGTAACCTTATGCATATCTATGTCTCCATAGGCTTTGGGGAATAATCAAAGCACCAAAGTGAACAGCATTGTTTGCTCTGACTGTGATGGAAATGGTATGAATACTTTCCTTATTTTTATGAAATTCCAGTGCTTCATTCCACAAATATTGTTTGTTTCGTTGTCAACACAATATTAGTTTTGTTATCCCTTTTTGGTGTGTCCAATATGAACTGGAAAACTGTTAATCTTAAGTTGTATAAGCATTAGAAAATATCGGGCTTTTTTGCAGTTCTCATGTGTTGAAACTGTGTGATATCTATACCCTATAGAATCAATAATAGGTCTTAATGGATTGTTTGGCATCAATTTCCTCTCATATTTTTTTCACTGACTTAATCTCATTTATGGACTAAAACAAGTTTCTTTACAAATTTTGTGGTACGCTGTGTATGGATGTATTAGTCTACCTGTATCCTCATGAAACTGCTAACACATCTGTATTAATCATGTCCATGACGCATTTGATCAGGTGCCAAGCAGTGTACTCAGTGCCAAGGTACAGGTGTAAACTCTGTTGATCACTTCAATGGGCAATTTAAGGCCGGTGGACTATGTTGGCTTTGCAGGTCTCTCGCCATCTCTATTTGTTACAGTTTTACTCTTAGCACATTCTCACATCAATTTACATCTAGGCCGGCCATTCTTGCAATGGGGGGAAGCAGAATGATGCTGCTTGTGAAACTCCTCTAACTGTCTCCAACTTTCTCATTCAGGGGTAAGAGGGAGATTTTATGCGGGAGCTGCAATGGGGCTGGCTTTATTGGTGGGTTCATGAGCACGTTCGATGATTAAAACTGTGCCAGAAAGCTACAAGCCTTTTCTTATTTCAGCATGTCATAGCAACCAACCCTTGTGTGTTTTTTTTTCTTTTCTGTTTAACGAGTTTTGCTCTTCTAGATTCCAGACTGGGTTTTGTGATACAACTTACAACTTAATGATAAGTTGTGATATTGTACTTTTCAACGTTGAGCCTATAATTCATGCTTGATTATCAACTATATGTAAAGAGACATCAGCATCATCGCTTTGGCCGAGTGGTTAAGGCATGTGCCTGCGAAGTACATGGGGTTTCCCCCTGAGAGTTCAAATCTCTCAGGCGACCATCTTCAGTCTCAAACTATGGTGGATGGACCCACTTTCCACCAGCATTATGCTTCTTTCCTTTGGAAATATCTCCAAGTTAGGTAGGTAATGCTGATGATTCATATTGTTATCAAATGAACTTTTTACTCAACCACATCACTCTTGTATCTTAATTACTTATTATTAGTACTATGATTGATACATGGGATATGTATTTATAATATGCAAGTCCGATTAGTAGGGATGCATACACCCAGGCATTTGCTAAGGAAGTTTAACAACAAAGAGACAGCAACTAAATGTACCTACCTACTACTTTGCTTCTTGCTGCAGAACAGGAACCTTCTTCCAAGTCTCCTCCAAGCCACTGGACTGAAGTGGCGGCAATGAGAACACACTAACGGTAGAGCTGCCACTCCTGATCTCTTTAAGAGATCTGAGAGCAGAAACTGTGCTCTTCATGTATAGGCTCTCCATGTGCTCTATCTCGGAGAGGTCCTTGGGCACTCTAAGGGGAAGAGGAGGGTCTTTAGGATCGAAGGAGGTGGACTCATCCCCGGTATTGTAAGAACGGTTTACAGTAGTTGTGGGCAGCAGAGAAGATGTGTCTTCATCTCCTTCCATAATGTGCTTTGAGAAGAGTCCATCGAGCATTTCCTCACACTCCTTCACAAGCTTATAGAGCACGTCATTGTTGAAAAATGGCTGCTGCAATACCGTCTGGATGAAGGGCAAGCGGATCAGAGCTCCGGTTCTCTTGTCGTACTTCTTAAGTATCTTCACAAGCCCTGTTGCAACAAAAATATGTCATTGGATCAATTAACTGGACACCCTTAGGAAGAGAAGTAAACAAACTATTATGGGTATCCCATTAGACCAGTTTCACAAGGTTTTATAACCAATTTACCACAACCCAGTTGTATCATATAACCGACTCCAATGACCTATAAAATGCAGTAATATGGAGGAACATCTTCAGACTAGTGTAAGTGCTCAATCAGGTCAAGGACAGGTATATGAACTAGGGCTTACACAAACGGGCAAATCAATAGGAAAAAAAAGAGGTAAAATACCCGTGTAGTTGAGGGCACTATAGTTCTCCAGCAGGACCATCTCTCCGTGGAAGTCCACAATTTCTTTCTTTATCTTTAGAATCTCTTCATTCAAATCCTTTGCCTTTGCAATTCCATCTTGCAACAGCTGCACCAACAGGAGTGAAAAACAGGTCATTCCACAACCGTACAACTGGGGATCCACAGTTCTATCATACCCATCAATCCTTTCTTGAAACTAACTAAAGCTAGCAATGACTTCATTTGCATAACTATTTTTCATGAGAGCCAAAGCCTATTCTACATTATGATTGGTTCATTGGCATGGAGGAACATGCATAATATCTTATGGTTACAACAAATAGTTTATGAGATTTAAGCTACCATATATCACAGCCAGATATTGTGCTTGTAAGTAGTAGATTTTTTGGAAATCTCAATGAAGAAGAATCAATGGCCAATTCTAGATGCATCTTTTTTTGGAAAAGCAAACGTTCTTCTACTCAGTCTTATCAAGATCCAACTGTGTGCATCCACCTTAAAACACATTTAGGTCAACTCAAATAGCATTGCTCAAGTTTCAGAAACAAAAGTCCCTTCATCACCCGAGCCCTAATCCAAAAAGAGATAATTGCTTAGGAGGATGATGCTATAGCTAAAGCCAGAAAGTTTTAAACACATCAGATATGGAATCAATCCAAACAAATGGTATCTGGAGCTCATGAATTCACTCAATTACCAGTAAATGGTTCTCGTATCCACGCCGGGGAATTAATCAATCCTCCGGCAGGAAATTGATAGATTTTGCGTACCATAACCAGAGAACACGGGAAGAAAGGAAAAAAGATCAGATCTCAGAGGCATGAAGAGGAGGAACAAAATCAACCTACCTTCATTCGGATGATGTACTCCTCCTCCTTGTCGACGAAGAAAGAGTTGAACTTCTCAATCTCGTCCTCCAACAGCCTAATAAACTCGATCTCCTCCTCCGACATGGCCTCCCCGGCGTCCGCCCCATTAGCGTCGATCCTCGCCCGCTTGGAAGGTCTCTGCGCAGGCCCTCTAGGCTCAATCGACTTCAGCTTCTTCTTGAGACACTTGTAGGACAGGAACTTGTCGCGCCACTCAGGCAACGTCTCCTCGATCTGGTTGCTCAGGCTCTTCCCGAACTTCATGACTGATACAATCGAAAGCCCAGGAAATGAAATCTCTGAACAGATTTCGCGAGAAAAAATACACGAGCTAAGAAAGATGATAGGGGTGAAGGCAAATGGAAAGAGGGGCGGGGAAGGGGCGGAGGTGAAGAGAATTTAACCGTGGTCGTGGTCGTGGTCGTGGGGGCGGGAATATTCGTCCGTTGCTTGGAATATCCATTATTTTTTATTTTATTTTATTTTATTTATTCTTGTGGTAGATAATATAAGAATATCTTATCTTCCCACTCCTTTATCCCTCTTGTTTTGTTTTCTCAATTATAGAATTTATTATTGACGAAAATTACATATAAAATTATAAATATTTTATTTTTCTATTAATAGATTTTACTTATAATATAAATTAATTTATTAATAATTCAAATATATAAAATATCACAATATAAACCAAAATTATTATTATTATTAAAATAAAAAATAAATTTAATATCACTTTATCTGTAATTGGCATTTTTTTAAAATATTCGAATATAACTTTATTCGTTAGAATTTATTTCGTGTTGATGCTAATTTATTTTAAAAAATACTGTGTTAAAGTTTATCAAATATAAAATAAGCTCACAAGAAAAGGTTAAATTAAATATAAATAAATTAAATTTGATAAAATATTATTAAAAATATTTTTTTTATATTTTATCACGTAAAATAAGGTATAATTTATTGAATATAACCCTATGTCTCCCGTCATATTGCTAGTAGGCCTCGTGAATACCATTTGTACCCCCTCTAAGCATATCAATTAAGTGAATAATAATAATATATTGTGAAAAAAAATTGTGCAAAAAAAAGTGAATAATAATATAAAGTGTTTAGAAGTTAATATATTTATAATTATATATATGCATGATAATAATTGACCGTCTTAGATATTCGGTCAACATTTGGAATTTAACATCATGACTATGGTTCTCCTAGGGTTTAGCTGCAATATTGTCCTATTTTTAAATTGAATATATTTGAATATTAATAATTTACTTGGGCAAATATTGTTTATATCGGCCCACTCTCCACCCTATCACATCCACATAAAATTAAGTGAGTCGTACTTAAATAACTAATGTAATATAGAGGGGTGAATTAATGCAATTAATATGCTATTAATATACCATTATGCTTGAATTAATTCAAATTTGAACAACAAAACTAAATATTCATTCAATATATATTTATCTATATTGAAAATTCATCTACCCCATTTAATAATTTTGACTATTTTATCAAATTTAACACCATTTTTTACCCATCTTAAACCAGCACAATTTTTTTTTGTGGAATCTGGAATAGTGTTATCTAATTTAAAATAAAAAATAATGAGAGAAATGTACAGAATTAATAAATTTAATTTAATTTAAGATAATAAGATCACATTATTTAATATAAATTAAGTTTAGAGTTTTGTTTGAAATGTTTATATAATTATTAAAAAAATAGTAATAATTGAATATTTATTGAAGATATTTTTATTTACGCATATTATCTAATTTTAATAAAAAAAATAATATTATGCTAAATTGGATAAGTTAAGTAAAATTTATTGGAATGATACGTAGAAAATCAGCACTAAAACTGATAAAATAGTTGAAGTTTATACATAATTACGATATTAACCCACTATATTGTGTTACCCAAAAAAAAGGACTGGAATACTACGAAGGTTCATTAAGGGCAAATATGTAAATTCGACTGAAGGAGAAGGAGAAGGAGAATATTCCTTTTGCATTGACAGTAACCCCATAGATTTAGTGGAAGATCCGAATATGCCTTGGTAATATTCGTCTATCCTATTACTAGTTTCAAGGCTCCCTCCTCTCCACCACCGACAGTCCCGTCATACCATACTCTAGTGGGCACTTCAACCTCCTTTCGTGATATGATGTTTCATTCTTATTACAATTTCTAATTACTTGTAGAACCTATCACTATTACTCTCCTAATAATGAATTGTATGCCATTCACCAGAAGTGAAGTGGTGGTTGGTGGGGACATTTCCACGATGCAAGCCAAGCAAAAAACGTTGAACATCTCCCCCACTCTACCCCTTTATTGATCTCTATCTCTATCTCTATCTCCTTTGTGAATGACCCTTCAATACCTAAACCGGTCACTTGTAGGAGAGTATTTGGTGGGACTACCAAAAAGATCACTATATATTATGTAATAGGGGCACCTTGAGAAAATCTCTTTTGACAAATCCATAACCTATGTCATATTGTTGCATTGATACATCAAATAATGATCCATTTATGGCATAAAAAGTCAAATAGTAGGAGTATATTTAATTCATTGTGCACATCATAAGGATGGATGTATTGTAAGAGATGACTATAGGGTAAGTGGTAGCTATCTCATCTCCTCCATGAGTGGAAGAGCCTTGGAACCAAGCAAGCACATTTTCCACATCTTCACCCATTAGTTATGAGCAACCACCAATCTCTCAAATTCTTCTTGTCTTAACGAAATCTAACCGTGTTGTACATCATTGATTGTTTAGTTGGGAGAAAGGGGTCAAAGACTTACCCGTGAAATTCAGTCCCATGACTCAACAACACACCCCACATTACTTTATTCACATCGTCTCATTTGCCAATTCCCCAATTCCATCTAACAGAAAAGGCAGCACATTCAGTAATCCATCTGCTCTACTCCACTGTGGTTTTCCATCCCTCTCTTCCCCCAAAGCTAATCACCATACCATGCCCTCCATCTTGGGCTCACAGTGTGCGGTCCTGGCCACGGCCATGGCCATCTCCGGCACTGTAATTTTCCTTGCCCTCCGCCTGCAGAAGTCACTGTCCGCTTCTCCTCACCAGTTTCCTGCGTTTCTCGTGCAAGTCGACCCTACGTCTTCTTCTTCCCCGCAATCTCTTCGTTCTTGCATATCTTCTGGTATGTCGTCAGTGAACCCCCTTGTCGTTTTCCTTTGGCCTTTTCCCCCATTTCATGACCAAAGATTCCTTCTTTCAGAGATACCCTTTTTCCGATCCAACTGAAGCGTTTGTGGAAACCGTGTTTTGCAGATGGGAAAGACAGATCGCAAAACAACAAGAAGAAGAAAAGGGTGCACTTTGCAGAGGATGTTATAGATCCGATCGGTTACAGCGAGGAATTCAAGAGACAGCACGGGATCAGATTAATCAGCAACAGAGGCAACAGTCACCTGCCGACATCCTCATCATCATCTACTTCAATATCTCCATCCAAGTCCAAGAAAATCGGCGGCAAGATCGGGGGAATGCCTGCCAACAGAATGGCACTCTACAACGGCAACATCAGAGATCGTGTTTTTCAAAGCCTAGCCTGCTCATACTGACTGACTGGCTCCCCTATTATGTGATTTGAACTGTAGTTTCCTCCTTTTTGTTTCTGGATCGTATTATGTACTTCTTTTGTTTGCTAGTTAGTATATTCTTGTTAAGATTCCCCAATTGATGTGATATTTTCTAATTATTTATTATTATGCAATCAAATATATTGCCTTTTGATTTTATGGCACTACAACTTCCAATGGGATTCACAAACCAAGGCCAGGAAAGTCAAAATGGGTATTGCATCTTGAAGAATGACAGGCACGCTTTGCCCCTTGGAAGAGCACAAATGGGATGCAAGATGTATAAAGACATAAGATCCATTAATTAACGAGCTATTTACTAAGCATGAAGCCCTAAATATTCATTTACATGTCAAATGGCATGCCTGGTTTACTTGGAATTCCCATGCAAGTTTAGTGTAATTTCCAAGAGTCCATTTCTGAATAAAGTAGTCTACAGTATAATTAATATTGTTTTAGAGGTTCTTTTCATGGAAGATGACATTGTTGTAAGCCAAACTTGCAAAATTGTCACCCAACAAAAACACACAGTGTGGACATCTAAGAAATTATTAATGAAATTTGAACTCCTAGAAAAGGGTTGAGACCCAATTCCATGTCCATGACCTCATCCAACTGTACGTAGCATTGCACTATAAATATTATTTAGAAATCTGCAGAATATAAGTGGTGTGTATAATAAATGAGCACATTTGGGTGCAAGTATGCGCACATTTTCCATTGGGTATTGTTTTTGGCAATTTTCATTTGTTAATTTATTCATGCTTATATTTATCATTTGTTAAAAACAAATACATAGTTACTTAATATTTATTATAAAGTTTAAGTTTTATACTAATATCTCCCTTAAATAAAGTTGACTTCCCATCAGATTTTATACTTATATTAATGAAATATAAAATAATATTAATTAAACTATAAAAGATGGAATCTAATTTTTGTATGTTTGTAAATGGAAAACCGAACATAATCCTAGAAAAATAAATACTTTGGATGTATACTGAACGGCACAAAATTGTGATGAGGTGATGTCGACCCCAGAGGTCCCAAAAGTTGAAAGTTTATCTTGGATTGGAGGAGGGAACATAAATAGAAGATATGGGCCTTAGCCTTTAGTGCAGGCATTGAGCATAAGATGAAGACGGGCCCTTTTTGGACCATAATTTGGCATTCGTCTTTTACAAAAATGCCAAATCTTTCTTGGATGGGTTTCACAGTAGTAGCTGTAGCTCTCCGCTTTGTCCAAGGTGGGTAGGGTACCAATCCCTTTCTACCCTCGGCTTGCTAGTCTAGAATAGGGCTAAGTAGGCCAGACTAGTCTAGGCTAGGCGATCTCACTTGCTCCAAACTTCAAGTCATCCTGGGTCTTTAAATATCAACTTGACCTTTGAATACTTTGAACCCCTTTGTCCACAAATACTTGTCAGGTTATTCCAAGAAATACCCGGGAAACTCCCTTTCCAGCAAGGTTCAAACTGAGCATCCTGCCTTTTTCTTGCTTGTTTCTTTTGACTAATCTCCTTGTGATTTGTTCTAGTAAATGGACAGCCGTTCGACCAAGGTACGCTTTTGCCGAATACAATAACTAATTTGACTAACTAGGTGCACCCAACCAAAAGGACACCCATCAAAGAAGGAATTAGATTAGCCCACAAAAGAAAAAAAACACAAGCATTATCGTCAACATATAGTATTATATATGTCGTGCTCTTTGATCTGTCTACATCTCAACTATACATTCGGTCAATTTCTTTTGTTTTCTGCAAGCTTATGTTCCCGGTCGTGTTAGGTGGTCCTAAAAGTAAACAAAATTATTTGAGTGTCGTGGTGATTAAAAAAAATCAAGAGGGGAATTCCTCACTTCCCAGATTCAATGGACTATTGATTATATATGGACATGGATGATCCATGTGTGGTTGGGGGTTTTAGCTTGTAACTTTACAGTGCATTCATCTCTTTATATCTTTTTTCTTTCTGCAATTCTCTTCTTCTTCTTCACGCATGCTTCTAGTTGGTGGAAGGGCATGGACTGACCTTTGCTCCAATCAATTAGTATATGTTCAGTTTTATCCTGAATTGATGCAGTGCTACATGCTCTGATCAATTACGATCCCCCCACAGTAGGGGTTCAAACCTTCCAAGTCTATAATAGTCTCTTGGCCATAAGTTCATAGAGACGTCCTGGAGTATGTGCAGTGCTGTAAAATATAAGAAGAGGCATGGCAGAAAAACATGGCCCCGCCCGTTGTTTGTTCATCTAAATAACTAGCTTATACATGTGAAATTGTCAACCCACCAGCAGCATGCACCAACCATAGTATTCATTATTCTAATGCTCAACTTCATGATCTAGAAAGTACAGCACATTGGTCTTCTTTAGAGATGAATTGTTTCTATAGGATAGATAGTGACCAGCCCCTGGATCGAAGGGAAGTAAGCTATGGTTTACTCAAGCATGCAAGAATTGAAGTGCTTACGAATATGGAGTCAAACCACTAGCTCAGAGAGCCACTTCGTGCTAATA
Organism: Trapa incisa; assembly: GCA_030064435.1. Taxonomy (NCBI): domain Eukaryota; kingdom Viridiplantae; phylum Streptophyta; class Magnoliopsida; order Myrtales; family Lythraceae; genus Trapa; species Trapa incisa. The sequence continues at coordinate 11,528,742 of CM057769.1, read as the reverse complement.
AATATGGAGTCGGAAGGCTCACGTCAACCCTCCGAGCTCAAGTCTGTTGTTCTACGTGAGAAAATAAGAATGTCTGAAGTCAAGATTACTTTCTAAATTTGAAGTAGAAGTAGCATAGTCGATCTTTCCATTAACGCGGCCAAAATTACAATTACACTATTTAATAAAATAGAGATTTATTATTAATTTATAATATATAAAATATAATTTATAAATTTTAAGTATAAATAAATAATTTATCAATTTACAATATTTTTTCAAACGTATCATACTCATCTATATTGCACCCGTACCAAATCCTACACTGAAAATTCTACTCGTGTAACACATAGTTATAAAGAAAAAATAATAGGCAGATTCTAGACAGTTGTTTAAGTGAAGATTTAAAATTATACATGTATAAACGTTACGTATGAGAATTTAGGTTGAGAATATAATTAAATATTTGATAAAATAAAAAAAATATTATAAATTTATAATTTTGTAAATATTATAAAATTTATAAGTTATTAATTTTAAATATAAATAAATACTAACAATTATCGTTTTACAATATTTTTTTAAATGATATCAGATACACCTATCTCGCATCTATACCCAACCCTATACCAAAAATCCCACTCTGCTCTACAGTGTATACAGCTGTTTGATAGTTGTTTGAGTGCACAGGTTTAAAATTTACGTGTGTAAAGTGTATACCTTTTAAGTGTATATTAAAATTTTGATTTTTAAATATTATAATATTTATAAATTATTATTTTTAAATATATATTATTTCGATCAATTATAGGTTTACAATACATTATTACAAGTTATATAAGATTATTTTGTTTAATAAACTTAGAAGATTATGACTAAATTTAAATAATGTATGATAAAAAAAATACTACGCATGATCATAATATGCCATATCAGATACTTCATGAATTCACGTGTCATTATCTTAGAGGTACCCAAAAATGAGACGGCAATGAATCTCAGCCTCATGACAATGAATAAATTAATACCGAATTTGAGTATACCATGAAAAAAAATTATATTATGAGATGTGTTCTATCCATGTATCAAATTTAGATTACTTAGTAACCTTATACGTGCTAGGGTTCATCTTCCATAATTAGCTTAACTGCATGCCAGGGCAATTTGGCTTTCTTTCTCTTTAGAGCAATTTCTTTGACTTGTACAATTAAAGGGAACTGCAGAACTACGAGAATCTCGACCTATTATTCTAAGAGATTGTTCTTCCACCGGGTTGATTCTTTTATAAGGATTAGGGGTAAGGTTCATGCATCTTCGAGCTAGGAAACACGATATGCCCAAGTCAATACTGATCAAAGATGTAGTTTCAGTTTCCCCACTCTATCTAGCTATAGTATTATTGAATTGGGAGTAGAGATATCTAGCCAGACCACAACTTGATGGTGGAATCTTTATCGGAAGCCCTATCGTGTCTACTTGTGAATGGGGCCCTTTTTATAAAAACAGGAGGCGGTCAGGAAGTATGGAACCTTAAGACAGCCATAGTTCGCTGCTGGTTTTGTGCCGATATTATGTCCATATATACTGATGAGAGAGAGAGAGTGAGGGAGATAACCAAGTTTCCTGATGATAAACTAAAGAATGTTCACAAGACCAATTTGACAGAAGTTTCAAAATCAACCAACTCTCCCTTTTCACGTTATAAAATTGTCAACTGGCAATCCCAACTCGTTAATAATGGTTAAAATAATGGTTAAAATAATGGGGTTACAGCGTGTAACACAGTGCTACATATCCGCGGTGGGATTCTTTCAACTAGGGGGAGGATCAATGATCGGCTATGTCCCAATGAAAATACAGTTCCCTTATGTCGTTTCCTTTTCCCCGTCTTTTTTCACTCCCTTTTATACTGCATGTTGGCCATGTTGCTGACCATGGAGAATCAAGATCTGGGGACGAAACTGAGCTGTGACGGACTAGCTTTACGAGAGGACATTAAAAAACTTAAGCATGTTGTCCGCGTGCCTAACGGGTGGGTTAGAACTATGTGCCAGTTGCAGAGCTGCAAGGATTACTGTGAAATGGTGTAACAGAAGGTAGCGAAAAGTCAAGCTTCTGCATAGTAGAAATACATTGGCAGACCAAAACTTACTCCGTTGTACATCATTAACATATAGTAGACCAGAATTATCAAGATTATAGCACTCCCTAACCAGCTTAGACCCCCAACATTTTTTTCTTTCTTTATTTTATTCTGTTAAAGTTACAATTTTTAATGAATATAAACCCCAACATTCTTGTGTTCCAATATAAGCAAAATTCCATATGATCCAAGCTCGTGGGCAGCCGCCCCAAGAAGATAAGATGTCTCAATTTGCCTTTTGCTAGTTGTAGGTATGGGATCGCTTAGATAGATGTACAATTATAGTAAAAGTAATACACATTGGGCGATGTAAAATAGACAAACACAGTCCTGTAGTAGGAGTAAATATTTGTAGGGCACAAGTACTATTTACTGTTACTGTGAAACTTTTATGAAATTTGCAAATAGGTGTACGGCTGCACCAAGAAGATAATGTTTACCGATTTCCCTAACTAGTTGTAGGTGTTGAGTTAATTATATATGAAATATATATGTATAATTATAGTTAAAAATTATCCATATTTGTATATAAATATAGATATAACATTTTTTAGGAAAAATATTATATGATTTAAATTTATTTAATTTGATATATTTCATTTATTATTATATTTAATTTGTAATATTATATAATTTAACGTACTTATATACTTGAATTCCTTTCCAAAATTGTTATCTTAAAAGTTAATATTAAAATTAAAATTAATATTACCAATAAAAAGTATTATATTAAATTAGAATATTATATTTTAATGATGTTTATTATATGTTTACTTGTTTAATTTATATATAAAATTACTATAAATAATATAATATAAAGTAGAAATTGTGATAGGGAAATATAGAAAATAAATAATAAAAGAGAAAAAATAGTGAAATATTTTTATAATCTTCCTTACACTTGTAATTCAATTTTATTTTTAAGCTATACTTTTAAATGTGATAATTATACATAATTATTATAAACTTTAATAAATTTGTCTATTTAAATAATATTATATAAAATTATTTTTGATATTAAGTCATATTAATACAAATTTTAAATGATATCTCATAATTTTTTTATTATATTCATACTTAAAATTCCAACCATTAAAGTATACTTCTTTTTAAAAAATAAAATTTCTCAATATAATAAAAAATTTATCTGGAATAAATACTTATTCCTATAAATTAATTAGCCTTCTAAATGTATGATATTTTTAATATAATTATTCGACAATAAATATATATTTTAGAAAATTATTAGTGGATCTTAAAATAGCCTAGCTGAGTTGTTAATATGGATAAAGCAATTATTATGCATGGGTATGTATATAAACATATTTTATCAATCATATAGAGTGTAGATACATAGAAACATTTCCATAAGATGCGATGACGATAAGTACAAGTTGGAAGATTGTGTCGGGTGGCCTTATGTGTATGACAACCTTCCTTCCATCCATCATATCATTTCAGCTAATTAAGTTCTCTTTATCTTTTCTATTCCTTCACAATTATTGCAGATTTGGGAAAAGACATACCCAAACAAATTGCTTGGTGCCCATACCATGCATACCCCTTTTTTTTATTATTTAAATATACTCACAAATTATATCTTTCATTTTTTTATTAATATATAATTTAAATTTTATAATAAAGAAAAATAATAATATTTTTAATTATATATTTTCAGTTAAATTTAAATTAAAAAATAATATTTTTAACATTAATTGTTTATTGATCACTATTTATTTAACTAGTTTTTTAGTATTAAACATTTAAAAAATAACTAATTTCATTTCATTTTTTGAATATTTTATGTTAAAATTAAATTTATATATCAAAATAATTATAATTTGACAATTCACATTTTTTTATATTTTTAGTATTTAAAATTTATTTTTAAATAATAAATAGATATTATGTAAAAGTTAAATAATAAAGGTGACAAATTATTTTTTAATATATAATTAAAAAATGCTTTTGAAAGTATATAAATAAATTATCAAAAAATTTAAATATGAAAATATAAATATTTAATAGTTATAACACTCTTCGTGTATATATAATAAATATAAATGAATAACAAATCAAAACAACCTCGCTCTATTGTCTACAATACCTATATAACATGTACATTTATATCTAACATACCAACTTTTCACATTTTACTCTTGATATACTTCTAAAATTTTAATATATATATATATATAGTTCATTTGATGTCATTTTGGAATGGCTCTATTAATATATATAAGTTTATGAATATTTTGAGGAACAAAGATGTATTTCATAAAACATATTTTTATTTAAAAATGTTTAATGTTTAGAAGAGATATTTAATATTATGAGGAAAATGTGTATAGTACTTATCAATATGGATAGGAGTTGATATTATTATTATTATTATAAATGCTTAATATTTTTTACTATATAACTTATTTCTATTTTTATTAAAATTTGAGAGTAAAGGGAGGAATAACCATACAAGCATACGAGGGACATCAATATTTATCATCACCATGTAAAAAAACGCACATTTTATAGAATTTTACCTAAATTTTAGCAAAAGAAAAACCTAAAATTTAGTATAAAATATTTATATAACTTGTACCATCAATTATATATTTATTTGTAAATTTAAGAATGTAAATTGAATAAAATAAAATATTCTACATTTAATTTGAAAAAGTATAGTTTAACATTTAATAATTGTTTAATTTAATATTTGGATTTTCAAGTTTTTTTTATTTTTTTTAAGTTTGATATAATAATAATACTAATGATATTAAAAACTTTAATTAAATATATGTTATATTGCTATTATAGAAAGCTAATAATGTAAATTTTGATTATGTATGGACAAATTGATAACATTAAATGCATGCAATACAAATAAATAGATAAATTAATTGCTTAATAATTAAGAAGAAGAAGAAAATAAACACATAAAGTCACTTGGTACATTTTCAAATATTAATTAAGAAAATACTTTTAAGATATTAAATTAAAATAATAATATCAAATATTTATAAAACTTATAATTTTTATATAAAATTAAAAAACTCTTTTATTAACAAAATTTTGACTAAATTACATTTTTTGTATCAAAATATTTATAAAAGTTAAAATTTTGGTATAAACATATTAAACTTACTATTTTGATTTTAAACATTTAATAAAAATATATTATTTAATAATAATAAATAATTTTATTAAATTTATTTTATTAATTATTTAACGTTAAAATATTATTTTTGAAATATTTAATATATATTTTAAATATTTTATAATAAAATATCATTTTTTAAATATTTGTTAATTACTTTTAAAATATTATAATAATATAATATAATATAAGTAGATTTCACATATACATAAAAGACAAATTTAAGAAGTATGAATTATTATACAAATAAAATTATATTATATTATAAATTAATTATATTGGGAAATATAGATCCCATTCAAATGTAAATGCAATCTTACAAAACTTTAAAAAGGTCTATACAGGAACATATAGTAACCTTATAAAGCAATTACATACAAATGTTTTTTATATTGTATTTTTTTTAATTATTATATATTATTTTCCTTCTTTTCACGGATTTATAAATTATATAATAATAATAATAATAATAATAATAAATAAATAAATAAATAAATAAAATTTTGCGAGTTGAAATTATTTTTGTGTATTTTTTTATAATTTTCTTTTAAATAAATAATAGAAATATTATAATTTTATAAAATAATTATAAATTACAATTAAAAATTTTAAACTTTTAAATTAATATAAACTTAATATTTACTTCCCATAATATATTTTTTATATTTATTATAATAAAAAAATATGATATCACATTTATTATAAAATTGGTTCTTTTTCCTTCTATTCTTCTTGATAGACCCAAAGAAAAAGGGAGCAATGACAGGGAAAAAAGCGGCCCCCCAATTTCTTCTTCCGGTGCTCTCTTCGTAAACTTGCAGCATGTGAGGTTTTTTATAAATTTGCAACTTGTTATACAGAGCTACCCTATCTAGTTGATCTACATTATTGTTCAAATTTATCTCATATTTTTTTAATTGTTTTCTAGATATGGAAGAAGTTGTGCTGTAAAAATGAATATATTCTGCTACATATTACGAATCATTCCTGCCATTTCCTTCGTTCATATGGAACCGACCAAAGGATCAATCAATATTGTAGATATACCGGCTTCTTTTCATTTGATGGACACGGTTAGAGCTTTGATTGGAATGTACTTTACGTGTTCTTTTCTGGTATACATATATATCTAATAAAAGGATGATAAGGTGCATGTATGCATGCATGCATACATACAAACACAGTGAAGATAACCTAGTGGATGTCCTAGCACTTTAAAGTGGGGTGCAGCATGCTGCTGAATATATACATTAAAAATGAACTTTCCTTTTGCAATTTGGGCTTGTGGGAAGAAAACAATTTATAATTCCTTACCGGCCGCGGCTTAGTTCCATTGAATTCCAAGTCATTGGCCCTCCAATGAAAAACAAATGGACAGAAAAGTGTTAACTAGGCACGTGAGCCAACAACTAATAACCAATCTTAATGGTTCAGAAATTGCTAATGCTAATAGAAATTTAATCTATGTTGAGAGTAATTCACATATGATCTGATAACCCAATTGGTAGATTTCAGCTACAAGTCTATTATGAAAGGAGCTAGCAGAGAGCATATTGTGGGCTGTGGGTAGATGGATGCATGCACTTGGATATACACCAAGGTTGAACCCGTACCAATTATATATCAATTCAAACCAGTCAGTCTAGTTGGACTGCCGCGGTACAGAGACACTGAACCAAATCGTAAATGGAAATTTCTGTATATCACTTTCACATTCATTGCATACTCAGTTCCCACTCCACCCACCAAGACTTCTACAACAAGACATAATTTGAAACATAGAACAAGGGTTGAAATATTAAATAATTCTCTAATCTTTCAATAAAACTTTAAATAATTGTATAATTTATTTGATCTGTCAAATAAGTAATAATCTTTAAATAAAAGTTTAAATGAAATAAATTTCTTTTTTTCAATGCAAATAAGTTATCTACAAATATGAATTTATTGAAGATTTTTATTGCAAATATATAATATTTATTTAAAATTTTGGTCAAAAGTGGATGATTATAAATAAAGAAAAATATGGGTATTCTTTACTAGATATTAGGTGTGTGACCTAGAATGGGGCAAGTGAGAATAAGGAGAAACATCCCATTCCTCTGTGTTGAAAATGGAGAGGAATGGCATTGCAAAAACATCTATGAGCAAATTTAAATTGCATTCTTGGTATAAGAGCAAGAAAGCTAGGGGCAGGTGGGTCCAAATGGCCAATGGCAGTATGACTAATTAGGGTATTTATATTTGAACTTCAATTCTACCCAATATTTACAATAAATACTAACCTTGCTCAAACCTTGCTCAAACCTTGTTCATCATATAGTCCTACAATTAATCATCATTTCATCTCATCATAACACTCTTCATCTTTATCCGTGTTAGAAATTTGATGGCCTTCCACATGAGAGGAGGTTTCAGGGGTTGACTTTGATTAATGCTGCAGAAAACAACAAATGGGTATCTGGGGACCCATATGCCATTTGAATTTTCAATTGCTTTTACATACCCAAATTAATTATTTATTATTTAAATAAACGTGTTTTCTCCTAAGCATCCAATGATCTATCAGCCTACTCTCTCCATGTTGCACCATATATATATATATATATCCATAATGGCTTTTGTTGCATGGTGTTCTTCATTGTTTATACACAATTATACTGCATTAAGTCGACAACAAACAATCCACAGGAAGAGAGGTTCTTCTTACCTTGCAGATAATGGTGGATCTATCAACCAATTAACATATAGCTTTTATTGTTTTTTTTTCTTGAACATGAAAGGCCAACTCTTCCATCTAGAGTGAGTAAATAAACAAATGGCAGTAGTATAAAAAGGCAGTGACAGAATGAATACTGGTGCTTTTTTATGATAGGAGGCTTGGTGGGTGGATGGATATACAGAGGGAATGCCGGCTTTTCAGGAAGGATTCGTTGCACTCTCGTCAAATTGCCTTTCCTATTTGCATTTTGCTGCCTTCTCTCTCTCTCACTTTCTGCCGTACTTGGGCTGGGATTTTAGATCAGTGGGGGGCTTTAAATACACAGCTTTTCCCTCTCCTAGTTCTCCATAGACTAGCACTAATAAGATAACATACGCCCCCCCATCCCTTGTAAATGACCTCATGCGGCCTTGAATACCATTACCCATTTTCTCCAATCTCCTTTTCCTTGATCTTGATCTTTTGTTCCCCCTCGCTGTTTGTAGAGGAAAGTTGTGGTCTTTGCAACAGCTATGCCCACTCTGGTCAATTACAACGGTGGTGAGCCATCGTCTTCTCTGTTTCTGTGCTTCCAGATCACGAGATAGTTAGATTAGTGGAAACTTGCATTGCGACCTTGATGGTTGAGCTTATCTGAAGTAGTATTGATGGATTCTGTAGGTGACGGTGAATTCCTCTCCGGGGGCTTCTTTGCTCACTTATGTTCGATGGATGCCTACTATCCGCCTCCAAAACGAGCTCGTGTCCTCTGCTCTCCACACGATGCCGAGGTCAAGGACGACCATGGGCCGCATCGCAGGCCATCCATCGATGTCCTCCCCGACGAGTGCCTCTTCGAGATCTTCAGACGCGTATATGGAGGTAGAGACAGGATGTCATCCGCCTCCGTCTGCAAGCGCTGGCTTTTCCTCCTCGGCAGCATGCGTAGGTCCGAGATCCTCAACACTGAAGATGAGATGGAAATTTCTTTAGCCTCTGGTGATGAAGATGGGCACCCACTTACCAGATGCCTGGAAGAAAAGGACACCACGGATGTGAGGCTCGCTGCTCTGGCCATTGGAGCCAGCACCGGCCGTGGCTTGGGAAAGGTCTCCATCAGAGGAAGCAATTCGACGGTTCATGGAGTCTCCGGTATTGGACTGTCCTATATAGCCCGATCCAACCCTTCACTGAAAACTCTCTCCTTGTGGAGCATATCGTCCATTGGAGATGAGAGCTTGTCTGAGATAGCTAGAGAGTGCCGATCCCTCGAGAAGCTCGATCTCTGTCTCTGCCCTTCCATTTCAAGCAAGGGATTAACGGCCATTGCGAGGAACTGCCCGAGCTTAACTGCTTTGACAGTCGAGTCATGTGCGCGGATCGGGAATGAGAGCTTGGAGGCTGTCGGAAAGCACTGCCCTCGTCTGCAGTCGATAGCCATAAAGGACTGCCCACTTGTGGGGGATCGCGGGGTCGTGAGCTTGGTCTCATCGGCATCTCCGGTCCTCGGAAAGATCAAGCTTCAGGGGCTGAGTATCACTGACTTCTCCCTCGCTGTGATCGGGCACTACGGTCTGGCCGTCACGGCTCTCGTCCTTAATGGGCTGAAAGATGTAACAGAGAAGGGCTTCTGGGTCATGGGGAATGCACAGGGCCTAAAGAGACTCTCCAGCTTGACTGTCATTTCCTGTGGTGGACTTACTGATGTGAGCCTAGGGGCTCTAGGGCGGTGCTGCACAAACTTGAGGCAGGTGTGCCTAAGGAGGTGTGGCTTCATCTCAGATGCTGGCTTGCTAGGCTTTGGGAAAGCCGCCGGCGCTCTGGAGAGCTTTTGCCTGGAAGGTTCGAGCCGGATTTCTCTAGCCGGAGTTGTTGGTTTGCTCTCCAACTGCGGGTCAAGGTTGAAGGCCCTGGCTTTCTCCAAGTGCATGGGAGTCAAGGACTTACACGGAGAAGTAGCGATATCCACGATTTCTCCTTGCAAGTCCCTTAGGTCCTTTTCCATACAGAATTGCCCGGGATTCGGGGATGCTAGCATTGCCCTTGTGGCAAGGCTATGCCCCGGCTTGCATCACATAGACTTTACGGGTCTCTGGAGGATCACGGATTCTGGCCTTCTTCCCCTCTTTGAGAGGTGCAAGGAGGGTCTCAAAACAGTCAATCTCACCAACTGTGTTACTGTTACTGACGAAGCAATCTTCGCTTTGACTCGACTCCATGGCGTGACCCTTGAGATGCTCAGCCTTGATGGATGCAGGAAAGTGTCTGACTCGAGCCTGGAAGCCATCGGAGACAACTGTCTGTTCATCAATGATCTCCATCTCTCGAGATGTTCCATTACAGATTCGGGTATCTCGATCCTGTCTTCAGCTGAGCAGATCTGCCTTCAAGTGCTATCCTTGTCAGGTTGTTCCCGGCTCTCGCACAGGAGCTTGCCCTCCTTGAAACGGCTAGGAGAGAGCTTGATAGGTCTGAACCTCCAAGGCTGCTGTTCCATCAGTATCACTTCTGTGGAATTTCTCCGAAGGAGCTTGCGGGGATGCGATATAGTCTTCTGATCACTATACGACCTTGATGAACCAACATTGAATGATAGTGTACATGTAGTAGGAAGAAGAAGCAGATTAGGCGAGGGATTTTGGCTTAATAGCTACTTCTCACCCTCCTGTTTTTGCAAGCTTATGTAAAAGCTTGTTTGGGTCAGTTGTCCACTTAACTTATAGTTTCCTGAGATTTCAATCGACCTTGTAGTGAGAATTTGCCCAGTTGCCTACATGAATGAAGAAGTTACAGTGTATTAGGTCACGCCTCTTCCTGCTGTTTTTGCAGACTGTTACTTTCAAAAGTAGATGAGAATGAATCGGTCCAATGCAGCAGCCATTTGGGTGCTCATTCACAATATCTATGTATGTCCACGAGTCCAAATGCCCTTGATCTGTAGACTACCGGGTAGAGGAAAGACTTGGGTTGGAAACAGTAGGGAACTGAGATTATGTGGCTGATGGAATCCCAAGTATGAAAAGCCGAGTGAGCAAATGAATAGGGGGAAGGCAGATAGATACTTTTATGCTGATCAAAAGCCCAATAGAGCTTTTTAGGCCCAGGTCCAAGGCAAGGAGTCCATCCGACTCTCATAGTGGATGCGATGGTTTTCTGCTCAGGAGTTATTATTGAACTCATCAGTTTGCATTTTTGTATGAGTGAATTAGGTCAGAATGTTATTTTGGAGTAGGTGAGAGTGTCACCATTGCTCCCGAATTTTTTGGTTTTATAGCAGTAACACTATTTATTAATATATTATTTACATAATATAAAGATCAAATTTCTGTAAAAAAAATTAAAATGCTTATAAAATCATATGATATTAAATAAAAAGAATTTGTGTAGCTTTTTCCAGTATTTCTAATTCCATCTCGAATTCATTTAGAAATATGTTCCCAAATGCCAGATTTTTTCCATTCATTCGTATTTTTTTCTATTCCCTTAAAAATATATTGACTAGAAGTGACCACTTTCAATAAATACAAAAATGGATCATATGTTCATTCAATATTGTATGCATTCAAAATGGATAATCTGAATTTTATAACATTTTTTCCTTTTTATACTGTGTGGTATTTTTGTTATATACGGTGATTTATCATTCAACTTATAATTAATATATCTACCAAACTCGTCATTTAAAAAAAAATATATATATATATATATTCCACAATATTTTATAATTTTTCTCTCAATCACAAATACCCATTTTTCATATTAGTTTTATTCAAACATAAATAGTCAATCAAAAGTGGGTTCTACCCCATAACTGAATATCACTTGTAAGACTTTTTGAAAACCATAAGTGAATATTTATTCACAATTTGCAAATATAGACTTTATCACTCAAATGTTGATGTATACTCATCAATCATTCACATAACCATGACCAGTTAACCCCAAATCACAATATAGGCCTTTTCTTATAAATTTCTTTGGGTTGAGGTATCCTAAAAAATAACACACTTACGTGTATAACTTATCTTTCCATAAATACGATAGGTAATTAATCATTGTGAAGTATATCTGAATCTTAAAGTTGATGATTAACTTTTTATATGACCATCCCTCATCAGATACTATTAATAATATTTTGGATTGTCATTAGAGAATATATCATTTTCTCTCTGTACACATGGGTTATTATGTTTATTTCCCCTTTTATAAAAGTATGTTAGTAACCTTATTTATAAATTTTGAATAGCACTCATTTGATAAACATTTTTTCCTAACACATCACATAAATCTTGGTTAATATTCCATTTCATAAATATTTAACATTAACTCATTTTATAAATATTAAATCTTATTTCATTTTATAAATATTAGGTTGTAATCATTTAATTAATATTTGGGATTAACCCATTTTTTAAAAATATCTCACTCTTATAAATATTAATTTTAGCAATTTTATAAGAAGAGAATTTAAATCTCCTCATTATTGTGTTGTACACTTCTTTTATAAATATTAATATTATTTTATAAACATAAAATTTAATTTTTTTTACACAATAACTTAAAATTGAGTCATTTTTATAAATATGGTATAATATACTATTTTGATTTTTTAATATATAATTATTTTTATAAACGTGGAGTTTATATCACTTTTATAAATATGATAAATGGTTAAAATAATCATAATTACACTTTTTATATCACTTCAAAATTAATCTCTCCTACTTTAATAAAACTTTTTATATTAATTTTTTTATGTATTTCTTAGAATCTTTTCGAAGCATGTTATTAGCATTTAATAAATAAGCTAGTCTTACGAAATCATTCTAATTAAATGCGAATTTGTAAATTATACTAACAATTGTTAATGACTTTTATTTCTAATGTAATCTAATTTATATGATCTTAATATTTAAAATTATTTACGGATGGTTTATATGAGTATATCTTATAATCAATAAATTCATTTATATACTATTTTATCGATTTCATCCAAATTAAAAAATTTTCCTAAAATTATTCAAAATAATTTTAATTTATTTTCTAAAAAAATCATTAAATCTTTCAAATTTATAAAATTATCATTTTGCTTATTAAATTAAATAATTTTCAATTTTACTATGTTTTAACCACAGAAAATTTTATAATTTGATCATTTTACTTTTATTTATAAAAAATATCATTTTACCTATAAACTTTGATTCTGAAAAAAAAATCTATACACTTTCGAAAAGACCACTCGTTAATCTTTCAAAAATATCATTCTATATTATATTATAAATAATTAATTTATATTAATTGGGATTCCACTTATTATATGTTGGTTTTTTTTTCTAAATATTACAATTTCTTTACTTGATAATTAATTTCTAATTTTAGTGTGATTTTATATTACAATTTAATCTTGATTTATCCTATAATTAAATTTAAATTTTACATTTTTAAATTATCAATGGGTTTACGCACCGATCAAATCACTAGTTATTTCCATAATTAACGTGTAAATCAAATATGGTAAAAATATACTTAAATTTAACACAATCAAATATGAATGTGTGTAATTTATCTTAATATTTTCTGAGACCAAAATATATTATTTTGTATTGATAGAGTATTTAGGAAAAATTAAAACAAGTAATATAAGATATTAGTATTGATAATACATTAAATGAAATATTATTAATTTTATTGTTTATTTAAAAATTAATTGGTAAGATATTAATAATTTTTTATAATATAATATTTATATTTTAAATATATAATAAAATTAATATTAGATTAATTAATAAAATCACTTTATTCTTATATTTAAGATGGTTGCGGGGAAGTGTGATCAAATAAATATGTAATAATTTAATTATTGGTAGAATATTGTTGGTTAATACTTTATACTAGCATTGTGCCATTGTAGGTTGATGGAGGCACTGATGTCGTACTTGAATTTCTTTCAACAATTGAATTATCAGAATAAATTATTGTGCACTTTAGATGACTGACGATAATGTATTTCAAATATTATAGTCAACTTGGAAATACTATAATGTAATATAGTATTTTGGGAGTCAAGTTGGCACTTGTGAGTCAACTCACTGGCATTCCTTCTATGATGTGCGCCCTTAAAATCACAGTGTAGGGCTTTCGTCCCAATTCTATGGGCGGTTTTCACAGGAGAATGTTTTGGCTTTATTGTTCCTATTATAAACGTATAATATTAAATTTATATTATATGAGTTATTATACCAATATTAATATCCTATTTATGTTTTTGTTTTATAAATATTAAAATTTTATTTAAATAAAATTAATTATGATTTATTTAAATTTTCATCGATATTAAAATACTAAAATAGTCCTACCAATGAACATATTCCCACCATATAAAAAATGGTTCTAGAGACGAGCCAAAATGACCGTGCCACCCCCAAAATCCCACCGTACAATGCTCGACGACAAGCGAACCCTTGGAAGGGTCCCCCACAGGATATCGGAATTGGTGGGCGGTATGCGTCGTCTTCTTCATCCTTCAGGATCCCACATTTCCACTGACATGATATGGCTTTGTACCGACTCATGGCTCACCGTTAACTTTGGGGACGAGGGTCCCACCACCCACTTGAAGCCCCGAAAGTCACGCCCCTTCCTTGAGGCGAAAAGTCTGGAGATAGAAGAATCAAGATGCAGTCCAAGTGCCATGAATAACAAGATGGGAGACTTGCTTGTGATAGAGCACAAACGCCACAGCGCAACTCACTTAGTATTTTCCTTTGGGTTCAATGAATGCTAATGGGCTCGGAAAATTGCTGAAGCCCCGCCAAGAGGTCAAGTTGCTTGCCCTCAGATACAACTTGATTTGGTTACTTTCATCACTGCAATTGGAGTGGAGAAGGCAATAGACAACATCTCCTGCGGCAGGATGATTCTTCCTCTAAGTAGGCCAAAAATTTTAGCAAAAAAAAAGACTCCCCACATTCATACATGGGACACAGCTGCACTGCTAGACATGCACGTCAACATTATTGAAGTATAGATCTCACGTCAACCAAAAGAAATTGTGTGGTTGATGGGACAACCATACCTAATTTAGATTAGTTAGACATGCCTATGGAATGACATATATCTCCTCCCGGCTATGACTTTAATATAATGAGGTCCCTTTTTTTTATGAAGAAGAAAAGTGCGCCACGGGCTCTATGGCAGAACGGATAATACCAACAACACTGAGGGTGGTTACGAGGAAGAGGGAGCAACCGCGGCCAGTTAATTCCCCTGTCCATTTCGATCTGGGCCAGCCAGCAGTTTTGTTTGGGACTTGGGAGGTCACGCGGGGGCCGATCAGTCTGCACCGTTGAGCCTCTCCGGTGGGTCAGAAGATTGGACCCCAGAGACCACGTGAAGTGGTGGCGCTTTCTACTTGGGATCCACCTATTGACTCTACGCTGCCTCTTCTGCCCCGTATTCACGGACCAGAGAGCCAACATTGAGATGGTTGGATCGCGTTTGGCTCTGATCACAAAAATGTCGAGACTGATATGAAATAGTTATATTATGTTAAACTCGAGTCTGATCTGTCCAGTGAACGAGTCCCACTTCAGAAAATCCAAACCCGTTATGTGGGCGTCACGGGTCGGGCAAGCCCGTAGCAGGACTAGCACGTGTAAGAGCAACACGTGTTTTTGACATCTTATGGGAAACCACTGCAATACCCACCACAACCAAACAGCCTTAGAGGGGAACACCGGATTTAAATATAAACCGGGTGCGGTGCCTGGGTGCGTCACTCTGTGTGCAGCTTTCACTTGACTTGTCTTCCAAAAATAGAAAATCAGCGGTTCTCATGCTCGCCCCCACATTTCCTTCCTAATATAAATAGATTCTGTCCGCCTCCGGCATTCATCATCATCATCATCGACTAATTTGCACAGCAAAAGTAGCTATCTCTTAACTAAAACTGAGAAAAGCTGCCACCTTTTTTTGATCTCGTTACAGCAAGTGACCGCGGAGAAGAAGGAAGAAAAAAAAATGCTGCTTCGTAGTTCCTCAGCGCCCATCTTCAGTTCATGGCCTCTTCATTGCAAGGACCCATCTCCCGAGCCAGAATCCCGCCATCTATCCATGTCGAGGACGCGATCCCTCCCACTCTCCTCTGCTTCCTCCCCTTCTTCACTGAAGCTGATTAGAGCAGCCTCGGATCACGGGCTGCATGACTCCCCTGCACAGGTGATAAGATGGTTTCATTTTGAAGGCGATGAGGAGTTTGGTCTTTCAAAGACTGCGCCATCCTTTGGTGAAGGCGGTGGGGAATTCTGGGGCGGTGAGGCTGAGTCCGGCGGCGGCAGAAATAACAGAGGTGGAAGCGGCGGTGGAGGAGGAGGAGAACGTGGATGGTCTTCCGGTGGTGATTCTAGTCGAACAGAAGCTTATTACCAGGAGATGATCAAAGCGGATCCTGGAAACCCTTTGATTCTCAGCAACTACGCGAGGTTCTTGAAAGAGGTACGATACAGTTGCCTCGTTTCATTCCTTCCTTCCTTCCAGAAGCTGCAACCGCAATGGTACAGTTAGTTGGTTAAAGCTGCCATGAAGTGTTCGGTATTATTTGTGTATTATATGCTGATCTGAATCTGGAACTCATCAGGTGAAGGGAGACTTTGTTAGAGCCGAGGAGTATTGCGGGAGAGCCATCCTAGCGAACCCCAACGATGGGAATATCCTATCGATGTATGCTGATCTGATATGGAGGAGTGGCAGAGATGCGGAAAGAGCTGAGGGTTACTTTGATCAAGCCGTGAAGGTTAACCCTGATGATTGGTAAGCAAAGCACTGTTCCTCCATGGCTTCTGAGAATACTCTTTATTATCTAGAGTATTTTCCTTGAGCATGGTTTGGACTAACCCGAGTGTTGAATATGATCATGCAGCTACGTAATGGCATCCTATGCTCGTTTTCTCTGGGATGTCGAGGAGGAGGGGGAAGATGGTGGTGAAGGGTCATCAGAAGAACAGATGGAGAAGACCAAAACTCCAAGCTTCCTCCATGATCCTCCTCCACCTGCTCCTCTAGTTGCTGCTGCTTAGACCTTAGTCTCACAGTCTCTCTCTATCTCATCTGTAATATAATTAGGCAATCTTAATATAAAATAGGTTTAGATGACCCATCTGGGATCTGTCAATATTCTAATTTGCCTCTCAGTTTTTAATCCGGAAAATAATGAAGAGACTTGCTGGACAAAACAATGAAGAAGATGGAGGAGAGACTCTCCAGTCCATCCTATACATATGAAAGTTTTAAAGAATTAAACAAATTATAAAACTATAGGACATGCATCAAGGGTGAATGAGTGCTCTGCTCAGCTTCACTGAAGAAGAGGAAGATGAAAGTGCGAGGCACCTCATCTTCAGCATTGACAGATGATGATGGCATTCAGGCTCACGAGATGAAATCCTTATAATGGAGAGATGTCATGATATGAAGATAAGAAGATAACCAGAGGAACTGCTAAGCGTCATTCTTTCCTTGTGAGCATCACTACAGATTCTTCAGGGGAACTGAGGTTCTTCTGCTGTGCAGCTCTCTAAGCTGAGATGGAGAGTTAAGCCATTTGGTGATTCCCTATTCTGGTAGAATGGTTGGATTCAGAGAATATATGAAGCGAAAACTCTCACGGGCATGTCTCCTATCAAACTTAATTTGGCTTTTGCTAGTAATTGCCATACATCTTCTGCTGCGCTGCGTGCTCAACTTCACAGGTTCTCTACATCATTGGCCTTCTCGGTTCATGTAAATTATTCCATTGGAAGTTTCAGGCACATGAAAGAGAAAACTGACCCTACGAATACAAATGGGAGCCCAATTGCCATTCCCAAAAAAACCAGATTGCTGAGCTTCACTGAACTCCTAGGATGTAGGTTAGTTATACTTATAAAAAAAATGCCCTGTGCAGTTTGACACTGACTAAAAAGCTACAAGTTGGAATCTTTTACTGTGAGCAGATATTTGGTCTGGTCTGTGATTAAAGCATTCAAGTATAACATTTGTTCTTGGGCAAAAAAATGTATGAACATTTGTTGGAATGCAAGTTAATCAGAAGGAAGCTGAGCCTTGACAAAGGCATAAAAATTCCAACCTTTTACCATGGGATGGCTTCTTCAGTTTCTAACATAGATCAGAGGGAAGCTAACCACTGACAAAAGCCTAACAGATTCAGTTTATAACAAGGGTTGCCTTTTACATTTATAGCCAAGCCTTCAAGTATCAATCATGTTGTGATGAGAGCAGAACAGCAACTCAAACTATGTTCCTGCACATACAAGACATCCAAGTTTCTTTTATTCCTTGCAATCAACAGGAACAGAGTATCATCTCACGCATCACAATCTAGGAACATAGATGGGGTTGGACGAAGCCTTTAACTTATTAAGGATTTACTAATTATTAGGTCTTACAGGGTGATGCGTCGAAGATCAGGATGCGTTATTGAGCTTGGAGACCTCGAGCTCCGCCGCCTGCTTGAGAAAGCTGGGGTCGTCGTCCTCGAGGACCATCTGAATAGGGCATGACCCGAGGCCGTCGGCGATGGCCAGCATGATCTCCTTCATCTGAGATCGGAACTCGTCGAGGTCAACGGTGCCGCTGTTGTCGCAATCGAACTTGTCGAAGATGGAGTCGTAGAGCTTGGTGAGCTGCTCCGGCGGGGTGGCCACGTCGACCCCAAAGTGGGCCTCGATCAGCCGCATCGATTCAAAGGCCTTCCGGAGCTCCGTCCGCGAGAGAACGCCGTCGTTGTTGAGGTCCAACGCCGCAAACTTCTCGTCCACGCTCTTCTTGAAATGCTCCTCATCCGCCACGAAGGCCCTCACCGTCGACCCGTCGATTATCACCACTCCCATCTCTTTCTCTCTCTCTCTCACTCTCTCACACGTTCTTTCTCTATGAGATATTTGGGGGTTTCAGCTCACATATCAATCAAACGCCCAACTTTGTAGGTCCATGGATAGCGTCAGGTGTGCCAAGTGCACATATATGACTCACATCACAGCTACCCAGAGAGTCGATTACTATGGATGACCACTAATGGGAATCAACCAAAGCCCATAGTTTTTTTTTGTTTAATCTCAAATTGTAACGGAACTCTCTTTTCTTTTTCAAGCTTATTGTTAATGGCGATTGGTAATGCTTGATTACCCTCTTCTGATCGATGACTGACGAATGCGGAGGCTCTTCTTGGACGCTATTTGGTCAGATGAAAGCTGAAAACTTTACATCCAATTTTACAACTTTTTGATGGAAAGCTCGGTTTCCAATTACAGACCTTAATTTTACATGGAAAGTCTTTCAAAATCATGCATTATCTGGAATTACGCCCGCCTCATATTGGGCTGCTTTTCAAATTTACTTGAATGTGCATTGGATAGTATTTGTTAAGGAATAATAACTTATGAATTTTGATAATTTTCAATGAGTAAACAAAATAAAATATGTAAATTTATTTTGTTCTTACAATTTTTTTATGGTATAAAAGAATTTGATGAAGTGAAATTATATTCAATTCAACCCATAAAGTCAGCTTTGTCCCATGGATTTGAACATCTAATAATATTCTGAGTAGCCTCCTAGGAGGGATACCCGTCTTCCCCCATTCAATTATATGCCCAGTGATTTTCAAAGGAATCGATCATTACTGTAGAAGAATTGGCCACACCAGGGTCTATGAAATGGGGGCCCGTCCCTTGCCAAGAGGGTCGACATGGAATGGATTGTGGCTCAAGAAAGTTTTGGAGGGTGCACTTAGCCAAGCTGTGGAGTAAAAGCCTATAAATGCTATCATTATGCTACTCAAAATAGATGCCTAGTTGGAATGGAAGGGAAGGACCTCCACACAAGTGACACCACCATACCATATGCTCTTCTCTCACTCACCTCGATTGTTGACCTGCTCCCTCCCTCCACAGATCTTTTCTTCATGCCTACTGTCTAAATCTAATCTACACCCTTCCCACTATCGCAAGATCATCATCGGTTTCGCTTAATGATACGGTCGATCGATCTTCTTGTCGACTTAATGGTGGAACTCTCATCTACCCTTTTTCTGTAGGTGGAGCACTTGCTGTGAAAATGATGCACCTTGTGTTAAAAAAAATCATCTTTGATCTGTCAATCTTTAATCAAAAAGTGGTCTATTGGTTCTATTCAATAGGAGGAGTACATTATCAAGGCAAGCCATGTTTAGCACTGGTCAAGCCCTGGCCAAAGGCTATAGGATCCAAAACCAGCCAATGGCTGAGCCACTGACCAACCCAATCCCCAGGAACACAACCATGATGATCGCCGAAAGTTCGGCTTCTGCGTCCGGCACTGACTTAGGTGTCAGTATCATGAGGACGCTCGTCAGGTAGCCGTTGGTCAGTCCGAGCAAAAATGTCAGAATTGCCACCGGCGCCTCACTCTTGAGCCACTTGGGTCCATGGAGGCAAGACATGAAGAGGGGATAGAACATTAATCTCCCACCACAAGCCCATGTTGCCCTCTTAATGCTCTTGACAACATAGAATGCTGTCAATGACTTCCCGGTCAAATCTGCCACGTTGTAGACAGTGATCAATAGGATCGGATACCAGTCCTTGAGGAGGTCAGACCGAAGATCTTCCGATATAAATCCCGGAAATATAGACAGCGTTACAATGTATATAACGACTATGCCTAGTCCCGGGACCCGAATTTTCTGTGCCACGTTGAGGAATCTCGGCCGAGGCGGTTGCAGGCCGGTGTGAAGCATGGTCGTGTAGTGCTGCCTCATGACCGGCATCTTGTACAGCAGGTTGCAGCAGACCATGCAGAGGAGAAGAACACAAGTGCTGAAGATGAAATAGAAGTGAGCACTTGCTCGGAGACCATGAGAGTCCTGTGGAAGTGATGCCTTTGTGATGATTCTTAGGACAGAAACTAAAACACCTGCCAGCCAGCCAGCAAATGAAGTATCTATCTTCAGTTGGTAATAAAATGGATCATCATGGACGATCTAAGTAATAGAATGTACATCGATGACGTATGGGGTTAGTATATTACCTGAAGAGGCAGTTCCTGCAAAAACAGCCTGCATGTACTGCTTGGGGAGTTTTCCGGCAGATCCAATCAGGCTCCCTCCGATCAGTCCATCAGCCAGCCCGCAAACAACCACCGCTAAGACAGTAACAGGATATGCTCCGTTGCGGTTCTTCTTCCCGTAGGTCCAATCTATAACCGAGGCCACCATAAGAGAGACAACAAACATGAAGAACCCCAAGTTCATCCTCATCCTGAAGCTTATCCTCTGGCTCCACCCTCCATAACCCACCACTACCACTAGGATGAGCACTGAAGAGGCCATGTAAGCCACAGAGAAGACCCTCTCGATGTGGTTTCCGGGGTAGAGGTAGCCGAAGTAGTCTATGGCGGTGATGAAGGCATTCCATGGAAGGAGATTGCCAGCACCAAGGAGGAAGTGGATTATGTATGCGATCTTGCAGGTGTCCCTGGTGGGCACGGAGGCCTCCTGCTCTCCTGGAGGGGCCTTTAGAGCTTCCATACTCTGTGTAATCTGAGGCTTGGACATTCTAAGGGCCGGGGCTCTTGTTATTGGGTACAAGAGAGAGATCGGATGCGTAAATATATATATACAGGTCCACCGGTGGCGCAGAGTTGAGTTGCCTGGTAGTTTGGGGAGCTTGAATCGTTCAGCTAATGGAAATTTAAAGGGATGATGCCTGTTAAGACAGCACTTGCTTCCCCTACGTGTAGCATCTATATGCTATATCCTAGGACAAAGCACAATATGTGTGGTAAGGAATGAAGTTGATTAGCTCTCGAGGAGTTGGCCAGGACGACAACCATACCCTTAGCCTGTGAGCTATTTGATGAAAATCCTTCTGGAAACTGAGGCAAAAAGGGCTAATGGCAAAGAAGTGATCAATTGATTAGATATGATTGATGGGGTTTGGACATTTTGGAATCTAATGCAAGTTCGTGCTAGGTTGAAATTTTGGGCCATGTAGGGACACCAACGAATGGGCAGTATTAGAAGTACCTTTTTTTTTTCTCTCCTTTCCCCCTTTTGTCATGTATCATTAAAGCATTACTCCGGTAAGATGGATGGATGGATGTATATGATCCAAACCATGGTCGATTTACTTTCCGACTTGCCAGTCATGAAGATATGGGATTGGGTCTTA
The DNA here is from genome assembly GCA_030064435.1 of Trapa incisa. Lineage (NCBI taxonomy): Eukaryota > Viridiplantae > Streptophyta > Magnoliopsida > Myrtales > Lythraceae > Trapa > Trapa incisa. Next base: position 11,506,561 of record CM057769.1, on the reverse strand, counting down.
AATCATTACTAATCAATGATGATGCTCGTAAGCTATTTGCTCCTACCTTACCTTGTATACCCTTTACTGTATTTACAGCATGTTGTTGCAGTGGTTGATGAGCTAGCTCAGCTACCAAACGCGAATCTCTCTGCACACATATTCCTGCTAAGCCGTACGGTTTTCACCCTAGGGGCATCATGACAGAGCACACTTGCATTCATCGTGGCAAAGGTAATTGACATCGACCCAAGAATTAATGGCAATCGTATAGCTCTTTTCCAGGTGTCATGACAGCCTCGTACAGTGTCCTTTGATGCTAAGGTACATATTCAAGCTACGTTATTTCCGTGCATTTTCTCTCTTATAATGCATGTGGATCCTGAAATGAAATGAGATTCCGTAATTAAAATGAAATCACGGGTACACTTTCTTCCCTGATAATAATTGAGGGACTACAAGTACTGTTTTTCCCATTGAAAAGAACAGTCTCTCTTTCCCCCACCAGCCAGCCAGCCAGCCATCTATCCTTTAGCTCAAGAATTACTTACGAACAGATCAAGAGTCTAATATGATGTCCTCTGAATGTGATCATCTCGTGTCAATGTGGATCAATGCTGTCAGAGTTAAGGTCTGCAATTTTCTCCAGAGGCTCAGAAAGGATGCAATCACAGCAGACAGAGAGATATTTCTGTGTATATTGTTGATGAAGGAGAGGTTAAAAATGAAGTTTTTGTGAAACACTGAAAGTGGGGGGGTCTGAGTTAGGTTCCTTACACATTCGCCGAACCAACAGAGGATTCTATTCTTCATGTGGAATGGCATCCACATCCACGGTGACTCAATTAAGAAGTTCAGATACATACCATCCTTAGCCCAGCACCGCATTTTTTATTCTGTCCACTCTTTTGTTAAAAGAAATCCAAAGCATCTCGGTTTTGCCATGTGAGGTGGAGTTCCTTCCCCAACTGAATGATCTGTCTTCTGCTTATCCATCCAGCAAGATGACTCATTCTTCACTTTTTGAAACGCATTGTTTAAGCTACCAAATGCGCTTGGCTATGAGGTTTTAGATTATCTTGTCTGCATTCAGTGAAATCCAAGCAAATCATATGCGTTTCAACATCTAACATCATCAATGAAAGGAAAAAGATATATTTGGAACTCAGTTGTCTTAGTCGCTAGATATGCAGTATTGATGAACACGCACATATGGAACGCTTTGAAGCTGTCATGTCCTTGGTATAGTATTCACCACGTAATTATTCCTGGCTTTACGTTTGTCGACCTTTGGCTATCTGTCTATCCATCTACCACTAGCAGTCACTTCTACATAAGAAAGATATATGTTGCTTGTTGGGTTTTCTTTTCTTTTCTTTTCTTTTTATTTTTTCCAGCAAGGCTCCATGTACCTATATATCCTGCCATCTCCATTGATGATAGCTTATTTGATACAGAGAGCTCTAGCTAGCTGGTTGAAAATTAAGTACATCATAGAAGAACATGCACTTCTTCATGTTAATGTCTGTGAGCATATCCCATCCTAGGGAATCAAGTGCTGTTGCCTCTGTTTTCAGCAGACATATGTCTACATGCAAATGTCTTTATTTGGTATTTACAGGGTATGAAATCAGTGGATCCTGTTTCTGAAGTTATAAGTTGGGTCCAGTATGTATGCTGACTTGACTATAGCAATAGGACACGATGGAGTATTGGTTCATCTGATGGGCCTAGAAACGCATTTGGGCTTCATGATTTCCAGGAAAGCCTCTATTTGCTTTGACAATATCTTCATACACGTTGGTTGGTATAGGACGATTTCCCTCTTTTTGATTGGTGTGAGCTAATTTGGATCAACAACACTGCCAGTGGCATCAAGTCTTCCAAAACAGGATCTCATTTGCTTAGGGATAATAGAGATAAATCTGTGATTAATGTGTATATAACTATTTTTTAAGGAATCCATGTGGATAATGCCACACTATGGTTTCATGTGCACAAAAAGAACCACATCCCATGGAAAGAAGCAAGATACTACTGGTAGGTGAGTAAGGATCTGTTGGGCCTTTTCAGAAAATCAAGTCCTTGGAGTCTTAACACCAAAGAGCCCTCACAATGAGTTGAAGCTGCCCTGTTGTGTGACATTTCCCCATGGGTCGCAGCTATATTCTTTATGAGAAGGAGAAATCTGGGAAGGCCGGTGCTACTCGTCTGATCTTGGTACTACTGTTTGAGTTGTCAGTGCATCCTTATGGACTCTCAACCTGAAGATGAAGAAAAGAAAGCTCCTCTATAGCTAAGCTAAAACAGCCATCCCCAATGTCCACCTACCTGATGTTGGACTGACTGGTGGTTCTCCTTGGAAACAATTACTGAACCCAGTTAGTGACAATCTTTTACCAGAAAATTGCCAGTTACATTTTCTATCACATTTATTAAGTCATTTAGGGGCCCATCTTTATCATAATAATGACCACAGAAATATGTGCAAATGATATGCCAAATATATGGCAATACTATGTTGTCATGGCAACATGGCCTCAAAATGTAATTTAGTGTAGATTTTAGATGGCTTTCTCCCAACAATGGCACAAGTTTTGTGAATTAAATAATTCAACTAGTTTGGATTTAGGATAGAATTTTCAAAATGTTACCAAAAATAGGAACATTCCAAATATATTTTTATATTGATATTACAACTTAATTTCTCTATTCATATAATTTGGTTGATAAATATAACATCCCGGAATGATATCATTAGACCAAGATACCAACATCCATAATTATCAAATTGTGCAAGACATATGCTGATGCCTGCCGCATCTCGTACTCTTGCCTGAACTGCCTTCACTCTTTGGAGGCAGCCATTAGTAGCAAGTCAACATAATACAGCATCACCCTTCACTAGTGAATGAAGGGAAGGGGAAAGGGAAAAATCAAATCACAGGATGAGTCGAACTTGATGTTCTTATGGAAAGACAAAATGGACCATCCTCCACCTTGCTAATTAGTGCATGCACTAACTACCATCATATTTCTTCTAGTGCCATCAATTCTTCCTTGGAGAGAGAGCCCGTCTACCTATGAAATAAAGTGTTTGAACTATGAGGGAGAGCTTTAACCAATAAAACTAAGAGACTCAAAACAAGGACTCAAAATTTGGGACTTAAGATTACATGAAGTCAAGAGGAATCTTTTGTAATTTACTGTATATGATGATTAGAGTGAAGCCATTTAAATCAAGAGGTTTCTCTTGACTTGCTAGCCATATTGTGACTATGGGTATACTGCCAACACAGTTCTGCAGGAAAGTGACTAGTGTGCATATCAAGATTAGCCCAAAACTTAGTAGTCATGTGGCACTTTTACTCGGTGTAGGAAGAGGAATCTTTTGTAATTTGCCAACAAATAGTGAAGCATTAAACCACATATTGGTACATCCATTTGGATGGGCCCACGCGGACAGTCACATATATTGTAATTGGATGTGTGACTGAATGATGGATGGGTCCCCCATGTAATGGAATTGGTGTGAATGTAAAGGAACCAGAAGCATAAAATTCAGAGAGAGGGGGAGAGAGAGATGACATTCAAATGAAATGAATGCATGACAGAACATTGAATTTGACATCTCAGATTCCAATTGTCAGAAGCAGGTGCCAGATAGCAGGTTTCTGGCTTCTGGCCGCATCTCTTTCAACCTCTTCTTGGCTCATAGCTAGTACTTATCTTAGGAGGCTATTCCTAGAGAGTACTCTCCAAGGGTTACTTTTAACTCATGCACCCTCTATGCAGTGTCAATATCACTTCAAAATATAGACCAATAACTTTCTTGTCACCCAAATAATAATAATAATAATTTCCCTCTTTCTCAATAAATGATATAATGCTGCTTCTTCTTCTTCTTCCTCCATATCTGATGTGGGAATAGGATCTTTAGATTGTTAGACTGGTTGCTTTCTGGGCATACGGCCATATAAATTATGTGGTCCATGCATTTTTTTTCACAGCATAAACTCAAGAACAAAGGGAAAAGGGGGGAAAGAAAAAGCCATTGTTTTAACAAAGTGCTGGTCTATTTGTATACGATTTGACAGGGACAAAGCTCAGGCCATAGTCAGTTCCTCCTTCCCTCTCCGTCTGTTATCATTTTCCGGGGGAAAAAGGGATCGTCTTCTCCATCCTTAGGAAGTGACAAACAAGTAGCGTTTTCATGATCCCATCAATCTAAAAAACGACATATTTTCCGTTTCAAACTGTATAAATATCATGTGCGAAAATTTCCGCCTGGAAAATATAAAAACTGGCGATGAATTTCTTGGAAACAGTCCGTAGGATGAATAAGATGCTTGATTTGGAGTATATGAAAAGGAATAAAGCGGGAGCTAATCAATGTGAGTTTTCAAGGGAACCCTATTCAGTTTGGAGGACCCTGGGGCCTATGAGAGTAAAGAATCGTGCCCTCTGACAACATATGCCTCGAACATTCAAGTGAAAAAAACATCTTTCTTTCTTTTTTTCTTTCTTTCTTTCTTTCTTTCTTTCTTTCTTTCTTCTTCTTCTTCTTCTTCTTCTTCTTCTTCGGTGGATAGGATAATGTCCGGTGCATCAGCGTAGTACACAGTATTCGATTCCCAAGAATGGTAGCATGTGGGGCTGTTGTTTGATGATCAAGGCAGGGATTATGGGAAACATAGTGTGGAGCACACAACGACTCAGAATATATTACTAACCAAGTTGTTAGACAAAGAACAAACAATCCATCGCTCCCAGGATAGTATAAGAATATGCAGATTTACTATCAACTTGCAGGTCATAACCTGTGTTCGTCATATGTAGATTGTCAGTATATCTCCATGCAGGTCGATTCATTAAAACCTATTTTTTTCCCTCTTGGAGGTTGCTTTCATGGATTCTTTAACACATGCAGTTCAATCAACCAGTTTAGTTCATTAGGTTTAGGTTAAAATACATGTTCGTGTTCATCGGTATTCTTCGATCGTTGCCATTAGATAGTAATAAAAGGAATATAACTTCTGAATCAGAAAGTGCCCATGGCGATATTTCCTTCAAACATAGACTCCAGGTGAAGCTAAAAGCATGAATTGCAAAGAAAAACTCGAGACAATACAGGCATTTCCAAGTCGGGGTGCATACAACAAAGGGTTATATATGTAGTCTTGATAGATGGCAGTGAACTGACAATTAATTATCTTCAAACGATTTCTTGAATCACATAGCTTGGCTCAATTCCTGGGCAAGTCTCATTTAAGCAATGCAGCCCTCGACATAAAAGCGCCCTGCAATAAAACTGATGTTAGAAATTCGAAGGAAATTGGCATGAAAAAAAATTGAAGGAATTCCTACAGGAAAATGCAGTTCAAACTTCATATAGGAGCTGCCCAACTTGTCTATCTTATTTCTTGAAACAGTGATGAAGGCAAGTTTAGAGGGTTTGATTTCACATCAGTTGGGGGAGGGGTAGAGAGGAAGAGATGGCAGCAAAACATTTCTAGGTAACAGATTATCGATTACTTACACTGTCCAGCTTAGGTTGATTATTGTTGGTCTCCAACGTCAACCCAAAATGAATGTGAGGAAAGTGAGCCCACTGCAAAATAAATTAAGCGTTATCTTATCACGAATGCCAAGTAACACCATCTGTTAATCAAATTAGTTCTGGTATGGTATGGGCTCACATTTTTTGCAGCAGCGCTGAAGGCTTCCCGGTGACTGATTTCTGGGTTATTGGCTTTGATTCTTTGAATCTCCTCTCTGCGGGTATAGTATGCAATGCAAACATTAATTTTCCGATGCTCTATAACATACACTCAAACTTTGAACAAAGAAAAAGAAAGGGCAGCACTGAAGAAATAATTAACGTGCAGGCTGATGGTGGGTTACTGTATCATTACTTACTTTATGAACTGGTTATAAGCTGAGGGGACTCGCTGCCTCTTCTCGGGTGCTGCAGAATGGAAGGCAACTATTCATAGGTTCAATTACAAGGAATATAGGTTTTAGAAACAGCGTCTTTTTTAATTAGTAAGAAAGAGGAAATGTAGAAAATGTATAGGGTTTCTTACGCCGGTTCACAGCCCTCTCATCATTGATTTTTGGGGCTCGAACTGCGATCTTGTTCTTGCTTTTGGATGGGGTGGTTGCGTCCATCCTGTAGTCTTGCTTGGGAGGCTACAGCAGAGAAGGAATATTAGCTGGAAGAGGTGCTAGCACATGAGATCTGTGCAGCAGGAGAAAACAAAACTGAGGACACCTAAGAGAGCTTTGCCTCATAAAAACTTGAGGTTGTTCTTTTCAGACAAATTGTCTGATACCCGGTCCCTTCAACTTAATCACTACTATTCACTTTCCAAGGATGCCATCCCTCGGGCTAAACCCTATCCTTGGGTTGAAAATGCACATGGAAGCATAAGTGAGAGGTGATGGTGAAGAGATGTTTTATGGGAGAGAAAAGAGAGAGAAAAAACCGGCATTGAAGTGACTGGAGAAGGGTTGCAGTGCAGAGCAGAGCAGCCATGGAATGGTGGCTGTCACGGGCAACCCTTAAGAAAAAAAATATGTTTTTTATGTGATTTGATGTGTGCACATAAAACCCAGAGAGATTGAATGACAGTTGTTTCTGCAACTATCTTCTTGCTTTTCTTTCTCCTTTGGCATCTTCATCTTCATCCCCAACACAAAAACTAATTTTTTATTAAATTAAGCTAACCTAAAGCTGCTGAACAATCCCCCATGAAATGATATCTATCAAATCAACCACAAAAAATACAAAGATCTGAGTCTGACCCACTCCTTTCCCAGTTACCTCTTATATTTTCTGGCCACAGAAGAAAAACCATTCTCCTTCACAGTGACCTTGCAGCACTGTAAGAAAAGTTCGAAACGACCCAGACAGATAGAGGTAGGGTTTGCGCGGCAGCCGGGCGCGAGTCCATCTATAAGACAAAAACCCTAGAGCTGGCCTTCTATTTGAGGGCTATCGATATGGCAATCTATGTGCTTATTTGGCTGACGAACAGAAAACATTTCTGAAGGTAATGAATGATACGCACGTTTGGAAGGCGAGAAATCGTCCTGCACATACCTGATAGCAATGAAGATCCGGCCAGGAGGAAGTAGAAGTAGTAGAGGATGAGGAGGAGGAGGAGGAGGAGAGGGAGTGGAAAGCAGCAGCCATGTTTACGGACCACATATTAGCACAGTGTCCGCATCTTATCGTCACTATATCCATCAAGCTGCTGTATGGAACACTCACCTGTAATTTTGTTTAAATCAAACTGTCACGATCTTTCCCAACAATAACTCATTTCAGTAGAAAGAAAGAACAAATAGAAGAGCCATCTTATTGCAGTTAAAGTTAACATAACACAGTATGCACACCGACATGTATATTTTGTTAATCCACTTATGGGTTGTCAATTGAGAGTACTTAATCATCCACTTAGTCATAAAGACCTTGTTTGCTCTTTCTAGTAAAAAGGAAACATAACATCTACCCACCATAGACAAACACACAGAAAGAATATGTGTCGCCTTCCCATTGAAGTAGCTATTTATCTGAGTGATCTAACAGGGAGAGAGAGAGAAAAAGAAGAGAGCATAGGGTTAGAGCTATCTGATCTTGTAGCTAAGTAGCTGCTGGGTTTAGCTCAGGATGGGCTTTCAGTAGTTTGTTCTGGTTATTGCGACTTTTTTCGTGGACTGAAAAATGGACAGATGAATGAAAAGGAAAGTCCGACGATTGAGACGTGACTCTGCTCGTCGCTTCTTACAAGAAGCAAGAAAAACCCTATTCATGTCCTCCTGGTTCAAATCTTACTTCCGAAGTCCACCGCATTCTTTAACAGTTCAATAATGCCTAAATATGGCAGCTTTTTTTCTCCAAGCCCTAATCTTTTTGTGGGGTCTTGTGCAATTAAGAGACTGGCATGGGGACAAGCATGAAGTTGAATGAAAACATGTATATTTGTAGATAGATGTAGATGATGCGTGTGATAGAGCTGCAGTGCTTTGGTTGAATTACTGCAAAAAAAGGACTGAAAAGGTAGAGCAGATCGCACTATGAAACAAAGAGGTGATGGTATATATGTAAGAAATGTATCAGTATCTATGTACCGCAAGAACTATGTTGCAAAAGTTGCAAGGGATGTAGCACAGCTGCTCAGGAGTCGCGGCCATATCCACGCAGCTCGACATGCCTATCTCTCTGCCTGTGACGGTGATCGATCGAATGATATACAGATGAAACAGGCAACAAGGAGGGAGGATTGGCAAATTAGAAGGATGATGAGGAAGAGAGACTGAGGGTGTCAATTTAAAGACAGGAGAAAGGGAGGAGGAAGAGGAGAAGGATGAACAAGGGGAGGCTGTTCCTAGCTTGCTTTACAATTTGCAAACCCCACACTGAACACAAAACGATCACAAGCCAGCTTTTGCTCTCTCTCTCTCTCTTTCTCTCTCTCTCTCCACACATAATTAGAAGAAGAGAATAAAAGTTTTGCACTTTTGAAGGGGGGTAGAGTATAGCATGCCTCTCTACTTTTGAACCCTATGTATGAAAGTGCAGTCACTAACCACAGCCTAGTAAAAAGAAACACAAACAGAGATAGAGAGAGGGAGACCCAATAAAAATCCTAAGTAGCAGCAAGCAGCAGCAGCATCTTGATATAGCTTGGAAGATGATAGGAGAAAATGCCCCTTTAGCCAGTATAGTTTGACAAAGCTAGAATGAAAAAGCTGTACGAGGAGAAATGCTTGACTGCAAACTTGGAGCCACCATGGTGTAGCTCTCACTAGCTATAGTTAGCCAATGTAACCCATGAGAAAAAAAAAAGGCGGCTTTAGCTGTGGCCATGGCAGGAGAGGTATACGGAGTAAATTTGATAAAGGCACATCCTGCAAATCTCCCCTTTTAATAGCAATTTTTTTTCTCATTAGACTCAGGCCTAAGCTTTCTTCTTAATATTTATTTTTAGTTATATGCATTAGCCTATGTACTTGGAAGATTGAGATTTAGATCTCATCAATAGAGATCTATTTTTCATTTTCAATCTTATTTCAATTTTTGAGAATTCCACCAAGACACTAGATAAGAAGAAATGGAAGCTAGGTAGGTGTGTGTGGCTCCAAATGCTCGGCCCAAGCATGATTTTTTTTTTTTGTGCCAAGCACGTTTCATGCCATAAATGATCATGTGTAACATGAAGTGGAGTTTTAAAGGATTTGAGATCATGGTCAAATTATTCATATCTGAGTTCAACTAAAGAAATTGCTTGATCTTTTAGATCTGTAGATGTCTGTTTCTTTGGCGAGTAAATTCTGAAGAAGCTGTGTGGGTGTGTAATTGTCTGATGAAAAGACACATATGTCCATATATATTGAATTGAATGAGGAGCCTACAACCTGTCTGCCATGGCATCCCTCAGCAGCAGCAGCAGCAGCGGACGAGGGGGGCGGTTCCCTTTTAACTCTTTCTACCACCTCTCTACATATAGATCTACTTTTCTCCTACCTACACACAGATCAAACATACTAGCACTACCCTATATCTATATATATATATATATATATATATATAATTAGGGCAACTTAATTCCTTTAGTTATATCTTATTTGAGTCAATTTACTAATAAATATTTTAGTGAGTTTAAATTACAAATAAAAAATTTACTAATAGCTCAATTTTCAGTGATAGCTCAATTCATATGAGTTTCTTTAAATGGAAGGCCTAATGAAGGTTTAGTGTATAAATTGATTCAAATTACACCTCAATTTAGCAAAAAAAAAGTATCCTTTATATGAGATTTTAGACTAAAATTAATGAAGCATCTGATATCAAGCATCAATGGTGAAGCTAGGTTGGGGGACAATGGCATAAAATGGTATAAGCCAAACATTGTTGTCGGGATCTGTTCCTGAAGAAAAGGGGGGACAGGGCGAGAGTAGCACTGTCCATTTAATTAGGCTCGAGTCTCTTTCAAGTCCCTTCCCTTCTACACCCATAATACATAATACAGATAATACAGCTCCAGTAAAAATCCCAATTCAAGTATAGAAGAAGTCAACCATCACTAACAGCTCTTTATGCAGGTATCTAACTATATATATAGCCAGCCTATACTAGTTATATATATATATATGTGCAGTCTACTCTCCCATGCCATGGATGGGATGCATTCTGAGAATTGGTCCTTCCTTCAAAGCTTCAAATTAAGGGAGTCAACAGAGTCGGTCATTTGTCTGCACGCAGGATCTTATGATCCGTCTGTCGGTAGATAGAAGACTGATGCTGCTGCTATTCACACACACACACACATATATATATATATATATACACATATGGCCACGTTACTTTATCCATATAAAGTTTAAAAGGGATTTTTTTGGTGGGTTGAAAATTTGCATTCATTCCTATGCCACCCCTAACTACCGGCTCGTGGCCTTCAATGACAGGCTGAAGAGGTTCCGACAGAGGACAACCCTATTCAATGATAAAGGCTAATTTATAATTTCATAGAAACACCGGTGATCAATTATCTACATGCATTTGAAGCTGAATGGAAAAGGGAGTTTTCAGCATTTATTTCAATTGTTAAAAAATCTAAGACATGTTTGAATACAGCGGATTCCTAGATGGTATGCTAATTTTAAAGATTCTTTTAATTTATAATAATATAATTTATTAAAAAATATTTTATGCCAATAAATAATTATATTTATACACTTAAAAAAATTACAAGTTTAATTTTTTGTGTTAGGTGAAGATATGTTCCATTTACATTGTATGTGATATTATATTAGCAAATATTATAAATAGATAAAATAAATAAATTTATATCTAATTAAAAAGTATAAATAGTAAGTATTACAATATTTTTGAAAGAGTGTGGATCTAAATTATTTTAAATTGATTGAGCAAATAAAATTAGGAAGAGAATATCAGTTATTATGAGAGCGCCCAATTGAATTGAGAGATGGCATTGTGTTCTCCATTTGAGATTAGACAGTGGAGGATTGACATTTTCTTTCTTCTTTTATTTTATGTTGATCCCATCAATATCAATGATCCATCACTTTCCAGCCTACTCCCTCCCCGTTGGGGGAGTACTATTTCACCTGCGCGAGCGGCGGCCATGGAGCCTCCCACTGCCTTGCCAGCCAGAAGCTCGCCGACGTTATCTCCTCCCGCAAATACTGGAGCTGGCAATACCACTACTCCCTCCCCTAATGGCAGCAAGGGCAGTCCATCTTTGACCATTAGCCTGTCTCTTGTCTTCGTATCCATGGTCAGCACAAAGGGAAGGAACTAAAGCACCACGGGACAAGCCCGGGTTAAGGAATGAGACTCGTGTTCATCCCGCTCCATGCACGAGTTCATATAAAAAGACTCGTACCCGCCCCCACATGCACCACCCGGGCAGTCTCAAAAAATCCAACATCAAAAGAAACAAGAGTATCTATCCATTATGAGCTCGTTCAAGACAAGAAAAGAACTACGGCTAATTCAAAGGCGGGAGAGAGAGGCAGCTGAAAGAGGTGCAGTCAATTCAATTAACAAGAATCAATTAAATAAAGAGTGTCTGGCACGCACGCATATTACATCCTCCCACTTCACGGTTAGTGACCGCTTGAAAACACTGCTGCTTGCTGCACCCCAATCCACAAATCCTGTTCTGACCCTCTTTTCCGATCTAAGCCTAACATCATATTAGCGTCACCACAGTAGCGCCTGAATGTTTTGGAGCCCTCCAAATCAAGACTATTTCCCCATCTGCCTAAATAAATAGGACAGGAACCAGTTCCTACCCTACTACCACTGTTGTAGAGACCGGAAGAGAGCAAAATTAGGATGGCTCCAGACAGACAAACAGGATCGATCCCAAATCTAGTTACTGTACCGCTAAAGCCAGTATTACCATCATGCACCCAGCACTCCGCTTTATCTTTGGGGTTGATCTGAAGCAGCTGCGGCAGCAGCTGCTGTTGTGCTGGGGCCTGCACCATTTTCAACTGGAGGAGCCGTCCCCCATTTTCCATCCGACTCTAAAGGCTCGAGAACATGCACGCTGCCATCAGTGAGGCCTAAGGCGAACTGGTTAGGTTCAGAAGGATGTGCCGCGATAACTAGCGGATGTACTCTCAAGCTGTCAAGGTAAACCATACGTTATTTTGCATGCCGGACCTTGCAGTCTCTTCAATAAACTGTTTAGCATGTGCTGATGAAATGAATAGCAGAAGAATGTGTGCCGAACCTTGGGTTTGGAGTCATGTAAGTAGCAGGGCTTATTCGGCATCTTAATCTGAGATTTGTGGCTGTAAGGACCCCAATGCTTCCATCCTCAAAACTCACATATATAGATTGGCTGTCGCAGGAGTAGGTAGCATGTGTTATCGGACCAGTTGCTTCTCGATGAAACCACTGCTCCAGAAGTAGAAAACATTAGCAAAAAAACAATATATTGCATAAAAAGGACTTCTTTTGGTATATACTGGCAGTGGATCATAGGAATCAGCCCGACCTGCTTGAGGCATTCTAGCTTGGGGGCTTCATATATTGCAATCTGACTTTCATGAACAACCAACAAATGGATTTGATCAAGGTGAAACTGAACACGTGTATCAGCAAGGGAAGCTGCTCCTCGTCCAGCAGGCATCTGCAACACAGTACTGGATTGCTTTTCCCACCCATCCGTACTCCAAACACACAACTGCAGAAAAAGAACAGATAAAGACACAAGAATACCATTACAATATCAACATAAGACTGCAACTGAACCTTACATATGCTGACAATAGTGTAGAAAGAGAGGGCACTAGAAACATCTTTAAACATAACATTCCAATAAACGAAATACTAGGATATATGACCAATCAAATGGAGGTTTAAATCTTTGGAAAATTGCCAGTGCTCCAGCAGGCTGGTCAAATTTGATATAACCACAAATCTATGCAGACAAGCATAAAGCAAGTAGTCCGTTGCTTTTTACCTGAGAATCAGCTCCGGAAGATACAAGGACATTCAAAACATTTGAGAAGGCAAGGCCTGTAATTCTTTTCTGATGGCCTCTCAACTTAGTTTTAACCTGAAATGTCAATTAATAGTAAAAATTCTTCATTTTACCTGTAAGAGTCTCAAAATACTAAAGAAAGCTCACACAAAGTGAGAAGAGATACTCACTTCATCAACGCGTACGTTATAAATTTGTATAGTTGAGTCCTCCATTCCAATAGCAATTATATTATTGTCTTGAGGATGAAATGCCAAAAAGGTTGCTGCTGGTGGTGGAGACATGAATGTTGTCATTGTCTGCATTTGAAGCATATTAGGCCAAAAATAGGTGGTGATAGTGGTTACAACAAAAATACTAGAGCTCCCTTCCAACATTTTCTGGACAGAAAATATATCAACAAACGTTCAGGCATCTAAAATTGTTAGAAGGCAGGTTGTAAATTATAGTCGTTTTCAGTTTGTACAGATTTTAGAAATGTTTAGCAGCAAAATAGACATCCTGAAATATTTAGTGCCTAACCAATCCCATTATGGAAAATTGTAGTCACATAGCATTTGTTGATAATATTACAGACAGCAGTACAAAGAAAGGTTCAGAAAGAGAAAAGGGATCACCTTGAATGTCATCATGTTGAAAAGGGATATTTTGCCTCCTGATGCAGACATAACATATGAATCATTCTTAGAAAGTGCAAAGCACGGAACTGCATCTTCAGGATTTGTGTCGCCTATATGATTTGCCATATGTATTCCACTAGGAGGTTGCCACAACTGTGGTGCTATATTAGCTGTAGCCTGAGACATCATAAATAAGTCAAAATAAGTCCTTGCTATATTATTAGAGGAAAACAAGTAACTTTGTATAACAAATCCCATACCCTCCCTGTAACATTGCGATCACTCTTTTGCCATTTCCAGAGCTTATGTACAGCATTAGATGATAAAGCCAATATGGCAAGACCAGAATTTGTGTAGATCAATCTGCAAACCTGTATGATGTTTTCAGCCAAAAAGTGTGTTATGTTTTCATTCTCTGTAGGAAGATCCAAGTTATCACTGGGTGATTCTTACAGAAAGAAGTAGATCTTATTTCATCACAGAACGTATAAGGAGTAAAACTCAGGAGATTGCTTGCAGATTCATACCTATCTGGTGCATTGATGCAAAACATTATGTAGCGAGAAGAAAGCGCATGATAGGGGTATAAAATGGTTCTTGTAAAAAAATATTGATAAATGAAAGTTTCACACGCAGAGGTGTTGTACAAAGACTTTTAAGGCTCTGCTTTTTTCACGAGGCAAATTGAGGACAAACAATTCTGGCCTACGGGCAACCAAAGTTACAACTTTCGTGGAAATAACATCTCACATTACAAATGAACAATATGAAACTTACAGAGAACAAAAACGATCACATCACAAATAAAATTAACTTATAAGCGAGAAAGATCGCATCTCCTTGGATAAAATATTAAGTTTGACCATCTGTTGTTAATAGAGATGTACTACTCTAACCAGCAGTAACAAAAAGTAGAAGCAGATAGTAGAAAACAGCATATTCATTTTTTCCCCAAGTTTGCTATATAGCCATATATGCAACTGCACAATTATTCCAGAACCCTACCCCCTTTTGCAATCCAACCCCATCCTTCATCTGTCCTAATCAGTAGTCCATATACTCTAATTTCCATCAAAACAGAACCACTACAGCACAGATTTATAAAAGGATAATCAAACCCATAATTCATCATGTTACAGTAACTTTAAGAATGGCGTGCCACTATATTTTCCAGAATTATAGCTACTAGCATCTATATATACATAAATCTTAAAATTGAAGTTAACATTAAATAAGAGGTTGCTTCTAATTTCCATTAAGGTTCCTGCATGTGCATAGTGGGTTTCACACAGACACAGATATACAAGTAAAATTTGGGGTGGTTAGGTATTTGTACCCTCATGGAAGTCATGTTATCAGGCAGCCTAATAGAACGGCATTGTGATTGTTCAGTTATCTCCGTGAGCTTCCAAATCCTTGATTTTTCACTTGACTCATCAGCAGTCCTGGGCTTTACATCAGCCAAGCTATCACTGGTCTGTGTATGCTCAGGTGAAAATAATAAAAAATTAAAATATGTCCAAACAAGACAAGCAATTTTTTATCATATATAACAAAAAAGGTAATAATTGAACTGCCGCAATATGGTTTTTGTTTAAAAAATGTTAAAATTAATCCACTTATGACAGCACTCACTATTCCAACCATTGCTGGTACTGGGGCAACTCGGTCAGCAAAATTTGACCCTGTAGTTGTATTAGAAGAACCAAATGTGCCTATAGGAGGTACCTGCAGAAAAACCATAAATTTCAAGCAATGCATGCATGGAATTAGATTGACAGGTTAAATATATGAAGTACCTTCACAACAGCCGCTGAAGAAACCCTAGAAGAATCAAATGTACGATTCTCCACAGTTCTTAACAGCCTCATACCATCAGTACTAGCCAAAATCTTGAAACCATTATCATTTGTGGAGACAGCCAACAATATTCCTTCCTTGTTGAATTTAATACAAGGTGAAGCCTGCATTTGTTAGAGGAAAAACATTTGTTTACATAGGTTAATTGATTATGATAACTCACTGTGGATTACTATCAAGTCACTTACTGTAAGTCCACCATCTGCATCAGTGCTGGTCAATAGATTAATATTATCCATGTCCCAGAATTTGATGGTAAATTCATCACCAGCAGCCAAGAACCTATTCTTTGTGGTCTCAAATTGGACAACACCGACAGATCTTTTTCCAAGGCCATGATATGTTCGCTTGACAGCTCCCTCACTCTCATTCCACTCCACCAAGTATGATTCTCCTTCTTTATTTGTCCCACACGAGAATAACCTAATGGTTTTATTCATAACAAAATATAATGCCATGGAGAAGAGAAGCAGATAAAAAAGAGAATGCAGTACAAAGACCAAAACCTTGTTCCATCAGAACTATAAGCCATAACTGTAGAAGAGTGCCCTGGGGCATCATAGTCAACTCTTGATCCTATGTTATCATACAACCAAGCCTTTATTTTCCCATCAGTTGCCGTTGAGAAGATGAACTGGAACAATAAAGACAGATATGAGCACGTCATTTCAGAATGTATCTCCAATTGTAAAAGGGTAATATGGGAAACATAATTGTCCAGATAACAGAATCTGAACAAATTTAAATGTAAAACCATTAGCCATCTAAACAAAAGATATCACAAGCCTCCCTTGACAAACAAGAAAGAGGTTTTTCTTTTAGCATTCAAAAAGGTACTTCATACACTCTGCACCAAAAAGGTTCTCAAAATAATTTACATCAATGAGCTAAAATCTATCAAAGGCATGAATATGAACATTACTTCCTACTCCTTGATGAACAGTAAAGTATCCCCTATGGTCCCTATATACTAGACTATTCCAGAAATTTACATCCCATAACCACCAATCAAACGCATAAAACCTTCTAATTATTTTCCCCTCAGCTGCCCATCTAGTCCTCTCTCTCCAAATACACCAAAAGACAAAATGACATCTCTTTCTTGTTGACAAACAAGAAAGAGGTTTCATTTTCCTTTTTCTATCTTGCAAAGCGTTCTAATTGTCTGACATAGTTGGAATATACAATATTATCATTCATCAATCTCATAGAAAATCTCACAAGGAGAAAAATATTACATACTAAAACAGAGTGAAAATGATAGCAAGTAATCATTTTCCCTACCTTACAGAGCATTTTCATCACTTGAGATATTTTCAATAGATGATATTATCATCACTGATCTCATAAAAAATCTTGCATAGTATACAATATTATCATTCATCAATCTCAGAAAATCTCACAAGGAGAAAAATATTACATAATAAAACAGAGTGAATGTGATAACACGTAATCCTTTTCCCTGCCTTGCAGAGCATTTTCATCACTTGAGATAGTTTCAATAGATGATATTATCATCACTGATCTCATAAAAAATCTTGCATAGTAGGAACGTATTACATCATATAAGAGTGTCTATGTGCAGATAGAGCATTTAAGAAAAGAATATAACAGAAAAATTAAGAGCTTCTCTTCTTGATTATTAGAAGAACCTTCATCTCAATAAGAAAATAATATGCATATATACTAGATTTTGAATGAAAGAAGAGATCTTCTACAGACAAAGATGTAAATTTTCAGTTAGCATGTCAAAGATAATGGGTAAATACTGTTAAATTATTGGAATAGGAGAAAACAATCTTATGAGGTGTAGTAATGCAAAATGTCGGCAAATAGAGAGATAGTGAGGAATTTCTGTGGCAAGCATTAAAAAGGTGCTATATTAAATACCTGAATATTCTCTTTGTGGTGTGGACATATAGAATAGACAGGTGCTTCGTGACCATCAAAAGTGTGCTGCTTAGCCCCAGTTGCTGCATCCCACACCTGTATTATTATTACAATACAATCACAAAAGCTTCCGAATAATGCAATATTAAAACCAGAAAGCCACCCCGGTGCAAACCTTTATCAATCTATCATCTCCACAAGTAACTATGCACAGTTGTTTGTTTGGAAAGGAGAAAGCAAGATCATTGACACTTCCAGCATGAGCATCAATCTGCATCCCAACAGAAAAGAAAGAATATAACAGGATGATGTTAGCCCCCCATGTTATATCAAATTAAAAGTGAAGACTCAAATGCAGTTCTAGTCATCATATTCAGACCTCTCTGTGGTTCCGTATGTCATCACCACCATGATAGGAGTAGATGTGCACCAAATGCTTGGAGTATGCAACACCTAAGCAGAAATCAAAGGAGCAATATAACCATTGGCATAATCAACTATAATCATCACAATTGTTCTTTCCAGCACCATTTAGTCCAAACTGCTATATACATAGTAGCAGCCAGTTAATCACTGAATGCATATAGTACAAATATCTTTGAGTAAACGTACCAAAGAGTGTTCCATCAGGACTCCATACTACACGATTAACTGAGGCCGAGTATTCATTTGCTAAAGATGCCTATTAGTTAAATGACAGAAACGGCAAAAAAGTCACAATCTACACAAAATAAAACAGCAAGTCATTTTTTTCATTTTATAAATAATTTATAGATCTACCTGCAGAGCCATTGGGCATGCTCCTAGATCCCAAACCTTGAAATTCCTCAGGGCAATTCTGGCACGGCTGCCTAACTCCCATACCGCTACATCACCCATATTTGTTCCAACTGTAACAATTAGATAGATATAAAATCAGAAAGGGTGCAGATTCATGACCCGTGATTAAGTTAAATATTAGTATAAATATACAGATTCAAGTTCCACAATAAAAATTGAGACAGATGGAACAAGTGTGTAGAACAAATGCTTTTGAGTGAAAATATCATACCAAGAAGCAGAATTTGTTGCACTGGATGGAAGTCCATGCTCTTGACAGCTGAACCTTGACTGAGTGTCATAACCACATTCTTGGGCAAATCATCTGAAGAATAGGAACTTTGTCCATGGCTCTGGCTATGGTATGTGACCGGAAGGATATTTACAGGCAAACTGTTCCCCTATTACGCCGTATGTGACACATGATTAATAAAACAGTGAAACATCCTAATTCAAGATAAAATGGCACACATGTAATCAATGCTGAGTGCATCTACATGGCATTGACTGACAAGTTTAGATACTTTGACTGTTCCAAATTTAATTTTATCTAAATAATTAACTACTTTATCAGTCAGCAACAGACTCAATGTCTTCCTAATTTTCTTATCCTTTGCTTGGATACAATATCTTTAAAGCACTTCTGGCAGGCAATAGCATGGTATAGTATACATTTAATTGATGTCTCTGCCTCACCCACGAGCTTTAATCAGTTATTTCCTATCCTTTTGACATAATTTTTTACATTCAAGATTTCTTTGCATCTTAGTAAATTTCATGCAACAATTCAGAAATCACAGTGAACAACATGACAGATAACATCATCTCTGTGACTAGTTGGGGATGTCAGGATATCACCTATGCATTTCATTAACTACATCTTAAGTATATAACATATCCAACTTGAATTGAGTACCACAGACATCATAAAATTAAGCACCGCATGGCCTTACTCTGACAGAACAGATGAAGCAAAAAGAAGATACAAGTACAAAATAAATATGAGATTACCTCATCTGAGATTCCAAAAGGTCTTGCTCTCTTAAGAGCATGTTCTGAATCAGCTGTTTGGTAATCCATGGGTGAATTAGCAGGCCTCTTTAAGATGGCTACATTAAAATAATGACAAGGAGCACGCACAAATAGTCAAAGAGAAGATCTTCAGAAATAATTTGCAGAAACCAAAAATAAAAGAACTCTGATTGCATCATTATGAAGCCTAGTGAAACAAGATACTATTTGTTCCAGCAGGCACACATTGTTCATTGCAATAGATTATTCACCCAATGTGTGTGGATGTAGTTCATGAAGGAGATTAAATAGCATATCAAATACCTTTATTTTTCATTCAACAGAAAGCTTTAGTTACCTGCACTGTTTGTAGCAGCCAGACCTATGTGTCCTGCGGAAGCAGGGGGATGAGGTACAGCTGCAGGATTTGCCATCCATCCAGCAAGAGATGTTGGAAGAGCAGCTGGAGCAGGCTGAAAGGGCTGCATAAAAAGTTTTTTTTTCAGTATCCACATAGAGATATCAGTCACAACTTAGACTAATAAGCACATTGTCATGATGATCATAACTTACACCTACACCATGAGCAGCCAAAGGTGGAAATCCTGGTGCCTTTGGTACAGGACCCATTAAGGGATTTGTTACAGGAGATGGTGCCCGAGCGCCATTTGGCTGCCCACAGCTATGGTCAACAAACAAAGTCTTTATATCAGGGTTAGGCCTAGGATTCTTGCAAAGCTGATGCTGCCAGTTCAAACTGCCAAAAACACCATAAAACAACGATATGATGACTAGACAAACCAAATAAGAATCTTATCCCGTAAATAGAAGCAAGAATTAAGCTAAAGACCTTTGATTAATCAATGTTCGCAGCCTTGAGTTTTTCAATGTGGGGAATTGAAGCTTATCACGAAACAAAGGGTTAGCCTCTATCAATTTCTTCAGTTCAGTCAGCATTATACTCCTAGCTGACTTGGTATCACCATACTTTGAAAGCTGCTCATTCTCTCTGTAGAGGGATTTTCATCCAACAGCAGGACAAACTGAGAGTTAGAAGTTAAAATAGACGATAGATTTGGAGGCAAAAATGGGCCAGCAAAATAAGAACTGGAGTGCTGCAGTCATACTCTTCAAAACACTCTGGGACATGACATAAGCACCTACCTAAAGTTCTCCAGAGTTAGTAACTGTGTAATCTCCTTGAACAGATCTTCATTAAATGCAGAAAAAACCTTTAAATCCTTCACTAATATTTCAACAGCTTTGGGACGATCCCGCCTGGAATTGAGTAAAACAAAAATTGGCCTGAGACAATTCAAACGTTTTTTTTTATTTTTAATTATGCCACTGGAAGTTTATGAGACATGCCTGTCTAATGATTCAAGGTACTTCTGCTTCCGTATCTCAAAGAAGATCTTCATGGAGTATCTATTATCATCCACCTTTGTGAAGCCGGATAAATACTTCTCCACATCATCCCACTCTCCATTTGTAACCAAATCCTCGAAGTACCTCATGTTGAAGAAAAAACCCGACTCTTGCTCCAACCTCCATCACCAACCATCGGTTAAAAAGATAAATCAGAAAATCAGCAGAAAATCATGAAATTGAACGCGCCACTTGCGCAGACGGTCGTTCACAACATACACCTACGCCTAAAAAGAATGAAAAAATTGAGCATACTTGTGAACGGTATTTTTGAACTTCTCTTCATCGAGAAACTGAAGTATGAGGAAGACGAGCTCCCTACTAAGAGACGACATGATTCACCGCCGGAGAAATTGCAGGACGTCACTTCGGCGGGGATCCAAACCCTCACAGGGCCAACACCTAAATGCAAATCTCAAATTGAACCGACGAAATCCAGGAACTAAGACCGAAAAGAGTGGAATCGAACAGCCCTAACCTGCGGCAAGATTTCGTGGAAAGGGTAGATCGGGAGGGAGGTGGTTTTAAGCCGCTGCTCCTTTCCCTTCTGGACACAGGTCTGTCGTACCTGAGAGTCTGTGTCCTCTCGAGCTCAACTCTCTTTCTCTCTCTGCACTAATCTCTGTCACTCTCTCTCTACCATGCGGGGGCATATATAGAGGAGAGAGAGGTGGGGTTAGGGATTGTAGAGAGAAAGGTAATCAATATTTTATCTCCAAAATTAATATTTTTATAATAAATCATTTCTTAAAACATGAAAATTATTTATTCTCTATTAATCCTAGAAGTGGCAAATTTATCTTTTTATTTATATTTGAATTAATAGTTATTAAATATTTCTATATAAATTTAAATGGTATATTATTAACGGGCACTTTAGTATTTATTTTCTGAAAATAGAGGAGAGAGGGAGAGAAAGGTCATCAATGAGGGGCGAGATTGGGGATATCGTTGCCTCGTAGATGATAGGAGCACCTACTTATCACCGATGGCTTCCATAAGTAGGAGCTCTTACGTTATAAGCCACTGCCCTTATGGGATCCAACGAGTTTTATATTTAGGTAAATCTAAATTTAGGCAATGGAGTTTTTGTTTTGCAGCAGATTGGCTCCTTCCGTGTAGTTTGATTACTCTCCTACGTTGGGATGTTGTGGGTCGGTCGAGGTAGGAGTTCGGGCCGGGGTGATCGCTCGAATCAGATGCTAAATAGATCTATAAAATATATGGAATAATGTTAATCATATAAATACTGAAAATTATGAAGAAAAATAATATACACGTGTAACAAATCTCGTGATAAGTGTATATGGATAGAAGCAAAATATATATATATAAGGGTATATTTACTATTAGGGATGAAGCATTGACCAATTGGTAAGTGTGCCTCGTGTATCATGATTCCCCAATTCCCAATTGAGGTTTAGAATGACGATTTTGCCCAGGGGCATTCCCAACAACGTCAACCATGAATTCCTTTGTTGATAGATTTAAAAAAACAAAAAAAAACGTGTGGTGTTTTAGTAACACAAAAAAAGTATGGGCAATAATAGTTAATATTTCAAAATTTTAAATTTTTTGGATGTTAGGTATGGTCTCTCCACACTCAAGGGGATGGCTTCTGTGAGGTAAAGGGTGCACGACAAGGGATTCACTATCATAAATTGGCAAGGAGGAAGATATAAATGATGGAAGGGTCACTTATATCCATCTATTTAGTTTCTACTTCTCAAGTTATAGAATTATTGTGGTAATTTTTGTCTAATGGATTAGCTCTTAATTGAAATTGTGATAAAGTATTATGTATTGTAATTGTTTATAATTATATATTTTTTTAAATTTATTAATTATAATTAATATAATTTTTATAATTTTATAAATAGAAGGGTCATTAGTGAGATTGATGATATAATTTATATCCATTTATTTAGCTTTTACTTCCCAAAGTTATAGAATTATTGTGGTAATCTTTGTTTAATGGATTAGCTGTTAATTGAAATTGTGATAAAGTATTGTGTAACATAATTGTTTATAATTATATATTTTTAAAAAATTATTAATTATAATTTTATAAATTAACAACACTTATCTATTTTATATAATTTAAAATTTTATTATCAACAGAAATGTTTGAATGCATACCCTCCCTTTATTGCATATTTTACTGAATTATAAAAACAGTTAATTATATATATAATTATAACATTGGTGAATTTCATCAATTTTATAAATTTATAATACTTATTTATTTTATATAATTTAAAATCTTATTATTAATAAAAATATTTGAATACCTCCCTCGCCTTACGGTGGAATTAGAGAAACGATTCAGTATATATATATATATAGTTAGAATACTAGTCAACTGAATCAATGTAATTTCACTGCTTTTGAATAAGTATGATTCAGCCATGCACGGTTCTGTTTCAGTTATTTCAATGGCTTGATAACTGCTAGCATTATATTACAGGGCAAGCGTGTAAACAATTATGTTGATCCGAGGAGGCAAATACTTGTTGTATCATTTGGAATAAACGAATCGTAGAGCATGTGTTGAAGGGTTTTTTTAGGCGCCACACCGTATGCCCACCGACCGAGCAGCGAATAATTTCATTCGAATGGCCGAGGAATATAATCAGGCCACAAACAGAAACACCAACAATTTTCTTTTCATGGGGCATGGCAGGTGTACAGACAACTTTTACTTTTTTTGATTGATTGAAGGGGATACGTTCTTGATAAAAAAACAAACAAGACCCTAATTCTTTCTCAGTTCAAATAATAGTATAATATTTCAATAATCATTTATTTTTTTATTCTTATTCGAATTAAATGAAGATCAATAATTTTATTTAGTCTCAAATAAGATCTTCAATTTTTTTAATACATTTCAAAAATAAACATAATATTTATCGCCTGCTATTTTCTTATTAATTCACAAATACAGGTCCAACATTTTAAATTTTATAATATTTAATCGGAAAAAATCTTATTTAAATTTTTTTTTATAAAAATGAATACCTTTTTGAGATTTTTTGCCATCAAATATGTATTATTATTGTTAGTTCATGGATTATTCATGATTTATATGAATAATTATATTCTCATTGCATCAATTTTACTCACATAATTGGACGAAACATCTACCTGTCCACGGGGCAGCCCAACCCAGCCACTATAAACCTTGAAAAATTCCTTTTATTTTAAAAAAATAAAGCTCCGAGCTTGCTTGGAACACGTTCACATCTAACAAAATAGGTTACTGAAGACAATAACAAGGAGGAATCAGTCAAAGTGAATAACACTATCGTGGCACCATTTAGACATGTACACATGCAACCTAGGTTTTTTCTTTTGTCTCACTTACCTTCGACTTCAAGAAACAGGATGTTAAAATGGGAGACAGATAGATATCCAACGACCAGAGGTCGTCTTTTGTTTAGATCCAAGATTTTAAAAGGAAGCAGCTGTTGGGACTTGGTACTTACAAGATGTCGTCTTCTAGCTGGGTGTTGAGCAACCCATCGTCCAGAGGCAATGAAGGCGGAGTTCCTGGGGGGATTGAAGCAGCACCATGCTCCCCGGCACATATGCAGAGAGCCTCTGCGTCCCTGAGGATGGAATCCAATTCGATTTTGCCGCTCAATCCATTGATGAACTTCAAGAGGGTATCAAAGTCCATCTGCTCCCCCATTATCTTGTTCCTGTAGCGCTTCAAGATGGCCACGCAAACATACAGGTGAAGATGCTCAGAGGGATGGTGCGTCCAGAGCACCTCCCACAGGTGCATCACACTCTCATACTCGAATTCCCTGTGCATAGCAGGTGTCAATCACCAGGAGGAATTTCCAGCTGGTTCTATATGTATACTACTCAAGAGAATACATAAAGGAACCAAGAGGTAAGGACTTGACCTCTTGAACTGAATCAGAAGCCAGCGAAAGCAGAAGAAATAGTTCAAGCAGTCATTCTGCTTAAAATAGTCATGCAATGGACCATCCAGCAACTCCACCAACTGCTTCAAGAATATAGAAATTTAGAGAATGATAGCCTAGCAGTTACTATAAATTTGTAGCATGAATCTACAACTTGGCACAAAATGCAAGCGAAAATAAGAACAATGAGAAGAGAAAAGCACCTTTGATAGAGCAAAAAGTTGAGAGTGCATGCCATTTTGATCTCTATTAAAATTGGGTCCAAGACGCTCCATCAGAGCAACAAAGCACCAGAATGATTCGGCTTCATCTCCCATCACAAATAATATTGGAGAGAGCAAGTCGCTCATGCCCTTCAAAATAGATTAACATATTAGTGTAGGATGATTTTCAACTAACTTTATTAACTGTCAAGAAAGCAAAGACAGAAATGTGGAAGAAAGTTACATGAAGAGAGCGAAAACTCCATTCTCAACTGTATAATTTTAATATGAAAATATCAGTAGGGATTTTTCAAGTGTTAATAAACAGGCAAGCACTTTCTGTGACATCATTTAAGAAATAAGGATTAGCACATTAAGATAAATACACCCAGACTTGTAGTCTATAAACAATGACAACATGACATATGGCCTACAAACCAAATTTCAGATTCCTCAATAAAGCCTAGCAAGCAGACTACCAGGTTCAGTTTATCAACATTTCCAATCAAAACCTTCATGCTTCCAGTGCATTATTTTTACTCCACACTGGAGAGTTTTAAGCCTCACCTACAGTCACAATTCAGAAAAATTTGATGACCAAGCATGCTAACTTGCTAAGGATTGGAATAGCTCATGTTTGAAAACAGCTTTATCTAGGACCATAATTAAGGATTGAAACATTCAATTGAATACAGAAGTATGTTTTACCTGACAATACCCGAGGTCAAAGTTGTAGAATGAGTAAGTCAACAAAATATCTCGCAGACAATTTATATTCACATTGTCATCTCCTTCGTAGAAGGGGAATGATCTATCCGTCCTCACCTAGAAAAGGAAAAAAGGAAATATAACATAAAAATGCATATAGAAGTGAAACACTGGATATTTTATACAAGTATGAATGAATCTATTTCATTTTTTTGGCTAGTGTTTATGCAAGATTCTCTACTTACCACATCTTTATCTATAAGGCTTTTTCTCTCCCTGAACTTAGTGAATCTTTTCGCTTGCTCTGCAGAGACACTCTACAAAAGAAGAGAACAGGACTATAGGAAGCATCTATTGATTTAAGTGCTGCACAAATAATATATATCTTTAAAAAACATACCTGCCACTGGACTTTTATGGTTTCATATTCAGTTTTCTTAATGCACTTGAGATATTCCCTTTCAGCGCAAGTAGAATCATAAGCATGGTATCCCAGCAAAAAGGGCCAGGCCTATACCAATCATATGATATTATGGAAGGTCAGGACGCTCTAGAGAAATACACATCAACAGCTCTAAGTCCATCAAAATTAAACAGACCTCTTTCCTTAGTAGGTGATCAGCTCCTCCATAAAAGATTCTCTTTCTCATTGCTTTAGAATCCATCACCCGTCCTTCAGAATCCAGGTAAGTGGCCCACTGGAAAAGTACTAGTGTCAACAAGGATAACTATGGAAGAAAAGCATTGTCTCCAAAGTTGAAATAAAAACTATATTAGTAAGACAGGTCAGACAATGAACTCTTTAACAATGAATCCATTTTCCTAAAAGAAAAAGAATAGAAACTTTAATGTTATGCATACCTCTTTCAAACATAATGGTGCTTGTCGTGGCTGTCCCCACACCAATGTCATTTTCTCAAGCTGGAACAGATTAAAAGAAAAGATATTACCAATTATTGTCTGTACTGGAAGGAAAGGATCATTTATGATCAAGAGACATCAAATAAATGAATTTGGAAAAGTGCAAATGACAAATAAAATAACCAGGTTGATGAGAAAGACAATTATATAGGAGGAGAGAAAAAGTTCTCAAGCATTTACAGCTCATTCGACATTTTATTTTAACTGACATCTGTAGAACCTGTTTGACAGAATATTTATTATTAAACCATAAAAAGTTTCCCAGAGTCAAACCACTAAGTATTCATAAACCATAAAGCAAAGATGCATTATCATTCTAATTAATTCTCAAATATGTTAAAATAAAACATTTATATAAAAGGTATTCTACAAGTTCCAAGATGCATTTGAAGGATTTTTCACCAACTGTTAAAATCATATAAGTACCTCAATAGGGTCTGGAAAAACTTCTGACTCCTCAGGTACCTTCTCTGCTTCATATACTGGCTCGTCAGAGAAATCGACAGGGGAAAGACTGTGGGCTCTCCTCTCATTGGCACTCACAAATCCATTATTAAGGCTTTCACGGAAAAGTTGTGAAGTTGTCTCTCGAGCAAATCTGGTTACCAGGGAGAATTTTTCTAACACGTGAATTGAGAGATCTCGAGCAGGATCATGGACCTTCTGCCTCGCCCTCCCATTATACAAACAAGCACTGGAACTGGCATCAGCAGCATTTGCATGGCTGATGTCCTGGTTCTCATTTGAAGGCAACTCTCCAAGCGGCACAGATGTAGATTCCAGTTGCAAGTTTGCAACAGAGACGGCCCTTGGTAATTCCAAGGAAGATAAAGTTCTCTATATGCCAGTCATGTATATATATGATCACACTAAACAATGGAAGAATGGAAACAATATGACAGCATCAAGCAATTAATTGACATTCTTGGTCCCACTAATGAAGCAATTTCAGATGAATAACACTGGTAATGATTTGAGTAACTGGTAATCAAAATCCTTGTGCAAGGATAGATTACTGAGCACTATACATAAAATAAAGACAATGTTATACCATACCTGCAGACGACTTTCAAAATCATTCACAAGAAAAACATTTGCATCTTCTGCTGACCTAAAAAAATAAAAAGGACTACTTTTAGAAATTCAAAAAAATAGTAAATTGGAAATATGAGATGCAATCAGGACAAATGAGTTAACTTTAGTTTAGAGCAGATACAACCAGTATTTTTTCATAAGTCCAAGAGAAATCTCACAACCATCGTGATATTAAGTACTACAGTTGGATAAACAATTGAGAAGATTCGTAGTAAGTACAACCACAAGATTAAACATATAGGTATACATTTCAAAAGAAAAATAGAGCTCCACGTATATATTTTATAATTTCATGAGATATCAATTATCCAATATTGGAGGTTTACATTCGTAACACATTCAACTGATATAATCATGGCATATAGCAGTTGATAACCAAGACTTGATTCAAGATGAAAGTCCTCTCTAAATTCATGAAAACATCTGAATGCACCAATACACTGATTCTAGCAGTATATATCTTCCATGCATCATGGTAACTGCCAATGGAATGCTGAAATCCTTGATCATTTTCATAAGATAAAACTCAAACAAGCAGAGCGGTTTCATCATAAAAGTTACTTAAAGCAGTTACAATAAGCAATTAAAGATTACCAACCTCATGAGAAAAATATGTTGCTTTACTGTAGCAATGAACTCTTTCACCCCTCCACTGTAGAAGTAAAGAGGAGGAAATGCAAGTCCTGCAGAAGATCCAAATTAAAGCCATATATAGTATTGAAACAAGTGGAAGAGGCATTATTTTCAAAGAAATACAAGAACAGTATATGAGTTTTCCGTGGAAAGGTATTTGGCACGTATTTCAGTAGAGCATTAACACATTTTCATAAAATAGAGAGATAGTACAGTCAAGCAAACCAAATAACTTCAATTCGTTAAAATTCTGCTTCATAGTTAAATCCTGCTTCACATGAAAGTAATGCAGCAATAATACTTATATCAGCCTCTATTTCTCCCATTTTGAGTGGTGCTGTAAAAAACAAGTTGGCCATAATAACAATAATTCAATTCTACCACAAACAGGGCATCACATCTGGCAATTTAAATGGCAATTGAAACAATTCCACTAACCAAAAACTGATTTAGAAGCAACGGGTAAACTAGCCTCCCATGGAAACAAATTATGTTCATAATCCTTGGAACAAATCCATTTCTGAAACATATAAAAGAGCTAAAATATAGATACATATACATATATATACACAAATAGAGAGAGAGTAACTGTAATGGAGAACTCCATTCCATCCAACTCTGACACACACCCTAACAGGTAGGTTCTTTGTATGCATCATTTTCAGGAACTGAGTGTCCATGATAAGATAGACTTCCATAAGAACCTCAGTATAAAGACTGAAATGGCTAAAATTCCACTATTACATTCACATAAATTTATACGGGGCAGCTCAGGCACCAAGATCCCCAAACTAAAGCATTTTGCATTCAGAAGCTAGGATATAGACAATACACCATAGTTTAATAAATAAGATCGTGGAATGATGAAGGGAGTGCATTCTCATGTATATATGTCTACCTGATGACATCACAATAATGATGTATTGCCACCCAAGTGTAGGAGTGTGCCTGCGAATTGACCTAACGTCGGAAAAGGAAGCATCCCTTATTGTATAAAGGTTCTTATCTGCAACGAAAGCCATACATAGCAGAAAGATATAAGGCAACACAAGAGAGGGTATATTCTCAATAATTAACGGGATACCTTTCTCAGACAGTCTGGCGTCCGAATTCTGCCCTTTGTAGGGTATCCAATTCTGATAGAAGCAAAAGGAGGATCTTAAGATTATTATCAAGAAGTTTAGATGGAACGGGAGATTGATGATCGGGCCATCTACGCAAGCAAATAAAGAGCACGAAATGCAATGATTGAAATGAGAAGTACCATAAAAAGAGATGGTCCTTGCTTGATTAGCTTGAGGCGGCCACTGATCCGCTCAGAAGCAAACTGAGTGAGGTGAATCGTCACGTTATCCTTCAGATAAACCAATTCCGCTCCCTCGGGCTCAGCCGATGCACTGGTTTTGATGCTATCGCTCCGCGTCATATAGACCGATCCCTGCCAAAAAAAAATCAGTACTCACCACAACGATCGCGGTTCAGAGGAAAGAAATGCAACATAAACAAGATAAGTGAGGGGAGGCGGGGTACATGGAGCTGGGAGGCAGCGTAATCCGCATCATCGGACAGGTCATGGAGCTCGTTCTCCTGCATAGCTAGGGTTTTGTAGTGAGACTGAATAAGAGATGAAATCGGAGAGAGGGAGAGGGAGGGGGTGCGGTGGATAGAGAGATTCGAGAGTAAGGAATGAGATGGTGAGAATGAGAAACCAAATGAAATGTCCCCTCCGTGGAATGGCCGTTCCGGTCCTTCCTCCTTTTCTCCCCCTCTGTTCCGTCAAGATTCCCAGGTCGTGCCACGTCAGACTCGGATGACGTGTCGTGGCGGGAAACTATCAGCTGATCGATCCTACATGGCTCCACGAGCCCATATTTTCATCTTTGATAGGATCTTTTTGTAAGAAAAACTTTTTTCACGTACATAAGCGTTGGCTCTGGTAACTTTAAGGGTTAAACAGTAAGCATATTTTTATATGCACACATATATATATATATGTACACCAATTTAGGGTTTTCAATTGATAAAATAATTGGATTTTTGTATAATTTTAAATTAATTTTATGCATATTTGATAAATTTAGCGTATTAAGAAATCCTGCTACATCTATAATCTATAAACTATATGTACAAAATTTAAGTAATCTATACTGTATATATAGTTATGGTGTACATTAAATACATAATAAAAAATAAAATATAAATCCATATTATTATTTTGGTGTTGTACTAGTAGTAAAATTGACAAATTAAGAATTGAGATTTTGATTAGACGTAGTACGTAGTTGTATATGTATAAAAGATAAAATTTATAATAATTATTTTATTTTTATAAAATTATAATATATTTTTATATTTATTCCATTTATTATTAATTATTATGTTGAATTATTACACTTAGCTTGATGACCGATGTCTATTAACAAATGGATTGATTGCGAGAATTGATAGTCTTGTTAACAAAATGTCCACAAGCACACATTCTTGTCACATAGGTGAAATCACAAAAAGGGTCACAATATATTGTTAATAGAACTATGGATGATACTTATAAGTTTGTTGATTACAAGGGTTAATTTTGAAAAATTCATCCCATTTTGAATAAACTAAAATATACTGTAAATTTATAAGAATATAAATAGTTACCAGTTATGTATTTTCTATTATATATTCGACCACATTCAAATAATTTTAATAAAATATGAGAAAATATTATAAAA
Organism: Trapa incisa; assembly: GCA_030064435.1. Lineage (NCBI taxonomy): Eukaryota > Viridiplantae > Streptophyta > Magnoliopsida > Myrtales > Lythraceae > Trapa > Trapa incisa. The sequence continues at coordinate 11,475,717 of CM057769.1, read as the reverse complement.
AATATTTGAAGTTTTGAGATTATGCATTTATAATATATATATATATATATATTTATTTTAATTAATTTAAAATTAATTATTTCAAATCATTTTAATAAAATATAAGAAATTATTCTCAGATCTCTGCCGAACGTAGGAAACTCATATTAGAGATGTTATGTATCTTACCCATGAGGGCTCAAGTCATGGCTCGCCTCCGCTGGATCGTGATTTTCTTGCCTGTCATGATCCTGCCCCTGTCGTTCCACAGCTTTGATGAACTGCAGTAGTCTCGACATACACACGGCGGAGATTCCCCCACCAGTGAGCATTTTTGCAGTTCAAGAAAGCTGTGGAAGAATAAGAATAGGATCACAGAGCTTATCTGCCTATAACATCTAATATCCACACTCTTCTGCAAACAAATGCCGCTGATCATGGGATCCCTCCCTGTTGTGTATGTATGTGGCCTCTCGCCTCTGCAAGATCTAAAGAAACCCTACACAGAGAGAGAGAGAGAGAGAGAGTAGCAAGCAAAGAGACGAAGATAGACGGGTTGTCAAGTCAGAAACTGGTAATTTATAGGAGGAGAAGCAAGCCAAGGAGGGAATACTTGCATTATTAATATGGCATTTATAATCGATCAATAGAAGTCAATCCCGATGAGAATTTTCCTCCGTGCCCCGACCAGTTCCCGCTCGCCCTTTTGAAAAGCTGACTCCTCCGGGCGGAGATCTAACTCCGATCATCGTCGATCGGAAAAATTAATCAATATTTAAACACTATTTCTTTTCGAGAAGCAACCCACACAATGTGTCTGGAACGTGTGCATAAAATGGAATACCAAAGCCCGCCATTTCCGGGAAGAAGGTTGCCTTGTCGGGGCCTTTTACTTGATCACAGTGAACCTCTGTAAGTATCCGTTTGTATTAGATGCTCACTATTTATAAGCATGCGAGAGAGGCATAAATCATGGTAGTCTTCTCAGTGCTGTTGGAGACCTTCTCCACTAAGTACTCTATTCTCATTTTGGAGCTTAATCATTCACAAATAAGATGTAATTAGTGAAGTGCTGGGGTCTCACATTCCTATTAATGATCTTGAGTCAGCCATTAATTAGCTTATAGCTGGCCACCACTTCAACTAATTCACTCTAAACCAAATTTGAATCCTTTGTCATCTGATACACTGTCAGTGAGTCTGTCACTATGCACATATCACAGACAGGCACGCAAATATAAAACCATGCCCGACAATCGTCACAAGAAGTCTCCCTGCCATTTTTTATCCATCCCACAGGTTTATGCGTGCTCTGTTCTTCCCGTGCACTTCCCAAGCTAAATTAGTCAAACATGCCTCTGATCTCCCGCTTGGTTCTCGAAATTTATAGTCTGGACTTAGTTCCAAGCAGAACATCCACAGTTATTAAAACTGGATCATGGCAGAAAACATGGCAAGCCACAGGTTTATAAGCACAATTTTCTATTATGGAGAGACAGAGAGATAATAAAAGGGTAACATTGTCTTGGGCTGGAACTCTCAGCGGTGTAGTCCGCGGCACCGCATCTGGGCAGCCAGCCGCGCCGCTCCCCTAGCGGCAGAACCCAGAATGGGCCATTTCTGGTCCATTTCATATCGGACAAGAACCTTTTTTTGGGCCATGTTTTTTGAGAATCTATATATGCTGACCACTCGATCGATTTACCCAAGCAAAAAAAAAAAAAAAATTCTCGTAGTGGGATCCTCCTAATTAGGAGCATTTCAATGGGACCCGAGGACCCTTGGGTCTGTTCGGGTCCTTACTCGGGTTCGAGTCCCGCATGCTTGGTTTCTGCGGACTCAGGTCCCGTTGACTAGACCTGAGCTTCGGGTCCAGAGAACCCGAAGCTTAGGTCCAAATGGGCCCAAAGGTGGGCCCACTGTACTTTTAAATTTTTTTTAATTAAAACACAACGTTTAATTAAATTTAGAAAAAATATTATAAAATTTTAATAAAAAATATTATTAAAAAATTATTCTATTTTTTTCTATCATTAATATTCTCGTGGTAATGAATTCTTTTTTTCTTTATTAAATACTAATAAATTATTATTTTTATTATAAATAATATATTTATAAGTATTTTATTATCATATTAGACCCTAATAAATTATGTTTCAGTTTCTTAAACTCTAATAAATTTATAAATATTTAAAATAATAATAATAAAAAATTTTATATTATATTTCTAATTAACTATAATTTATTTTTAACTAAAAAATTAAATTTAAATTATATATATCAATAATTATACAAAAAAATATCAAATAAATAAAAAATATTAATATAAGAACAACCATCTACATTTATACACATATAACTCACATTATTATTTATTTTATTATATATATATATAAATTAATATAAATATTTAATACGGTCTCGTACCCTAATTTTTTGATATTGTTAGATTATTTTTTTATTATTTACAAATTAAATTTAATATAAAATTATAATAGTAATTTATTAGATAAAGTAAAATTAATAAATATTTAAAAATTTTATATATTATAATAATTTAATTTTTTTTATTTTTAGTAAAAATATAAGATACAACCGAATCAAGTTTAACAACAAGTTCGGGTTCAATCGAGTATTAGTTCGTTTCCAATCCTAATCAAGTATAACCGAAATCGAGTTCACTCGTACGCGGTTATCTAAAATTAGTAACTGATTATTAATATCTATATAAATAATAGATAGCAGAAGATAAAAGACGATTTTATAATATTAATTAAAATAAAAAATTATCATAAATTTATAAAATTTTTAAGATATACTATTTTTTATATTGAATTTTGAAAATTTGATCAATTTTTTCCTTGGAATTAAACCTCATTGATCACTTGCAATTTAATTAGTTAACATAATCACGAGATATGTTGAGAATTTAGTTGATTTTGAGAATTTTTATGGGGTGGATAGCATACCTCGTAAATTACATAAATTCAAAGTGCAATTAATATTAGTTAAAAAAATTAATACAATGTCAAAAATATACAAATTTGAATATTTAATATTAACTTGATTAATAAAATATATTTATATCAGAATAAAAATTGTTAATAACTTCAATCTTCTTATTTTTATCAAATATATGTCAGAAATACAATGTGGTGTGTTATATATTTAAAAATCTATACAAATAAATATTTTAATAATATTAATGAATTACCATATATATTATATAATTTAGTAAAATGATAGTACTATATTTGAATAAACGCACAAAATATTGTACTGAATTAAAATAGTAAATATTATATTTAAATAAGTTATTAATCCTACAAAATATAACATATATTGGTAATTTACCTTTATTATTATATGATTTAATTTTTTAGAAATAAATTAAAAATGCGAGGGTGGTGGTGCGGGTTGCAGATTTTGGACCGGATGCCCAATTTCACTGCGTTTGCCGCTCTCTTCCCTTTCTCTTATTTTTTCCTGCCCAAACAAAAAGGCGACACAGAGATCGGTCCAATTAGCCCTTACCTTCTTCTCGGCCCAATCTCTCTTGCTCTCTCTCTCTCTCTCCTCGCCCTCCCGCCCAGCGGAAACCCTAGATTTCATCCGGCTACACCGGCCGCCGGGCTTCCGGCCCCAATCATCCACAGCAGGAGTGTCTCATCACAGGTAAATTCATCTGATCCGATCCTCTTTGATATGGTTCCTGCGTCTTCGTTGTTTCCTCGTCAGCTCCACCTCTGGGTTAGGGTTTTCCTGAACACCGATTCGTCGAGGGGCTACGTTGCAGATCCCTCTCTTCCTCTCCATCGATGATTTGAAAGGGTTTCGTGATTTCGATGAAATAATTGAAGTCGAGTCCTTGCGAAAATTTTTCAGAGAAGGGGAGATCTCGTTGGATCGCTCTCTGTGTCCTATTGTCTTTTAATCTGCTATGTACTGTCCTCGTAAGAATTTTATAAGCAGAGAGAGGGAGAGAGAGCGAGAGTGATCGGACCTTGGGTCTGGCTTGTTTTCCTTCCGCCTCTCTCTGAATTTTGAGTTTCGTCCATGGAGGTCTTAAGGATCCATTCGGTCTCGTCTATTTTTTTTGAGCCTTTGGAGATCTAATAACCTTGGTACATATTGTGTTTAACTGGTCTGCAAAAGAGCCCAGATGGTTTAGTTCCTTTCCCCGCCTGGAAGGTTTCAGCTCGTTAGATCAGGCTATAGATCTGAGATCTGTTTTCTCTGAAAGTGCCGGGTCTGGCTAGTTGTTCTCGTTTTCAACAAGAAAGCCCATTATGGGCTGGAGACAATGAAAAGGTCAGAAGATGGTGGCGTTCACTTATAATAAGACGATGGAAAATTATTAAAAATAAAGAAAAGGGAAGGATAAACCTGATTTAGGCCATCTGGTTGCCGGTCGGTTTGTTTCCTCTCTCCTCTCTCTTTCTCCCTCTGCAAGTCCACTTACCTTGCAGTTATGGCAAGGCTTTGGGCCTCCTCACTTTTTCCCTGCTTTGTCCGAGATATGCTGGGCCTTTTCATTTTGCTCGATCATCTTTACCACCTGTTGAGAGCAGGTGCTGTAAAGTTGGGCCCCCCTCCCTCCCCTTCCCATCTCGTCCTTTCTTTCCATTCTCTTTTTTCTTTCATTGATCCTTTCTCCCATTATCTAATGATGTGATCCAACTTGGTGTATTTGCTTATGCCTCTGGAGATGATTTTTTTCTGCAGATGGCAACTCTTGTTGGTTTGGGTTCTCCGTCTCTTTTTATCATTGTCTGTTGCAGTTGGTATCTCTGTTTGCTGTCTGTCAGACTTTGTGATTTCTCCGACCTGTTGGTTTCCTGTTATGGATGTTGGATATGTGGACAAAATTATGCATTCTCATGATAAGTCCATTCCGTATAAGATATCAAGTACAATAAGTGAATTTTGAGACTTGGTGGCTTTAGCTAATCAGAGACAAATTCATTAGCCTACACTTTTTTGGCTTTGTTCACAACCATTTCACCAAAGTAGAGCAAACCACTTTATCATCTGAGGCCTAGTTTTATTTCTTGCTGTTTCAGTTATTTGGGTCTCGTTCCCGCCGGCGTTTCATTTTTATTCTTCTTCATTTTTATTGTGCAGGTATTCTGTCAGCCAAAAGATGACGAGTCCAATCCAAGAAGAGAACTATGAGATGATGGTAACCCCTGAATCTCAGCCTAGCAAAAGGAGGAAGAAGAAGTCTATTGTGTGGGAATACTTCACAATTGAGAATGTCAGCCCTGGGACAAGAAGGGCTTACTGCAAGCAATGCAAACAAAGCTTTGCATATAGCACAGGCTCCAAGGTTGCAGGAACCAGCCATCTCAAGCGACACATTGCCAAGGGGTCCTGCCCTTCTCTTCTGCGCAGAAATAACCAGGAGAATCAGTTTACTCCATACTCTGCCCCTGCTAAGATGCTTTCTGATCCTCCAAAACGACGATACCGGACATCTACCTCTCAATACGTACCTTTTGATCAGGATCGTGCTCGCCGTGAGATTGCCAAAATGATGATCATGCATGAATACCCATTGCATATGGTGGAGCATCAAGGATTTGTTTCCTTTGTGCAGAAGGTTCAACCCCGCTTTGATTTAGTGGGCTTTGGTGGTGTTCAAGGGGACTGCATTGCTACGTACCTTAGTGAGAAGCAAGGTGTGATGAAGTTCATTCAAGGAATGCCAGGACACGTGTGCATCACAGTGGATTCCTGGACCTCAAGCCAGAGCATGGGTTACCTGTTCATGACTGGTTACTTCATGGATACTGACTGGAAAGTCCACCGCCGGCTTCTCAATGTTGTGATGGAGCCTTTCCCTGATTCTGACACTGCTCTGAGCCATGCGGTTGCTACATGCCTGTCTGAGTGGAACCTTGAAAACAAGCTCTTTTCTCTCACTTTCCACGAGCCACTATCTGAAGGTGCTTCTGAGAATCTACGTCCATTCCTTGCAGTAAAAAACCCACTTATCCTCAATGGCCAGCTATTGATTGGGAGTTGCATAGCACGGATCCTAACTGAAGCTGCCAAGGGCGTGTTGGTAGCAGGACATGAGGTGATCAAGAAAGTCAGAGATAATGTGAAATATGTGAAGACATCTGAATCGCATGAGGAAAAATTCATCGACCTCAGGAACCAGTTGCAGGTCCCCAGTGACAAGAACCTCTATTTGGATGACCAGACTCGGTGGAACACAACCTATGAAATGCTAGCAGGTGCTTTTGAGCTTAAGGAGGTCTTCTCCTGCTTGGATACTTCTGATCCTGATTACAAGGGAGCCCCATCTACCGAGGAGTGGAAGCAGATAGAGATTCTATGCACCTATATAAAGCCCCTCTATGATGCGGGCAGTGCCCTAACCTCCCTGGCCAACTCTTCCGCTATTACAATATTCCATGAAGTATGGAAGATCCATTCGGATCTCTCGCGTGCTGTCACGAGTGAGGATCCCTTCATTGCAGATCTCACAAAGCCCATGCTTGATAAGTTTGACAAGTACTGGAAGGACTGCAGCCTGGTACTAGCCATAGCTGTGGTCATGGACCCTAGGTTCAAGTTGAAGCTCGTCGAATTCAGCTTCTCTAAGATGTATGGAGAAGATGCTCCAACTTATGCCAAGATTGTTGATGATGGTATTCATGAGCTGTTCCTAGAGTATGTCTCACTGCCTCTGCCCCTCACACCCACTTTTGTGGAGGAAGGGAATGGCATGAGGACACACGATGGATTTTCCCTGGGAGTGGGAGGGACCCTTCTATCTGACCATGGACTCACTGACTTCGATGTTTATATCATGGAGACCAGTGCACAGCAGATGAAATCAGAGCTGGACCAGTATCTGGATGAGACCCTCTTGCCCAGAGTGCAAGAGTTTGATGTCCTTGGTTGGTGGAAGCTGAACAAGCTCAAATATCCAACTCTTTCGAAGATGGCTAGGGACATCCTCTCAATTCCGGTGTCTACCCTTGCTCCAGAGGCTGTCTTCGACACGACGAGCAGGGAGATGGACGAGTACAGGAGTTCCTTGAGACCCGACACGGTGGACGCCCTCTTCTGCACCAAGGATTGGATACAGTACAGATCAGCTGGGAGTGCTGGCGATGGTACTGGTCCAGCGACTGAGGTCTCAAATGCGCTTGTAAAGGTGGAATTCTCCGGCTAGGATAGGATCTGCTTAGGCACATTCTGTAGAGACATAATTTTAGGCTTTTGCATGAATGAGTAGTCTGTTGATCAAAACTCAGTTATTCATCCTTTCAGTGTTGTAAGGTGACTCTCATTAGGTTGTCTTCTGCGGCACATTGCGGAAGATTTGTACTCGGTGCTTGGGACAGTTGCATTATTCCTCTCGTGATCTCTGAAAGCACGATAATCCAGATCCATCCATTTACATCACAGCACGAAAAGGACCTAAAAATCCTTTAGATTACCTTAATTGTTTTTTGGACAAAGAAATAGATACTTCACCCATTGTGTATGAAAAGGACTGAGGGGGTGATAACATGTCAAGAGACATTTATTGTGTCCACCCATTGTGTATGAAAAGGAAAAGACGCCAGCTATGAACAAAGCTCTTCATCAATGGCAGAGGAAAAATGTCATTTGACCAGGCTAATTGCTACACATGCACAAACATATCATAACATATATAGTGCAAAGCCACTTCCTGTATTTTGTTTGCACCAACCCACCAGGGGACAGCCAAAAAGAATTGGTTCCAGATTGCAGAGATCCTTCAGATAAGACCGGTGTAAGGATTGTAACCCTGAACTGGCATTCCAGGGCCATAGGGGTGGTGGACATTTGTTGACCCTCCGTAGGGATTTCCAAAAGGATTAACAGGTTGCTGGAGTTGTGAGCCCATCATCATCATCTGCTGCTGCTGCTGCTGCATCATGAATGCCTGCTGCTGATTGGCCATTGCTGCCATCTGTACCTGAAGAGGAGCAGCTACCCCACCTGATGCGAAGAAAGGATCGTGGCCACGCTGCTGCATCATCCCTCCACCCATTGGTGCGGCTGCTGATGCCTCCCAAGGGTTGTAGCTGGTCTGACTTTGACTGTTTCTTCTGATGGCATCATCGTACAGACTGTCCAGTGTAAGCTTATCCAGCCCTCCGGCCTTTAGTGATCAAATTCCATGCAGCATCAAGAGAATCAGTACAATCATAATGCAGATAGAGGTGCAGGTGCAACATGAAACCATGCCTTCGAGATGAGAAAAAACTTAGAAATATCGGCAACAGAGAGAATCTCAGATGAACAAGAACACAGAGCACAAGCACATCGAACATCATATCAATGTGTTGATATGATCTCACCAATTTGCTAGTAGCTGCAGCACTCTCATTTGAGCTTGGAGCAGTGACAAGAGCCAACTCCCAACCTGTGGTTCCACTGACTTGGTTAAAACTAGAAGACGGTTGTCCATCACCTGCAAAATGGGGAAAAGGAAAAGGTGCGGCCTTTACCAAAAATGTCTTAAGACCACTAAGATTTTCTTCTAGTGAACACTTAATAATTGATCATAGGTATCGTAAGTCTTTGAGTTCATTGCTCAATATGGCATAGTATAACTGATTTGCAGATTCAACAGTGACACATACTTACCAACTGGAACAATAGCCAAAGCCAATGCATTCTTCTCATCTAATTCTGAAGCATGAGGATTAGGTTCATTCAAACCCTGAATAAGAATTCAATCTAATTTCAGAGAGTGGCAATGTGGAAGGTGAAGGGTTATATTTCTACAAAAAAAACACCTATAGACAAAACCTATGCATACCAACAAATCTGGTGGTTCTGCAGCAGTTTCTTCAACTTTCACTGGTTCTGGCTCTGACACTGGTGCTGGTTCAGGCTCAGGTTCAGGTGGTGGAGGCGACCTGACCTCGGCCGTATTCTTTTGGTACTCTATGGCTAATATTTCCTTGGGAGGTGAAGATTTAGTGTCAGCCAATGTCAAAAGCAATTGCAGGAGAAGGAAAAAGGATTTAGCCATGCAACAATCAATTACTTATAATCACAACTTGGGTATTTAACAGTAAGTACTCAACACCTGATCTTTGCGGACTGCTGATGACAGTGGAGCTTCCCTGACGTACTCTTCCATTGTTTGTAAGAATGACGCAGGAGGCTACTCACAAGGAGTGTTGATTTTAGGATATGATAACAAATTAACAACCATGGATAAAAGCTTGAATCACACAGAGGCAAGGGAAAAGAGAGACCTGCTCGATGTTCTTAAACTTTTCACCTCGCCCAATATCCAAGTTTCTACATATTTCACAGAATTCTGAGAGCCTCTCAGCCTATTCGTTCAGGGGAAAATTTCAATAACATGTCTACAGAGATGAAATTTTCATCCAACAATTGTGGAGACATCAATTGATAATACCTGTTGCCCAGCTCTCCTATATATATCCATAGCCTTCATTGCATCCTGACGTTGCATCTCAAAGAACTGACAAATTAAAGTTAGTCAAGTATTGAATACTTTCTGCATTATTTAGCTTCTGATATATAAGTCATGGAAATGCCTACTTTGTCAACCAAGTTAGCTATGCCATCGCTTATGGCATGACAGATTTTAATGCTTTCAGCAGCAACCTGTTTAAATGCATTGAAGTTAGACAATCATTCAGTGAGTTATAGCACATATATACAACCAACTGAAATCTTGTAGATTCCACCTACCATTGACAGTGCCAGTCGGATCACATAATTATTAATTGCTGCTCCTTGAGGCTGTACAGTTTATATAATGTTGTTATTACAGGAATGTAGCTGCATAATGATATCAACTTTTATGCTGGCATGTAGGTTTACAAGTTTATCTGCATTGATGACCTTGCAGAATAGTAAGGTTAACTGGAAGCCCATAAGCATATTGAACACTTACCTGACAATTGATGACACGAAAAAGGAGCTGCTGAAAAATTGGTAATTGCTCGAGTAACTCGGTGGTTTCCAAATCTTTGGTTCTCTGCATCAAGGTCAGGTTCATTACAATTTATGAGATCTATCTCTATTTTCCTGAGCATTTAACTAATATATTGAAGAATATCAAGTCTAAACATCATTGGCAAGAAATAGAAGACCAACAATTTTCAAACAAATTAAAAAATATATAGTCCAAGAAAGATTGGAACTCCGCAAGGAAACATATGAATTGAAAATAATATTAACAAGATGGCATTGGAAAGGAAAGACATGCATCTAACATCATGCACATGGAGAAGTAGATAGTTCCATCCCATTGTTACTAAAGAAATGAAAAGAAAAAGAAGAATGCAATCAGAACACAAAAATGATTCATTGGATGGGTCAAGGCCTTACAGGTTGATCAGTCTCAATATCATATTTTAGAACCCGAAAGCATTCAAGTCGTTCCTCCAAAAATAGCGCATATGTGCGGATCCATCCTGAGTAGTCCCATGCTGTGCATCATATCACTTGGAAGTTAGTAGAAATGTTAGCATGTTTTGACCAAAATCAAATAAAAACTGAGAATATACCATTTGGACTAGAATCGTCCTTGAAATGAACCATATTGAGCATATGGCTCCGGCTCCGGCCATAATTGATGAGCTCTTCATGAAATGTAGGATCCACTTCCCTCAAAGCACGGTGAATAACAATCAATGTCTTCAGGGCAACCTAATCTTCAACTAAAATGTCAGGAATTGCAACTCTGAATATGTCACAATTAAACTGCTCTAATTCAGGAGCATAAACCTTCAGGAAGCTATTCTTAAAGCAAAAGAGGCCAATGGGATATGTAGAAATGATAGAGCAAAGCTCAGTTACAGCCACCATTAAATTTCTGTCGTATAACAAAAAAGAGATTATCTTCTAAAAGACAAACTGTTGATTGCAACCAGTAAAAACAAAGGAAGCCACTATAAATATGCGAGTCATGTTTATTGAATAAATTAGAAGCTCATTCTACACATTGTTCGATCGGTCAGAAATTGAGGTAATATTTTAATGCACTTGTGTATATGAGATTTGTAGGTACTAAAAGAAGAAGAGAAAAGGAATGAACACACACATACACATTCCTTTTCTCCAGTATGGTGCATGGAAGCAGTCGTATTAGGATATATAGTTGATGTTATTGAATTGATGGAGAGAACAGAAGAAGCAGAGTCGACTGCACTAGGCAGGAGGCACGTACCGCCCAGTTTCGCGTCTTTGATAATCGTCTAGCAAGGGCATGGATACAATAGGCGACATCTGCCCGAGGCCTTGTGGCTGAAATAGCAGCAAAAATAGCTGCAAAGGACAACCTCAATTGGTATCAGATCTTCTGCTACATGATTTTTCTGGGGGTATATTGCAAGAGTATAGCCCATGCTTGCCAGATTAGTTCCCAATTTCTAAACAGGGCAAGAGATTGTAAGTTACAGAGGTAGAGAGGAAAGAAAATAGCAAGACCTCTAATATACTTCTCTTTTGCAGGACGCTCCACGTGATTCGTAGCCTTGACTATTGCAATGTCCAGTTCCTGAAACATCAACACCACACAGAAAGATGGAATTGACTTAGAGACATGACAACATCTGAAGATGGACGCAAAAGCCAGCAATACTGCCGCGAGTTACCTTGTAATCACTGTTGACTTTGGCTAATGAAACAGTTGTGGTATCCTTGATTGCTCCGAGGGCTTTCCTCAAGCTATTCTGGGTACCTCCTCCTGACATTCTATCTCAACCTGCAGAATTCTGAAATCAAAGGAACGCTTCAAAGGGAGAGCTCCACTGATTTATGTTTCAGCTCAACTGAGTAGATCCGACATCTCATACAAGAACTCAGCAGCCAAAAAAGATCAACCTTTTACCAATTTCTTATGTCGACAACAATGATGAACGTAGAGAGCACAAAGAGGCAGAAATGGACAAAATTGTCAAAAGGGTCAACGGGGGAGGGATGGAGGAAGCCGCCGCCCACAAGGCGGCACCGCACCACCCGCCAAGAAATGAGCAGGCCCCAGAAGGCAAAAAATCGGAAAAATGACGGTCCAGAGAATTCAAGCGATCCGGCAAGATCTTGCCCAGAAAGAGGAAACCACGGACCAAAACAAAAAGATGACGGAAAAGAACCCATGAGAATCCAGATCGTACAACACATGCACATATAGAGAGAGCAGGTACCTGGAGAGACGCCGGATCGGGAGCGAGCAAGGCAGATGTAGGTGGAGATCTGTTTTGTGTATGACCAGAAAAGGAGGGAGGAGTCGGCTTGCTAAATGAGACCCGCAAATTGCAGTGCTATTGTCTGCTGAGTCGTCAAAGTGTTGGGTTGGGACCAGACCAAACTTTTGTCGACAGTGCACAAATATGAGAAACAAAACCATTAATAACCCATTTAACTCTACAAAATAAATTTGTGCCATTGTCTCTTCTTCTTCTTCTGTCTCTGGTCTGCGTCATCCTAAATAGTAAAGAGTACATATATATACATACATATCTTCAGGCAAAAATAATCTAACTCTTGTAATAATGGCAGTGCATGGCGTTTTCATGTGGCTCTCCAATGAATAAAATAATAGAAAAGCAGGTAATATGAGCCATACATTATGGTGTGAGCTGGCTCATGTGCTTGTCCAGTCAACTTGCACCGTCGGCGGCACAAAAAAAGTTTCATCATTCATCCCAATGATGCTTTTTGTTTATATTTCCATGGGTTTCATCTCTGGGCAGCAGTTTCCCATTCTGGATTTTGAACTATTTTGGGCTATTCTCATGTACTGTCAATTCTCCTTCTGTGAATTTCTTTTGGGCCTTTGATGAGTAATATAACCCACAAAAAGATGGTACAAGTAACACTATAAGAGATTGACCAAACATGCTTATGAGTATGAGTTGCAAAAAAAACTCCGTCGGATTCTGACCCGATCGGATCACCCCTGAAATTAAATTGGGTAGGTAGTCCGGTAGATATTCAACTGGGGGTACTACTGGTGATAATTTTTTTTGCTCCAAATTGAACAAAATCTCTTCTTATAAACAATTACTATTTATAATAAATTATATTATAAATAAAATTTAAAAATAATTATAATAAATTATTATATATATATAATTGAAAATTTTTAATTGCAGTAAATTTTTTCTTTAAATAAAATTATAATTTTATATTTATAAAAATACTTTATTTATTATAAGTTAATATATTATACATAATTATAGTAAATAATTTAATTTATATAAATTAATTTTATTATGCATAAAATACAATACATAACATTAAATTTTTAATTATAAAAAATATGTATTGTAAATAACTTGATATATTATAGAATAATATATAATTGTTTATAAATTATTTAATTTAAATAAATTATTTTTACTATAATAAAATAATTACTATATATAAAAATAAAAAATATATATAATAAATTATTTATTGTACATAAATTATTGCTATTGCACATAAAACAAATTATATATAAAATTATAATTTTCTACTTATATAAAATATTTATTGTGTTATAAAATAATACATTTTAGATAGTTATATTAAATTATTTCATTTAAATAAATTAATTTTGTTGCAAATAAAAATTATTGTCAAAAAAATTTAAAAAAATAATTATATTAAATTGTTTTTTTATACATAACTTAATATTTTTGTAAATAACTTTTAGGTATTTTTCATAATGTTTAATTATATAAAATATTTAGCGATAAAATTATAAATAAAATGAATAGTTAACTATATTTAATTATACTAAATTATTTTATTTACATAAATTAATTTGTTTACAAATAATAATTTATATAATTACTATACATAAAATTTGAATGTTATAAAATTAAAAAAATATAATTTATAATGGGAATGTTGGGGATAGATATCCCGTTACCTCTACTTCTTAGTTTGGAGGATATTTTAGGTGCTTTTGCACATGAAATGCAACCTCTTCAGGAGCCAATTTGAATCCCAAACAATCCTATATATATAAGTGAAGATGCCCAATGCCAAATATCATATATACTAAACTGGGATAACAAGAACACCAAACCAGCTACTTTTCTGCAATTGTAAGATCTATAAGTTGTTTGCATTGATCAAAGATGAAGCTATCGTGCTTGCTCTCAGGTACCAATAACTATTGCAGAGGTGAGCAGAATAACCTAACTCAGAGACCTGGCAAGAAACAGATAACTAACAAATCAGCACCATATTTACACATAAAACTAGCATAGTAATAAGTCAATGAGTTCATGGTTTCTTAATAGAAACTATCAGCTTCGATAAAATAACACTGTTGATAAATCGGTGTGTCAATCACCTGACAGCTCATCTTATGCTCTTTGATACCATTTTCCTTTTACCCGTAGTTCTCATATCTTAATCCTTCAAACATTCCGAATCTACACCTCTCCTTTAGCTCTTCCAAGTTTTCAAAGGATTCACAACCATCAATGATCAACTCTTCCACAAACAGCATGTTGAAGTTTTCAATACATCTCATCCTTCGACATTGCACTATCGTTATTGATGATAGCTTTCTCAACTTTGCCATGCCCCTTAGTCTTTCTAGCGAACCACATGATTGAATGCCTATATATGACAAAGATTCTAGTCCTTCTAGGCCTGGGATGTCAGTCAGCTCGTCGCAGAATTGCACTTTGAAATGAACAAGACTCCTCAAGTGTGACAAATCTGGCAAGGTCTTCAAGGATTTGCAACCTGCGATAGTTAGAAACCTCAGGGTCTTCACTAGACAAACCTCGATGAGCTTTCTACTGCATTTTCCCATCCAGACATTGTCTAACATCTCCAAATCTTGAATCCCAAGACTCTCTAGACCGTCTTCCAGCAAGAGACAACTAAATCTGATATCAGACAACTTCTTCAAGCTTGACAGACAAGGCAACTGTATATCTACCCCGCTATGCTCGGGAACCGGGTCTTCTGAACTGGATTCTGGTGGTTGGATGAATATGAAAAGTGCTTCAAGCTGAGTTAAGCAGCTCAACTCAAATGGTAAGTTGGAGATACTTGGAAGCCGCAATCCCAGCTTCTTTAATTTGGTTAAATGCTCAATCCCTTCTACCTTTTTCCTTTCATAAAGCTCTGGTGATCCAGGATAGTTATTGATTGGAACACTCAATGAAACTAAATTACTTAGCTTTGATAGGTCTGGCATTTTTTGCAGTGAGCTGGATTTGACACATAAGAGTGTCAAAGTAGAAGGGACCTGTGATAGTTCTTCAAGCTGATTACAACCTTCTAAATCAAGTTCTTCAAGAAGAGGAAGCTGGCTTAGCTTTGAAGGTACTCTGCGTATACGTGAACCTGCCAACCTCAACTTTATCAAACTAGAAAGCTCTGCGATCTCCTCAGGTACTTCATCTAGGAAATAACAAAAAGATGCATCCAACTCTTCAAGCTTCTTCATGCTTCGAATGGATTGGGGCAACTTCCCTAGATTAAAGCATTCAGAGAGATTTATTTTAAGTAGTTCTTGCAGACCTCCAATGGAATCTGGAAGGCTAAGCAGAATTTCAGCATGTGACAGATCGAGATTAACCAATGACGTTAAATTGCCCAAAGTTTCAGGCAGGTTCGCTATCTCAGAACAGCCACGTAAACACAGTTCCTTCAATTTCACAAGTCTTCCAATAGAATCAGGCAACCCACTTAGTTTTGTCCATGACAGATCCAAGTTAACCAGGGATGTCATATCTCCAATTGATTCAGGAAGAGTATCCATGCCATGACAACCTAAAATTGACAAATATTTTAATTTTACTAGTCGTCCTATAGTGTCAGGAATGTCTGTAATTTCCAGATCTTCCAATATTAAGGATAGCAAAGACCTTAAATCACCAATTGCTGCAGGCAAGCTAAATTTACCGCTATCCCCACTCACATAAAGCTCTTCCAGAGCCTCCAATGATCCCAACTCTTCAGGAAGACCAGTCAGAGAATGGCAATCTCTTAGGTCCAAGTGCACTAGACACCTCAGCCTTCCAATAGAGCCATCTACAGTTTCCAGTTTACTACAACCCGAAAGGATCAACCTCTCCAATGTGCCATTTTTAGAAAAGTAAGGCGTATTGATCAAGTTGTGGCAGCTTCTGAGATCTAGAACTTTTAAATTATGGAGCATCTGCATCAAAGTAGACAGATTTTGATTAACATTAAAAAATTAGAAGAGTTCTAGAGCAAGCAACCTCAAAGAATGATTTAATACCTGGATCCATCTCCAACCACCCCAGCATTCATCTATAAGACTGTATGAGAGGTCAAGGATCACCAAGTTCTCCAAATAGAAACTGCATATGTTGAAACTTGAGGGGCATAAATGCCAGGAAAACCATATTAACTTTACGAGAAGGCCGTCAAAATCTCCTTCGATGTTTGCACCTGCCATTTCGAGGAACCTTATATTTTGAAAGCTTATAAAATGTTTCTCTGTCAAAGTACTAAGCAGTCGTTCATGTAGGGATAGTGCTTCAACTGCCTCTTTTCCCTGCAATTAATAGTTGTAGACATAAAAATGTTCTCATTATAATAAAACATGAGATGGCTATAAATAAAATATAATCGTTTTTCGCGAAGAATGATGAGATAGATCTAAACTGGGTCTATTAGAGAATTTCAGTAAAACTGAGTTTAGTTGAGATGGCAACACATCTAATTCAATATTATATACTTTACCCATGGCCATTTGCATAGACTGCAGGCAAATGTAGCTAATATCATCCGAAGTTGATGCCTTGCCAAACTAAAAAGAGTACACCAACAACTCAAAACCTGCATTTTGCAATTATGTGCCAAGTATAATTGAATCCCTTGCAGAAACCGATATTAGGTAACTCCATGTTCGGAAAGTAGTGGAATAGCTAAAGTTGACCTAATCTTCATGTCACATCAACTCATACTAGTAAACGTTACCTAGTATTTTCATTCTATAATATTGATTCAAACCAAATGAGGAGAAATTGCAAGGGTGGTAGAGTATCCGTAAAGTCCACAATCAACCACAAGAAGATAAGTAAAAAGGAAACAGCGTTTGCATTTTCTTGACTTACTTCTTTAGCCATAAGAACTTTGAAAGCTTCTTCACGCAGCCACAGCCTGCTTCGTTTTAGAGGATACATGACACTTTCTTCACGAACCATATCCCTTCCAAGGTCTCTTAGCTGGTCATGCATCCATATCACATTCTTATCAGTGATTTTTACAAGAGACATGGAGACGAGAACTTCAAGCCCATAAATTGGATAAAAATCACAAGCTTCCCACATGTAACATGGATTTGGTTTTTCCGTACCATTGAAAAAACATGCTATATCAAGAAAGATTTGTTGCTGGTCAGGCTCCAATGCATCATAGCTTATCCTTAGCCTGTCCTTTACCTCCTTGGGAGGTATTTTCCTCAACCTCCTTATTACATCAATCCATATTGTTGGATTTTTTCCACGGACTCGGAGAAGTGAGGCAATTATTTTCACGGTCAAAGGAAGTCCACCTGCAGTAGACACAGCTTCCCTGGAAAGATCCTTGAAGACAGCTGGGGGAGACTCATTTCTAAATGCATATGTATTAAACAAACTCAGAGCTTCATCATCTTCTAGCATTCTCATTTCCAAATATTTGACAGAATCTTCACTTAGATCTTCACTTACACTCAACACATTTATGTTCCTGGTAGTAATAATTATCCTACTCCCAGATGCAAACCAAGATTTACGAACAAGCTTTTCAATTTGTTCACATGTAACCACATCATCAAGAACAATGAGTACTTTCTTGCTATAGAACCTATCTTTGATATTCCTGGACAAAGTGAATGCTGTTGCAGATTTAGGATCAAGACTGTCTCCTAGTTGTTTCTGCAAATAGTCAACACTATCTCGACTCAATGATTCTTGGAGGTTCTCTAAGAAGCTGCAACAATCAAAACTTGTGGAGAGTTTATCGAAGATGATCTTAGCAAGAGTTGTCTTACCGATACCACCCATCCCATGGATTATCAAATACCTCACACCACCTGCTCCAATGTCCAACAGTTTCAAGGCAGATTCTAGCTGATCATTTATTCCAACTAAATGGTCAAGTTCATATCTTCTTCTTGGCTTCAGTCTAAGCAAAAGTTCTTGAGAAAACATCTTACAGAATTTTGTATAGCTGGATCAATATGCAAGCATATATTAGCCCCAATAATATTACAAATGGGATATATATTTTTCTGCACAAATAAAAAATAAGAAACGTATAATTTGCACCTATTCCATGAATGCTGACCAGGAAACAGTACAATACAATACCGCGAAAATATACTATCTTTGAGTTGGATATGTTGATGCCTCTATTCTTTGAATAGATTATGTTTAGACAATTAAAATGTCATTCTTCTGCAAGTCTCTCATTTCTCCCCTTCTCTTTAGAAAAAAAATATTTTCAATACAATAGTAGGAAATGTCATTAATGGATTATAGCCTTACAAGCTTTATGCTTTTTTCCAATCATGACTATTGTCACCAAGTTTCACATGCTGTAAATTATTTTTCTAGTCAAAGAAGAGCAAAATAACTTTCCAGAAAAAATGGGCAATTAGATAAAGAATTAATTAATGAATAAAAAGTTAAAATAGGTAAAAAAATCTCATTTCCATGTATTAAACTAGGAAAAAATGTCCAGGAGCGGAGAATAACTCCCACGATAGAAACGAAAACAAACGTTTTAATTGTATTGCAAAAGTGAAGTATCCATACCTTGTATTTCCCAAGTCACGTCCCTTTAGTTTGGCAATCGCTCCAAGAGCAGCCCCCCAGTCATTGACTTGGTCCTTCCCATATACACTCTCGTGCTCTGCCATGAACCCCTTGTAGACTGGTGTCTTAAGGGCCACATCATCAGGTGTGACATCATAGAAGATTGGAACCACATCTCTTCTAAGCTCAACCATCTTTCTGACTTCATCAAGGCACCAATTACTCTGAGCAAAGGTTTTAGAGAAGATGGGCACGCAAATATGGGAGTTGTTGATAGCTAGGAGAATCTTGTCCATCTTATCACCTATGGCCAACTCATCTTCATCTCTGAAAACTCGGATTCCTGCCCTGTCCATATGTTCATAGAGGATATCGGCAAATCCTTGCCGAATATCTATGCCTCTGAAGCTCAAATACACTTCATAACCAGCTTTAGATGCCTCTAATTCCATATCTTCCTCTTCCAATGGTTATCCCTCTACGAGAGAACAATTTTGATGCCCATCTTCACTGATATTGTGTATTCATAAGCCAAGATATAACAATCTAAATACCTATCAAAATGACAATGCAGTGGTTAAATCATTACATTAATAGAACTGTTTCTGGCTAGAGATACCAGTTATTTTTATATTGAGAATAAAGACTCCCTCTGCTTGAGAAACAGTTACTCCAAAGTTGGAACCACGAACATAAGTAGAATTCCAAAACTTTTTCTTTCTAAGAAATCAAAAAACATGTAACCACTAAAAAAAACACTGAAATTCAACCAGTCAACCAACAGCATGATGATCAAACATGTCAACTTGCAAACAGTAATCAAAAGAAGCAATGACTGCTGAATAAAATCGTGATTGGCCATCTAAATATCCACTGAACCATCATAATTAAACCTCTGGTTCTTCTTTGTTGAAATTTTCAGAGTTACGGAATAGATATCTTTCTTGCTTTAGATGATAAGCATCATGGTAAGATCCACAAAAAAGACTTATACACTCATCTCTGTGCATTACCATAGGGAAACTAAAGGTAAAAATATGTTCTTTATTGAAGAAGTTAACATGTTGTCCTTCATGCTCTTTATGGTGCTACATTATGATTATTCATATCAGGTCTGAAGAAGTTCCATTTATGCTAATATGTAGCTCTACCATTAGTCACCTGACCTATATGCCTCCTAGTTGCTCAAGTAGACTTGGTACCTCAAGAACATGAAGCTGAAGCAAGGAACATGAGGTGGACCTAGCATTTCACTTACCTCATCAGCTGTGAAAACATCCGCAATAGCTAATGCTTCAAAAATCAGCACCTCTCTTTGCTGTGAAAACATCCTTCAGGAAGTTCATTATTACCAATTTATACATGCCAAAACCACAAACCAGTGAGATTCCATATTCTGGAAGCAGGATGATCAGGCTTGCCTACAATGCAGTATCTCCAATAAATGCTCTTCAATTGACCAGCCTGGGAAATTTCCAAATCCAGCTGAGAGGTTTTATTCTGAAGATGGTGAGGCTAGCTAGCTTGATCTACAACCAATTACACAATATTTTGTTGCACAACAATCAAATCAATAAGAAACAGCAAAGCTTAATTGTTACAGAAAAACCTTGAGAATCTAGAAAACCAGAGAAGATTCTTCAAATTTCACACCCAAATGTCTTGCAAATGACGACCCGCTTGGCCGAAGAAAATAGCAGCACCACAACAAATGCGCAAAATTTCCGGAATACAATAAAATTGATAGTCCCAAGAAAAAGAACTTTGACTTCAATACAGAACCGCTGGAAATGGCCTAATTTTTCATGCGGAGTAAATCAAGAACTGGAAACTGAAATCAGAAAGATATTATAATAACCCAAAGCTTATGAACTAATTTATAGAATTGAAAGACCTGAGCCTTGACTAATCTGTACAGGGGAACTGAATTTCAAATAAGTTAAAGCGTAGAGTTAGAAGCCTCGGACCTACACGTCCAGGTGAGTCTGGAAAAAAAGAAGAAACTTAAAGGTGATTTTCTCCTTGTCCGAATAGGTAACCGCAGTCACTAGACTTCCGGGGATATTCTGACCAGAACTAGGTGACAGAAGAGAAGGATATAAGGATTAGCAAGGCCAATTTTTCAGGCCTAGACTACTTATTAGATGGGGGATGTGTAAAGTCAGAGGATTACTGAGAACTTACAAGATGAGACCACGCTGCCTGAGATACAACATGTTTAACCCAAAGTCGCAAAGAAAATGGAAAATGAGATCACGCTGTAATGCTACAAGCTCGATGCCCCGAGTCTCAAAAGTTCAGAAGTGGAGAGCAGGCTTTTGAGGATGTTGAGATCAAAAGTGACTGCTACAGATCAAAAGTGAGAACAGAGCTGGTGAGAGGACTTCGTGGATATGGGCTCTTACCCATGCGAGGCCTAATCATGTATGGAGAACAATGGCTTCTCAGCCTGGATGACTAGTTCCACTTCCGCTCTAATTCAGTCCAATTCTCGTATTCATCATGCTAGCAATAATATTTTCTACTCAGGAATTGGTAGTATCAGCCATAAGACTGAAGATCAAGAGCAAACGGAAAGCTACCACAGATGTTCAAACTCCACAGATGCTAACAATAATATTTTGTAATTATATATCATTGCAAAATGATGGTTCCCTCTCAATCGTTAAGGGGACAGTTTATTCATCATACTTCCGTTTATTAATACATAACTATGGTCCCATCCGATTACCTTGACTAGTTCCCCCCGGACCCAGACCCAGCCCTGGAGCCTGCATAGGACCCAGCAGATGAGCCGGCCTCGGACCCAGCTCCAGACCCGGACCCCGACCCCGATCCCGACCCCGAACCAGCCCTAGATCCTGCATATGACCCGGCACGTGAGCCGGCTTCTGAACCAGCACCGGAGGATCCAGAGCCAGAACCTGAGCTAGAAGATGATGCGGATCCAGAACTCGAGCTGGAGCCCGAACCAGATCCCGACCCTGCTCCTGCCCCTGAACCCGAGCCGCTCCCACCGATCCCGATGCCCATGCCAACACCCAGTCCAAGACCGATTCCCGGGAGGTCCAACCCGAGGCCCTTCCTGGCAACTCGACTCTCAGACACCGTGAAAAGTGAGCACGCCAGTAAAGAAACAAGGATCAACCTGCCCTTCAAGACAGCCATTGATGTGCAGAGAAATGGATCAAATCAATGTCTGTGGCTGGTGAAGCTATAATAGCAAAAGTGAGTTAGTAGGTGGTGAGGAGATTAGAGCCCAGAGCTGACACTACTTATAGATGCATGCAGATCGAGATGGTCACTTTGCCAGTTAGGTAGGTGTACGTTGACTAGGATCCGCACTACTCCATGTTAATATTTATGTTGAATACATTATCTAAACATAGTGCCGAAAGTTAGCGAGATAATGCATCCATGCAATGATTTAAGCTGCCATGGTCCCACCCTATTGGAAATCTTACAAGCCATCAAGCTCCAAATGGTCAAACATTTAAAATAGTATCATACTCCAACGTGTGCTTTGAGCATCACCCATGTCAACCCCAAGATTGGATGGCATTATTTAGTGCGTAGTGGTGTTTGGGTCGGCTAAGCAAATAAAGTTTGTGGCTCACAGTGCCTCGGAGATTGCACCGAGATTCTTGAGGTGGCAAAAATGGACGGTCTCCATGCACGCACTAGACAATATGAAGTGGATCATAATGACACTATATGCACGAGCTAGAGTGCGACCAGAGATGGAACCACACGGCTGGAATTGCGTGGAGAGCAAAACAAGCAATGTCGTATAATCATAGGGCGGTGCTTTGGAAGCTAAAGATTAGGTTCATATTGGAGGACTGATTAATGCTTTTGTATTAAGGAATAATATACGGTAGTACACCATAAGATCAAGACAAAAATCTTAGGGGTTTGATCAAGTACAAAAGAAAAGGAAACAGACGTTAAACCAAGCAGCTAAATAAAGTTTACTAATGAAAAAAGGGATATTGACTATTACTATATCAAAGTAAATTAGCTACAAATTACTGATCATGCAGCTATACTTTGTTGTCATGCAGCTTTCTCCAACATTGTGGCAAGGAACATTAGCAGGTGACAGGCTATGAGAAACACGGACATCAATACGAGAAACAGCCCGAGCTTCTTCCATTTGCTCCGCAGTGCCCTTGCGTATCCCTCCCGGCACGAGTCACAACTGTAGCACATCAGGTCTATGTCATTCTGCCAAGTCTGACAGTCAGCGATTTGCACTTCAGAGCTCGACTTTCTCCTCCAGAAAGTTGCATTGACGTAGTACATACCGCATATCTCCGGTGGCTTGCAACATCCCGACTTTCTCACCATAGAAAGAAGAGAGGGTATTAAAATTTCTACCGTTAACTGTCAATCAATTTACATTGATAAGATGATGAATATTGATGAAATACCTCTATAGGCGACAACTGTTTAACACACAAATCATATGATTTCAGGGTCAACGTTTTCTCGACAAGATTCTTGCACACTCCTGTGTCGTATATGCACGACTTGATATTGTTCCACACTTGATCATCGTAAACTTTGGATTTGAGCCATGCCGGTGAGGCCAACACTTTCTGGCTCTCCATCTTGTAGGCTCCCAACAGTGCGAGTCCCGCGGTGAACATAACAATAAATACGACGGTCGCCAATAAGAACCCGACCACTGGAATTCGCGATCTGAGCATGACGACCAAGTTACTGGCAAGGAAAGCGAATATGGATGCAATGCCAATGCCCATTTGGAGTCGCGGGAGCCCCAACAGCTCTTCGCATTCGTAGCCGCGCATATAAAGCAACCACACAACTGCTGCCAGCAATGGGATGGAGACTAGGAACGTGAAGATGGCCAATGACCCATCTATTATCTTTGTTTGCTTTTCTTTACCGACCATTGGAGCGTAATTGGGAGCTTCTCGAGAGCTGTTTGAGTGGCGTTTACCAGTCTCTGTCATCAGGTGACCTTAACTGAGAGTGGGTAGTGAAGTTAAAGAGATATATGTTTGTGTAACGGTTGCGTGCTGATGGAGATATATTGAGAGCTTTGAGTCTGGTCATAAGGAGATGGGGTTGGTAAAGAGTAAGAATAGGGAAGAAGATCGAAAAACAGGTGCATCAATGACTCACTAAATTTTCTAACTTACTTCCTTCTTTTACGCTATGTATTGGCTTTGTTGTTCCTATCAGCAATTACCAGCAAATTACACATAAATGTAAAATGTTCTTCCAAAAGCATGTATGAAGCGCCCTCTCATAGACATCTGTACTTGGGCTCAAAATACATTTATTATCGGATCGGGTCGGCTCACCATTGATAATCAGCGTACCCGATTCGACTCACGTGATGGGCCGCTCGTCTTTTACTGATTGCAAATTAAATCTGATCCGACTTGTTAGCCCATTCCTCTTTCGGGCCCGGTTGATGCTCCCACAGGAGAGTCCACGTGGCTCAATACCATTGGAAATGATTTGTCAACGAACGCAAAGAGGAGAGAAAGAGTCTTCCGTGCATAGAACATTCGAAAGCTCCCACCTTTGTTGTCATTCTGTAATCCCTCGTTTGCTTGCGCAGTCCTCGAGCTCTCCTTGACCAGATCAGTCATGGCCGACGAGGTAAATTTCTCATTTGATGTTTCTATTTTATTGGTTCATTTCCGTTATACATCCCATCTTCTGACTGCCCGATTAGTTAAATTTCTACCCTCTTGTGGTTATTGATTGTTTTGGGAGCCTAGATCGATACAGGGAATTTGTTTGGGTTTGATTAGGGTAGATGGTTTCAGGGATTCGATCATATCGGCCATTCTATCACTAACAGCTGACGATTACGACATTTGCCGATCTTCTATTGGTTCTGTTTTGTATTGTTCTTCGGAAGTTATGATATATATCCTCCAACAAAATCAGTGGTTGTGGACATGCGCGGAGTCAAGATTCTGCAAATATTTGAATACAAGTAGAAGTTTATAAATTCTGAAACGGGGTTGCTGATGGATGAGTTGTTTTCAAATGGATTAAGGGCTTATGTAAAGATTAGACACACATTAACATCTTGGGTGCGAAGAATTGGGATAACTCATTCATAGATTTTCTAAAACTTTAACTTTACCATGTTGCATGCAAAGGACTGGGAAACAACTTGTGGCTGAAACAAATTTCATCATTCTCCTAAGGTTGTGTCTTTGGAGCTATTTATCATTGCATCTCATTTGTAACATATGATTTTATTGGTTATGAAAGTATTGAGATGTAATTATGCAGGAAAGGTGGATATACAAAAGAAACAACTTCCCATTTACAAGTAAAATGTGTGTGTTTTATGTATCACCTCCTCCCCCTCAATATTATATTGTTTTATCAGTAAAATAAAAAAGGATAAGTAACTTACAAAAAAAGATGATAAATTAAAATTTTAGGTCTTAATCAATGATTGGAGAGTCTTGTGCTGCACTAATCAGAGATCGGTTAAAATTTGTCCTTCAACAATTAGGTTGAACTCAAAACAGCACCAGCTGATTTTCGATTCCCTACAACAAATCAGACCAGGCATTGCTTCACTCGCTATATTGAGTTCCACAGGTACTGGGCAGCTTGTCTTTTAATGGACATGCTTTTTTATCACTCCTTCATTTGCATCTGAGGTCTGAATCAAATGGTAGATTACAGGTGCTTGTCTGCAAAGGGTGAAGAGTCGGGTGAGTGTGAGAGGTTTGCTCGGTACTACCGTTCGTTGTGCCCTGGAGAATGGGTGAGTACAAAGATAACACATGCAAGCAATAGAATTTTTTTCTAATCTTATTGGTAAGCAATTTAGGTGTTATCAGTATTCTTCTCTCGTATATTACATGACAGACAATTGGAAAACGTGGGTGAATGACTAAATGATATACATGTGTTACTTTGATGAGTACAATTATGCATAGCTTGACTATTGATTCATGTGTTTTTGTATATCTATTTTCCTTTCAATGTTTGACAAAGTCATGTCACAGGAAATGCTGTTAGGTGTTATGACTTGTGACATTGCGGGAAGTTCATGATGATCATTGTCATAGTATCTACTGCTCTTGGGCTGACAAAGATACATATGCCTTGAAAGTTTTTCTTTCATAAAAATTTTATGGATTTATTATTCGGTGCATTTTGGTAAAATAAGAAATTTATGTTACTGTTTTTTGGGGAATAATTGTGAAAAATTCTATCGATGCTATAACTTCTTTGTTGATGACGTCTGAAAATCAACCATTGTTGCATTAGTAGCTTGTTGATGAAGTCTTGAACTCTAACATAATTCTTGCTTCCAAATGGCTGTAGATTGAGAAGTGGAATGAGCAGAGGGAGAACGGCACTTTCCCAGGTCCCTTGTGATTAAGCAAGCTATGGACCTCATTGTGAAGCTTTTTCTTCTGCCATTTGATTCCAAGTTGTTCTATTTTCATAGTACAATTAGCTATGGACCTCATTGTGAAGCTTTTTCTTCTGCCGTCTGATTCCAAGTTCAAGATGGACGCAGCTTTTCCATTGTAATAAGGTAATGATGGAGTTTATTTGATTTAATGACATCTTATTTGGATAATTTTCAACTCCTATTCATGTTCTCTTCAACTTCCAAAACTGTTGCCTTGTAGTCCTTTCATTTCTGGGTAGGGCCTTTGGACTTTCTTGTTTGTCAAGATTCATTGCTAAAAGAAGTCCTTACAGGTTAGTTACACTCTTCTTTGACATCACTAGATCAATTGCTGGAAAGGAAGGGTTCTTCTAAATCAATCTTGCATGTCAACCTCTCCAAATGGTTTTGGCCAAGGGGAATTTTCACTGCATGTGGCAGCTTATTTGTAGGCAATTTGACTTCACCACTAACTGGTCTAACGTCCTCTGCTTTACCCCACAGCACCATATATAGGCCAGCCACCACTCCTACAGCTCCAGCCATGCTGCAAGTAGGGGAAAAAAGAAACAGGACAGTCAATTTTGAATAATAATAGTAGTTGCAGAATAAGGGTAGAAGATTTCTTATAGATAACATCCTCAATTAACTCCCCAAGTACCTTCCCGTGTACACTTTCTCGTGAAGAAAAATTGCGGCCAAAATGGTCACAATGACAGTGCAGAGAGGACTGAACATTGCCGAGAAAACCGGCCCCCTCCGTGCGATGCACCAGGATTGCATAAAGAAAGCTATTCCAGATCCGATCACTCCCTGTTCCCACAAAACAAAAACAGAACAAAATATTACACATACACACGTTAGATTCGAACTCAACTCTATACAGCTTGCTGATAAGAGGATGAGAAGTTCTGTCTTGATCTAAGGTTTCATGTTTTAGTTGAAGCTTATGGCTTACAGAGTAGATGATACAGACTAGTTGGAACTTCGTGTTGGGAATCCACATGGTTAGATCGCTTTCCAAGAAGAGGGTCAGTGCCGCCGCCTGTATGGTCGATAAGAAACAGATCCAAGCCGACAATGATACGTAGTCGGGGTAGCTCGCGGTCATGGAAACCTGTTAGTTATAAGGAAGAGGAAAAGCCTTCAAGCTATGAGTGATCCTAATGTCTTCATATTTGAAGTGTTAGGGATATTTGATGGCATGGGTAATGAATTGTTGCCTGCAGGATAAGCCAGATCGACCAGCAACAGCAGCTGCCGAATAGGAAGAGGCAGCCGAGGATCCAGTTATTGTCTCCACCACCACTACCGCCATATGCAAACATGGAAACCAATAGTAGGAGGGTCTCTCTTCTATTATTGAGGAGTTTTGGGCCTCTCAGAAAAGCCATAATGACTGCTCCTCCCACGCAGAGGATTGTCCCTCCTATTTTGGCAATGCTTCTCGAGCTTCTAATGTTCACATGCTCCAATCTGCAGGAAACAAACGAACACACTTCAGCAAAGCAAATGGGGAGATACATAATTCAGGGCATGCATAAAGTTGTATATACCCAAGAGCAGATGCCATAACAAAGGTGATTGCAGGGATAAGGTTACCCGTAGCACTTCCAATCGATGCTGAAGCTAAATACAGGCCCTGTACGTAGAGGTTCTGATGGGTCACGACTCTGCATCATCAACTTGTGAGCGTTAGTTATATCATCCTAGCATGTTGGTAGCGTTTATGCGGAATTTGACAGGAAGAAGCGCCCAGGAGAATTCAAGCTCAAACTGTAAAAAGAAAGGGGTCTTGCAAGAGGACTTACCCAATGAGAGATGCAAAAAATATCAAAGTGAAGATCTTCAATCCCATGCGAGTCCCTCTGTGTTGTCTCCTGCAGCAAAATCAGCAGATCTCACATCAGCAAAAGTATACAACTCAATCACAGAGTAGCTTTTCAATATCTCCTGGTTGATGCTCATGACTTGTAAGGTTACATTGTGATAAATAGTTCTATGTTTTCAGATTAAATAGAATTTGAATGGTTTTTAGTGTATCTACTTCCACTTGCAAGCCTGCTTTGAAAGGGAACATGTGCATACCTCAATAGCAAGGCAACAGGTGCAATGAAGACAGTGGCTATGGCATGTCTATAGACAACAAAAACTCTGGGGCTCATTCCTTGCAGTGTGGCAGCTCTTGTAAACAGTGTGACCCCTGCATAGATGAACTGAAGCATAATCATCGCCATCACCGGCTTCATGTCTTGAAGCTTCCCCATCTCAGCCTCCAGCAGATCTCTTCTTCTAGTGTTTGCTCTCTCTGTAAAGAGGTATCCTCTCCTTCCACTTATATCATTGATCAGTTTTGACTCTGTGAGTTTAAACAATACCACTAGCTGTACAAGGGAACGACGTGTTGTTGACGCAGCATGGACATGGTCGGCTCTGGCTCGTTAATGGATCGATCTGTGGCGGGTGGCCCTATCCATTTTTATCAATGGGGTACATCGGGATATGATCCGGAAGTAAGTCGGATATCGTCCTTTTCTTGTCGTTTTTTGTTGCTTTCAAGCGGCGTGCTTTGGCCAAATCGACAGCTAATCATCTTTGCCGTTTGCCAGTAGCTGGTGGGGGCACATCCACGATCCCGACAAGTTTGTGGCCATATTCCAATCAGTTTGAAGTGACAGCGTTTTAAAAGTAAACTTGGGGAGGATTTCTCGTGGATTTATTACGACATGGAATGGGTCGATTGGTCTCCGAGGTTTATTGGGCATGAAATTGAATGTAAACTTAACGTGAGTTAGACAAACATTCAAGCTTTATTTCTAAGAAATGAATACTTTCTCAATGGTTGGTTATTAACAGATCAAATCTACTAATTTGTTAAAATATAAGCTCACTGTCAAGCTTTTTCTTCTCCTATTTAATTTCAAATTATTTTGTTTTCAATTAAAAAATAAGATAGATAAAAGAAAAATATATTGAAAAATAAATATGAACTATATTCACACTAGACAGCGAGAATACACTTTTTATTAATAAATGCGTAAATTAATTATATAATTAAATTATACTAAATGTTATAATAATCTAAAATAACATTCTAACACTCATATTTAAGATGAATATTAAAGAATAAGAAATGTCCATCGTAAAAAAATTTCAACATCTTACTAATACTAACTTAAAATCAAACAATATAGAATAATAAATACAAATTTGATTTATTTTTTATTTAATATCTATAAAATATAGTTAGATAAATTATTTAAATATTATGAATCTAGTGGTATTATCGTAAATTCAATAAATTGTAGTTCACTTAATTTTTAAAATATGTATATTAAATTTCTTATTAAAAACATTAACGCTATATCTGTAGTGAATGGTGGATAGAGATTCGAAGGCCAGTGATTTGGAGGGCGGTAAAATACTTATTTAATAAAAAAATATAGGGGTTTGAAGGGAAAGAGATTACCTCCAAACCCCCCAACTTCTCCCTTGAGGCTTCAAAACAATCAAAGCGTAGATATTTGGATAAATTGTATCATTTATTAATTAAATTAATTAAATATATTTATTTATTATTTTATTATTTATTATAATATATTTTTAATAGATTTATATATTAATAATATTTTATATAAAATTATATAATATAAATATATAATACAAATATTATAAATAAAAAATTGTTTTACAAAATATTTTTAATATAATTTAATTATATATAATATCTAATAAATCATTTAATTTAATTAAAATAGTAAATATTTTTTTTATAATTTTTTATTAATAATCATTAATTTCACTTTACAGATAAAAGATTATTAAAAAATTTTAACACTTACAAATATATCAATTCCCTTACTCTCCAAACACTTAACTTACAAACCCAAACCCAATACAAACACCGGTAAGTGATATGTGTTTTATAATGGATAGCAGCAAGGTGGTCGGTTCATGGTCTACCTGTAGCAAATGAGCTCCATGGTACAATTTGTGTCAATGTAACCTTTCCATTGTAATAAGGCTTTGATGGTGTTTAGTGGGTTCAATTGACCTCTTCTTATTTGGATTATTTCTAGCTCTTGTTCTTCTCTTTAGCTTCCAAAACTGTTGCCTCCTACTCCTTTCATTTCCAGGAAGGACCTGGGGACTCCCCCCCATCCACAAGATTTTTTAGGAACGAGAGACATCTGCAGTTTCTTGTTTGACAGGGTTCATTGTTCAAAGAATAGAATGGATTCTGTTCGCTCAAAACTTGACAATGAAGCATTGTTAATTGGAACGCAGAATTGCAAAAGAAGTGCTTAGAGGTTACACTTTGTCCCCGCAACTCTCTTCTTTGACATCACTAGATGGATTGCTAGAAAGGAGGGGTTCTTCCAAATCTATCTTACATGCCAACTTCTCCAAATCATTTTGGTAAACGGCGGTTTTCACTGCATTTGGCAGCTTGACTTCACCGCTAACTGGTCTAATGTCCTCTGCTTTACCCCAGAGCACTATATACAGGCCAGCCACCACTCCTACAGCTCCAGCCATACTGCAAGTAGGGGAAAAATGAAACAGGACAGTCAATTTTGAATAGTAATAATAGTAGTTGCAGAATAAGGGTAGAAGATGGTGATCCTCATTCAAGATTTTGAATTCATTTCTTATAGATAACATTCCCAATTAACTCTCCAAGTACCTTCCTGTGTACACTTTCTCGTGAAGAAAAATTGCGGCCAAAATGGTCACGATGACAGTGCAGAGAGGACTGAACATTGCGGAGAAAACCGGTCCCCTTCGTGAGATGCACCAAGCTTGCACAAAGAATGATATTCCAGATCCGATCACTCCCTGTTCCAACAAAACAAAAACGGAAAAAAAGTAACACACACACACACACACACGTTAGATTCGAACTCTATTCTGTACAGCTTGCTGATAACGACAAGAAGTGGATGGGAAATTCGGTCTTGATCTCAGGTTTCATGCTTTAGTTGGAGCCTATGGCTTACAGAGTAGATGATGCAGGCTAGTTGGAACTTCGTGTTGGGAATCCACATGCTGAGATCGCTTTCCAAGAAGAGGGTCAGTGCCGCCGCCTGTATGGTCGATAAGAAGCACATCCAAGCCGACAATGATACGCAGTCGGGGTAGCTCTCCGTCATGGGAACCTGTTAGTTATAAGGAAGAGGAAAAGCCCTCAAGCTATGAGTGATCCTAGTGTCCTCGTATTTAAAATGTTTAGGATATTCTTCCATGACATGACATGGGTAATGAATTGTTGCCTGCAGGATAAGCCAGATCGACCAGCAGCAGCAGCTGCCGAATAGGAAGAGGCAGCCGAGGATCCAGCTATTGTCTCCACCACCACTGCCGCCATATGCAAACTTGGAAACCATTAGTGTTAGTGTCTCTCTGCTATTATTGAGGAGCTTTGGGCCTCTCAGCAAAGCCATAGTAACTGCTCCTCCCACGCAGAGGACTGTCCCCCCTATCTTGGCCATGCTTCTCAAGCTTCTAATGTTCACATGCTCCAATCTGCAGGGACTATACTTCAGAAAAGCGAAGGGGAAGGTGCACAATTCAGGGCATGTATAAAGTTCTGTATACCCAAGAGCAGATGCCATAACAAAGGTGACTGCAGGGACAAGGTTAGCCATTGCACTTGCCATCGATGCTGAAGCTAAATACAGTCCCTCCGCGTAGAGGTTCTGATTGATTGCGACTCTGCATCGTCAACATGTGAGCGTCAAATCATCGCAACATGGTGGTGGTGTGTTATGTGGAATTTGACAAGAGGACTTACCCAATGAGAGATGCCAAGAATATCAAAGTGAAGCTCTTCAATCCCATGGGAACCCCTCTGGATTTTCTCCTGCCGGCAAAATCAGCAGATCAAACATTAACAAAAGTATACCAATCGAGTTCCACGAGTGCCTTTCAAGATATTGTAAGGTTACCGTGTGGATAAACAGTTCCGTGCCTGCTTTAAAAGGGAACCGGGTCATACCTCAATAAGAAGGCAACAGGTGAAATGAACAAGGTGGCTATGGCATGTCTATAAACAACAAAAACTCTGGGGCTCATTCCTTGTAATATGGCAGCCCTTGTAAACAGTGTGATCCCTGCATATGTGAACTGAAGCACAGTCATCGCCATCACCGGCTTCATGTCTTCAAGCTTCCCCATCTCAGCCTCGGCAGATCTCGTCTGGTCTGTCTTCGGGTGTTTGCTCTCTCTCTCTCTCTTCCTATCTACTCTCTTTCAGACTTATATTATTTAGCAGTGTTGACTCTATGAGGTTAAATGATACCATAACCTATAAAAAACAAATTATGATATGAGGGAGAGCAATGGCTGCTACCATTTTAGTTGCTGGTCTATGGATGGAAATTCTTTCCAATGTTCCTTCTTCTTTTTTATATAGACTACAAAATAATCAAAATACTTCAATGAGCTAGCCATTCAACACCCTTATCCAATAAAAAAATATCGTTTTTTTGCATTTTAAATAATAGAAAAATTTATTGATTATATTATCCATGTAATTAAATGAATGAAAGCTTAACCAATTGATATTCGTCCATACATACCTTTCTTGGTGGGTGTATGATATTATTTTTATATGATTATCCATATTAAAATATTACATTAACTCCCATTAATTCAATTTAAACATTGTCATTCATAATGGTCCATTATGAAGTAAAATTATTTTAATATAGATTTATTTATATTTCTAAAAACTCAATGTGTAATTACCATAAAACAATTAATGTCAATTAATAGCAATTAATAGCAATTAATAGGCTTTGATTATCCTATTTGCATTTAAAAGACCCGCATTAATTTTGAGAAAAAGAACTCTCTCGACTCAACAATTAAGGCCTTCCAATCATTCCGACTTTCACCTACAAAAAAGTAACAATCTTCACTTGTTCATATGGACTACTCCACTTCACACATTGGCACATGCATGGCCGACAAACCTGACTCACATGTCCCTCGCCCCCCATAACCCTTATAAGTCATTGTCCATGTGGTCTTGTACTATCAGCTTCCAAGTCAGAGTCTTACTCATGAGCGACGGTGTTTTCTTGTAATCTTCTTCCATCTGATTGGACAAGTTAATAAAATATAATCCCCGGAGTCACCTAGTAAGAGCTGATCACCGCCTCCAACTCCAACTCCGGCAGCCAACTATCGGCCATCGGAAGCCTCCGACCCATTCAATAGCTAATGGACGTATATATGAACATGAACTAGCAGAGACTAGCGGGCACGGATGTTACATAATGGACGAACATGCTATACCAACATTCTCGATCTAAAATTCACATGCCCGAATATTCCCCGGGACTGACAAGAATCCTAGCAAGACAATCTCTTCAAGTCACGCACTAGCCAGTCCATCAGCAGCACATGATTGTTTTTTTCTTCTGGCCTAACATATAAGAGCCGAGACTACCCATTAAATTAAACGATGGTAAGATTCTCCTAATTAATATATATATATATTCTTTAATATAAGGATAGCCCTTGTCAATTTTGCTGAACTTATGCTAATAGATTGCACCACTAGCTGTACAAGGGAACGACGTGTTGTTGACGCAGCGTCGACATGGTTGGCTCTGGCTTGTAGTTTGTTAATGGAACGATCTATGGCGGCCGTATACTTTTTTTAATTAGTCGGATACATGCACACGTAATAATAACGTACATTGTAACATGATCTGGCAGTCAGTCCGATCTTGCCTAGGCGGAGGAGGAGGAGGAGGAGGAGGAGGAGATGCCTTTGTTGTCCCTTTCCTTGCTTTCAAGCGGCAGGCTTTGATCAAATCGACAGCTAATCATCTTCGGCCGTTTGTCAGTTACTGCTGGAGAACACGAGAATCCCGATAAGTTTATGATCTGCGATCTGATCTGCACTCATTCGTACTCCAACCAACCAGTTTGATCGGACATGAATGTCGGCCCATGAGAGTCTGGCCCTTGAAAGTTGAAAGTATATTTGAATACTCTAAAATGTTGTGAATCATGACAGGCCACATTTCAATTGAAGATAACCCAAATCCAGCTTCCAAGTTCTGTAATTCAAGCGTTAAAGTAATATTTAGTGGTTCCCGTGGTATTTTAATTAGAAATCTTAATTTTAGATATTAGTAAACGTTAAATACATGTAACCCAAATTTCAGGGAAGTTAAAATTCATTTTTGAAGAAATATGGAGAAGTGCCTTTTCCTTGAAGAAAAAATGGACAAATTATGGCTAGTAAAAGAGAAAAGTGATAGGTCCAACCAACTTCATGTGTGTTAGACATTCAAGCCTTATTTTTGGGAAATGAATACTCTGTGAATGGTAGGTTGTTAACTCATTTTATGCAGGTTAGGTTAGTTTGTTGAGCTATTAAATTTACCTATCTAGGTGGGTTGGGCATACGTTAATGTAAAAAATTCATCTTGTGAAACTTTAATTTGTTAATGTACCAATTCAATTCAACTTGAGATAAATTAGTGTTGTTAATAAGTTACAAGTACTGGGCAAGGTAGATACGTAAGAAAACACTAATCATTCAACTTGAACATGCTCATGCACTTCATAAACACAATAGAAGAAATAATAGGTATAATATTAATGAAAAAAGTGTAAAGTTTGTATAGGTTTAATAAAGTTTTTATATTAACAAGTGTAATAAATTAAAATATTAAAAAAATTAAAATATTATTGAAAAATGTGGAAAGTTTGTATAGGTTTCATTCATTTTCATTAATTAAATAAACTAACGATGGTCCCACTACCATCATAACTACAATCTGCTCATTCCCGTGATCAATTTGATAAGGAAGGAAGGTCTGTGTGTTTCTTTCCTCGTCAAACAAGTGAAGTGAATCAATCCTCCAATTAAGCTGATCCATATATCACTTTATCGAGTCTTTCTATTAACATAAAAAAAGATATGGCCCGAATCTTCTCTTAAAATATGTGTATGTTGTATCACTTGAAAATGAACATAACTTTGTATATATCCAAAATCTTCTCTCACACCATTAAATCTCAAAGGGTAGATCAAGGGTTTGAAGTGATGGTGAACTGCAATTATTAGCACGTTTGTCAGGAGGAAGGAACAGATATTTTCTACTCCTATTTGTTGGACGTTACATGCATCATTTTGGGTTTCCGAGCTAATATTGCGATAAATACTGGATATTTACTCATGTAGGAAAACATATATCATAAGTGGGCACTTGTAGGATGCGTCTTGTTGTCCTATTTAGGTTAGAAGAAGATGGAATCACAACACCGCCTCATTCTAGTTGGCGTTCGGTGATTCATTGATTGTGTTTTGTTTGAACGTTAGTAAGTGGCATAGTCTTGCCTGCAACACGAAATTGTTGGTTGTTGCTACCACTAACCTCCTATTAATTCTCCATCTTCTGGTTCGTTAATTATTAACTGCCACTGTTCCTCTCGGTGACCTGATCTTCACTCAACGCCATCTTCTCTTCGCACCCGTAAGCCAATGAAAAGGAATACAAACACACACACACCAGAGAAGATGGCCATACTGCTTTCATGAGAAGGGTAGCAATTGATCCACCCTCAACCAATGAAGATATTTTTCGCCATAAAGGAGTGGAATGAATGGAAATACCAAATATCTTGGCAACTAATTAGCACTTTATTGTGCCACTAAACTAAAGATCAACTTGTTATCTGTTGTATTCCAGACCGTATACGACTGTATTCCCATTATTTTGAGGTTGCGCAACCCCAACAACAAATGATAAAAGAAAAAGGTACAAGTGTTGATCTAATGGGCATAGCAAGTGTCATATTGCTCCACTAGAGATCCATCCAAGCAAGTTATATCAACGTTAAATCTGGTACAATATTTCCATGAATTACTTTTGATCGAAATCTTAGACTACGCAATTTCCATACCACTCAAGCCAGCAAATCGTTCCTTTTTTTCCAAATAAAAACATGAACCAAGGAAAAAAATTCATAAGGGAAGATGGAAAACTCCCAACTAAAAGCCATTAATGTTGGCAAAGGGGAAGGTGGAGGTAAGCGTGTGAGTGTGTGTGTGTCTGCAGCCTGCCCCTACACTTGTTCCCCTTGCCTATGTGATCGATAGTCAAGGGACACGTTTCATGGCAATTAATCTCACGATCCACTTGCAATTGTCATTCAACAAATTAAACCCCTACATCCACCTTTGACTATCAACACCCAATTTTCTCTTGCATATATCATGAACTACGTGCCGGCTTCCAGTCGCACCGCCTCCTTGAACAAGCCAAGCCACTGATCGATGGTATTGTAAAGCGGCAGACCAATGAACACGGGATGGATGCTGCAGATAAGTATTGCGTACATGAAAAAAATGATATTTATAAATTAGTGGGAGTGGAATGGGATAATTTTTCTTGCAAATTACCCTAACCACAAACAATATTCTTTAGATAGTTTGAGCAAAATTGTACTCTCCAAGAGAATATGTACGTACCTATGTAAAAATTATATTTATATCCAACTAAAATATTATTTCTAGTAAATATAATAAAATATATTATATTTATATACTCGAAATATTTATTTATTTTATTTTATATAAAATTTTAATTCTTAATATTTGCTCTTAATGTATAAGTATGAACAACTAATATTAGTTTCACGTTGGAGAATAAAAAGGTAAACTTGCTTTTTGATATCGTATAAAATATTAGTATTAATAATATATTAATTATAAATAGTAGAACACTTCTAATATTATATACTTATAATAAATTTATATTTTATATAATTTTACATCTCAGTTATCAAAATTATCAACACACAAGTTCGGTTAGGAATAAAAAGCAAGAACAACTCATCACAAATTTATTATTTATTATTTATATTTTGTTTGATTATCTATAGCAAATCTAATATAATTTTATTTATATTTTGGTAGAAAAGAAGTCCAATTTTCTCGATCTGGTGGAAAATAAACTTGATTGAAGTGACTCACCTATAATAAATAAGTGTAAGTAATAGAACTATTTATACATTGAATACTAATAATATTTATTTTATTTTATTTAATATTATATCTCAATCATCAAAATAGTAACACCTTAGTTGGAAAGGAAAAGCACGAACAACTCATTAGCTCTCCAATATCCAACCTTGACTTTGGACACTTCTGTAAACTGTACATGAAATGAAAATTTCAAGGAGGATACGGATCGGAATTAATTGTCTATGAAGAGAAGCATGCATTGAACTGTGAATTGAAAGTTTTTAAATGAGACCGACCTACCCTATAAACTTCTGACATTCCATTTACTAGTTTTCCAAGTAAATTTGGGCAAGAAAAAATAGTTTTCCAAGTAAATAACCCGGCACAGGTGAATCGGTGGCTTTCTATGTCAGTCAGGGTTATAAGCTGTAGGGTGTCCAAGTTGGGGCGGTTTCGGGTTAGTAGTTAGGGTAATGAGGAAATACAGGATTCGGACCAACCGATAGCTTTAACTGCGTTGATCATATACACAGTTGACTGCTTGAGCCATGACGGATCTCTTCACAGAGATCTATATATATGTGTGTGGTTTGGGCAGCCATGTAGTAGAAAGATAACATAGCCTTTTGAAGAAGAGTTATCTTCAGGAGCAGTACCAATTATATGCAAGCAGATGCAGAAGAAGACCCTTTCTCTCTATCTCGCTTTGGCCCTTGTTTAAAGTTAGAGAGAGAGAGAAGCATTGATTTTTGCCCCCTTTTCATTTAGTTCACCTTTATTTTTCCATCAGGCAGATTCCCCAGGAGTGTTAGTTGAGAGGAAGAAGAACCAGAGAAATTGTGTGACATATTATCTTTATCACATTCTGGTTGCCTGAAGCTTCAAGAGAGAATATGGTGACTCCATTGTCAGCTTGGCCATGGCAGAACTTAGGAGCTTACAAGGTAAGAGGGGAATACTCTCATCATCTTTCAATTCACTTCGATGTCTGCAATGGTGTCTGTAGCCTATTCCGGCTCACCGTTGATCAGCAGAGATGTGACTCTCTCTCTTTATCAGCCAATTCAAGACAATAATAGTTCACGCTGGTTGTTTAGGATCTCATTCTTGTTTTATGATAACTTTCAGTATCTTCTCTATGGACCTCTCCTGGCACAAGCGGTGTACTCAAGGATCTATGGAGATGGGTCAATGGACAAGAGCACCTGGTGCCTTCATCTCATCAGCTTATGGAGTATCAGATACAGCCTATTTTCACTATTCAACTCTTTCTCCAACATGCTCTTCATCAATGGAGCCCGTAGGATCAACCGTGCCGGAGTCGATTTCAACCAGATCGACCACGAATGGGAATGGTACTTATAATCCCCACCTTCATCTTCATCTTCATCTTGAGCTCCTTAAGATTTATATTTAGAATGGTACTGAATTAATGTTGTTGATGGATTTAAAATTTCCACATTATTTTTTGCAGGGATAATTTCTTAATTCTTCAAGCACTGATGGCCTCCATGGCCTATTACACCTTCCCATCCCTTGAAGGCCTCCCAGTCTGGAACATGGGAGGACTTATCACTGCATTGATGCTTCATTGTGGAGTCGCAGAGCCTCTTTATTATTGGGTCCACAGAGGCTTCCATGGCCAGTACATGTTTGAAAACTACCACTCTCTACACCATCAATCAGCCGTACCTCAGCCCGCAACAGGTAATAAGAGTCTATCAACTCCTGCTTTTCCCCGAACCTTCAAAGGACATATAGATACTGGAAAAAGGATGTCATTTCCTAAAACGGTTGAAAAAGGCATATATGGATGAATTTAAGAGAAGAAAAATGTTTCTTTTGGTATGGTTCGGACTGCTAAATCTGGAAAAGTTGACAGGAAGGTCATGCTCAAGCTAGGTCCATATCATGACTAGGGCCTTGACCACTTGATATTTTCTTCAGCCACCATTTTTATATGAAGTCTCTAATGCTACTAAAACAAAGCCGATTTATGGTCATGCTTTTAGCTTGGATTGATCTTATCCACACTAGGGCGCCATAATCTCACATCAGTGAAATGAGGTATAAGTTGATTACCATGCTAGGAACTGTTTTTTTTTCACACCATTTATTGTCTCCCATACCTTCCATCACACCAAAGCAATGGAGATTGTTGCGGACACGCAGAATAAGATGAATTCTCCTTTAGTGCATACATTTCCCCTTCTCTTACTCATCTGCCGCCTTTTTTTATTACTGCAGCTGGAAACGCCACATTCTTGGAGCACCTAGTTTTGACAGCAATCATGGGAGTTCCAATTTTAGGGCCTTGCCTACTGTGGAGGAACGGATCACTTGTCATGATATATTGCTACATAATTACCTTCGATGTACTGAGGTGCCTAGGCCATTTCAACATTGAAGTCATCCCTCACCAGCTCTTCGAGGCAGTTCCCTTTTTAAGATACCTTCTGTATACACCCACGTGAGCAATTTACTCTCCCTGGTCTTTACCATCCAACTATTTCTTTTTCATTACTTTCTTTCAAGATTTCCACTCCTTTTAGGTCATAAAGTAAGACCCACAAAAAGTAGAAAGACGAAATTAGATTGATCAACGTCCCACACGCACCATACGACTGTCATTTTCTCATAAGCCATCACATATGTCCTCTCCTTGACTTTGTAATTGTCTGGTCCACAAAGCCGGAGCCTTCCATGTCTGGCGTAGCAGTCCATTTGATGTGGTTAGTTGGGGAAATGTCTACTTCCATTAAAGGGTTCACATGAAGACATACAAACTTTTGGACCAAAAGGCAACTTTGGCTGCCAGTTACCCGTCCTATTTGACACATTGTATCATGTGGTAACTGTACTCTTCTAAAATTAATTTTGCGCATTATTGACTGCTATTGCTTGTTGCAGGTACCATAGCCTACACCACACCGAGATGGACACCAACTACTGCCTCTTCATGCCTCTCTACGATGCCATTGGCAATACATTGAATGCCAACTCATGGGGGCTCCACAAGAAAATAAGCTCTCAAAGCGGTAAGTCTGGTCAGGAACCTCGTTGTCCACTTACTTTAAATGTACATGATATAGGAAAGTAGCTCATCTCATCCGGTGTTAAAATATCGCTTGCTTTATGTTGCAGGATACCTTGAGAGAGTGGCCGATTTCGTATTCCTCGCACACGTGGTAGACCTATCGTCATCCATGCACGCGCCGTTCGTTTGGCGGTCGTTTGCTTCGATGCCGTTCTCAATGAGGCTTTTCCAGATCCCCTTCTTGCCCCTCACCTTCGGGGTTATGCTGGCTATGTGGGCATGGGCCAAGACATTCAAGGTCTCCTTCTACAACCTCCGAGGCCGGTTTCACCAGACATGGGTAGTCCCCCGCTTCGGCTTTCAGGTATATATATATATACTCGCAGCATCGAAAAGTTGTGGTTGGATCCCACTGATTATAGAGGATAGTGTGAATAATTATCGATTGATTGAAGAGCAAAGCATTGATTTTTTTCATCTACCATGTATGGCAGTATTTCCTACCATTTGCAGCAGAAGGGATCAACAAGCAAATCGAGGAGGCCATACTGAAGGCTGACCGATTAGGCGTTAAAGTCATCAGCCTGGCAGCACTGAACAAGGTGTGAATTTTTATTCAACAGTCCATTCTTCTCATTGAAGTCATGATGATAATAGTCATTTGGAACATTTTCCTGGCTACAAAAGGGGCCATATAAGACTGTCCCACTGGTATAAGTTAAAACCTAGTGAACAACACGACAACTTGTGCGTGTTATGGGGCCAAAAATGGCACGACAATCATATTTGAAAATCTTTATCGTGGATGAATATTAAATTTTGGGATCTTGGTTGTTGAAGAACCAATAAATATGGAGATACCGTACATGTCCTTGATCTGACAACTATTAAGGACCCTATTGGGGGCCAATGGACATTTTTTATTGAATTGAATGACTAAAAACCAGAGCAAAAGGAAGAATAAAATGTCTCTACTTATAGCTTCACTAGTTGTAAATTCCATGCCGAGAGTCTAGTAATGGGTTAGATGGTTGTCAATTCTCTCATACACCATGAATTGTATCGTGTGGCTGCAGAATGAGGCATTGAATGGAGGAGGAACTTTGTTTGTGAACAAGCACCAGGACCTACGGGTCAGGGTGGTCCATGGGAACACATTGACCGCTGCGGTCATCCTCAATGACCTCCCTAAGGATGTGAAGGAAGTGTTCCTGACCGGGGCCACCTCCAAGCTCGGCAGGGCCATCGCCCTCTACCTTTGCCGGAAGAACGTCCGGGTCCTCGTAAGTCTTTGACCCGATAAAAACACACTCAATTTTCGTTTTATATACTTAAAAAATGATATTTTCAGTCTTAAATAGTTTAAACTAATTTTTTAGGTCTTATATTTAATAATAATAACAATTTAATCATGAAAAAACGGTAATATTTGAGATCGCAAGTATCATTTTTTTAATATAAGACTGAAAAAATGCTTTAAATATAAATGAATAAAGTGCCTTTCTCCCTCATCTAAAATAAACATATATGTGTGACTTTAACCTTACACAAGTCTTGTCTCTTTCTTCTACAGATGTTGACGTTGTCCACAGAAAGATTTCAGAAGATCCAAAGGGAGGCTCCATTGGACTGTCAAAGCTATCTGGTCCAAGTGACCAAGTACCAAGCAGCTAGGAACTGCAAGGCAAGTCCACATGCTCCTTGGAAGGGTTGCCTTCCATTTTTTTTCTTTTCCCATTTTTCTTTCTGACGTATTATTATGCCTTTTTTTTGGGTGTACCCGAAAACAGACGTGGATTGTTGGGAAGTGGATAACACCGAGGGAGCAAAGCTGGGCCCCTGCAGGGACTCACTTCCATCAGTTTGTGGTGCCACCAATCCTGACCTTCAGAAGGGACTGCACGTATGGTGACCTTGCTGCAATGAGACTCCCTGCCGACGTCCAGGGGCTGGGAAGTTGTGAGGTGAGCTTATTAGTGATCTAATATGCTATTTATCTGATCAGTTCAAAGGAGTCTGACAATTTAATATATCAAGTGGCATGTCATAGCCAATAAATTAGAAACCGACATGTCATGACATTTTAAATATTAAAAATATATTTGCAATAAATTCATGTCCAAGCATCACTGTCAATTTTCACCCTCCGGTCCTAATTTGCTGGTCATTCCTGATACATAGATAGTCTGACACATTCATAGCCTTGACTCTTGCGTTCAACGCACTCTCTGAGTAAACTAACTCCCCTGTATTCTGTTTGAAAAAAAAAACAGTACACGATGGACAGGGGAGTCGTCCATGCATGCCATGCAGGTGGGGTGGTGCACTCTCTTGAAGGATGGACTCACCACGAAGTCGGGGCCATCGACGTGGACCGCATTGACATTGTCTGGGAAGCCGCACTCAAGCACGGCCTGAAGCCGGTCTCGATCAAGAACTAGCCAACCACCGTGGCTACAGCCACGGCGACTGCTATGGAAACTCCGTGCCTGTGAATCGATCGGGGCTTATTTACCCCCGAAAACACAACTAAAAGAAGAAGCCAGTGCTTTTCATCCTCACTTCTTGATCTACATTCTTTTCCTTTTCCTTAGTTTCGAGTGTACTACAACAAGAATGGTGTCTTTGTTTCCGGAAGAAATGCACTTGTGGCTGAATGAATACACGCTGTCGACCCAAAAGTATAAACGTGTTGGATGGTTCTTCGGCCTAGGCCCATCTAATTTTCTCCATGAAAGATTCCAAGGAAGCTCAAAGCTCTCTCTCTGCAGCGGTCGGTATATGTAGACATCACTTCTTTTTGGGAGAAAAAAAGTGAAGAAATCTATTAGCCATCGACCATTACAAAGTTCAGGACAGGTATAATATAATACTATATGAAATATAAGAAAACATGGAAAATATGCCACTTTAAATGTAGCACTTTTAAAAAGACCAATTAAGACCTAAAAAATAGCAAATTTACCGTTAGAAAATTTGTTCAAGGACAAAATAAATAAGGGTAATACTTATTTAAACTCATGAATTAATGTATTATGATAAATTTTTGGTTAAATTATATCAA
Organism: Trapa incisa; assembly: GCA_030064435.1. NCBI lineage: Eukaryota > Viridiplantae > Streptophyta > Magnoliopsida > Myrtales > Lythraceae > Trapa > Trapa incisa. The sequence goes on along the minus strand of CM057769.1, from coordinate 11,432,469 downwards.
AATGTGTATAAAATTATATAAAAAATTTCAATCTCATGGGGCTGATCGTCCTTACACTCCTAAATAGGTTCATATGTACAATTTTATTAGTATTTAAATTCTTGGGAAAAATTGTTGGGTATCCAAAAATCTCATAGTGATTAGTTCAGATTTTAGTGGAATGTTCATTAATGAAAAAGTTCTCCCAATATGATTTTTTTCCATTAAAATACATTTGGGCAAGATTTTTATTTAAGAAAAAAATAATTATTTATCTCAACAAACTCATGTTTATAGTGTTAAAATTTTGAAATAACTTATAAATGGTAAAAGTTTGGCACTTTTAAATTATTTTAATACTTGACTTTAAAATTTTTGGATTTCAAATAGTGTAAAGGGTATATTGGAGAAGGAAATGAAAAGAGAAAACAGTAATTATTAATTAAACTTATTTCTGCAAAAGAAGTGATTAAGAGAATTTAGAGAGATCATCTTTGACGGTGAGAGCACCTCATAGATTAACTAAACTTATTTCTGCAAAAGAAGTGATTAGAGCCATCTCTCTAGAGAATTTAGAGAGATCGTCTTTGACGGTGAGAGCACCTCCTTGCTGTGGCTAACTATTTCGGTCTAAGCCGCCCACCATCACCATCATCCTCATCTTAATCTTCATCTTCTTCGTACTTTTTAACAAATCCTCCCTTAACTTTATTGCTTGAACCAATTAGTTTACTTGATTACTTATTCACATCTCTTTAATTAATCATACCAGTCTTTTCTCAAAATTGATTAAAAATTTCAACATTAAGAGATTTTGTTATTAAATCAGCCACCTAAAAGTGTGTAGCACAATGTAAAGTCTCACCTTTATCTCTTTAAACAAGTCCACTGAATATAAATGTGTTAGCTCCTCTCTTGTAAAACTAGATTTTTTGACAAATTTATAGTATAACTATTATTAAATTATATGACACTATTCTTTCCTATGCTTCATTTATTTTTCAAGCATTTTTCTTATACATAGGCACATAAAATATCTACTATAAACTCAAATTTTGTGGTTGATAAAATAAAATAAATATATATTCAAAATTATTTTTTTATCATATCTCCATTATAATTATATTAATTTACTTTCACAATTTATTTTATAAAAAAAACTAAGTTTATTCACGGTGTAACATACCTAATAATTCTTTTATAATTACTAATTAAACTTACTACAAATATAATATATAGTCGAATTATCTTAAAATATATTAGAATACCCACAATTTGATTTGCAAGTAAATTCTTTTAACCATAAGTTTTTATTTTCTCTATTAATAAGGTTGTTTTAAAAATATATGTATTTACACTTATTTATTTACGTTCATTCATTTCAAATCTATTTAAAATTTTATCAATATACTCGCTCTGTCTAATAAATATTTTTTATTGTTTTGAATAATTTTCACACCCATAAAATATCTTTTATTTCAAACTTTTTACTTATCTTTTCTTTAAACTCAATCATTATTATAGCATTACTTTTAGTAAAAATAAGATAGTCCACATAAACGCTCACTATAAGCATTTGATTTAACTAATTTATCTTTGTAAATAAAATATGTTCATATTCATACTTCTTAAAATCTTTTTAAATAAAATAGGCTTTCAAACTAATATACCAAAATAGAGTAGTTTGTTTCAAACCATAAAGTGTTTTTTTAGTTTGTACATCTTATATTCCTCCACTTTTTTATATAATATTTAGATTGTTCAAAATAAATATATTTCTTAAGTTGCACATAGAAAAAATACACTTTTCACACTTATTTATTTTACCTTCCAAACTTTATTTAAACTAATAAATAAAATTATTTTTATACCTTTACACTAGTAATCGAAGGAAAAACTTTATTGTAATTAACTCAAAATGACTGCAAATAACCTTTTACTATCAATCAAGTTTTGTACTTATTTACAACTTTATTCTCATCCAATTTTGTCTTATAAATCCACTTTACACCTATTTTCTTCAAATTTTTAAGTAAGGTGGTTAGCACCAAGTTTAGTTCTTCTCTATTATTTATATTTTAGCATCCATTACTTCTCTGCATTTAACAAACTACACCACTTTAAAAATAGAAATTAGGATCATTTATGTAAGTAATCATCAGGTAATCTTCCATTGACTTAGGATTCTTTGGTATCCTCTATTGATATGAGTACTCAAATTCTTTATTTACTTTAATTTCTTAATTAAGATTACTGGAGCCTTTATTTCCAGTTTAAGATCAAACTCCAAATTAGGAGAATTTTCATTAGCTAAAATAACATCTTCTTGCACAAAAATTGTTTCATCTAACTTTGATCTTCTTGTTTCTCTAATTCATGCTGAATCACATTCTCATAAACACTTTCCTTATTTTCTTCATCACCTTCATCAATCTTCTCATTTCACTTATAATTCTTTTGTACATAAGATTATATAAACTATAAGCCTTTAATTATTCACTAATTCCTAAGAATACACATTTGGTACTCTTTTCATTTAATTTTGTTCTCAGCGGATGAGAGTGAGGAGTATGAGCATAGCCAAAGCACCAAAAAACTCAAAAATATTTTATAAATTATTTTATTCCCCTCAAAGTCTCCATATGTATAACTCGTTTCAATGCTCTAGTAGTGATTCTATTAAGAACATGCACAACTCAATCAGTTTGATTTGTCTATAAAACTTTAGGAACACTTCTTCTACTTAGCAGCATACAACGTATCATATTCATAATGCTATGATTATTTCTCTCATGCACTCCGGTGTATTGTTAAGTGTATAAAGTTATAATATATGTTATAATATCGTTTTCACTATAAAAATTATTAAACTTGTGAGATATGAACTCTCCTTCGGGATCAGTATTTAAATATTTTAAACTTTTTCTTATTTTTTTCTAAACCAGAAAATTGAATCTTTTAAAACTAGAAAAAATTTCAAATTTTGCTAAAAGGAAATAAATTAAGTATATATGTTAAATTTATCAATAAACTTAAAAACACTTAAAAACCTTTTACAATACACATTGGAACAATTGATTCATAAATATTAACAAATAATAGTTCTAGCCTTTTATCATGTCTACAGTCATTTTTTTTATATATTGCTTCGAGATTTTTTACCAACTAAACATTTAACCCCAGTATAGACTATTTTGCCTAACTTAGACCATGTTTTCATTGTTAATAATTGTCTACATAATTGTCAATAATGTATTCAGTGCATTTTCTTTATCTATTGCAACTCCATTTTCTAATATAATACCATATTTTTATAACTCCACAATTCTTTACCTCTCATGAAAGTTTCTATTAAATATACTTGTGATCATAATATCCATCAAATATAGAAATGACAGATTGCACAAATTCACCAACCATTGTCTTCTCTAATACAATTTAGTAGATCTAGTGCTTAATTAAAATTTCTAGTACTTTCACCTCAATTTAAACTATAATACCACATGTTATTTTAGTTTTTCAGAAAAGATATTAACAACTAACTTGCATTTGCTTGTCCATGATTTGAAACTGTAATAAGATCCATGCAAAAGGAAATGTGTGGAATGGGCGTGAAGAGATTCCAACATCTGAATTGGAGGCGAGTGTGAATTACAAATTAAAAAAAGTAGGAGCATTATAGTCGATGGGAAATTAAGTCTCCAAGAAGAAAGGCAAATTGCCATGTAGAAGAAAGGGATAGGGACTTTCTTCTTAGAGAGAGAAGAGGTGTAGAGAAGAGTGCATATAAGAATCAAAATGTTTTACTTGAAGAACATGTACTCTACATCTTAAATCAGATAGAATGAGATACCTTAATTGCATTGAGTTTGTACTAAATGTTGGACCAAATGTTGAATATGTGTATACTGTTTAAAAATATTTAATTGAGCAAAAAAAATAACAAAATTTATGAAAATAATGTACATATGAATTTTAGTGCTATATTATGGCTGATCTACTTATTAACAGAGGGAGGATTCCCTTATAAAGAAACATGGCAGGACTCAAAAAGTGGAACATGTTCATATATATTATAATAAGAATTTTCGTCCATGAATTCAAGAACAACCATCGGATCGATCAATTCTGGTACTATGGATCGAGGGTCTCGAAGCTCTGGGTGGGGGGGTCCAGAACTGATGGGGACAGATGGGCTTCATGATGATACACACCATCATTCAATTCAACCTGAGTAATTTCCAGAATCAATTAAATCCTGAACTACTGGTCCGGTAGGTTCAGTCCAATCAAAGGTGCCAACTTGAAAGCTCCACTTGCCATGGTGGCAAGATGAAACCAAGCGAGGGAGTGACTGACACGTGGCGGACATCCCATGATCAAGTCCAGTCCGTCCATGTTCGATGGCCTGGGTTTTGGTTTTCACCTGTCAAAAGTAAGAGAACGGGAGCCCATGTTCATCGTTCAGTTCAGTGCTGCTCTCTCTCTCTACATTTTGGATGTTGACAAGCGAGGCTCCACAGTACAGTAGAGGGATGATGGACGCAAATCACGGGAGGCCACTGGCCCCCCTCCCACGGGCAGGCCTCCTCCTCTCCCCCCTTTCTCCACCCCCTTTGATTTGGAGGATGGATCTCTTTTATATTTTATTTAAAAATTATAAATTATAAATAAATACTCTAATATTATATATATGTATATATATATATACTACTTCTATATTTTATTTAATATATAAATCTTAATTTTTATATATACCTTGGGGAAGGGTACTCTATAGTCATATCTATTTGATATGTGACATCAAACTATCATTCCATGGATGAAATTTCCATGAGGGGAGGTTCATAGATGACTAGTAGTCCCCTACCCCTACCCCCATCATTGATCTCTGTATTTTTCCTTCGAGAATTCTACTAACAAACTCATCCATAAAGTTATTATAGGAGGGAATGAGGATGAAAAGAGTGTTCAATCCAATATTCAAAAATTCAAAGCCAACCATCAGACAGAGGGGTCCCACTGTAGATCCACTTGGAGCAGAAAAGCCATAGATGAAGGTGTGAGACGGTTGAAAGGCTTACCAAAAATACGAGTGAATAGTGATGAAGAGGAGGGTTAATTGGAGGCATGATATCGTGGGGATCCCTCCACTATATCGTATTATGTGAATATACGCACATGGATCCACCCACACACACCCTCCTTGGATCATACCATGAGTACTTTCATTCATCATCCTCTCCTCTAAAATTTCAATCCTCATCCACCCACTCACCTCATCTATAGTATAAGTAGGTGAGAACATTACTGAGAATTTAATATCCAATTAAAATACATTATTGATCTCCTTATGGAGTGCAATGCATGGTGGAATGGTTGTTGTCCCTTTAATGTGTGCTTTTGCAATCACTTTTGAAATTATTGACGAGATAAAATTCGCTAAATATGGGGGGAACTCACACCGTTGGCGCCTAGTTCAATCTATACCTTGATTAGGACAATTTATTAATAAGTTAGGCAAAACAAAGAATATGGTACAATAAATTTATTTTAAAAAAAGTTTGGTATATTTGTATTATTTTCTGTCTAATAATTAATGCATTTATTATTATAGTTAAATAATTTGTAGTACTCTATTTTCTTTCTCTATTCCCTTATAAGTTGGAAAAAATAGAGTTTGTATTGATCATGCATTTCTTATATTCATTATACACTCAAAGTTTGTTTGCTGGTGTAGGAAAAGAAAAAAAAAGTGAGATTAAAAAAATAACATATCACAAAAACTTTGGAAAAAAAAGGAAATTAAAGAAGAAGAATGAATGGGCACATATAGTTTGAACATTACTGAATATAATAAACTCCAGGAAATTATGGAGTAACTAGTTTGTGCTTTCAAATCAATAAAGTGGCTATTAACTTTCAAAAGAAAAAAAAGTGTTTGTGTAAGTGCTTTATAACTAAATTAGAGGCGAGGATTCCACATAGCTCAATTACTGTAGCAACTAGGTTGCTGAATTTTATAAAATTACTGATTGAAATTCTTATATAGTTTGATATATAAGAGTTTAACACTATTTTTTAATTAAGTGGTTTGTTAATTGTTTTAAAATATGTCGTATTTGAATTGTTTGTAAATTGATAAATTTGAAAGTGTTACAAATTTTTAGTAATCAATTATTTGTATGTATGTGAGGTGTGTGAAAATATTATTAATTAAAAAATTATAAATATAAATATACTTTTTTAATTAAATTAAATAATTTATTAGTTATTATATATTATTAAATTATATTAAAAATATTTTTTACAATATTTTTTATTTATAATATATGTATTATATAATTTTATATAAAATATTATTAATATATAAATTTATTTAAAGTATACAATAATAATAATAAATAATACATAAATATATTAAAATAATTTAAGTAATAAATTAAATAATTTATTAAAATACCTACACTTTGACTTTGGCTTTATATATAGTAGTATAAATGAATGGGTTGTAGGGGTTTAGAAGCGATTTTCCATCCTCCAAATTCTTCTTAACTTCTCCATTATTTTAGTTAAATTAGAGATTTTTTCATCACTTTTAATCACTTCCCACCAAATCGTTTAATTCAAATTATATATTTTAATAGTTTATTTTCTTTTATAAATAATAATTAAGTATAATTTGTTGACAGTGCACCACATTTAAACCTGTAATTTATTGTTCTACCATTGCTCACCATGTTTATTTTGTATTACCTATTTGCAAGTGGTGATCATCTATTATTTGGTTGCTCGAAGACGTTAGACGTCCAGAATTTGTGAAAATGCTCTGCAATTTTTTTGACTTTGGCAGATCGTTTGGATGATCAAGTGAAATACTCGTCTCTTTGATTTACCCTCTTTTGTTTACCAAACATTTCCGCGTATTGAAGTTATGAAAATGTTTACCATATAATTTATTGCGTTGTACAATATATATACATATTATGTAATTATTATAATAATGATAGGCCAATACAAGGAGTGTAAGAATACTCTTCTTCACGAGAGATGCCTTGGTATAGTCCATGAGGAGTCATGACTGTTTTTTTTTTGCTCAAAAGGAGTCATTACTGTTGAATGGTGCACGTTATGTCTATTACTATCGGCAAGTGGTCACATATTGAACTTGAATCAATGAAGGGTAGATAGAGACCTTTGGTGAACTAATAATTTGTTCACCATTGTCTATGAATTGAATGATAAATTGTTGTTAACTTACTTTTTTTTCGAAAAAATGATAATCAATACAAATATTTTTTGTCTAAGTAAAAGGTGTGATGTCTCAATTTCTGAAAAAAAATAATCATATTTAGAGAAGTTCATCGGTTGTATTGAATGTTGGATGTGGTAATGGTACGTTATTTCCTAAAGTTTCATTAAATGAGATTGGGACCAACAAACACACTAAATTCAATGATAGATTGTCGATAATTTGAATTATCAACTAAGTATAAAAAAAGCAGCGAATATGAGATGATGCTCTAACACTTGTACCTGGATTACAATATAATAAGAAAAAGTACAGTAATCATATTTATAAGTAATATTCGAGCCTATTATTGATCCACACATCAAACATCTGACTTTTGGTGATTGACAGCTCCTAATTATTACTCAACCTATTAAAGAGTACTTATTTAGTAGATATCTACTTAAATTATTTTGCACTTTTTATATATATTTTAAAATCAAGTTTAATATTCAATTATATACTACACTTAAAACAAACAACGATTTTCGAAACTTATTCATTATAATATATTTTCCTTACTCCTACCGTTTAAGTCCTGTTTTGAGCAATTTCGTGTTCCATCTAGAAATGTTTTGAGTAAAACGAGAATATTAGTTCAAATATCTCAGTAACCCTAAATTGATATATCGAAATTTTCCTAATAGACAACAATTCCGTCTCTCATACTCAGTTTATTCGAATCACTAGTTAAGAAATCGTAATTTACTAATCTTCTCCAAAGTTAGTCTATAGAGGTTTAAGGTCATAACAATCAAGCTCATACTTGCCTAAGTGCTTAGCAATCCTTTTTTTACCACCTAGTGACCTTATTTTTTCTAGATTTACAATTTGGTATGATGGTACCAATCTTTGTAACAGCGGATGTGACAAGTTGTAAGCGAATTGAACAAGTAATTCGAGTCAGGGCATTACATTGGGAATTATTTCTTAACTTAGAAATGTGTTCAATGGAAAAGAAATCTCACATACCAAAATATGAATTTGAATAGCACGGAGACCAAAACACAAATATGGAAACATGGGGACCGGGTAGGGAAGTCTAGGACCCAAAAAGGGTTTGGAAAACTTAGGGATCCAAAATGAAAAATATGGAGAGTCTATATAATACCGGGAAATCCCAACTCGATAATGGGGCAAAGTTGAATCGGATAGTGGGATCGAATCGGGAAGCAGAAAGTGAACCCAGAGGTGAAATCAAACCGGAACGAGTAAAGTGGTCAATGGAGAGGCCAGGAGAGGTGAAAAGAGGCGTGAGAGACCCTTAAGGGTGTCCTGGAACACGAGGTCAATGATTAGGAGAAAAATAGGAGAGAACCGGTTTGGACCGGGTTCGGGCTAGGGGAATCACAAACACCCCCAAATTTTTAAAGGTGCAAAATAAATCCAAATGTAGCGGTTCTTAAGTCCATTAAATAGGAAATTGAATATAAAATTTTAGGTAATTTTATTTTTTCAAGACCGGTCAAGAAAGTGGTGAACCGGGCCAAAATCGCCGAAGAAGCTAAAAAATTCTTCGAAAATTGGTTCTCTACAATACAAACTAGTCGGTGTGTGATATCGGGCGCACACGTGCCTCTCGCCTTCCTCACCTAACAGTTCACCCGAATTCTTCTGTTTTTACTCGATTAGTCACCCAAACAACATGAATCCACCGCTTGGGAAAATTAATTCATTCCTAAATCCACATGCAGCAGAAAGAAGATAAAAAACTATGGATATATAGCTACGTAAGTCTAGAACACGTTCATATAAACCTTGGTGTTCCCCATTGGAAATTGCCCAAAAAATGCTCTAAAAATGAGGTTGCTCCCAACTCCGGCAACCCCACTACAAGTGTAGCCCATGATGACACTCGCGAGCTGAGAAAAATTCAACGAGTCCCTTAGACCACCCTTTTTCCAAAACATACGGCCTTGCCCGATTTGAGCAAAATTTGATTGAGAATTAAATAATCTAAATCTCTGATTGCGGACGAAGTGGTCTAGCTGACTAAATTGTAAATTGCATGAGCTACAAACTACCAATGAAAGTGATTCAAGTGGTCACAGACTACTAGAGTTGTCAGCTTTTAAACTGCACCAGCCTTGACAGTTGACATGAAGTAAACCTTGTCCTTTAAAGGTAAGAAAACCCGTAAAAGAACCGGTCAACTCGGGTGAGAAAACTGAGATGGTTCACAAACCCCAACTGATAAGAAAAGGGTAAAAAGGGAAATTTATAAATTACGAGTAACCAAAAGAGTAATAAAAGTCATGAAAAAAGTTTTGAGATGAATTGGAAGAGAAAACCAAATCAGTTTAGGTGAACTAGACATGAACCGGTTTAAACCAATATTGAATCGGTTTCTAAATTTATTTTTCTAGGTTGCTTAAAATATTCAAATTAAGGAATTAAAGCCACATAGGATAGAGAATGAATTTAGATAAATTTAGAAAATTTTAATTTTGAAAAACTCGGTCGAATCGGGCCTGAATCGACTGGTTTAAGCATTGAACCCGGTTCGAACTGGTACAGTTTAGTTCGGAACAATGTCATCTTTTTCATTCAGATGACAACACTGTTCACTTGTTGGAAAAACAAATAGCGCCGACAAAGGTGAAAATTCTCCATTCAAAGCGTTTTATGCCATGAATGAGTGTAATAAAGGCGTGAATCGAACGGCTAGAGAGTACCCGAATTCCCTATATAAAGAGCTAATCTCCATTACTACTCCTCACACTTAAAACTCTTATCTCTCTTTCTAGTATTCCAACTTGGGCATTTTTGAAGGTGATGTGAGCTTTAGAATGTGATGTGAGGTTCGTTAGATTCAAGTAGAAGTCATCTACCCGATAGTAGTATACATTCGATCCAAGTACTGTCGGAGAAACTCTGGTATAATTAAATAGTGAATCAGCTCCATCAGGGCGAAACTGTTTTATTTCGGCCGAATTAATCTATATTCCGGTCAAACCAAGCTATTTTAATGTATACTCAGCACTTAAACAAACTCAACTTAGTTGAAATATAAGACAATTTGATACTACTCATTCGGTTAGAATTAGAGATAGAAACTGTATAATTTTAGTAACAAATATAATTAAATTTATTAACTCTACTTAATAGTTGACTAAATAGTATAATTTTAACTAGGCTTGAAATAAAATTTTTTTCCTACCAGCACAAGGAAGTGTTGAATTTTAAATAGTATTAGAAAATTTTGTATAATTATATATTAACCATTTTAAATAGATACTAAATTGAATTCGTGAACGTTAATAAGTATTAATCACTATTTCGTGAACTATTTTTTTTCAATAATATTATTAATAAATTAGATATTTAAAGTATAGCACGTTTTATCAAAATATTTCGTTTATTTATTGTATTTTATAACAATCTGTCAACTTATTTTCATACAATAGAAATAAAAACAATAAATGAAACAAGAATTCAAGTGTCGTAATGCAATAACAACCAAGAACGATAACGGGTTTGATTTATATATTTGAAAAAAATTACAAATTATTTTCATTTAATACACTTTATTTCACTAGTTTTATATTTTAAATTTTACATTTGGTTGTTACTATAATACTCACATCACTATTATCGAAAAAGAATGGTGAGTTGTTACCGGTATTCTAACCGGCCAAATGAGACAAAGTTGACATCCTTCAAACTATAAGGAGTTATCCAATAATTATATTGAAAATTTTATCGAGTTCAGCATGTTTTTATAATGTTTATAGCGTTAATGTAATTATTAAAATTCCAAATAAATATTTGGTATTTTCGTCTAAAACGAAGAAGGAAGCAATAATATCATCAATGCATGCTTAGCAGATCCACGGGGAGAAACTGTCAATTGCACTTCAATTTCCTCCAGTAAAAATGCTACTGTCTGAATGAGTTGGGTCTGCATCTAATAGCAGAAAAAAGGTACAATATTTCAGTCAACAACTTCACATTCTGATGTCAAAATTGAAGCCCTGCACGATAACGTTGACAAAACAGGGATAATATTAATGGACAGACCGAGCTACATAGCTAAGCTAGCTTCATCCCCAAATCTTATTAACCTCATTGCAAAGCACAGGTGTGAAGAAGTTGAATGAAATGTGTGATGTAAAGGAAGATGTCGAAATATCCCTTTTTGGGTAAGCAAGCATATATCGAAGATATGGCCTATTGAACAATATCTGTACTTCACTATTCTCTGCTTTCTCTCTATCTCTCTCAGTCTCTCTGTCTCTCTCTATCTCTCTCAGTCTCTCTCTCTTATTGATGAGGGTTAAAGGAAGCCATGGATTTAAAAAACTCCTCCCCATGTGGAGACCATGTGGGAGTGATATACTCTGATCCTTTTTTTGTCTTTCCCATTACCAAAACCCACCCGTGCCCTTAAATTCCTGCTGGCCGGGTCCCATCTCCTTCTTCTTCCTCCTCTTCCTTTTTTTTTCTGGTAGAATGCAGGGCCCCATCTTCAGCCCCGGCCCCCATGTTTTCCGGATCCTGCCAGCTCCTCCTTTCTCCCCCACTCACTCCGGTACTGTAACCATGCAATGCATGCCCTTAAATTAGGTGAAAAGAAGGGTTCATGGGTGCTTTAGGGCACAATAAGAATCCGAGCCAAAATCAAGTGGCCGATCATACAATGAGCATCGTCTCGTCTCAACTTGCCATCCAATCAGCAAGTTATGTCATCGGTCTCTGTCATCATTGTGATGATCGAATATGAAGGAGGTAAATGTTAATGATGGAGGCACATGAGATAAATCCCAAGACTCCATGGAACATACAGTCAGACCATATAAAATCGAAATAATTTGATAGATTTTCAGCCCGTGTGTCAAAAATATTCTCCCAAGTAAATACTATTATTCCCTTCTACAACTCCATCCACCCAACATGCCAATCTAGAACTAAAGCAGTCTCCGTCGCATTTATCATGACTAGACGCAACGAAGCATATGCAATGGTCCAATTTCTCATTTCCTATGCACACTAACAGTGACCATACTAATCCTGTCGGACGCTTGCTCTTGCCTGAAAAAAAACTAAGGGAGAATTCATTTACGGTGCCCTCATCAGCTGTTCCCGTAATCTGTGGCGTAATTCGTCCGTCATAGTCGATTCAGAACTTCCACTTCTATTTTTTTTTTCATGGAGTGTTTTATATTCTTCTTTACAAGACTGTCAAGCACATGCACGTAACGCAATTATTACATCTGGCAAACATGTTTGTCAGATAATATAATTGCGGTTGTCTGTCAGGTTGCATGACATGGCTTTCAATTGATCATCATGTAGCAGAATTATCGGGCCAAATATGGCAACATATTGAATTAGTTGGATCAATTTATGCTTTTTAAAATTAACAAAATCTTAACTAAAAAACCCTAAGAAAATCTCTGTGACCTTGATGGCTTTGGTGTTTAAAATATTTGTGGAGACTAATTATCATAGAAAATATCAGAATTCAAGTAGTTACTTTCAGCTTATTAAATTAGACATTTAATTTCATTAAATATTGTTAGGGTTCAAGTAGATGCAACAAATTTGTGACATTTAAGTGAAATATTTTTCAATTTTTAACACTAAATATATTACTTTGAGGATTGAAATTATCGCTATTTATTTTTTTTCAAAAATATCACTTGAAAAAAAAAGACATAATAACGGTGTAGACATTGCCAAAGAAACATTTGACTTTGATGCCTCTCCGGAAAGCAAAGCAGGAAAGGATATTGCCGGGAATTAATTAACATTTTGGACCAGATTAGGGCATTGATTTATACGTGCATTCATCCAGAATCTTTTTAATATAAGAAATTATATTTTTTAGAATTTTTGTATATTTTAAATTATTATTGAAAAATGGCATATCATGGACTCAAACGTTACACATGTCAGAAAAGGCTATACATCCCAAGGACAGACATATCCTCCTCCATTTGCAGGCAGCAACCCACATGATGGGCAGCCCATCTTTTCCGTTTTCATGTGAGGATTGAATTTGATGACATTTTCACTGTCAAATCAAGCTGCAGGCCCGAATTAATGCACCCACATGAGCATATCCCCCGATGTCGTCTTTGCGCGTGTATTTTATAATACTCTCGTGACATGTCAGCCATTAATCAGTCCCTATTGAGTCTCTGCACCAAGTACGTATTAGGGAGGGGTTTGCTGTCACACTCTAGAACCCTAATTTCCAAGCAGAGGCCTGAGAAAAGCCTAATCTCCAAGCACGGGTTGCCCCCATTAAGTGAGTTTTTGTTTGTATTAGTATCGAGTCGCAAATGTTAGGTCCGGTTAACATTATTCAGGGGACCCCATCTTTTTCTTTTTCTCTTCCTCCTGCTCAATTAGCAGTACAGACTGCAGCATTTGAAGGCTCTACTTTTACTTTATGTACAATGTCACGAGGTTGAATCATTCCTTCCATTCCCCCCACGAAAAACAAGGCAATGGGTTAATAGTAAACTTTAATCAAACCTTACTGCTGGAACTCACAATATAGTTTGCTTATTAGCTCCCGTGTGTATTTCCTTCTATGGTTTCTTCGCATCCTCCTTGTGGGTTAAAAAAACACAAAGTATGGCCTAATTATTCTAATGTCGCCATTGGAGAGAGACAATCAAATTGTCTTTCGGTGACAGCATCAATCTTAATCGTGGATTACGGATTGGTATTACGTGCTTAATATATCTGTAGGGGCTTCTTTTTCTAGCTAGGTGGTGGGACCTTGCAACCATGTGCTTGCATGTGCCATGTCTTTCTCCATAAGCCCCACTTCCGCCTCCTCCATTCAAGCAAATAAATGGTCTCTCTCTTGCACGTTCTTTTCCCTCCCATCCCATACTCTATCTCTCTCTCCCCTCTCTCTCTATCTATCTCTGAAGTTTTTTTTCCTTCTACACTGCGTGTTGGTTCCTAAGTTCACCCAGTACTTTTCCTTGGATCAGGAGAGAGGTCGCCATACTCTTTTGATCTCCTCAAATACATTTCTACCTACATAATCATGTTTAGTTGATACATACACACAGAGTCAGGCATACCCATATATATATATATATATATATATAGCGTCTCTCTCTAATTCTTCCCTTCATGACTTTCTCTCCTTCTCATAGAGTGGACTTGAAGAGGTAAGTGTACACTGCTGTTCTTCTCCCTCATTGCTTTTCTTGAGCATGCTTAAGTATAGATTAGTAGGCTTAGATTCCATACGTTCCAGTGATCATCTTCTTTCTCCTATATATCGTTTTCTGCTGAAACTAAGCTTAATTATTCACTTACGTTTATGCATTCTTATACTTTTAAATCTGTCTCTTTTATCCTCAGGATGGCAAGCAAGGCCTCTTTAAAGCAAAAGTTTCTCAAGAAATGGATGGAGGGTCTCCGAACATACGGTTCTTCGAATCCCTTTACCACTGTCAGCGAGAGAAAAAGGATCATCAAGCTCTCAGCAGACATAGCCATGGCCTCGATCCAGGAAGGTGCAACAAAATGGAGCCGCGCCTTGATCGAGAATGCATCTCAGGGTATGGATACCTTCAAAAAGTCCGCCATGAGTGATGACAGGGGGGCTAGATTACCATCTGCTGCTTCAGTGGCCAAGAAGATCGCGAGCAAGAAGATCTCCAAGAGTCGTCGGAGGAGAACGAGGATATGCGAACCTCCACGTCCTAAGCGGCTGCAGGCCCGTTCTATCGCGAAGAGACTGGTGAAGAAGAGAACGCAGGTGCTGAAGAATTTGGTTCCAGGGGGTGAATCCATGGACGATACGTCTCTCATCAAGGAAACCCTAGATTACATAATGTCTCTCCAGGTTCAGGTTGACGTAATGCGATCTCTTGCTTGCATGTCCGAGCATCTACATCGTAAATAGGATGTATGTGCGTATAAGCTAAGTCAGATAAACGCATTATATATATATATATATATGCTTGGTGAAAATCTATATCTTTATATATATATGAAAGTTGAAATGTTCTTACGGTGCTCATATATCAATATACATTAAGCTTAATATCCATGGCGCCTTCTTCATTTCCAGTTACAGCTTAGCATTTCATGACATCCATCAATTTAAACTGGATAACAAAGAATATAATTTCTGCAACCATGGTTTGAGTCATCCTAGTAAAATGATTTCAACCCATTTGATGTTTCTTTTCTCTATATCTTCTAAGGTACAGCAAACTTATGGTACATAGAAAATATTTTTTTGGATATAATACTATCAATTTAGTGAAAATTCGGAGAGTATATAAAGTTGAAATGTTACATATATCAATTGATCTGTTATGCTATATGATCATAATTTTGCCTTTGCAACAACAATTTCTCATACCAACTGCAAAGGCAACATTTATTTCAAGTTCATGCCTTTCATTTTTTTTCCTTTTTTGCTAGGTTTGTTTTTGTCCCCAGTAATAATTGCTATGTTTGTTCAATTCATTTCAACCATGCGAAAACAAGAGGCGGAAAGCTGAATAAGATAATGGACACTAATATCAAATATAAAATAAATGTAACCATTTGCACAAAAAAAACATTCAAAAATTGGGAAATCATAGGAAAATAGAAAAACAAATGCACACAAAGAAAAAGAAAAGACTAACGTTGTCTTGTCGAAATCTTGCGTGCATAGATTTCTAGATTTTTTTATGGAAATTAATAAATTAACGCTAATTACTTATTTATAAAATGTAGCATAAACTTTTTTCCATTAACTCATTTAGCAATGAACTTTTAGTTTTATTTTGCATTTGGTATACATTTTAATTTTTCATTAAAAACTAAAATTATTTCTATTTTATATAATTTAAACACATATATATATATTTATGATATTTGCTGTTTTATGTATCAATAAAAATTTTAATTCCGATAATTTTTTTAAAAAATGATCAAATTATATCGTTAATTAGGATTTTTTTTTAATAAAAAGCATACGGCCAACTCTCAATATCAAATGTCATCTAACTGACAAAGTCATTAGTCTAAGCATTTGACAATTTAGATATTAAGTAGTACCTACCTACCTTAAAAACTTCCTCGGGACTACCAACACCGACTGAAGTTGAGTTGAGATCGACCAAAACTGGCCCAAAAGCCTTCTCCACTGCCCCCCTTCATAAATTTTCATGCTAACTTCTTTTTCAACATGGTGGATGCTGACAAATGTATCCATGAAATGGTCAAAGTTTAAGAAAAATTAAACTGTCAGTCATCAACATAAGATAGAAAAGGTAAAGATACAGTGTTGGTTTGGACTTGAAGCTTATGATGAACTAGTGATAGTAGGCTCAAGAAGATGGCTCATGAGTTGCAGAAAGCCTTGATTAGAGCTAGTGCATAGCATAATCTCCACGTAGAAGACCAAATAAATAATGTAAAAGCAAAAACAAACTATATATTAGAAATGAAAATGTTGAGGGGGAGACCTTAGAGGAGGAAGGGAAAGGGGTGCAAGCAGGAGAAAACTGCTTATTTACATAGAAAAAAGTATATAGCATTTGTGAAAAGGCAAAGCCCATTCGAGCATTTCATCGAACAATTAAAGTGCTATCCATTTGTTTTACATGAATACAGCATTTAACACACAAGATAGGTGTGTATATAGGGAATTTTTTTTTGCTTCCGGAAGCAGCCCATTCTTCTTCATAGCGATAATATCGGCACAAACGATTAGCTTAGCTGTATATACACACATTTTTTTTTAACCAAACAATTTTTGGCAATAATGATGTCTGTCTTGTAGTAGTGGGCACACATGCATGAGCGTGAGACTAGCCTACGACAAGTTCAATGCACCAACGCCCACATTTTTATCAGGAGGTGAAGAAGAAGAGAAAACCGCCCGGGCCATGTTTCTCCCAGTGCACATGGATGCATGCCTATAGCCCTCTGAACTCAATAATGGTTTTCAGGCAGTGAGTAACAGATAGGGAGGGAGGGAGAAGAAATTAAAGGGATTTGAAAAGGGGAAGCGATAAAACATAAAGGGCGTCCTCGTCCTCATCGACTACAAACAATGGAAAGGGGATTTATACAGGAATCATGGGGGAAAAGGAAAGACTATATATCATCTGAGGCAGTAATAGCACGACGGATGCTTCTTGCTTGTAAAAGCTGAAAATGTCAATGAAGAGGGCCACCTGGTATCCTACAAGACAATCAATATATCATCTGAGGCAGTCATAGCACGATGGATGCTTCTTGCTTGTAAAGCTGAGTACAGAGAATGCTTCAAGAATATATCTGTGGTTTCATGAAACAGCCCAATCTTTGTGTAACGGCTCCCAAGTTAGGTCCCTACATTGATCCATTCATCATTATCCTATCGGTTTAAGTTTTTGCATGTAGTAGATTCCATTGGAAAAAAAAGATGAATATTTTATATTCAAATATAGTACCAGTTATTTCTCCAATTATGGGGCTTATTTAGTGAATTGATAAATGTTTTTAAAATTTATGAATTATAAATAATAATATAGTATTTCCAACCTAAGTATTTAAAAATTATTAATTATAAGTAATGAAAATTTTAAAACTTTATATAATTATAATGTTTTTATTTTATTAAATGTAAAATTTTGAGCAAGGGAGATTAATCGTTACAGACTTGTTAATTTTTTTAAAATTGATAAAATATTAAATAAATTTAAAAATAAATAAAGATTGCAAGTACACGTAATAAAAAATAATATCAAAGATCTAGATTTTTCCATTTGAACGATTATAAATGACTCTAATTTACTGGAACTGGAAGCTCTCATGAGTGGAAGGTGGATGGTGCACAATTTTTTAGATTGAAAATTTAAAAAAAGCAATTAATTAACAATGAAAGATGTAAAAGTATGCATGATGACCCTCACATGGCTGGAATAAGCAAGCACACCTTTACTCAAATGGATTATGTCATTCCATGCTTCATGCCATTTTACTTATGATGCCTTTGTGATTGATCTATGTCAAATTAATCAAATCATTATTGTCAATTTTTTTCTTAAATTACATTACATAAAATTTATATCTTATAATTGAATATTTGGTGGGTGTTACCCATTTATATATATTTAAGTAAAAAATTTTAAAAGTAATATAATTATGAATTTATCATTTTATTTTAACAAGTAGATAAATGGAGAGAATATTTGGTCAAGTTTGCTGGCAACTTTCTTTTGTGTTTTCCAAATCTTATACCCTAAAAGCTAACATTCATGGTAATTAGTTTAATACATAGTTGATTATTGCAAGAGCTTTATTGCAAATTAAAAGATATATGTTTGCTTCAATCATACATGTCTTCTCCAAAGAATCACTTGTGTTCCCTCCCTTTTAACTTTATTGGCCCTCAAGTGCATGCTTCCTTGCTCATTAATCCCCCTTCTACTCTCACTCACTACCCCCCCACCTTTTTTGATGTCTCCTCCCCTCATAATTTTGATTCCTTCTTCTCTATTGGCCTTAACTCATTCTTGTTAGGATTTGCATGAATGGATGGATGCCCCCTCACAGCTTTATTGGAGGGGCATATGACTTGACTGTTTAAATTTATTTAGTACTTTGATCAAAATTGTTAGATTTTTTCTATATGTTTTCAATTTTTTCAAAAGGGTTTATTGACATGACATTAATGTTTTGGTATAGTTTGACACCCGCTTACTTGGTATAGATAATAAGTTGAATTAGTCATGGCAATTAATGACGCTTAATTGGTATCAAGAGGTATTAAGTTAATGGCACTGAAACCTAATTGCCAACCAGACTTTGCTAGATCTTTTTTGTACATTTGAAAAAAAAGAGAGGGAAAGAAAAGGAAGAATTTACCTTCATACTCTTTATTTGGGTATCATTTTATTCTTACATGCCACATTAATTCCATTTTTGTGGGCAAGTGCTCCTTTGAGGTGTCCAATGGTGTGATATCTTCACCTACTGGCTTACTCATGTCTCCCTGAAATTTATCTTCACCTACTTGACACACTAGAGGTAAAGTATCTAATGTAATCAACCCTAAAGATAATCCATGCTTATCATTAAGCATTTTCATAAAGCGTCACAATGATGAAGGCGAGGTGGTCCACAAGATATTCAAATTGGTGTTCATGATGGTCGCATGAAGAACGTGAACCTGTATGCTAAATTTGTTCATGGTCTATATATATATATATATACACATATCATTCTCTTGTAGTTCGATCCAGTGTTGTCATAGTTTCCCCATCGATCTCTGGAACTGGAGACCGAAATCAAATGGACTCGAGCTTGAAGGCAGCCCCTACACATGCTCACCCCGAGACCATGGACTTGCTATCTCGAGCATGGTGCAACTTCGCCCTCCATCAAGCCTATCAGCCCGAGGTAGCCCACGATGACCGGTCCATCGTCCTCCTCGACCCTCCTC
The DNA here is from genome assembly GCA_030064435.1 of Trapa incisa. Taxonomy (NCBI): domain Eukaryota; kingdom Viridiplantae; phylum Streptophyta; class Magnoliopsida; order Myrtales; family Lythraceae; genus Trapa; species Trapa incisa. The sequence continues at coordinate 11,412,793 of CM057769.1, read as the reverse complement.
CCGTCAAGAGACTTGGAAGCGAACACAGCTCTCCCACTCATTTCATGGTGAGTACGGACGATGACCCACTTGACAATCAGCATCAGTAGGTAGTAGGTCGATCATGCCTGTCCATTGGTCGGTCCTGTTAGAGCCATTTTCGAGATATCCAACATGTGACAGTCTATAACTGGCGGATGATGCTGTGTGTGCAGATGGAGAAGAGTTTGAAGATTGATAGTACTGCAGATTTCTCCTCTTTACCCACATGGAAGACTAATGATGTTAAAGTAAGAAGATATATATTTGCAACTTAAAATCTGCTGGTTTTGCACAAAAGCATGAGTATGAACTTGAATCATCTCTGGTTTTCTTTGTGCAGTCATGGATATGGATGCAACAAGCAATGCACCCGGAGCTGAACTATAAGAGCTGTTTCAGGAAGAAATGGGTAGTTTCAGTATATACCAATTTCCTCCTCTGTTTCATTGTAGAAATATGCCCGCAGCTAAAGGTGTGTAGCTTTGCGGATCTTATTATAGGTCCCTTGGAACAAGATTGCGCCCTTCAAGATCGCTTCGATCAAAAAATGGCTCAAGGAGGTCAAGCAGAGGAGGAAGGAGGAAGGGAGGCTACAGAGGGCTGAGGTCCACGCAGCGATCTCGGTGGCCGGGGTAGCCGCTGCTCTAGCGGCCATCGCGGCAGAAAACACCCAAAGCCGGCATCTAGCCACCACGAAGGAGGCCGCGGTGGCCTCAGCGGCCGCACTTGTCGCGGCGCAGTGCGCTCAGGTGGCAGAGGCAATGGGCGCCAGGAGGGAGCAGCTCAAGTCGGCCATCAATTCCGCCATGAGCAGCACAGCCACCGGTGACATCTTGACCCTCACGGCCGCAGCCTCAACATGTAATTCTCGTTGTCCTTACAATTAATTCGTACAAAACATATAAATTTATTCCTCTATTGTTACTGGATTGTTTTCAGCACTAAGGGGAGCTGAGATTCTCAAGGCAAGAACAGGATGCACGAACAAGTTCAACGGGGAGGCTCCGGTGCTTCCCATCGAGGATTCCGGCGACCGCATGGACAACGTCGTCCATGACAACAATAGCTGCCGCTTCGATTTCGATAAATGCAGGTCCCTCTTAGCCAGAGGGACCAGCCTCACCATTGAAACTCCAGATGGTAAGCTTGAATCAGTTAGTCGAATTAATCTGGTGCCACTATCTCTGAGCTAACATTCATCGATGTTCTGCATATTCCGTATGCTGCAAACAGGGAGGTATGTGGTGAGATCTGTATCCATCGCCATGAACAACGATGGAAAGGTAATCTATCCAGCCACTCGTCGTTGATTAATCAAGATTTCATATATTCTGATCAAGCGCCAAAACTGCAAATATCACAGGTGATTCTCAGGACGAGGAAGCTTAATCTGCTAAGAAGCAAGAAGGAAAGTACGTCCCTTCCCTTTACATGTTCTTAACTTTCTTAGCCGAAAGAACATGAAGCCCGAGTGGTTTTCCTGCAATAAACAAGTAAAGCTGTCCTGTCTTCCCCTTCTTTTTCCAGGCATCGTTCGGGACCTCCATGCGGAGCTGTATAAAGATTCGGACGTGGATGGGGAACATGATAATGTTGCAGGGACATGCTACCTCATCGTCCTGTCCACAAACTCCGGGACCGTGAAGCTCGACATGTCCGACGACTACAAGACGTACAGGACCTGGGCCACCACGATCAATCACATGCTGGCTCTCTCATCATCCACCACCTCATCATCACGACACACAAATTGACCAAAGATGATTTCCAGAAAAAAAAAAGGAAAGAAAAATAGCAAAGACTTGGCGTGTTCATTTGTATGCATCATTACACTGTTCTGCAGTTCTTCGGTAGGAAATCTGTGATCTTCATAGTACTACTGTCACTGTTGTAAGTTTGTCACATTTCATGTCTCAAAATTGGCTCTAACATGACAATTGAACCCATTAAATAAGATTTTTTTTATGCATTAATGAGAGCTTATTTTATCATTCCTTTCAGCCGCATGACAAGGACTTCACCCTCTCATGTGCCATCCACTTCTGCTCATAATGACATGGAGCCCATCCATTTTCTTTATGCCGTAAAGCTACTCATAGAAAACCCTATAACGTTACAGCTCGAAAGTTCGAGGGTTATAGTTTATTTTCCTATTAAATTACTAAACCCGTGGCCTTGAGGATTGGTCTGAGAAAAAAACCGTAAATTCACTATTCAGCTTTAGTTTTTATCAGGGCTCGATTAGTTAATTACACGCCTTCCCAGTTAAGCAGGCTTTGCTTTGTTTTCTTCATCGAAATAAATCTCAATTCGGTACTTGCAGCGAAGGGGCTCGATCCTATGCAATATGCTATGCAGTGGATATGCAATAACCATGTATACATCTTTCGACCTGAGATTGATATTGAGACTTTACTGCAACTGTTCTCAAGTCCCATGAAGCCAAGGTCATAATATGTTCCGGCCAAAAAATATATCATAACTCGCTCCACACATAAGAGTGTAACATAGCAAATATATCACTTCATTTCATTTCAAATCAAGTAAAGTAAGGCAACAGCCATTGATGAATAAAGACAGAAGAGAAAATGAGACTTAGAGATGAGAAAAGAAGGTGCTATGTAGTTTAATAAATTTCCATAGCTCTTCGCGCTAATTCAATTGATTCTTTGGAGAATCATAATCTTCATTTTGATAAAGCTCAGGAGGAATAAAAGGGTTAAAATAGTAAATTAAATTAAGATAAAACTTTAAAAATATAAAATTTTAAAAATTAAAAAAAGAAATATGCATGTATAAATATCAATAATATAAAGTCTTGCAAGATCAAGAAAAAAATAAAAATATAATAATACACTTATATTATAGCTCAGGAAAGATAGCACCACAAAAATCAAATCCATTTATTACCGCAAACCTTATTTTTGATATGGAGTGTGTGGGCAGTGAGATGTTGTTGATATTTTCCTCTGTGAATCTGATCATTTTCGTATACATTAACCAGCAGCCAAGGAATTTGTAATTTGGAATATGGACATGGAAGTGACAGGCTCATTTTGGAGAGAGGGAAGGGTGCTTTAAGGTAACATCTTGGAAAAATTATGGGTGCCTACAAAACCTTAGTGAAGTGATGGAAATGGGCAAAAGGGTAGCACTGGAATTTGTTCTGTTTGTTCGTTTGTCTGAAAGGACTTGTTGTGGGAGGAGGTAATTTATAGAATGTGAGGAGGATCACTGGGAGGGGGAAGGGAGAGAGAGGGAGAGGTGAAATATTAATGAGGGGTTGGCCAGAGACCAGCAGTAAAGACAGTAATGTTATGGGAATTTTCAACTCAAAATTCAGTTCTCAAACTTAGAGGGTGTTGGTCTTGTGTAGTCTAAACCATTATCATACAGATACAGAGTAATGAGGTTTATCATTCCAAGCCTAAATCAAGTTGACTTATGATGATGTGCAGATAAAACAAAGGACTGTTGTACTCATCAGAAGGCCAGAGAATTTTGGGAGAGGGAAGAAGTAAGGATGAATTAGTAAACATAAAGAAAAAGAAAGCCAGTAGAAAGAGGAAGAAAAGACTGGTGATGAGATCTGAGAGAGGACGGTAGGGAGGGGAAAGTACAGAGGGGGAAATGGGCAGTGACATTCAGTATCAATGGAGCTTTTCCCCCTCTTTGCCTGTGATCTCTAACTATTTTTTTGATCGTCAATCTTTTACCTTCTCCTTCACGTAACCTAGAGAATATATCATGGGGGAGCACCCAAGACAGACTATCTCTCTCTCTCTGTGCTACTTCTTCTGTTCACCAGTCCTCCTACACATTCTCTCTCTCTCAGTTTCATTTCAAAAGTTGGGTCTTTCCAGTTTTCTGGTTCACTTACGCAAAGGCAACAGGCAAGCGAAGGTTTTTACCCAAAAATCCTATTGGAAATGTTATTTAGAGTGGGCAGAGTAAGGCGATTTTACCACTACTAAGTAACTGAAATCAATAAGAGAGCTGAGCTGACCGTAGGCAGGCTAGCTTGCTTGTGATCACATGGAACGCTTTAGAAGTCGAAGTCGCCATTGCTTCCAGCCTTTGAAGTGCTTCCAGCTTTCAAATTACATGCAAAAGGATGGTTTCCTAAAAAGCTCTGCAATTACTCTATCTATACTATACAAATAAATGCACAATTAATCATCATGTCACCAAACTCATGATAAATCATTTTCCCTTGTCATTATTTTTATTGCCACTTCATTTTCCATATTGAATGAATGAATACTAATAAGTCTATTATGTGAGATTTTTTTGAAGTAATATATGATTTTTTCAAAATTTTAATAAATACTGCACTCCATTTGAAGTCATAGATGGATCAATTTGTTGGTGGGTGCTCAGTGTTACAACACAATGTGCCCAGAGGCCCCCATTGTTCCCTTGTGGCTTTTCTGCATTTCCCATAAACACTCGAGGGTTTATGATTTTTACATATGGGGGGAGGGTAGCAGGAGGAAGAGGACGTGACGTGAGGGGTTGGTTTTTCATACTTAGAGTAGTAGTAGTAGGCATCTCCGCCTCTGCCTCTCCTCTCGTGATGTTTTCAAGACAATCATCACGAAACCCTCCAAGATGTGACCATACATCGTCAGTCAATCCCCTCTTTGATCTCTTCTTCTTTTGGGAGCTTTGAATATAAATTTGTCAGTCTTCGATCTCTTCTGTCAGTCAATCTATCAGGAAGGATTAGCATGATCTAAAGCACAAGATCCTATTAGTATTAACTAGTTCCCTCTCTCTATCTCTATCTGTCTCTGTCTCTCTCACCCACCTTCTCTGGCATTTATGGTATGGCAGCTCCAGCTGCACCACCAGGAGAAACTCCAGGATGGACGAACACTATGAGCCTAAGTTAGAGATTCAGGTTGATGGATAGAATAAGGTAACGGCTAGCCATGTCAATGAGTATCTATCTCAAGGTCTAACATGGCAGGCATGCATCAACACAGGGGAAGAAGATTGGACTAATTAAGTATATTAAAATAACCCGATTCAATATAACCCGACATCTATACCAAGTTTTGGCTAAATTTTAATATGAACCAATTGAATAAAATTGAAATTTATTTTTTTAAATATAATAAAATTTTTGAATTTTTTTAATATTTTAAAATTTTTAATCCAATCGGGTATGAATCTCCATAGAGACTTGGATTGGAACTGGACTTGGATCGAGCCGGCTACGGGATCATGTCGAATCTTATTCGATCCGAATCGGATTTTTTTACCTAGCTAGTCCCACATTGCCTAGAAGCCCGGCTCGATCTCCCTTACGAATAAAACCCGATTCATACATGAACCGGGTGAGAGCACAGTGAACCGTAGGATATCCGGTTCGACATCCATTGAGTCAAAGGACCCAGCTCATGTTCTTTGTTTTTTATCCTTTCCTTCTTCTGGCATGACAATGTTTCTTCTTCCATATCGATAACCAGGTGGAGGATCAGAGGCAGCAAGCATATCCACAGATGCTGGTCCTCAGCTCAATCTCCTCTCCTTTCACTCCCTACCGTCGTCTCTCTCGCGCCTCTTTTATGCCCCACTCCTTCTGCAACCCTCTCCGATACTGTGCACGGCCTGTCTCATCTTGGCGCTGCTTGTTGAAACCAATCGCGGCAGCCCGCGTTTGTCCCGAAGAGACTCACTACCGAATTGACAAGTCTCTAGTGAAGCTATCCGAGGCCGTGGCTGAAGAGGAGCTGTGGGCCGCCGCTTGCCTCCGTGTTCGCACCTTCTACGACTTCGACCCCGCCGCCTTCCGCGCCCAAGTGAGTCCCCTTCCATCCCGCACTTTCATGGCTAGTTCCTAGACTTAATTTGGAAATTACCATTAAATTTATGTCATGGTACTAAATTTAGAAGATGTTGATGTCAATGGAAGAAGCCATTAAATTTATGTGCTGAAATTGATTTTCCTTAGCAAGGAATGCTGCTGGAGAAGTTGGATAGGTATGCCGTCAGCTATAGCTTACTACTTCCTTTGACGTAAACAATGAAACTTTAAGAAATTGTGAGTAGACTGTACTAAAAGGGCACTGCATTTGGACCAAAATGTGAAAGACTGAAAAAATTTTCTGCACGGTCAGGGACGTCAACAAGGTTGTTGTGTGTTGGGTTCTTTATAATACAATAGCATGGGACTATCCTTCATTGTATTTCCCATAGTCTACATCGTATCTCAACGAAATCCATTTGACGGGTGTTTCCTACATGTTAAGTTCTGTTAGGATCATAGAAACTACTTGGCCGAGCGTGAATTTGAAGCACTGAAGGAACGCATTGCTGGGAAAAGGGAGGGTTTCAGAAGGGTCTCTTGCATAAATGCAACACTTCCCTTGTCGCACGTTATGAACGCTTCGGATGATTTATGTGCTTACTGTAAGGTTAGTTTGCTTTTGCCACGTTGCTTTATGTTATTAATCATTTGCATGATATGATAACCTATGGTCAATACCGCTATTTGTTATTTTCTCTTGAGGAATGTGTAGAAGTTTATTCATTCTCTGCTTCAGCTGTATTGACTTAGCATCTAAGATCTCTGTTTACAGTAATATCTCATTTATTTTTTGAAGTATTAGCATGCAGGAACTGATGGCTTTACTGAATTACCTTTGTCTTCCCTCTGGTTTTGGTGCACCTAAAATAGTTCGTGGAGAATGGATGTGAACGAGTGGTGGTTGGATCCCTTGATATAAACAATTGTCATCGTCTTCCTGATGAAATTGCTGGAAAGAAGCCTGAGGTTAGTGAGATATGTCAATGTCTACTGGTTTCTTTAGTCTGATTTCTCCATTCTAAGTAAATAAACTGATATGATTGCATAGTGGTTACTGGAGTCAACTTTTTAGTCATTTGAATTTTCCATTTCCTTTTACTTTTTGAAGGGTATTGGAGCTGATTTTGCTAGAGCATATATAAGTAATGTATGTGTTGCCAAGGAACTGCAAAGAAATGGACTAGCCCATGCCCTTATCATGGAATCAAAGGTTGTTGCTCAAAAATGGGGTAAGAGAGTTTTCATCGATAATAAATAAAACCCATCTTGATAAGTGATTGCCACTCTAAATATGTTAGCATAAGAGATTGATTTATTTTAGCTGAATTGGATTTGAATATGCTACTTGGGTCATTAAGAATGGTGCCTGAATCAGCAATCAGAATTTGCTGTGCTTAAAAAGACATTTATTAGGTTAGAAGAATTAGTCCACTGATGGCATGTGGTCCATAGGCTGCAATGGGACTGGCACACATTCCATGTTAAAGTTAATATTCTCGGCCAGCATTGAGGCTTCATGGTGTGCAAGCTAAGTTGCTGCTGCACTATCTTTCCAGGGATAAGTGATCTGTACGTGCATGTGGCAGTGAATAACATACCTGCGAGGAACTTGTACATGAAGAGTGGCTTCATCTTTGAGAGTGATGAGCCCGCATGGCAAGCAAGATTTCGGGAGCGGCCACGCAGGCTTCTCCTCTGGGCTGGTCTGCCGGTCAATTACAAATTGTAGGCATTTGAACTACTCACTTGTGTTGTGTATATTTCCCACTTCTGAATAATAGGACACTCATCTTGCTCTGTAATTCATGGGTTCATGATTCACCAGGAAGCGGATTATTGTATAGAGAACCTCACATGTTTATCCGTGGGCTGAAATACTACAGTAAATCCCACAGAATTGAACAAGAAATGTATGTGCATTTTTAATAAATGATCCATCAGAGCGTATTGCCATTGACATGCTGTGTTGATGAGCAATCATTTAGAGGGCCCAGTTGGGGATGAAGAACATGTTTCAAGGAATAGAAAAACTTGTCCATCAAAGAACTGGCATAAATTATCCATGAAAGAACAGTCTTATGGTATAAGATAGGGATGTCAAATACTGATAAAGAACTTCAACGTGATCTTACACGGTCCCTTCTCTCTCCCTCCTCTTTCTAGTTCATCATCATCCTCTTCTGAGGGCATCTCTCCAATGCGGTTCATAGGGACTCACTCCCAAGGATACAAAAGATGTACAATGACCAGAACTAGCTCTCGGAGACAACAGGCACAGAGACAGGCTTGGAGTCTTCTGACTTTTCATGTTCCTTATTGAGCATCTACAAACCCAACAAAGATAAGCCTTGTAATAAGAATATTAACCAGCTAGAAATGTTTCAGGGTAAGTAGAACCACTCTTTTGTGAAAGGAAATGTATCCCTCGGAACTCTGGAGATTAAAGTAGGATGATTCACCTTATTGTTGATCAAGTTATGGAGAGCTATGACGCTTCGAATAAGGGAAGAGAGGTATATAACTAGCATCATGTCATTGGTTTTGACTGCAGGAAAAAGAATTGATGATGAAGATCAGAATCACAATAATAATAGGTGAAGTATCATCTTCATTGTCAATGATTCACCTACTGATGTAAATTTCAATGTATCCATACCTGCAAATGCCTTGATCAATTCATTGATATTGAGATTTGGAAGAAGGTTGAAAACATCCTGCAGTGCACATAGCAAGCACAGCTGATTTGACTTTACAATAAAACTGAACCCAAGTCTTCATATAGTTGCAGCAAATAAAACATAAAGACAAGTATTCATGACTGTCGCAGATTTATGGGAAGAAACACCCGGTACATGTCTCCAAAATAAATCAAGTACATGAAAATTATGAACATGTGCAATATCTATTATATCCACAAATTACTCAGAACACAAACCTGTAGGTGGTACAAGATTTCATGATTTAGGGGAAGCTTTCCATCAATAACAAGGTCAAGATAGCCCCTTATCTCCTTCAGTCGAGCATCCAATCCTTTCAATGCGGTAAGTTTCCCAGTCACCTGTTCATGGCAAATCATTTGTTTCATTTTCCATTAAGAGGAATCTTCAGAACTATCATTGAAATTGAAGTTAGTGACTTGAGGCTAAGCAACATTAACAAGGGAAAAACCTCTGTAGCAAGAGTGCTGATGGTAGTATCCTTTACATCCCGAAGCAAGTGTTCCACACCTGAAGATGAAAAAAATTGGTAAGCTGCAAATAACTATGAAAAAATGGGGACCATAAATTGTAACAATAACATCATGTTTCACAGAAAATAGTACCTATTTCCTCAACCTCATGAGCAGCAATTTCAGAAAGCACATGCACAAACACCTTCTGGCTTTTCTGTGTGGCATTCTGCAAAGGAATATACAGCTCCACTTTTAGCAACAATAACAGATAATATTCCCCATGAAAAACTACAGAAATTTTTATTTCTCTAAAATGAAGATAGCCTATCCTTACCTCCTTGACTTCCTCAACGGTGCAGTATGCTTTTGTTGGTATTCCAAGTTCTTTAGGTTGGACATCAATGATAACCAGTACAGGATTAGGGACATAGCTGAATCCCAAAGAATATCCATCAGATAGAACAAGAGATTACTACTTTACTTGACCCATATAGATTGAGTAAAATAAACAATAAATGAAAATTAATTACTCTAACCTATCAAACAGAGCATGAATATTTAGGTCATTCTCCCGCAGTTTAGGGCCAGTGCTGTACCAGCCAACAACATGCTCCTTGGCTGGAAACATTGAGTGCATAGTAAGACTGCAGAATTAGAAGGACTATTCTACAACTTTGATACCGTGTGGAAGCATACCATTAATTCTCTTGAACATGGAAAACATCGCTTCATGGTAGTTGTGATCCAAAAACCAAATGTTCGGATCCTTCTCATCTTCCTCAAATGGCACTACATATTGGACATGGAATAAAAAATAAACCTTGCTTAATAAAACCAATTTAGACGAGCTTTCATTCAAAGGATTTCCTGGTTGTGCGTGTAAATGAAGAGAAATATTGAAAGATGAATTAAGGGAGAACCATTAAGTTCTGAGAATAAATAAATTTGCCTACATAGTTTGAATAGAAAAGGGCGAGTATTCACTTCTCAGGATGCTTCCCTTGCTCAAGGCAATCGACCAAAATGCTACATTTTAGTGCTCTCAGTCAAGTTCGAGCCCTTACAGGGCGGCGCTAATGGCAACAGGTTATGAAATTCAATCATTTAGCAATGGAACCAAAAACCTCGTCCGCTCATTCATGCCGTTATCAGAAACCCAAAATTGCAAGTAGAATCCCAAGGTCTACTACAGATCTAAGCTGAATTGCATGACAACGAGCTGTACAGAAAAGCTCTACAGAAGGAGAAACGGAAATAACCCAGAGCTGAGACCTGCATAACTATTGGTGACATCGACCGTGCCCTTGAAGGAGGTGCCGAGGAGGACGCCGACGACGCGCTTGCGGGTGTCCTTGGCGACGCGGTTGTAGTTGTCGACGATGCTGAGAAGTACAAGAGGATGGACGACAACCTTGTCTATCGGCCTCGATGCAATCTGCTGTGTCTTGATGACATCCATTGCTGCCAACCAGTGATCGGAACACAAGAAGAAATGTTCCGGGCGATCGAGAGTGACGTTCAGTTTGAGCTTCCTCTTCTTTTCTTCTTCCTCAGGAAACCGCAGCTGGAAAAATTCTCATATTAGGCCGTCCATGTATTCGGAATTGGGCCTGCTCTTAACATTTTCGAAAATTTGGCCTATTTTTTATATGGGCGTTTCTACTTTAGGCCCATTTCCTGAACTAAGAAAAAATTATCTTTTCTCAGTGTAATGGATTCATTAGTACAAGATAATTGAAAATGCATTTACGGGATGAATTAAATAAAGGTAAATATTATTATATGGTATTATGTATCGATAAATTATTATTTCTATATTTATTTTAAATTTTTATGTAATATATTTATAATAATTATATATTATATTAAATTAAAATATCATAATATATATCGAAATAAAAGCGGAAAGGGCTCCACCATATCCCTAATCATGTGTGTTCGGCGGTGACACCTCCTACAAGAGTCATTCTCCATTTTCATATACTAGAAAGTCAAACTTCATTGAAGCGTGGGATGCCCAGGTAAGGTCAGCTCTGGCATTTTTCACTCCAGGTAGCTGAAGAAGGTACTTGATAACACAACATGATGTTATGAGAAGTTACTTGCAAGCAAAGGAAAATTAAGTGCCAAACAGCTCCGTTTAAGCCTATGAGATATTGTTAGTCATCAGCTAGAATCCCGGGAAAACGTAGTCGTGATGCTCCTCTTGTTGCCGCTTTAGATTGATTTTCCTGCTTCTCTCATGAAGATTCCATGGCCATAACTTCTTGAAGGGGACGCTGGAGGGACGGAATACGGACAACTCTCGGCACCATTTTCCGGGGTGAGAGTAACTTCTTTTCCCGGTTGCCAGTGATTCCCAGCTCCTTCCTCACTTCATTTGCGAGCTCAATCACATAATCATCCTCGTGACCTGTATCAACATGTCCCGTTCGTTAGTAGATTGCTTACTACCTCAACCACAAAAGAAAGAACTGCCAAAAATGTCTTCAAAGATCTTACCGATGTCAAACATGGCTTTCTCTAACAGGAAGAGATAGTCTCGGTTGTTTCCGCAGGGCCCAAAAGCAGTAGATATTTGCCTGAGGAATCAACATGTCCCGTGAAATCCATTTTAAACAAGCAACACATTGGCCCTATCTGAAAGGATATGCGTTTCTTCAATTACCTGGCCATATCTCCCAGAGGTGCTGGCCCCAAATAGTACCTGTTTGAAATTTTGTCCGGGGTGGAAGTAAAACTGCAGGAGAGAGTCTTTATCAGTATCAGCGAATTGTTCTATCACTATTGTATGCAAGCAGCATAAACTGCAAAGTTAAGATAGCTACTCTGTTCCAGTAGCCAAGATATCTTACGCTATCACTCCCGTTAAAGTAGGTTGTAAGTCATCCTCCTCCTTGTAAAAATCTACGAGAGACTTCTTGTCATATTCACATTCCCTCCGTTCTAGATACTACAAGAAAGTAATATAAATTGTTAAGAGCACTACTATGATCTACTTGAAGGACAATATTCCACAAGCAAGCTAAACAGAGAGGAGTCACACTTCTTTTTAGTTCTAAAAGACTACAAATGATCAATGCATGCTAGCAAAAGACAGTGCTACTCCTGGCCCATTGCTAGTGGATTTTTACTGAAAGGAAATATTTAACAACTAATCCAAATGGGATGTTGAAGAAACATACCTCCATTGCTACCTTTTCCCTTTCAGGACCCCCACGAACACAATATACAACTCCCCACTGAAATACAAGAGAGGTGGTAAGAAAGGCCAAGTTACATACAGAATTTGAATATGAACTTAGTCCAATTTATACTGCACAGTAAATTCAGCTACATAACAAATTTAAGGACGGCTATATAGCAAGGATAAGACAGAAAATCGTAATCTTACACAGATTGCTCCTTCATTTTCCTCCAGAGTGCAAGTCCGAGCAGGGTGCTCGGGTGTACCTCTATGGTCAATGCATGCTAGCACAAATAACAATGATATTCCAGTTCAGTCAAATCTCTATAAACTGCCACATTAGCTATAACCTATAAATTACATTTCTCTATATTTTATAGACATGTATTTTATATTTTTATTACATCCGTCGAAGGAAAATAAAATTTATTACATCCATCATTAAGTTTAATATACACTTGAACCTTAAAATTTCCATTAGTAATATGGATCCACTCACCAAGATCAAATACACGCTTGTAATTCTTGATGAAGCCGATTACTTTCTCATCGTACTCAAATCCTGGGTTCCATACCAGTGAGCCATAGCCGAAGACCCAGAAAACCATGGTTTTATAGGACCTGAAAATTTGATCAATAGGTTCACATTCTAGTTCAAATCAAAGCAAACATTTCAATTCTTGTAATTCGAAGAGACTCTCAATTAAATGCGTGGTGCAATTTATGCATGGAAAAGATAAACAAACAAAGGTCAGCAAGATATGGAAAGCGCTCATTTTAATAATGACTTCTCGAAATGAATTGATTGGGAATCTGGATGCACAAAAATCAAAATTACGGTTCCATGAAAATATTGCCTCACACCAACTATCCAACCACTATATTGATCAAATTGACTGTCTGACCAGATCCATCCAGAAGGATTAAAACATTAACGAGGTAGATAAACACACAAAATGAATGACAATGACCATTAGTGTAACCGATACATGTTGAGATATATTTCTGCATCAACATCAAGATCCAACAAACATAATAGAGTTGGTGAGATACATTGAACATTTGACTTCTCCGTATGAAAAGCATTACAAGTTGCAACCTATGTTTCCTCGATGTAACTATCTATACTTCCCGTGTGTTGCTGGTAAATTTTCCAGCTGAAATTTTCAAACTTCAATTTTTCAAAATAAACATAAAATAAATTATCTCCTGCAGGAAGCTGATAAACACAAAAGCACGACTAAAAGCAAGGCATGGCCGCAAGATGACATGTTAGGTCACAGCTCAAAAATGCCATCCTTTTCCTTAATATAGATCATAAAGGAACATTTTCACTACAATATATCACCAATCAATCTCTTTCCATTTCGTCGCCAAAAATCAGATGTACAGACACTACGTTCGAGCACAAGTACGATGATAAAACACACGATCTCAAGATTCTCCGTCTCTCATCACAAAATCAACAAGACAACAGGCCTCAATGTAGGAGAATATAGACGGCCATGATCATATGAAGAACTAAATAAACCAACAGGGAGAATAAGGCGGTGTTACTCACGACAAGAGAGACACTAAATCTCCGGGCTGATCTGAAGCAGGGAGCTAGAATATTTCAAAGCCGATGGCAGATGGAGAGAGGGAGAGTCAAAGAGGGGGAAAACCAAATGCGGCAGAATCGGAATGAATTTAGCTTCCCCGAGCTCAAGGATCTGGAAATCTTTCCCAGCCTCCCTCTCTCTCTCTGGAATTTCTCTCTACTGCGTTTAATCGAGCTGTTAGGGAGAGGACGGAGAGGGACATGGGAAGGCTGGCATTTATAGCGGGCGGCGAGTGAAGTGGGGTTTCCATAGATCTCTGCCACGTATGCATCAATGTAATTTGCATTCCATCTCCTTCATCACCTTGCACATGAGGATCAATGCAAAAAAACAAAAGCATCCACATGAGGCATCCTACTCCAATATATATATATATAGGGTCAGTTAATATGAAATGTTATACTTTTTGAAGGATAATAATATTTATAATATTAAATATTTTATACAAAATAAGAAATTTATATATAATATTTAAATATATATTTATTATTAAATACTTCAGATAAAATATATTTAAATTATCAAATATATGTAAAAATAATATTTGTATATCAAATATTTTAACAATATTTTTTGTGTGGAAAATTTGATAAAATAAATTTTAAAATAAGTTTTTACTTCTGATATTAAATTAATATATTTTATCAAATATTTAAAACTAAAATAATATTTCTATAAAATTTGATAATAAACTCGTATTTTTTACAAATAATTAATATCAAACTTTCATTTTTATAAATATTTAATATTATTACATATTTTTTAAAATATTAAATTGAAATATTTAAAAATGAAAAAAAAATAATATCCATTTATTAGTGGGATAATCTAGCTACATAGGGACTCTCTTCCAAGCATCACGGGTCCATTTAAAGTCCTCAAATTCATGATAAGAGTTGGCTTGAAGGGACCAGCATTTCTTGTCACTCACCAAATGACAAAAAGATCAAAGAAATGGCAATGGCAAGTGGAGCAGAACCCGGTGGTCGTATCCAGCACATGGTAAGGATATACAACTGCTTCTGCACCACACCCCAAGATGACAACTGTATGGCAAGTGGCGTGTGCACTGCAATGCAGCATACCCATTGATGATATCTATACATAGCAGGACATAGCATTGGCTGTGACCTACCAGGAACAATGAACCTGGACAGGTTCTGCAGTTTTCAAGGACTTGGAAAGTCGTGTTTGTTGAACTTGTCGGCAAATATTATGGCCAATAGAGAACTTTGCTGATATTTGGGTATGCGATATGGTTGGTTCATTGAATGTGGACGTAACCTCGGACAACTTCCATTCCCAAAGCATTGGCTTGTGTTTTTTTTGGCTGAAGCGTTTTTGGCTGCAAATTTGAAGAGAAAGGGGGAGATGCGCATTCATCGTCGTAGAAGAAAGTGGCGTCCAGCGGAGTCCGTCGCCGCGCCGAAGTGCGGTGGCTTCAGATCTCGCCCACGCGGCCCCGTCCGACCCCAACACCAGGCACTTCCCCGCCGGGCACATCTATCACCCCGTGACCCGATTTTGTTTTCGCACATCACCACCCACCTGATGAAGAAGAAAAGAATAAAACGCAAAGGGGAAAGTGAAAAGGCCGACTCTGATTATTCATGGACTTCCAATATCACGGGCCGAATATGAAGACCCCCTTTCACATTTGCCAAAATTGGATCTCAAAACTGCCACTAACGCATTTTTGGTCTGCAACAATTCTACGGTGGGTGGGGCCGAATATGACCTCTCCAAGGCCTAAGGCGTATAAGGTCCGAGATACCTACATGGAGAAGCCGTCTAGGACCAGACCAGGAGGAAGTGTGAACCTCCAGCAATTCAGATGTGATCTCAAAATCCAATAGTACAGTATCCAGTACCATGACAAGAAATAATTACTTAATGGTGGAAATGATCAGAAGACAATGAGAGATTAATCGATAATAATGTATTAAGCCATGTTGAAAGAATGATCATATATTAAATAAATAAATATACATATTATGATTATAATAATTTTTCAAATGATTTTATGCTTCCTGTTTAGTACTTATACATCAACAATGACTATAAAATTCCACTAGTACTATATTTCCCTCTAAAAGAAAAAAATATTAAATTAATGGGTTGTTTCCATCCATTTAAAATCGAAAGAATATATTGACTCGTAAATGATTATTAATAATATGTAAAAATATATAATATTAAGTAAATTAAAGTTTAAATATTATAATATAGACGCAAATAAAAGCCTAATTTATCATAAATTGAATTTCTATTTGCTCAAAGTTTAAATTAACTTTGAATAAAAGTGATATTAAATAACAAATTAAATAATGCACAACACAATCTACCACTACCACTAATAATAGGATAACTAAATTTGGTTAAAATGACACATTTTTCAATTTTTTAAACTAGACTTAATGTAAGAAAAAAGAGGGCTTATCCCATTTTTCCCACAAATAATTTTGATACTATTTATATTTCAACAAATTCAAATTTATTACCTTCTTTTAGATTAAAAAACTATAAAATAAGAATTCAATTTCATTTTTATAACATTTTAATCTCTTAAAATTCATCTTTCATTAACTTAATCAGCATTTTTTAATTTTACTAGCACTTTATTCCCTCCATTTAATTTCCAAATTTGAGTATGTGGAGTTAGAGCAATAAATTATTAAATAATAAAAATAGAGATGAAATTATTATTGAATAAAAATGTAAGGACAAACATGCATAAGCACTTTTTTCTAACCACGAAATTCACTAGTGTAGCCTTTTACGATGGTAGGACAAAAATGAGGACCACATTGAAGAAACACTAAAAAAATATGGTCATTTCTGAAAATACGGTAAAGTTCAATGACCAGAATCTGACCACAAATCCAGGATGTCATCCTCCGACCGAAGGGAAATGCAATGCGCCGAAGAATATAACGAGAAAAGAGAGACGGAGCAAATATGTATAAATATAATAATGAATAATCTAAAACGCTCACCCAGCAATCCTAAAACCCTCACCGCCATTGCCCTCACTGAGGATTTGCACTAGGAATGCTTGAATTGGCCTGAAACACGATGTCTGAAGGAGCAGGTCTTTTCTCTTGATAATGAACGTCCAGCTGCGAAGAGGCTTCTCTTCACTCTCCATGGCTCAGGTTCGTCCCCGTCATTCAGTTCACTGGCACAAGAATGAAATTTTTGGGATTTTACGATGTGAATTTGACGAACTAAAAGTCCTGCTTCTGTTGCTGATTAACTTTTATCGCCATTTCAAGTGGTGTTGATTCTGTGCTAAAGTGTTTTCGAATTTCAAGCGATTGTTCAAGCTTGATATCGTGCTAATACAGGAAACAATTGGTAGCTGTGCTTTTAGGGTAATTGTATTTTCCGGAATTCTTACGGAACTTCAATCCCGTATATGTTTCACATTTCATAGACTATTCAAACCTACTCATCCATTGCTCCCAAGTGATTTTCTGAAGTCTATTAATTGTTGGGTGTTGGAAATGGAAAATTTTGCAGCAGGGACCATTGCTGAATCAATTCGGGACGCATATTAATTCATTATATACTGGAGGTGGGGAGCTATGTCGGGCTTGTTCTCAGCTCAAGTTGGATAACCGTAGATTATCATGCATGAAAATTGCAAACGGCTTACAGGCTCAACAATCACTTCTTAACTTTTCTTTTTCTGGTGCAACTTCTAATGCGCTATCCATAATAGCAGCACCAAGACTCTATTATAAGACAGTTGCTTGTGGATCCATTTTTAGGTGGTCTAATTTGAGCGTTTCAGCTAACAGTAGCCGGTGTTATTCCCATTTGCCAAAGTCACACATATGTAAAAAGGACGATGTCTTTTCTAAGGAGAAACAAAGAGACATTGGTGTCTCCGGTAAAGAGTGTAATCTTAACACAAAACGGAAGCTTCCTAAGGCATTGTCTGCCAGGAGCAAAAAGAGTGCTGATGACTCAGCATCTAAGAGTAAGGATAATGAGACTATTGCTGAAACCCAACAGCCAACCTCTAAGCAAGATGATAAAGGTCAAGGGCAACGAGAGCTGTCAAGAAGCAAGAAAAATACCAAAAAGCAGAAGAGCACTTCTATTTCTGTAGACGCAGATTCTCAGGTGGGGGTTTCTGGAATATCATCCTCCGAAGCAAAGGTAGAGGTTAGTCAATTTGAGTTGATGATTAAGGATCATTCTGTTATGCATAAAAAGCTAGAGGGCATGCTTAGCTATTGGATACATTTTCATGCTGTTGCACTTTCAACTTTTATGCATAGAAACATCTATTGAAAATTTGTAATTTTTTCGTGGTTTAAGTCTAGATATGTCAATTGTCTTTTGGTTTCTACATTTTCTTTCCTTCACAAATGTGCAAGGAGAATTCTAACCATACTAAACAAGCAAGTCATTTACTAAACAAATCATTTCTAGGTCAATCTCAGTGGAGATAAGAAAGAAAAATTATCCCATTCTTCCACCTCATCTAGGAAGGCCTCTAGTAAGAAGAGGGAAAGCTCCTCGGATAAAAATAAAGCCAAATCTGCTGAGACGCAGGGACAAGCGGTGAAGGTGACTTTAAATTCTCTCAAAACAAGCAACCTCAGACCACTGTATCCTCCTAGTGGTAAATCAGTTGTGGTGGTGGAATCCGTTACAAAAGCCAAAGTTATTCAGCGTTACCTTGGGGATATGTATGAAGTATTGCCTAGCTATGGCCATGTAAGGGATTTGGCTGCAAGATCAGGATCTGTCCGTCCTGATGAGGACTTTAGTATGGTGTGGGAGGTTCCTTCTCCTGCATGGACTCATCTCAAGAGTATCAGTGTTGCTTTGAGCAGGTACTTTTTTATACCATATGATCCTTATACATGACTAAATTATTTCAATCTATTTGGCACATTTGTGATAACCTTGCTGTTATCGTCAGCTTCTCGATACCAGATTTAACTTTGAATCAACCAAGTAATGAGCTCATGATTACAACTAGTCTAATTAATATAATATAATCTGGCCATGACTAGTATACCCACTTGCCTAAGAAATGGCTGTTTAAATTCTCTTAGGCCCTAGATAAGTTCATCTTGTAAATCGGTGTAGATCTAGACAAGAGCAATGATTGGCATAGCTGTTCAAGTGGAATATGTTTAATTTGTAGAGAATTGAGGGACATCCAAACTACTATATTTTTCGTAACTGATGAATGCCCTTGCTTTCTCTTGACTTTTTTCTCAGAGCAGAAAATCTTATTCTAGCATCTGATCCTGATCGTGAAGGAGAGGCAATTGCTTGGCACATTATTGAGATGTTACATCAACAGGATTCATTACGTGATAATATTACTGTTGCTAGGGTTGTTTTTCATGAAATAACAGAATCATCCATTAAGACTGCCCTTCAGTCCCCAAGAGAAATTGACACCAACTTGGTTCATGCATATCTTGCAAGGAGGGCACTTGATTATTTGATAGGTTTCAACATCTCACCGTTATTGTGGCGGAAACTTCCAGGTTGCCAATCAGCAGGGCGCGTACAATCTGCAGCTTTATCCCTCATATGTGATAGAGAAATGGAAATTGATGAATTTAAAGCAGAAGAATATTGGAGTGTTGGAGTTCAGTTTAGTGGTAGTCTGGCTGGTCATGTAAAAACAGCTCCCTTCAAATCCAACCTGACTCATTTTGCTTCTAATAAATTAAATAGGCTCTCTATCAGTTCTCATATACAAGTGAAGGATGTTGAAGAGAAGATTTCTTCATCAGGCTTCAAAGTGATGGGCTCCAAAAGTAACAAGATGAAGAGGAATCCTCCTACTCCTTATATAACCTCTACCCTTCAGCAGGATGCTGCAAATAAGTTGAATTTTTATGCCACACACACCATGAAGGTTCTCAACTTTGTTTCTTGGTGTTGTATGCATACCACACCTTGCACAGCTGCTTAATCATCTTTAGGATCTATAAGAATTTGATTAATTAGATAATGAATAGATTAATCAATTGTGTGAAGCCCTTAATAATCTACTAAATATATTGACCATATTGGATCTTGTTATAGAAGTAAATAGCAGCCTACCAAATTTATGGTTTAGATAGATGTTCTGTTATTTTAGCATTCCTTGTTCAGGTGCAGATTTTAATCTTTGATTGAGGAAGTTGATCTAAATCACTATTAACTTAATTTAATGATCTAATATAGATATGTTGATAAAATGTCCTTTTTTTTCAATTGAGAAACATTTTGATCAAACTACATGATTTTACTAGGCTCTTGCATTGGTGGATGATAAACTTGCTACGAGGGGTATTCATAGTTGACAATCTAAGCTTGTTAAGAACCATTTATTTTTATTTGCTTGTAATATGGAAACTACAAATGATCTCGACTTACATCATTTGAACACAATTGCAGCTTGCACAGAAGCTTTATGAGGGGGTTCAACTATCAGATGACAATGCAGTGGGTCTGATAACTTATATGAGAACTGATGGCTTACATGTATGTTTGGTTTTCTCTAAGTACTAAACTCTTGCTATCTTAGGCCGGTTTTAGCATCATGGATATAAATGGTCAAGAAGACCTTTTTCTGGACTAAACTGTCAAATAGACTGACCTTTATAATTAGTGAAATTTTTCTGATGTACTCCATCTGAGTTGTCATCTTTCCTGGAAGTCCTTTGTCATGCTGATCTTTATAATAACTTGATGCATTTTCTCTATTTGTTTATATTTCAGATTTCTGATGAGGCTGTCAGAGAAATTAATTCTTTGATAGTTGAAAGGTACATATATCCCAAAAATACATGTTTTCATTAGTTTAGTTCACATATAATATAGGAACCCTCCTCATTTGGTTCCTTTCTATTCTTTTAATATATATATGTTCCTAAGATATAATGTTGGCATAGGTACCTAGAATATTCCCAAACATATATTTGATAGGTGAATATATGGATACTGAGTTACACTCTTGCTGGTATAGTCTTGATGCAATTCCAGAACTTATTCCCTTCTATAATAATAACGCAATTACTGATTCTTTATTGATGTACTTGCAAAAACAATATTCTTCTTTTATGCTTGTAATTTTATTCGTTTATGTAGCATTAATGCCTTTTGCATTATTAATATTTTTTTTGAAACAACTCCGATACAAGGTACGGACCTGATTTTGCATCAAAGACTGGCCGCAAGTTTTTTAAGAAGGTGAAGAATGCTCAAGAGGCTCATGAAGCAATTAGGCCCACAGACATCCGAAGATTACCATGTAACAATTTGATCTTTCAGGCTAGATCAATTTGCTACATCATTCCATATTGATGAATGGTTTATAACCTTAATCCATTCTCTCTTTATTTTAGCAATGCTCAGTGGAGCACTTGACGAAGATTCATTGAAGCTATACACTCTTATATGGTCTCGTGCCGTGGCATGCCAAATGGAACCTGCTATTTTTAGTCAGGTTAGGAGGGAAATAGTTTTATAATATTTACACCATTCTTTTCTTGACAATTTGAATCAGAATTGACTAACACTAAAGATTTTGTCTGGATGCTGATAATATGCTATGATATGTTTCCTTGGCAAATAATCATATCATCTTTTGAAGGTCATTGCGATATATTTCCTTGGCAAATAATCATATCATCTTTTGAAGGTCATCGTGATATATTTCCTTGGCAAATAATCATATCATCTTTTGAAGGTCATCGTGCAAATCTATATTAATCTGCCATACATTCATTCATTGATCCGTATGTTTCAATATTTGTTTGAATATTTCTGTGGTACAATTTCATCAAGTACAATTGCAAAACGTTTGAGGACAATGCTCATAATTAAAAAAGATGTAAATGAATATAGAAAAAACAAATGAAAGTGCTAACTCTGGAGAACAAGGAGACTTGGCCTTGTTTGTAAAACTATCTGCACCATCATGGTACTATGCTTGTAAAAATTTGCATATGTATGATTTGAAGAAATTAGTGAAGAATACTAAATGAAAATGTGCCCAAAGTCTGCTTCTAGAATGATAAGTAGAGGTTCAATTTTTGTAAGATTGGAGAAAATAATCTCAAAATTTACCAGTTTTAGGATCAGTTAAATGCTGCTTCTGCATATTTATAGATGTATGGTAGATCAGCAGTATGTGAAAAAAGACATTTAAGTTTCTAAATAAAAGAGGGAATCATTTACACTTGTTGGCGGCACAAATTATTTCTTTTATTTGGAAGCATTAATGTTTTATGTTGCATAGGAACAGATTTATGTCATGATTGATTTATCTATATGTATGATTTTGAATTTTATTCATCAGTATCAGTCACTTTGAATAACTGTTTTGTTTGTCATTTTGGACCTCTCAATGTTCAGATACAAGTTGAGATAAAAAGTACAGATGAATCCATTGGGTTCAGCTCTTCTTGTTCAAAGAATGATTTTCTAGGGTATCAAGCAGTTTTCAAGGTATAGCAATTTCAAATCTAATAGGCTTAATTGCCTTCAGTACTTACCTTTGATAGGTATTCACTTTGCTTCATGTTTCTTATTTTGACATCTTAATTTGATACATCTTAAATTGAAGGATCCAGAAACTGTAGTGCTGAAGTCTGTAGAAAAGGAAGAGACCTTAAATGGTCGTGCTGAGACATATGAAGTACTAAATTCTTTGAAGGTAAACATTTTTAAATACTTTAGGAATGTTCCCTGAATTCAGAACACAAATTAGATGTGTTCTGTTGTTAGGTACCAGCAAACCTAGAGATCTTTTTCTTGTATTAGTATTAACAAACATATAGTTTGTATAAGATTTCTTCTTTTATGTGAATTTTTCTTATATAGTAATATAGATTCTACTATTTTCCCATGATGGTTAGTAGTTTTATGTGTTTTTGGGGGATATATTTATATGTATATTGATTATAAAATGTTCTGATTCATTCTTTTAGGCTGGTGATCATTTGACTCTCACTCTTGTGGAACTTGCACAGCATTTTACTGAGCCTCCACCACGCTACTCTGAGGGTTCACTAGTAAGCAGCCCCTGCATTTCTTGTGGTCTCTCAAGCTAGTTGCTTATTCTGTATAGCAATATTTTTCCTATATGGTTCACCATTCTGTTACAACAAGTATATTTAAAGATTTAATTTGAGTTTGGATTATTAGAAATATCTTGAAGGTACCAAAGGACTGCTAAAGCTTTATTACATATACATAGATGGAAAATTTTCTCTAAACAAGATGCCAAGATTTTAAGGATGATTACTAGGTTGTAACAATAATCCTCATATTTTCTTCTGGCATGAGGATTGTAACTGATTCTGCATGTTAAAGGTTAAGAAATTAGAAGAGCTTGGGATTGGAAGACCTTCAACTTATGCAAGCACTTTGAAAGTTTTGAAGGTATTTCTTTTATACACCGGCGATCAAGAGTAAAATTACTTACACTGTGTACTTCCCCCACAAAAAAGAAAAGGAAAAAGTTTTGCAACTATTCCGTTGCAGGCTTTTCTTTTTGTGGCTACTGATCCACTGCTTATCCTGTGGATTTCAGGATAGAAACTATGTTTCTCTAAAGGGCCGTCTATTTCACCCTGAATTTCGTGGCCGAATGGTAAGTTTTTATTGTATTTTTCTACTGATTCTGATGATAGTTTGGTTTATTTGAACTAAAAGATCATCTATTTGCAAGTATGGTACTTTTAAGCTAGAAAGAAGACTGGCTTAAGGTAATAAGTTACAGAAATAGATATTTGACTGCACAGTTGCCAGATATGAGCTGACTGAATCTTAAAACACAATGGTGTATCAATGAATTATCATTTACTCTAAAGAAAAATGAAATATGATATGATTTGTAAGAGCATTACACTGTCAGTAGATGTAATATGTCATGTTTAACCAACTCAAATTTTCGATACAGATCTTGCAGTTAATTAATGATGCTCTATGTAATTATTTTCATTATCTCCCTGGCCTTTTAAAACCGTATATATAGTCAAAATAAAATTGTAAATTAATATATTCCTATGTATTTGAATGTACAAGGATCTGATAATTTGTTCCTGGTTATTATAGCTGCATAAGAAGTCAGATAAGATTTTTCTGGGGCATTCTTGATATTTGTATTTGCTTGTTTATTTTTATCATTAATAGGTTTCAGCATTCCTCTCTCACCATTTCACAGAGGTCACTGACTATAGCTTCACTGCTGACATGGAGACAGAGGTGACTCTCATAAACAATCTTACCTCTACAATTTTCTCGTAGTATGGCTTATATGACAGATCTCTGCATATTTTCTTCAGCTGGATAATGTTTCTGCTGGCTTAACGGAATGGAAAGGTCTCCTAAAAGACTATTGGACACGGTTTAGTTCATATTGTGAACGTGCTGCTACTCTCCAGATCCGCCAGGTGTGTAAGGCTTTGTGAAATTGCTGTCTCTACATTGTATTTCATTTTAAATTCTTAATGTTATTTCATCTGTTTGTTTAGGTGGAGAAGATGTTGGAGAAAAAATTTGCTAATGTCTTGTTTGCTTCTATTCCTGATAAAAGCAGGTCCTGCCCAAGGTATACATTAATATGCTGTTTTAACAAATGATTAGTATATCATAATTTCCCATCTAATTTGTGTTTTTTCTTATCTGCATAGTAGTTTTTGATTTAGTATTTTTCATCTTGACATATTTCTCCTTTCCTTGTTACTACTAGTTTGTTTTATGGTTCTAGACCTTCCTAATTCATACATGGGCTCTTTCAACTTGAATCTATTACAGTTGTTCGGAGGGCACTTTGACATTCAAAGTGAGCAGATATGGTGCTGGCTATTTTATCGGTTGTGATCAGCATCCGAGCTGCAAGTGAGTATTTGACTTGAGCTGGATTCTATAAAAGCCTATAAAGGCATCTAGACATAACAATCATCTGTGCCATCAAGAGTTGTGCATATTCATCTGTTTACTGGAATCAGACTGATCTAATAATTGACCCTGTCTGATAGATTGAAGTTGCTGGCCCAGTATAGATCTAAGAACTGTGATTTCATTATGTATTTACATAAAGTTTTCAGTATCTGGCTCACATTTGGGATCTGTCCTTGTGGTCACAAAATAAATTGCTCGGTTTCAGAAGAGAAGTATTATAATTTTTGTGCAGATACATTGCGAAGACCTTGTATGGTGAGGAGGAGGAAGATGCTGCCCCACAAAATAGTACCACAATTGAGGAGCCAAAGCTTCTTGGTCTTCACCCAGTTTCCAATGAGAAGGTCCAATCGTGTTAAACTGTACATGTTAACAAATTAATATGTGCACAATGTTTTATAATCTTTTTTATTCTTTTGTTATGCAGATTCTTCTGAAAAAGGGCCCCTATGGTTCTTATGTGCAGCTTGGTGAAGACAGAAAGGGCTACTTACCAAAAAGGGCATCAACTGCCCAGGTAAATATGAAAATTTTCTTGTGAATTGTTATCAATCAACTGGCCTACACTAACTGCTGTAATGTTCTGCTCATTTTTTACTCCAGAAACCTTTTCGATTCCATTTTATTCTTTTTCTGTGACTAAGAAAAATGGAAATATTGTAGGATCCCACTTTACAAAAATATATTGTTTGATCAACAGTTTGTGTAAAGAATATAAAACAAAAAGTAATCTTATTAAAAATTTCGAACTGAGCATCTACCAGTCTAACCGATACTGGTAGATGTTAATATACCAGTATATTTTTACAGCCTGGGTATAACTCAATGTTAATATTCATTTTTACACTTTCCCTAGATTGATAATTTGTATATTTTTACATTCCATTTGTAACAACTTATAACTCCTTGAAAAAAATCTCTCTCGTCTAGTTGAAGGATGCAGAATCGATTACACTTGAAGATGCTATCGAGTTGCTGCGGTATCCTATTACATTGGTAATTCTTTCTACTGGCTTTATTTCTTGCTTAAAATGTTAAAATGAACTCGGAGGATAAATTATTTTTTCCCTACAGGGAAAGCACCCCGAGGATGGGCAACCCGTGATATTGAAAATTGCTAAAGTCGGCTTTACTATTAGACATAGGCGTAATATTGCTCCTGTTCCTAAGGTATTCCAGTTACATCTAATGCATTATTTATATGACACGGCTGATTTCCCCTTTTTCTGGTTGGAAATTTAAATGAATCTACATTGTGTAATCTCATCACTTACTGATTTAGAGAGCTTCATTTCTATAATTTGTAGAAGAAAACATGTGCTCACTGAATGGTTTCATATTCTGTACTCCCAAGTTATCTTTCATGAGGAGTGTATGTATGGTTAGGTTGAAGTGTTTGTTTCTATTTCTCTCAAAGTTGTCAAAAAGGATATCGGGGTTCGTTAATTTGCCATTCTGCCTCTTTTAGAACTTATCAAGCTATACCCATGCGCAGAATGTTGTCCCGGCTGATATCACCATGGAGAAGGCACTTGAGCTATTGTCAGGCAAGGATGTGAGGCGCTCCGGTCGGCCAAAGGGCAAGGGAAAGGCCGTAGAAACCATGGAGGTCCTGTAGCATGTTCAAACTGAAAGGCAGGCTCAACCAGGCAGTGATCTCCTCTTGCTATTTGGAATCGGAAAAGGTCATTGTTCCCCGAGCAAGGAGGGAGGGCCTGCCTGCCTGCCTGCCGGAGTATTCAAGAGCAAGCTATTATGCACACTTTTCTCATGGCCCATTTATATTCAATTTTGCAGTTTTAATTTCCCCATACCAGCAGATTGAGGTTGCAATGTGGAACTCTCATCTTCCTAGGAGGGTTCTACTTCCATTGGTTTATACCCATATTCCCAATTGCTCGGCTTGTAACATCACAATGGGCAATTTTTGTCATCTCCCATTATCATAATGTTCTTTTCAGTCAATATTATTGAGATGGAGTAATATGTATTTATAAGAAAATGTTATATTAGTTTAGGCTTACCTTAGCCTTTTAAGTCATATGCCATGCATCCCTTATACCATCAAAATGTCTGTGGGATAACTAACACACACGACCAAGCACATGCTTTGAGATATTCTGAATAGTCGATCCTTCATATTACATTGGTGGGAATGGCCATGGCAGGAGCTGTTGACTCAGGTGGACTCCATAGCTCTGCCTTTTTTACCTTGGAAACACTCTGCAGCACTTCGTGGGGAAACACGTCACCTATCACTATCACCATTTTGCTCTCCAAATACACCTTGTAAGACATCACTCCTGCAATTTATTCACACCGACTAAGATCTCTTGTTCTTCACATGGGCCATGAAAACCATATATCCGGAGTGGAAGATCAACAACACCTACCGTCCATCTTGGCGATGTGTTTTTCGACCTTTCTCGCGCAGGCGCCGCAGTGCATGGACACCCTCAGTGTCACTGTCTGCAAGAACTATAACTCCGAAAAAAAAAATGCAGAGAGATGCCAATGCCATGCTAGCTAGAAAGAGATGAAAGGATATTCAGGCCAGGCTGACAGACTGACCTTGGGTTTCAACGGGAAGGCCAGCGTCTGGAACTCGTCATCGTCGGAGAGGAGCACGTCCTTCAACCTCATGACTCGGCCTCCTCCGCTCTTTACCAGCGGCCTCCTCTCGAGCTCATCCTCCGAATCATGGCTCGATGCTCCTTCCATGGCGTTTATACAGAAGAAACGCCAAGGGTCCTTCAAAGAAGAAGAAGAAGAAGGGGAGGAGCAAAGGAAGCAACCCAGAATACTCTTGCCCAAGCCACTTTCCTTCATCCCCATATTTGTGCCAGTTGAAGCAGTTTCTTCTTCTTCCTCCTCCTCCTTAAACTCTGAGGAATATAGATATCTAAGCCTATAATAAATGTGTATATATATATATATAGATATCTGCATTTCCCTTCTACGAGAATGACAATTCAACTCATTCTTGTTCCAATATCGACTTCATTTAATGCTCAGTCACTCGCACAAATTTATGTACCCTGTTTTAACCCTCATTTTAGATACCTTGGGGATATATTTTTGGCACTGACACCAATCCACATAAAGCCATAATATGCATTGTCATATAATATGTGTAATTATGTGGTGATTGCTAGTGGGTGTGCACTATCATGTAATGTAAGGTGCATTAGGTAATGGTCGGTGTCTTTTGCCGCCCATCTACGTCGTCTCTTCCATCAAATTGAGGGAAAGAGGAGGCTCCACTAAATTGGAGCTCATGACACTTTAATTGGAGCACGCATGCTTGCTACTGTTCAGCTCATCACATATGTTCCAATTATTGCATATGACTCTTGGGTTCCAATAGCACGATGGAGCCCAACCCAATTGCAAATGAATATGATCACAAACTTAACATATAATAAGAACATTTTTCTTTAATATTTGTATTGGTGTATAAAAAAAATATATGTTAATATATATTTAAATTTTATAATTTGGAATTTATTATATTATTTTAATTTTATATTAGCATGAGATCTCTTAATCACTTATAATTTTTAAATTTTATAATCTCTTAATTTGCACATTATAAGATTTTAACCAATTTTAGATAAGATGGGAAAAGAGATATTTTTGCACATAATACAACCAAATTCATGAAAATTCAATTGGGTGATATGCTAAATAGTAGAAAGTACTCATAAACCAAGTTATGCAATTCATGGAGCCCAACAAAGTAGAAAGCTTGATCATCTTGGTTAAGCCCAAAAATGGGGGCTGGTGATTGTGAATGGAGATGGAGAAAAGCTAGTCACTCCTAGTCCTATTGCATTGAGTTGCATTGCTAAACGAGATTCAAAAAGTGGGACAAGTCATTTTCTCAATTCCCATGAAAAGTGTTTAGTGGAGTAATGGATGGAATGGATAGGCATGGAAAAAGTAGCCATCCATCCTCCTCATACACACCCATCCATCCATCATCACTCCCTCCTCACAATCCACATTTCATTGAATGAGACCACATCACACTTTCCATGTCAATGATTGATCTGTATGCTCCTTCCTTAGCTTGCTTAAACCAAAAAAATGGTCATCCAAGATTAGATGTAACCTATTGGCATTAACACCATCACCATATATGATAATGCCTTTATATATATATATATGATATCTTAATTGACGTTGGCAAATGGTCTTCAAATTTCTAAGAATTGATATTTTTATTGATGAACATTCATAATTGAAATGTATTATTCTACTTACATGTGATCCATATGAACAACACACTTTTTTGTATTGTCTTTTTATGTTCCATTCCATGTAGAGTGTTAAACTTGGAAAGATAAAATTATTAAAATAATAATAATAGGTAAAATTATTGGAAACATGCACAATTAGGGGGTCAAACTAAGCTAAATTTTCAAATAATGTGTAAAATATTGATAGATACTATAATTTATGACCCAATGATATTAATGATCTATACTATGCACATGGGTGTGAGAAATAGGTGACAAAAGTCAATGTCCCATTTAAGACAAAAATGTGAACTAATTTAAAATGTAGTTAAGATAATGGGAGCAAAGTTTTGATATTCAATTAATGGACACATACATCAAGAAAGAAGGATGGATGATTACTACTCTCAATCTCATCCTAGTAGGTGCTTTTTAAGGGTTGTGGGTATCACTTGTCCATGGCAACCCACCCCACCCCCCCCATTTATTGTTTGCAACCTATTCACAGCCTGTCCTCAAATTCAATTCATCCATCCACCCTCCTCCTCCTCTTCTTCTTGCATTACCAAGGAAGATGGTTGTGTTTTTTCATGGGCATGCATGTAAGATAATAATGCATAGATGGGGAAGAACTATGATGGGTTGGATGATAAGGATGGCTAAGGAACAACCCATGTGCATCTAATGTGGCCCCCCACCTCCACCCATATTCCCCCAAAATTCATCACCACCATTCCTCCAATCCTTTTCAAATGAAAACATATGATCCAAAAAATGGGTCACGCCAATTCCATAAAATGATCTCAACCAACCCTACACTGCAAACTTCCATATCTTAAAGCTTTTTTTTAGTAGATTAACTAATAGTCGTGTCAAATACCAACACTCTAGTCCATTTATGTTAAAATTTAACCATGATTTAACATTGGTAATCTAGATTTCATATAATAATTAGTGATGATAAATTATGTTAAAGGAGGCTTTTCCTTTTTGTCCATATTCTCTTTGGAAGAGAAAAAGAGGGGGGAACGCAGGGGAAAAGGATGATAATGATGAGTGCAGCTCATGGGTTTGTCAATCACAGTCCTCCACAGCATCTATCCATCCGCACCACCGCATGCAAATGAACGACTCCCAAAGGGAATCCCGTTGTTTTTTCCTGCCCCCACACATAGCTGCATATGCCTAGTAAATAAATGTCTGGAGCGCACAGAACAATGGAAAAGATGTCTTCAATTTGAACCAAAAAATGACAGTATGATTGAGAGGGAGGCGTAATTGTAGGCACTGTGGTGGTGATGATGGTGGTGGTGGTACTGGTGGCAAAGTGGGTGGACGAGAGCGGCGTTCTCTTTTCTGACTTTTCATTTCCAGATCTTCGACCAAAGCTCTTAATTTTATGCGTTTTCATGGCGGTGGGGTTGGTGTTAGATATGGTAAAATGCTTCAGATGGGGTCAACGCAGAATTTATTCTCGGAGCAAACTCACAGGTGGTGGGGGCAATAGATCCAAGATCTACCCTCGGATCTAGAAGATGAGATTCTGGGTCAATTCTTCTGTTACTTAACCTTCATTGGCCGCGTTTAAAGGGTAAAAAAGAAAGCGACAAGGTCGAGGGAAGGCATCCAAGGACGAAGACTATCAATTGGAATCCGCATATGTTCTCCCTCGGTCTGATTTTTCAATGTTTAAAGTTCACATTTTTAAGTTTTATTCTTGAATGATAAACCTTTTCTCTGGGCGCAAGGGAGATTTTCTACAAGAACCTGAGAGAGGGAAAGTGAATTCCAATTCCAAAGTATTGTTTTTTATGAAGACCCTTTGAAGAAATTGTCTAGGAGGATTGAAGCCATCAATCACGGAGGAAATCTTCAAGGTCCGACCATGGCGATTAGCCACTGTCACATGCTCCCCTCTATCGAGAATCGATTGGATAAATGGCATTAGCCTGATGTTGACTTGTCTATTTGGAGAGACAGAGGATGAGCAATCTGACTATCATGCCCAGGAATTAGAATGAGACAAATCTAGATAAAGAAGGATGAACTTGGAAAGGAAGAAGCAATCGGACTTCCGCAAATCAATCCAAGTAAAAAAGTTTTCAATATAAACGCTATGAACAGGAAACATAATGGAAAGAATAAAAGAAACAAAAGTACGATATAATTGAGGATGATAGCAATGATCTTCTTCCCCCCATCAACAGAGAAGCAGCAGCAGCAGCAACAAGAGGATAGCAGCGACTGTGTAGTTGAAGGGAAGCCCCTTTGTTAAATATGATCGATCCCCAGATTCATCATCTATACATACAACTGTTTATGCAATCTAACTCTCTTTCTTTCCTCTGATAAAGTTTTATTTTTCACAACTCAGAAAATAACCCATAACAATTCATCATCTTCGAGAAATAAAAATCATGAAAATATGACTCGGGTCTCTTGTTCTTACCTCGCGCTGTACTTGTTCCCAACTCTTAACTTTGATTACACCCAGGCGAAGAAATGATTGTTAACCCCTGTATTCAGCTGAATATTCCATCTTTTCTTTTCAATCTATCAGCCGGATCAACGAGAATCGCCCAAATGAGTGAAAAGAGAAGACTTAATTGTGTGACGGATTGGCTCGACTCAATAAGGGAGGTTAGAGGTGCAAAGTTTTCAAAAGAATCAATAGAAGGGTGGTGGTGGGGGAGACGCGTATGATATTCCAGGAATTGGAGGCAGTGGCCCTTCGTATGCAGGGGCTGGAGGCGGGCTCTGGTAAATGTAAGGTGGTGGTGGTGGTGGAGGGGAGGACTCCTGACATGGTGGGGGTGGTGATGGTAACGGGGGTGGGGGTGAGACAGAGACATATGGAGGTGGCGGTGACAGTGAAGGAGGCGGAAGTGGGGGTGAGATATAGACATATGGAGGTGGCGGTGATGGTGACGGGCGTGGCAAGTAATGGGTAGGTGGCGGGGGTGATGGTGATGGCGGGGGAGGAGAGTATTCAATACATGCTGGAGGTGGGGGTGGTGAGGGAGGTGGAGTGTAGACTGGAGGAGGCGGTGGAGGCGGTGACAGGTAAGGATAAACTGGTGGAGGGGGAGAATGTGGGGGCGGTGGAGGTGAATATGATGGAGGCGGCGGCGAGTGGTGAGGTGAAGGTGGAGGAGGGGGTGAGCTGTAGTAATATGGGCTAGGTGGTGGCGGAGAGAACAATGGAGGCGGCGGGGGGGAAGGGCTAGGTGGAGGAGGTGGTGGGGGCCTTGGGCAGTAGATCGGCGGTGATGGCAATGGTGATGGAGGGGGTGGGGGCGGAGAGTAAACGGGTGGAGGAGGGGGGGATGGTGATGGAGGGGGTGGGGGTGGAGAGTAAACGGGTGGGGGCGGGGATGGTGGGGGAGGAGATGGCGGTGGAGGTGATGGTGGGGGAGGAGATGGCGGTGGAGGTGATGGCGGTGGTGGAGATGGCGGTGGAGGTGAATACACTGGTGGGGGCGGCGGAGGTGGGGGTGGTGGAGGTGGCGAAAAATATACTGGAGGTGGTGGAGAGTAAACGGGCGGAGGTGGTGGAGAGTATACAGGCGGCGGCGGTGACAGTGGAGTGTAAACTGGCGGTGACGGCTTAACCACAGGAGCAGGTGGGTGTGAAGGTACGGGAATGGGCGGGGACGGTGGTGGAGGCGGCGGCAGAGTCGGCACAAATGGCTTGCACCCAAACGAGCCGCAGTCAACAGGCTTAGACAAGGACTTACATTGGGCTGCCGACCGCTGCGCCGGCCTCTTCGGAAGGCAGTTACGCCTGTCATTGAAGGCCTCAAGGCTAAGGCACACAGGTGGCTCGCCGGTGAAGAAGTTATACGAGAATGTGAAGTTCTCCAGCTTGGGTAGCCGGCAGATGCTTTCCGGAATCTTTCCGGAGAGATAATTGTGGGCCACATTGAGCTGCTCGAGGCTAACCATCCCGCCGACGGAATTCGGTAGCGGGCCGACTAGGTGGTTGTGACTGACGTCGAGAACGGTGACGTTGACGAGGCGACCGATGTCCGCCGGGAGGCAGGACTGGAGGCCGTTGTTCATGAAGATGATCTCGTTGAGGTTGGTCATGTTGACGAGGCTGGACGGCACGCAGCCGTGGAACTTGTTGTTGGCGAGGACAATTACCGACACCGGCGAGTTGCCAAAATTGTCTGGGATGTCGAAGTGGAACCGGTTGTTGTTGATGAAGACAGCGTCGAGGTCCTTGTCGAATAGCTCCTTAGGAACTGTCCCTTCGAACTCGTTAAATCTCAGATCCAGGAACTTGAGTGACGGGAGCGTGAGTACTACGCGCGGGAACTTTCCAGCGAACCGGTTGTTGCTCAGATCCAGCTCGAAGAGCAGCTTCAGCCGCTGGAACTTTTGGGGCACGGTACCGCAAAACCGGTTGGAATTGATGTGGAAAAGCGCTAGATCGGTGAGCAGCCCCAGCTCCTCTGGCAGGTATCCAGCAATGTCTCCATGGTTGAGGTCGATTCCGGCGACGGTGAGGATTTTAGGGTTGTCGAGTGCGGGAGCGCAGAAGACTCCAGTGTAGTTGCATACACGGGATCCCACCCAGTCAATAGTGAGGTTATACGGGTCGGAGAGGATAGCCTGCTTCCACGCCTGGAGCGCCACGTAAGCGGCCAGGAGTCGAGGGTTCTCGAATGTCAGGGACGGATCTACAGTGACGTTCTCTCCCCGGTCCCCGAACTCGTCTCTGTAGTAGAGGAGCTGCCTCTGGCGGATGTAGTGGGCTTCCGCGTCGGTAAGGCTGCCATGTGGAGTGATCGAAGGGAGTCTATCGGCGGCGGCAGAGGCAATGAGGTAGCAGAAGAGAAGTCCGAGCGCGGCGGCAGTGAACGGCGGAGAGCACCCGGAATGGGGGATGCTCTTGTTTCTGTGCCTCATCTCAGATGAGATACACAGAAAGGAATAACTACTCCGTCGGAGCCACTACCTCCAGTCCGTCACAGCCTCGTTCTTGAGTTGAAACAGGAGATCTGAGCAAGAACAATGTATAGATACAGAGAGAGAGAGAGAGAGAGAGAGAGTGAGAGAGAGAGAGAGAGAGAGCTCAGAAGGGAGAAGAGATGGAGGAAGGCGGATGTGAGGAGAGAGAAGTGAGGTGTGGCCGTGAGAGTAATATTGAGAAGGGTTTGGTGTTTTTCAAGGGATTTTTGTCATGTAAGAAATTAGAAAAATAAAATAAATACTAATAATAATAATAGAAGAAGAGACAGCTAAAACACAGCTCAAACAAACCCCTTCTAGATTCTCTCTTTCCCTTTCTTCTTTTCCCTATAATTAATTTCTCATTTTAAAATGGTAACAAATTTAAAAAATATTTTTTTGTATTGAAATGAATTATTATATCTTTTATATTAAAATACAATTTTATTTAGAGCTGAATTTTGAATGGATGGGTTGTTAATTTCTTGTTTCAAATCTTGTAAAAAGCAAACGCAGTTTCTTTTTTAGCTTATTTTTTTCAAACAACTCCGAATGTTTCTCGAATTACCAATGTGGTACGATATTTTTACTTTATTTACTAAATTTACCCCAACCTTTATCTCATGTTTGGATGGTGAGATTTGGAGGAGAGTAATTCCTATCAGATTAATTATTTGAATAAATTAGACGAGAATTTAAAATATATATATATATAAATAGATTAATGTGTCTTTTTAATTAATTTAACTATTTTATTAAGTAGTTTTATATTATATATATAAATATAGAAAATCATACCCACACATACCTCCAAATTACTTTATTCAAACATATGTACTCTGTATGAGATTGCCCTTCATAGTGAAAGAAACTCAGTAAAACAAAGAGAGGACGCCATTATCCATTCATCAAACTCCATATCCCAAGCTTGGAATAATGATAACAACCAAACGCCCACGAATCAAAGAAAAGAATAATTTAAGAGACCATGATGGATGTTTTTCTTGATATTTTTGTCCAGCTAAAAAGAAATCATTGAAAGTTGTTGCACCTCAACATGGCTTCGTCACGTTACTCGAGGTTCAACCGGCCGGGTTGGCTACTTCCGTCACGGGAAGAAGCGCATTCTCTCCGGAGCAGCCCGGAGATATATCAGGAATTCCGTCACGAGACAACGCGGGTCCTTAGTCAGTGAAGGTGAAGGAGCCCCAAGTAAAGGGGAATCGGACAAAGGGATAGACCCGCTGCATTATTGATGGGGAGCCCACGTGTCACATCCTGCATGACTAGTCAGTGGGGCCCACGAGCGATCCATGCCCTATAGCATTTTACCCCATCTTCTTCCACCCCACTATATTCATATTATGGTTAGAGAAAATAAAATAATCGGATTGCATATTTACATGCCTCTCTCTCGTCAGCTTGAGTACCAAGTTGTGCCAGAGTGGACCCTCGGAGTTAACGCGCTTCGGTCCTACATGGAAGAAGTGCAAGCTTCTTCATTCATTCATGCTTTTCCACCCATTCCAACTCACACACCTTAATCCACATTCATTTTTTTCTATTTCCCAATTCAACTATATCCTTTTGCCACAAGAATTCAATACTTCTGGCAGAAAATTGAATTGGCTTCAATTACTATTAAATTTGAGTGCACCTCAATTTTCTAAGCTATTGGAAACACATTTATTCATGAAATGACAGAAAATATCATCCTAATATGCTCATACACTTTACATTATTACTAAATCATATAAGAAAATCGAACATTTAGATCTTGGATTAATATTTATACCCATTAGGCCAATGGACAATTTCTTGAATTAATATTTATATTTAATGATAATTTTCACATATATAAATATAATAGTGCCATGCCTGGACAAATACTAAAAAAAATGCCAGCAGGCATGGCATGCCAGCTGTAAGCCACACTCACACGTGGCAGAACATCCGCCAACACGGCACTACTCGTGAATTCCTCCTCCCTACTACGTTTTCACAAATTTGGACCCATGTGGCAGTTGACTCGTCCTCGATGTTCGGTCCAGCTGGCTCGATATCATCGCGACTAATTTGCCTTTGTGCGGTACACCCTCAATTTTAAAACAAAGCAAAAAGGACTGGTCGAATAAAAAATTAAAGCAAAAGGGGCTTATTTGTAATTTATGCAAGGACTATTTTGATTGAACGGGGATTGAGGAATAAATAAAGATATTTGTC
Organism: Trapa incisa; assembly: GCA_030064435.1. Taxonomy (NCBI): domain Eukaryota; kingdom Viridiplantae; phylum Streptophyta; class Magnoliopsida; order Myrtales; family Lythraceae; genus Trapa; species Trapa incisa. The sequence continues at coordinate 11,376,642 of CM057769.1, read as the reverse complement.
CTAGAAAAATTAAATATTGTTTTAGTTGAAAATTGAAAGGAAAATTATTTTCTCTCTCGGAAAATTAAAATTTTATTAAATGATAATTAAGTAAATTAAAAGAAGAGAAAAAATTCCGCGCAAATTACGGATTACCCGACGGTATTTAAGTCACTGCGGCAGAGGCACGTCTCCCTCGTCCACCGCGTCGGTGGATTATTTACTATAAGGTCCCTCTCCTCGCCCTCTTCACATTTTTAAATATTTTCTTTGTATTTCTCGCCTAATAATATTATTTACGACATAATTATTAATATTTAAAATTTTAAATGAAATTTTGATAAATTCAGGGTTACACATTGTCACATTAAGATGATAAAACTATCATATTACAATTTTTTTTTATTAACAAAGAAAATCAATTATAATATTCCAACCCTTAATCTTGCTTGGAGGGGAATACTGAAAATATCAGCCGACACGGGATATGGGTAAATAGAGCAGCAAAGATTTGCTCGATCCCATTAATGTGATTCTTTAATGTAAAGAGTGCAGCAGCAAGGCTCCTCATCTCCTTCTTCACTTTTCAGTTGTACGTGATTGATCTTCAATTTGATGGTGCTGGCAATGGCAAAGGTGTGGTTGAAACTTGAAAACGCATTTACTGACCTCTCTTGTTCATGGGATGCATGACAATGGCACTCAATGTTTTTGGATGGTGATGCATCGATATAAGTCAAATTCTGGGTTTTTGGATTGAAGAGAAGACCAGATATAGCCATGGCAATAACTTGCAGGCAGTGGAAGAAGCGGAAAGGACAGATGGTTGAAGAGAGAGATACCTGCCAACTACCGAGCCAACATGCCCCCAGAATTAACCCTTGTTTCAGTCCTCTCACCCTGGTCCCCCTGTTGAGAGGCCCTTCAAGTGGACTTAGTGCTCGTGCAGATTTTTATTTTTTGTGTACTGGAGTTTGCTCAAATATTGTAGTGTTCAAATAATTCACTTGACAGTGTATTCAAAGATGATCGTAAATTATCAGTATTTTCTTAGTGGGATCATCGGAAGGAGCCTTGGACCACTGGTCAAGTTGTGCATATAATAAGTGGGATATAGAATATGTCTTCTTATATCATTTGAGTCTACTGGTTAGTTGGGTCCACCACAAAAATCTTCCATCTAGTCATCAGTAACTACTTCATTGTACCACAAGACATTGAAGCTCAATGACCCCATCGATTTCGCCAAAGAACTGCTGGTGGAATAGTAGACTTATCATACATTTCCTTTTACAATCATAAGATCATCTGCCTGATTTGTTGAGTTTCTCACTCTCAACTTGATCTGTGAATTCACACAGAAGCCATGCTAAAAAGGTCATATATGGAGATCAACACAGCACGGCAGAAGTCGGAACTGCCCAATCTTGGAAACCACTGATGCCATCAACTCATGGATGCTAAGGGTATTCCAAGCAGTAATCGAAACCTCCGATGCACAACGTTGATTATGACGATCAGTTTGCAACTATGGCAAGAGGGAGACGTAAGACTATGGCTCCGGTGGCCTATTCAGGCAATAGTTCCTATATATTAGATCATTTTGGTCACGAGTACCGGAGATTTCTCAGGTGAATTGTGAGCTAAAAGAACTACGCGAAGATCTCTCACGGCCATTAAAAAAATATGCTTTTTTTTCCTAGTTTCATGTCGGCGAACTTGTCGGCAGAAGAAGACAAAAAAACCAGCATTAGAAAGCATTCGGGCAAAAACCTTAACGGCAGATGCCACCGCATGATTACTTGTATATAAACCATGTAATTGGATATTTTTGAAAACTATATGCTTCCTATACAGTAAAATAATATAGTAAGAATATAGAACCAAAATTTTCAAAAAAAATCTCACTTCACATCCGCCGATACACAATTGGCTGCCATATATTATATATGCACATTGATATATATATATAAATCTCAAGGGGCATTGATGGTCTCCATCCTCATAGTATACAAAGTATAAAAGAGGAGATCATATCCTCTCCCGTTTTTGCCCTTCTATGCTCTGCATGTTTTCGGGGCTTATTTTTGTTTGGTGAAGATTCCGACCGACTTTATTCTTGCGGGCAGTATTGTAATGCTTTCCACGGGAAGATTCTAATGATTGGCTTTGAATATTGAAACATTTCCAATTGGAAACCATGTTTGGTTCTTGATAATGGCCTCATCAAGGAAGGGATAATGCTGAAGAAGTGGTGTCGAATGTTTGTTCATCTGCAATATCACTAGTGCCTTCGTAGATAAGCCATTAGACAGACAGCACACGGAAAATGGTTTCCAGTTAATCAAGCATGCTGCCTTGGGGAAGCATGATTTTAGGGTGCAGGGGAGAAGCAAAAGGCTTGCTTTGTTCCTTCAAAGAGAAAAGCAAGGAATTATTCAAAATTTCTCCCAGGAGAAGCAAACACTTTTTGGAGGCTGATCATTTATGCTCCAAGGACATTACTTTTGTATATGTAAAGTGTATCAAAGCATCATAAGAATGAAGGCTTTTCCCCCAAAGGGGAAAAAGGAATTAGATAGCCAAACATGACAAAGAAACCCATATGAAGGGAGTGAGTATCAAGGGGAGACATGACAAAGCATTAATAGAGTTGATGAGCCTATTTCAAGGATCTAAGGTTCTTAGCTTTGTATGTATGTCCATTAGGGCAGGCCAATTTCTCACCATTTATTTAGACAAGGAATATTCATTCTTAAGCTTTCTTATTCGCCCAGCGCTAATGAAGGATTGTTCGCTTAAGCCACTCCTCCACCTATGCCTGGAATTCCACCGCCGATACCTCCACCTCCACCTCCACCTCCGCCGCCTCCCCCACCCCCAATACCACCGCCAAATCCTCCTCCGAAGCCACCACCAACACCCCCTCCAACGCCTCCTCCAAAGCCACCTCCACCAACACCCCATCCTTTGCCAAACCCTCCTCCAACTCCTCCACCACCGATTCCTCCTCCAAGGCCGCCCCCACCGCCACCACCAATTCCTCCTCCAAGGCCACCCCCGCCACCATTTCCTCCGCCAACACCACCTCCTTTTCCAATACCTCCACCACTGCCAATGCCACCACCGCCACCAATGCCACCACCACCTCCAGTGCCTCCCCCTGCACCACCACCAATCCCAGTTCCACTACCGCTGCCAATGCCTCCCCCTGCACCACCGCCAACCCCAGATCCACCACCGTTGCCAATGCCCCCTCCTTTTCCAATGCCTCCACCATTCCCAATTCCTCCACCACCAATACCGCCTCCCTTTCCTACTCCTCCGCCAATGCCACCACCACTTCCAACACCTCCCCCTATACCACTGCCAATCCCGCCTCCACCCCCAATCCCACTACCACCACCAATGCCCCCTCCTTTTCCGATACCTCCACCACCTCCAATTCCTCCCCCTGCACCACCACCACCTCCCTTCCCGACTCCTCCACCAAATCCACCACCACCTCCAATGCCTCCACCTGCACCACCACCAATACCACCTCCCTTCCCGACCCCTCCGCCAATTCCACCACCTCCTCCAATGCCTCCCCCTGCACCACCACCACCTCCGCCACCAATACCACCTCCCTTCCCGACTCCTCCACCAATTCCACCACCACCTCCAATGCTTCCCCCTGCACCACCACCACCAATACCACCTCCCTTCCCCACTCCTCCACCAATCCCACCACCTCCTCCAACCCCTCCCCCTGCACCACCACCACCTCCACCACCAATACCACCTCCCTTCCCGACTCCTCCACCAATTCCACCACCACCTCCTTTTCCGATGCCGCCACTACCACCTCCAATGCCTCCCCCAATACCTCCTCCACCGCCAATACCACCTCCCTTCCCAACACCTCCGCCAATGCCACCACCACCTCCTCCAATGCCTCCCCCTGCACCACCACCTCCTCCAACGCCTCCCCCTGCACCACCACCTCCTCCAATGCCTCCCCCAGTACCTCCTCCACCGCCAATACCACCTCCCTTCCCAACACCTCCGCCAATGCCACCACCACCTCCTCCAATGCCTCCCCCTGCACCACCACCTCCTCCAACGCCTCCCCCTGCACCACCACCTCCTCCAATGCCTCCCCCAGTACCTCCTCCACCGCCAATACCACCTCCCTTCCCAACACCTCCGCCAATGCCACCACCACCTCCTCCAATGCCTCCCCCTGCACCACCACCTCCTCCAATGCCTCCCCCAGTACCTCCTCCACCGCCAATACCACCTCCCTTCCCAACACCTCCGCCAATGCCACCACCACCTCCTCCAATGCCTCCCCCTGCACCACCACCTCCTCCAACGCCTCCCCCAGTACCTCCTCCACCGCCAATACCACCTCCCTTCCCAACACCTCCGCCAATGCCACCAACACCTCCAATTCCTCCCCCTCCTACACCACCACCACCTCCTTTCCCGATGCCACCACCTCCTCCGATGCCTCCCCCTGCACCACCACCAATGCCCCCTCCTTTACCAGTACCTCCCCCTCCAGCTCCACCTCCAAAACCGCCGCTGTGATGCTTTTTACCCTTCTTGTGGTGCTTTCCAATTTCACCACCTCCTCCACCTCCAACACAATCTGGTTTTGGGTAACTAATGTTGGGTTTTTCTGATGTCCCAAAGCTAAAGCCTACTCCTTTACCAAAGCTAAAGGAGCGGCCGAAGCTGAAGCCTTTTGAACCACCGGTACTATCACTACCACCAACTCCACCGTCACCACCTCTGCGGCCAGCCCCAAACCAACTAGGAATGTGGTCCAGGAACCACTCAGGTTTCTTCACCACCTCTCCCCCATTTAACTCTTCATCCACCTTCCTTCCCACGCCAACACTCACCACCAATGCAACACAGAGAAATGGTAAAGCAACTACTCTCACAGCCATGGGAATAAATCATAAGTCCAGCTGGTTCTGTTTTTTTTTCAGTGTGTTGAAGACTATATATAGATGATTTGCTGGTAAGGTCAATAATTATGGACTCTGGTAAGTTGCAATGAACCCTGACTTGATCCCATTAATATTATTCAGAAATAGAGAAATTTCTGAAGGTATTATCAATAGTATCACGAAAGCCATGAAACTCATCAGTGACCATATATACTGATAAATTCATAAGCAAATGTACATGATATTGTTACACTTGTGGCTATATTTTTACACGTACATAGAGATGGAGACACTGGACACAGCTTACATATAGATTATGATTTACCATAAAGACGTAATGTTGGTGGAAGTTGGGAAGCTTTCATCTCTTGTTCATCGCTGGCACCGCTAACTTTACACAATGCATTTACGATAGCCACGGGGCAAATTCTAAAGCATGCAAGACTCAGCTTATATGCATGATTTTCCCATTCTCATTCATGTTTTGCGGTTGCCCTGTATCCTTATTGTCCATCTTCCCTGCAGAAGCCTTAATTCCTGAATTTTATCGGTTCAATTTAAGATTTGCATTTAGGTTTCCATAGCACCTACACAGTTTGATGGATCATAACACTGTACTCATACATTTGAGTGGTTCAGCCACAAGAAAACTTCATCCAGTTTATCACTATCTATAATTGGAATTATGGAGTTCACAACGAGAAAGAGAAATATTGTAGAGGTAAGTTACAACTAAAAACACTAAATTAGTTCCATTACAAGAAAGTTGTAATTTTTTTTACTCTAAACAAGGAGTTGTAATATTTAAGTGTGATTAGTCACTATAAATTATTCATAAAATTTATATAATAGATAAATTTGTTCGATTTTATAGAATTAGTCAGTGTGGAATAAATTAAAATAAATATTAAATAACTAAGTATAAGTAATATCTTATTATCCATTTTTAAAGAAAAGTTGACCAAAGAATGTATATTAACTTTCACATATAAATATTTTATTTTATAATATATATTAATAAATTTATTTGAATAACTATTATAACTAATGTATTTTAAAATAATATATTTATTAATATAAACAAGTATATAAATTATATAAAATATCGTATATATAATATATATATATATATTAAAGTTTATGAATTTATATAAAATTATACCTATTATAAAATTATAAATAATTTATGAAGGTATATAAATTATATATTTTTAAATCTACAATAAATGTAAATTTATAATTTTTATATAAGTAAATTTAATTACACAATTATTGAATTTGGTCATATATGACAAATATTTATCCACATACATAAATATATAAATTATACAAAGTTTTGCATATATAAAATGTAATAAAATTGATATATTTATCTAAAATAATTCATAAAATCATATGAATTAAGAAATTATCAATAATTTATGTATATATAATTTTATGTTTTTTAAATATATATTAAATATAAATTTATAATTTTTTATATATAATTAAAATTCGTATATAATTTTTTATAATGAGATTAGTAAGTTGTTTATTACAATGTAAAATGATATTATCATACTTCTTGTATGTAAAGGAAAAGTGACATATAGATTCATAATTACAATAATGCAAAATTTCACTCTTACTACTAATATATACTTTTAATTTCAAATATCATAACAAAATAATTTTTATATATGTTACTATTTATTACAATTATAAGTTTTTAAAATAAAGTAGTTTGTATTTGTAAAATATATTACCTAACAAATTGGTAACAATAATGGTATTGTTATTTAAAAAATTTCTTAATATTTTTAAGCTCCTACCGTTATTTTGTGTATATCTCTAGCTAATACAACTTTAATTCCACTAGTTAATACTCATTCACCCTATACATTATAAAATATAATATAAGAAAATAATAGATAAGTGGTAGTGAGATGCATGTTATATTAAAAAATAGACAAATATAATATAAAACAATAATTGCTAACAATTTCTCTCACTTGTCCATGATTATGTTGGAGGGATTGAAAGGTTAATAAATTAACAAAGTTTATTTCCCCTAAATATTAAGAAGTCAGAGTAGAAATTATATAATTTTCATACATAATATTGTATTAATTTAAATTAATTTGTAAATATAATAAATAATCAAAGTTTATTTTTCCTAAATATTAACAAATCAAGAGAAAGTTGGAAAAGACTTTAACTCAACTCCCACTTTTAAACAATTTGTTATTTCTAATAAATTGATATATTAATACCACTCAAATAATTAAATATTAAATTATTAATTCTTATTTAACTTATTGCAACAATTTCTCATTTTTTATTCTATTTCTTTCTGCATCATATTTCCTCTTATTATATTTAATTTATTTACTAATAATGCATGATCATAAATATTTATGATAGTTTTTATATTTTCTATTTTGAATCTCTCTCCTTTTTTTATCTTGAGAGAGTTTGAAGATTTACCTTATTATTCTCTCAAAACATAAGATTTATAAGTATATTAAAAAAATCTCATTTGCTTTAATGAACATATTTTTACAATATTATAAGTTAATGAATAATAATCCAGGGAATTGTTAATGATTTAATACATATATATAATTATTACCAGATATTATTGTTACTTCTAACTTTTTTTTAAATTTTAATTATATACTTTACTCTATAGAAAGTATTTTATATTAATTATCTCATTTTAAAATAATATGTCAATAATATTAAAGTTATATATAATATACTAAAATAATATGTCAATAATATTATTTTCAATTACATCATATTTACCTATCCAATTTAAAAATAAAATGAATAAATGTTTGAGATTAGCCTTATAGATACTATAGGAAGCCATATCTTCTTCCACTATTTCAATATCTCATTAAGTTAACATATGTAATTAATTTTATAATTACCTAAAACAATTTTTGAATATTAAATACTTTGTAACTTTCACCTTAATTTGCATAAACCTATCTTACAACAAATGACCAATTGATATACCAACTCCTATTAATAATAATTATACACAATAGATTAATATATATCATATTCAAGCATTTAATAATGTTAGAATAGTTATAAATATTTTATTATTTACATATTTTTTTAATACGACAAATAATTAACAATTCACATTCATTTAAAAAAACACTTTTATACTTTTATACATAAATCATACATCCAAACAAATATAAAACCTATCAAATATTGGATGTTCATTTTTTATGAGTTTCTACCTCTTAATTTAAATAGGTGAACTTGTATTTGATATTAATAATTCCACATTATACCATATGAGTGTTTTGATATATTCAACTAACATTTATTTGACTTTTCTCCATTAAGTTTTGGTCACTTTTACTTCTAAGTACTTTTTTTTTTATCAATATCTTAAATTCCACAGATTTAATTAATGATATTAATCTTACTTTTTTTTATTAATATATTAATATTTTTTTCCCCAAAACCTTATATTTTATCTTATTTCATTAGAACTCTCAGTTATTAGTTTTATAGTTATTAACAATAGTGAAAATATTATCTAAATAGTAATAAAGTGATTAATTTCCATCATATTCAATTATTCTTTTATCAATTTTTTTAATATGTTAACCTTATTCCAATTAACTCAAACTCGAACTCGAAGTTTGTTCCATAAATTTCCTTTCTCGTATAAATATTTATTAGAACATCTATATTATTAGAAGTAAATATTTATAGAAAAATATATTTTTCATACATTAAATTGAAGAAGTTCTTTTATTAATATAATATTATTTAATAGAATGTGGTTTCAAAAACCTTACAATATACGATCAATACACTTATCTCTTATATAGTCAAAATAAGATAGGGTACCATCAGAAATGAAGAGATTAGAATATTCTTGTATAATGCGCACATGTGTTATTTTACTTTGCTATAAATAATAACTTACATTTGTGAAATTTAGATAAAATTGAACAAGATAATCATTTAGATGATATAATGAATTATTTATCAATAATAATAATATTTCTCTACGTAAAAATAATATAATGCAATAAATCAACTAAAAGATAAATTAAATATAGATTTAAATTAATAGTAATAGTAACTTAAATTCACATCAATGAATCATAATTATAAGATAGATTTACTCAAACATTCAAGTAGAGAATTTTTTTATTATTAAAATATATTCAAAGCCGGATCATTTTGAAGGAAATAGTAGTCAAATTTTCTTCAAACCTACGGTATTGATTCTTTGACTTGTTGGCTGATCACTTTCAGAAGTGAACCTAAATTAGAAGGGGCAACTCTCTGTCTCATAAAACGACGGGATTCAGATGTACTTCTAGGAGAAAGTGGAGGTGTACTGCATGCAGGAAACATGGATGGCAAAGAATTGCCACCAAAAGATGTTGAGTTGGAAGAGCTGTCGGAAATATTCAAAGAAAGGTCTGCATTCACATCATTAATCAATAATTTTACATGCAAATAAAGAAGCATAATCGTTCGATTTTACTCTTTCTATTTATAGCGCAAAAAAGGGGAGAAAAGATAGAAACACACTTTTCAAAGGAAAATACATCAAGCAAAGACTATTCTAGCCATACTTTTTGTCTAAAATATTTCATCGTCAACATATGACAATATAAAGATTCAATATACCTATCCGAAGAAAATATGTATAAATATTTTACAACAAAATGATGAAAAATTGGTGTAATATAAACCTGAGCAACAATTATTTAGGTGGCTGATAAAATTTGTTTTAAATGAAAACTATTGTATTATTTAAGTTTAAAAACCTTATTCAAAAAGTATATAAAAAAGTGTATAATAAGTCTATCATTTCCATAAAATTAATTCAACTAGTAATTTAATAAGTTTATCGCATTATAATTCATTTTGTATAATTTTATTTTGATTTTAATTATATATATTTTGCAAGATATATATCTTAATTGCACTTGTAAATAAATTCAATTAATTCACCAAAATTGCTCACATTCAAATAATTAAATGATACAGTCCAATCACTCTCAATAATATATTTACCAAATTTCATATTATTTAAATATGAATTATATTATTCGCATTCTAATTTATTCTCCAATTCAAATGACTATTCACTTGATCCAATTTATAATTGAGTTCGTTTGACTCCCATTTTAATACTAATACAGTGAATTTTTATTACATTTTACTTTAACCCAATTTTTTAATACTCTAGGGTTTATTCAAGTTTAGACTTTTTTTAGATCTCAATAATCGAGTACATATTCTTTAATACTCTAGGGCTTATTCAGGTTTAAATTTTTTTTAGATCCCGATAATTCAGATGTGTACTAAACTAATTCAATTGATATCACTACTCACTATCACATCTAAAATTATTTATTTTAGAGCAAAGTTATCTCCATCTGAAGTGTAACTAATTATTTACAACTCAAAGTATAACTGATTATAAAACTTAGTACTTATAATTTATTTTCTATTACAATTATAATATGTGGGACCAATAATTTAAAAAATAATAATAGATTAAAATACAAAAATTCTATAAAAAAAAAATTAAAGAGGTGTTGTAATAATGCACTACCATTATATAGAAGATTTGATTGGAAGAACAATAATCCACTAAGCTTCCCATATATAATTGAAGTAATGTTACTCAATGGTTCAACTTAATTAGAATACTAACTGAATGTGGGTCAAAGTTTTGTTTTTCCATATTAAAATAATGCATTGTCTTGTCCCTTGTTCGTAGGTATCCAAGGGGACGACTCGACTCGGGATTCAAGAATCGCGGCCCACCTCAGTCGAGTTTATCAGAAACTGGTTTGGACCGGCGCCCCGTCTAGTACGCGAGTTTAAGCCTAACAAAATCCGAACTTCAAGTCACGCTAGACCCGAGTTTCGGGTCCGGTGGATGCAGTTCCATTCAGACGGACCTGTACTTTAATTTTTTTGGCCAATACATGGATATTCGAGTTGAGGACGACGAAGAGAAGCCTTGCTCCTGCAGCGGCCTCCTCCAGATGATGGAAGTGCAGTCGGGAATAATAGGACCTTGTGCAACGGGCGATAAGCCAAACGTTCGAGACCACGATCCACCTGGTGAATCTCCTCCCCACGGGGACGGCTATCGCGTTCCAGCTGCTCCCGTCCATAGTCACCAACCTGGGCGTATGCGACCCCCGTTAGTGCCTCCTCATGGGAACAGGCCGACATCGTCACCTACGGCCTCGCCACCTTGCTTGGCTTGTGGGTGATCGACGGTACCACCCGTCTCCGCCGGAGCTCGCAGACAGGTTGAGAATGTCACTAAGATCTGTGTATACTTGACTCTCTAGTGAATGATCGATGATATTTTATATAATTATAAATTTGACTATATCGCTTGAGGTTCATAGACTTTTTGGGCTGGTTTTTACGGCGGTGAATGTGGTTAGCTGCTTTCTACCCGGCGCCGTTGGACGAGCGACAGGAGGTCCTCACGGCTGGAATTGGATTTTCACCATCTTCTAATTAATTGATTCATAATCAATTGCCAAAAAATCAATTTTTCATTGATTTGATATCTTTTACATAAGCATTGTTAGATAATAATATCAATAAATTTTATTAACATATATCACATTTTTACCATCAAATTCTAATAATATAATAATTAAAACCTTATATAATTAATTATGTAATTTTTATTTTTCATTAATTAAATTAATATTTTACACCCAATAATTATATATATATATATATGAAAAGAGTATACGGTTTCTCACCAGAGTACTTCAACCCATGCCTCCGGTACGGGTCTAGGATCCATTATTAGGATCGGATCCGTACGGATTCGGGTTAAGATTACCCGAACAATAGATCGGGTCTGTATTCATTCGAAATAAGGTCGAATTCAAGTCAGCTAAGATCCAAATAATTGACGAGCCTACTCATTAATCAAGAGAGGGACGATGGACGTTATTTAGGAAGTCACGCGCTCTTTAATCGAGTGAGAATTAACTTGCACTCTGAGATGACTCCATCAATATTCCAAATCCTAAAATTAACGTTTTTAGGGTTTATTGTTTCTTCTCCTCCCACATTTAATTGCTTGGGGTAGCAATTCTCCCAAAATGGTCGTCCTTTTTTTTGTATGTCTGCCTATCATCAGTTATAGATGGAGGATACGGTTATATTTATGGATTGGATTCCCTGAAAATCATGAAAAGAAGCAGTAGCATTTAGAGGCAAAAATCAAGGCACCGGCACGGGCCAAGCGTCGCCTAAAAGGCTCCCAATTTCAATTACTCTGATGCGGAGTTCTCTACGAGGCTTACGGAGGACCAGATCTATTATACCGTCAAAAAAATCCAGTCCCAGCCCATGGGTGACCCTAATAAGTGGGGCCCGCCATCCTGAGGCGACTTATGATATGTTTGTTATCTGATCGAAAACCCTAATTTGAAATCGGGTGACAGGTTAGAAAAAGACTAGGAACAAAGCAGTCGAAGAAGATGAATGGCCTTATGGAGAGGGAGCTCAAGGACCACCAGGAACTGAAGTCTCTCCCCTAATTCCGTTTAATAGCACGAGTATGCTGTAAGGCGCTCCTCTATGGCGGAGCATTACTCGTTCAAACAGTCCAAGAGATCCTCGCGCCGTTCCAAGCCCACCAATGTGCCTTTCAATTACCAAAGCCAGTACCCTAGCTATGGAGGTTACGGCAGTGAATCTGACAGGCAACAAGCGAAGAGGCAGAGAATGGACGTGCATCTGCAGGAGTTCGCCCCAAATTCGTCGTACCCGCCCTCGATTTGGAACGACCAGCTGACATTTTTTATGCTAGATGTGTGGGGGGAAAGGTTCCTTCAGTTGGGTCGTAGAAGCCTGAGGTCAGAGGACTGGGTTGAGGTTGCTGAGAAAGTCTCGTTCAACTCCCCGGTCGAGGTCTCGGAGGTAGATTGTAGGCAACATATGTACAAGTTAAAGAGGAAGTACAGAAAGATAAGGGCGCACGAATCGGGGATAGCTAATTATGGGTGGAAGTTCTATAAGAAGATGGAGATGTTGATGGGAATGGAGATAGAGGAAAGTGGGATACCCTTGTCTTGTGGGATCGATTCAGGGGAGTACTGCTTTGCAGACATGAACGTTTATCTGGACCGTTCAAACGCGTTTGATGAGATGAGAGACAGTCCGAGCGAGTCTGAGGAGATGGAGGATGATGATGCCGAGGACGGTGATGATGATGATGATTTGCCACCCATGAGGAAGCTGGGAGGAGACGGAGGGGAAGGAATGCGGGTGTTAGCAAACTCAATAGAGAGGTTTGGGAAACTTTATGAAAAGATTGAGAATGACAAGAGGGAACAGATGATGGAACTGAGAAAGATGCGTGCAGAATTTGAGAGGGAGCTGGATTTGCAGAAGAAGGAGATCATGGAAAAGGCAAGTGCTGAAATTGCAAAATTGCAGGATCAAGCTGATGTTGATGATGGTGACAATGATGATGTAAAAGAGGAGGATGAAGAGGAGAATGGGGAAGATGATGATGGAGATGAGGATGGCTGCAATGGGTTGTAGAAAAGTTTAAGGTGGGTGATGCTATAATTTACCGTGGAAATCAAATTCTTCACTATTTTGGTTGCTCTTAAAACTAAACATGATTATGGTGCATTTTTTAATCATGAAATTACTCTGATTTTTGCTGATTAATTTGCTTGACTAGTGTAAATTTGTATGTTTAATTTACTTGATCCCATCTAGAAGCACATCCTCTTATAAGGACCGAGATTTGGGTGTAGATGTATAAATGCTTAGATGAACGTTGGAATTGTTTATTAAGCTTGCATGCTTGTATATGATAGATACCTCTAATGGTGGCACGCATTTTCTGCATAATCTATCTTTTGTACTTGTCACTTGTTGATATCTAGCTTGCTCAAGCAACCTCAACCATGAATCTCAGTTAGGATGGAGCAAAAGAATCTGCCACATGAATCTGATGTGTAATATTCTCAGGGTAGATCCATGATGCTAGTGTTGAACTCTTTATTCATTTTTACAGTTTTTATGATGTTTTACTTCTTTCTACCACATTGGTGTTTCCAAGATTCTTGTGTGTGGACTAATTGATATCAGAGGGCATTTGGGCGTGCACATTAAGGTCACATCAGATAATTAATAATTATATATTTTCGAGTAGGCCTTGCTCTAACCTCTTTAGGTGTCATCATATGGTAGCTCAACATATATCCTAACAGAGATTCATGGCCTTCAGGTTGATGTTGCAACATTATTATAAACATTTAGCACTCGTAACCTTTTGTTGATGTCTGCTTTTTCCCTTGCTTAGTCCCTCATTGATTGCGGATGTATTTTTCTCGGCTTTTTACCACCTTTTTTTCTGCATTCTGTTGTGCTTCTTTGCTTATACTTCCATTAATCCATGAGCCCTCTATCTAATGCTGAAATTTTGTGGAATTTGATTTGGAAGTAAGAATTTTCCTCCGCATTGTTTCCCATGGATTGGCATTCGTGTCCTGTTTGTATTTTAATTGCAATCATGTCCGTTTGTGCCCTTTGTATGTTCTTCTAAGCAATTTGAAATCTCATTTTCTGTGTTTCATCAGACTACAACCTCCTCGACCTGGTCTCTGTATGTCATGGAGTCTGCTGCAGTGGTACTTGATTCTCCATTTAGAATGCTAGTAGTAACTCACATTTAGTATGTTATCAGTGTACTCTTGGTGGAAGGATGTGTAGGCAGAGTTGTAATTTGAAAATGTTGAGGAACTTATGCAAGAATCAGATCGGTTGACCTCGATAAAGATCCTTATTAGATTATATCACAGCTAGTTGTATATGCAGATGCAGAATTTAATGTGTTTTGATTTAATTTTCTTATTGTGTATGATGCTCTATTTATGAACTCAAGTGTTAATATAGGCATAGTCTGAGGATGCAGATGCAGAACAATTGGGTTGCGTTGTCATGTAATTGATGTGAATCATTGATTCGAGAGGAGTGTTTCAGGGGCCGCCTTTTTGCAGGTGGGCCTCTTGTCTTGTCCACCCAACCTTCTGCAAATCTTAATCAAACCAGAACTATAAGAACTAAAAAGAGGCAAAACAAGAAGATGAATATTGCTTGACTAACTGTCTGGGACTCTTGCATTAGTTTGCAATTGAATGATTATGGATATTATGGATCAAGTATAACCGAGGAATACTCAATAAGCTGCAATTTTTTTAAGGGAATCATGTTTAATTTATTAGGAGTTAACATCGAGAAATAGAAACATTATAGTTGTAAATTACAACTCAAAATAATAAATTGGATCTATTACAAAAGGTTGTAATTTTTTTTACTCTATATCAGGAGTTGTAATAAGTAAGTGTGATTTGCCACTATAGCTTATTCATAAAATTTATATAATAGATAAATTTGTTTTATTTTATAAAATTAGTCCGTGTGGAATAAATTGAAATAAATATTAAATAACTAAGTATAGGCAATATCTTATTATCCATTTTTAAAGAAAAGTAGACCAAAAAATGTATATTAACTTTTACATATAAATATTTTATTTTATAATATATATTTATAAGTTTATTTAAATAGTTATTATAACTAATGTATTTTAAGATAATATATTTATGAATATAAATAAGTATATAAATTATATAAAATCTTGTATATATAATTTTTATATGCATATTAAAGTTTATGGATTTACATAAAATTATACTTATTATAAAATTATAAATAATTTATAAAGGTATATAAAGTATATATTTTTAAATATACAATAAATGTACAGTTATAATTTATTTATATATAAGTAAATTTAATTATACAATTATTGAACTTGGTTATATATGACAAATATTTATCCATGTACATATAAATATATAAATTATACAAAGTTTTGTATATATAAAATGTACTATAATTAATATATTTATCTAAAATAATTCATAAAATCATATAAATTAAGAAATGATCAATAATTTATATATATAATTTTATATTTTTTAAAAATATATTAAATATACATTTATAATTTTTTTGTATATATAATTAAATTTTGTTTATAATATTTTTATGATGTAATTAATAAGTTGTTCATCACAATGTACAATGTTATTATCTAACATTTTTTATATATAAATGAAAAATAACATCAATACATACAATAATTCAAAATTTCACTCTTACTACTAATATATACTTTTAATTTCAAATATCTTAAAACAAATCAAATGATTAAGGGTACTGTGTGGCATGTATTTAACATGAGTTTAAATATACTAGTCATATAGGAGTTATAATGAATAGTTCAATTATAGAAAATATTTTTATATCACAATCATTATATAATTAATATGCTTTAAAATGATATAATGGTAAAAAAATTACTTTCTTTAACATTTTTTAGAATTTACATTATCAAATCTTTATTTGTTTTTGAAGTATTCTTAAAAAATAAAATTTTATGTGAGTCACCATTTATCACAATTTTAAGTTTTTAAAATAAAATCTGTTGCATTTGTAAAATATATTCAATAACAAAAAAAGTTCTTAAGTTGGTAATAATACTGTTATTTATACAATTTTTTTAATTTTATTAATATTTTTATAGATCCTACCATTATTTTGTGTATATTTCTAACTAATAGAATTTCAATTCCACTATCCAATACTTATTCACCCTATATATTATAAAATATAATATGAGACAATAATAAATAAGTAATAGTGATATATATGGCATATTAAAAAAATACACAAATATAATATAAAACAATAATTACTAACAATTTCTTTAACTTGTTTTAATAAATTATCAAAATTTATTTTACTTGAATATCAACAAGTTAATAGCATAAATTATACAATTTTTATATATTAATTTAGAAATGAAATAAATAATCAAAGTTTATATTTTTATAAATATTAACAAACCAAAATAAAGTAAAAAAAGAATCTATTCAACTCCTTTTAAGCAATTTGTTGTTCCTAATAAATTGATATATTAATACCACTCAAATAATTAAATATTAAATTATTGATAATTCTTTAGTTTATTTTAACCGTTTCTTTTTTATTTTATTTGTTCATACATGATATCTCCCCTTATTATAGTTAATTTATTTACAAATGATATATATAATGTTCATATATTTTCTAAATAAGATACTATATTTCTTAATATGAATACTAATTTTTATAATAGTTTTTATTCTTTCTATTTTTGGTGTACCTGTACTTTTTTTTTTATATTTGAAGAGTTTGATATTCCTTGAGATATATATCTACTTTTATGAACATATTTTTACTATATTATAAACTCTTAAATGATGATGTACTTATTCTTCATTTAATGCATATATATATATATATATAACCACTAAAAGGTATATGTCAACTATATATTTTATTTCAATAGTAAATATTTTATATTCATTATCTAATTTGCAGATAATATATTATTAATATAAATGTTGTATAGAATACTTTAAATTTTTAATCATTTTCCCAATAAAATTTATTATCTATATCATACAATTTTGCCTATTATAATGTATTATTTCCTAAACAATTAATAGATATATTAAATAAATAATTTACATATTCATTCAACTACTCTACCATTAAAGATTTTCAATATATTATTTTTAATTATATCATATTTAATTATCAAATTTAAAAATAATACACACAAATATTTAAGTTTGATTTTTTAATTAATTATAGGTAGTTAGTGACATCTTCTTTTAACTATTAGATAGCCTTTCTAGTTGACTTTACAATTAATTAAAACTAATTTTGAATATTAAATACTTTATAACTCTTTGTCAATTTTACTTGATAAATATTTTAAGTGCAAATTCCATTAAGCCTAGATAAGCTAGCACTCAATTTGAATTAATAGATATCTAATAAATTTGAAAATTTAGTTCATTTTATAAGAAAAACTCTCCCATTGATTTGTTTGGCAAATAAATTTTATATAACTCTAATATAATTGGTGATGGCATGAATGGTATCCAATTTAAAATATTAAAAAATTTTAAAATTTTAAAATAGTTAGCACTTTATTTATCTATTTTAGACGTAATATTAATATTATTGCAGTAAAACTACTCATATTAATATATCTATTAAATTTACTGTTATTTAAATATTGATCATATTAGAATAGTAATTCACTACACATTTATTTGATTTGAATCATTACTCATATTTTAAATAATAACTTAATTAGTTCGATTCAATCTTCTTAATTCGACTTAATTTTTTTATATCTCAATAATCGCATACTATTTTATCTCACAATATCTCAATAATTACATACTATTTTATCTCACATTAATTTAATTAACATCAGTAATTAGTATCATTAGTGCATCTAAAATTATTTATAATAATATTATCTACAAGTGATTATACATCTTTATACTTAAAACTTGAGAAAAATAATTTATTTTTTATAATAATTATTTTATATGGAGACTAATAATTTAAAAAAATAAGTTAAAATGCACAAATTCTATAAAAAAAAAATCAAGGGGTGTTTTAATAATACACTACTGTTATATAAAAGATTTGATTGGGAGAACAACAATCCACTAATCTCCCCATATATAATTGAAGTAATGTTACTTAATGAGTCAGCTTAATTAGAATCCTAATTGCATTGTTTTAATCGCGTGAGAATTAACTTGCTCTCTCAGATTTTTTTTCTCAACAACTTGCTCTCTCATATGACCATCAATATTCCTCATTCTGTAAACCCTAAAATTAATATTCTTAGGGTTTATTGTTTCTTCTGCTCCCACATTTGATTTCAAGCCAATTTCTACGAAGGGGTAGCAATTATCGTTGAGGAGTGGGTCTTTCCCTTAATTCCGTTTAATAGCACGATTATGCTGTAAGGATCTCCTCCATGGCGGAGCATTACTCGTTCAAACAGTCCAAAAGGTCCTCGCACCGTTCCAAGCCCACCAATGTGCCCTTCGATTACCAAAGTCAGTACCCTACCTATGGAGGTTGCGGCAGTGAATCTGACAGGCAACAAGCCAAGAGGCAGAGAATGGACGTGCTTCTGCAGGAGTCCGCCCCAAATTCGTCTTACCGGCCCTCGATTTGGAACGAACAACTGACATTTTTATTGCTAGATGTGTGGGGGGAAAGGTTCCTTCAGCTGGGTCGTAGAAGCCTGAGGTCGGAGGACTGGGTTGAGGTTGCTGAGAAAGTCTCGTTCAACTCTCGGATCGTGGTTTCTGAGGTAGATTGTAGGCAACAGATGTACAAGTTAAAGAAGAAGTACAGAAAGATAAGGGCGGACGAATCGGGGATGGCTAATTATGGGTGGAAGTTCTATAAGAAGATGGAGATGTTGATGGGAATGGAGATGGAGGAAAGTGGGATACCCTTGGCATGTGGGATCGATTCAGGGGAGTACTGCTTTGCAGACATGAACGTTTATCTGGACCGTTCAAACGCGTTTGATGAGATGAGAGACAGTCCGAGCGAGTCTGAGGAGATGGAGGATGATGATGCCGAGGACGGTGATGATGATGATGATTTGCCACCCATGAGGAAGCTGGGAGGAGACGGAGGGGAAGGAATGCGGGTGTTAGCAGACTCAATAGAGAGGTTTGGGAAACTTTATGAAAAGATTGAGAATGACAAGAGGGAACAGATGATGGAACTGAGAAAGATGCGTGCAGAATTTGAGAGGGAGCTGGATTTGCAGAAGAAGGAGATCATGGAAAAGGCAAGCGCTGAAATTGCAAAATTGCAGGATCAAGCTGATGTTGATGATGGTGACAATGATGATGTAAAAGAGGAGGATGAAGAGGAGAATGGAGAAGATGATGATGGAGATGAGGATGGCTGCAATGGGTTGTAGAAAAGTTTAAGGTGGGTGATGCTATAATTTACCGTGGGAATCAAATTCTTCACTATTTTGGTTGCTCTTAAAACCAAACATGGTTATGATGCATTTTTTAATCATGAAATTACTCTGATTTTTGCTGATTAATTTGCTTGACTAGTGTAAATTTGTATGTTTAATTTACTCGATCCCATCTAGAAGCACATCCTCTTATAAGGACCGAGATTTGGGTGTAGATGTATAAATGCTTAGATGAACGTTGGAATTGTTTATTAAGCTTGCATGCTTGTATATGATAGATACCTCTAATGGTGGCACGCATTTTCTGCATAATCTATCTTTTGTACTTGTCACTTGTTGATATCTAGCTTGCTCAAGCAACCTCAACCATGAATCTCAGTTAGGATGGAGCAAAAGAATCTGCCACATGAATCTGATGTGTAATATGCTCAGGGTAGATACATGATGCTAGTGTTGAACTCTTAATTCATTTTTACAGTTTTTATGATGTTTTACTAATTTCTACCACATTGGTATATCCAAGATTCTTGTGTGTGGACTAATTGATATCTGAGGGCATTTGGGCGTGCACATTAAGGTCACATCAGATAATTAATTATTATATATATTTTTTATTTGGCCTCTCTCTAACCTCTTTAGGTGTCATCATATGGTAGTTCAACATATATCCTAAAAGAGATTCATGGCCTTCAGGTTGATGTTGCAACATTATTAGAAACTTTTGGCACTCGTAACCTTTTGTTGATGTCTGATTTTTCCCTTGCTTGGTCCCTGATTGATTGCAGATGTGTTTTCCTCAGCTTTTTACCACCTTTTTTTCTGCATTCTTTTGTGCTTCTTTCCTTTTACTTCCATTAATCCACAAGCCCTCTATCTAATGCTGAAAGTTTCTGGAATATGACTTGGAAGTAAGAATTTTCCCCTTTGCAATGTTTCTCATGGATTGACATTCGTGTCATGTTTGTATTTTAACTGGTAATCAGGCCCGTTTGTGCCCTTTGTATGTTCTTCTGAGCAGTTTAAAATCTCATTTCTGTGTTTCATCAGGCTACCACCTCCCCGGTCTCTGTTTGTCATGGAGTCTGCTGCAGTGGTACTCGATTCTCCATTTAGAATGCTAGTAGTAACTCACATTTAGTATGTTATCTGTTTACTCTTGGTGGAAGGATGTGTAGGCAGAGTTGTAATTTGAAAATGTTGATGAACTTCCGCAGGAATCAGATGGGTTGACCTCGATAAAGATCCTTATGGACGCTGGTACTTGCGTTTTGTTAGAGTATATCACAGCTTGTTGTATATGTAGATGCAGAATTTAATGTTCTTATTGTGTTTGATGCTCTATTTATGAACTCAAGTGTTAATATAGGTATAGTCTCCGAGGATACATAATATATTCAGTTTTGTTGTTGTAAGTTGAATTTTTAGTGCAATATTTCTCTATTTCGCCTAGCTTATTTATTTGTACTTGTTCCAGAACAGGAAGATCACATGCTTCATCTGGCTTGTTATAACAACTTCAATTCGATGTGGGGACAGTTTGCACATTCCCGCCGCCATCTAACTCCATGAGAGGTGTTGAGCAAAAAAAGCCTTTTTACTGGTGGGCCTCTTGTGCAGAAATCTTAATCATATCATAACTATAAGAACTAAGAAGAGGCAAAACAAGAAAATGAATATCGACTAACTGCCCGGAGACTCTTGCATTAGTTTGCAATCCAATGATCATGGATCAAGCAGAACCGAAGAATGATTATGGATCGAGCAGAACCCAAGAATACCTAACAAGCTGCAGTTTCTTTTCCAATGGTAGACAAGAATAAAAAAATCATGTTTAATTTATTACTGCGTATTTCGACCTATACAGTGCATGCAAGAAGGTAACATCTTCTAAATGAATCACACCGCAGGATGAATAAAGAATAGGTAATTTGGAGGCAGGAAAATCATCCACATAGCGTTAGCATTTGCTTCTTTAGTGAACCAGATATGTAATGACCAACGCCACGAGGAGGAGGAAGTAGGCGATCCCCTGGTCGATTGCCGCTCCTGCAACAATATGGCACAAAACCAAATTCAGGTTTTAGAATTGTAAATATCATCAATCAAATCGCAAGCCAGATGAGATCGAGCTCCCGTCCAGCTAAGATTGGAAATAACAAATGGGTCTATCTATATGCAAGCGTACCATCATTGGAAGGTCCTTGCGGAGCTGGGGAAGGAGCCATGCTCTGGCCGCTGCTCAGCTGCAGCAGCGCCATGAGCATGAACCCGACCATCGACAGAATCGCGAAAGATGATCCCATGGAACTCATCTCGAACTTGAAATCAGGTTTCGGTGACCAGATATCAATTAAAAAAGGCCTTTTTTCCGCCGGCTCTGGGAGTTTAATCAATCTAGTATAGGTGGAGCAGGATTGAATGACTTCTGTTCTGGTTGGGGCCTTGTGAGGGTTTGAGGGACGTTCTGTTTATATATGGCGAACTGGGGTTTCCAGGAAATCGATGGAAAATGGAATTCAGTTGGGTTAGAAATAGAAGAAAGGCGCGGTTGGTCGACACGAGGAGTTTGACTTTGCAGGCGGCTTCTTTGACTAGGAGTCGGCTTGACCCCTACTCCTATCGGCCACGTGGCGCATCTTGGGGTTCACATTCGTTCATTCATGAGAACAGAAGAAAAGAAAAGGCAAGCCGGCAGTGTCTTTGATTTTGCTTCTTCGTATATAAAATGCAGGGAACATATTTTAATTTAAATAATAAATTTATAAAATACTGTCGGAGGAAAAATGGTAGAAGTCTTAGGGACTTGCTCCAAAAACTTCTAGAAATTTTATGCGGGTCTGGGCCTACTCTAGGCACGCTATCGATTACCAATAGTATGAACCTGACCCATTTACTCGTATATTGGGCCCATTATAAACCCGAATGCGCAAGGGGTTAGGCTAGGCCCAAGACATGTACTCAACCTGACCGACCCATCCGCCCGAACATGCCTCGGACCTGTGCTTGCACGACCATGATGATGTAACAAGCGCATGAGAGGGTGAACAAACAAACAAGAGCTCCCGGGAAAAGCAAATGGATCTACCAGTCAAATCTCCCACCGAAAGCTACCATTCTAGCCTACACCAATGCTACTGCCACTCCGGATTTCGCTACTTCCACTGTACCCTCGTCACAAGACTCTTCAGTTGATAAATATTATAGCGATCCTGGAAGCAGCAAAAATGGAATATTTGTTTTCCTCTAGTTATCTCATCACGGGAGTTGGAGTTGATTTTATCTTCAGATTTCTGCCCGAACCCTTTCTGCATCCATCAGTAGTTCGTTCCTTTTTTCATCTGCTGTGGTTTTTCTGGTGAGTTGGGCTGTGATTGGAGCAGAAAGGTGAGGGAAGGTGTTATCGGTCTTCAGATAGGAGGAGGTTCTGATGGCAAGGACGGGAGGCAAGAACATACAAGCCAAACTGGTAGGCATGCTTTTCACTTTGTTATCTTTCTTGATTTTCTGTGGAGAAGCCCAGGTTAGGTGGAATCACTGTCGAGTTTTTTCCCGCTTAAAAATTAGCATTGGAAAGATATCTCTTGCCTCAATTATGTCTACAGAGGTATTGCGGGGAATTTTTGGTCGGTATTGGCGATATCACGCTGATGCTGTGTAGCAGATGGAATTAACCATAAAGTTCGACTCTTATTATATTCCAAAACATTGCTTATGAATTGCTTAGTGTTGAAGTTTACCTATCTTGTTCAGAAGTAAGAGTTTCTTTGTCGTAGGTGTATCATTTCGGTTTAGCAACTCACTTTTTAGTGGATGATATCCATGAAAGTCTAATCTTGATGGGCAAATTTAGGGGTCAACAAGAAGGTACAAAGTGTTAGTTCAGGGAAGAAGGGCTATTTTGAAACATTTGGAAAATGAAAATTGAGGAAGGGTGCTAAGTTTTTTGAAGAATACTTAAAGAGAATTGATCAACAGAGTTTCCATAAGAATTTTGAAACTTTAGGAGGATCCAGATAGGCTGCCCTAGACTCCATTAAGGTCCAAGCACAGTATGATACACTTGCATCTGACTTTTCTATTTGCTGATGCAACGCTTTTATTTTAACATAATATATATGTATTGGTACAACTTTTTTTTACATGGTTTATCTAATTTTAGGTACTTCTTGGTGACATGGGTGCTGGGAAAACCAGTCTTGTTTTGAGATTTGTCAAAGGTCAATTTCATGAATACCAGGTGTGTTCGATTAGTTTTAATGCTTAACCTTTTCCTCTGCCTTGTACTATTGGGTAGCTGATGGTGCATCAATATTATATACTGAAGCGTGATTGAACTCTCCCTTTGTTTGGCCAAAGTATTGTAAACCAAGCTTGATAGAAATCAAGTCCATATATATATATATGTAGGTCAAAATTTTGGAACTTAAGTTGGTAAATGGACAGTTATGTAGGGACTTAGAATTAGATCAATTATATTATTGAATGTCTGAATTGTCTCCATTTTTATAAGCTTATGATATGAAGGAAGGTTCACTCACACACAAAGTAGTTATTGCCTCTTACACAACTCTGAAGTGAATTGCAGGAATCCACTATTGGAGCAGCCTTCTTCACTCAGGTTCTTTCATTAAATGAAGCAACTGTAAAGTTTGACATATGGGACACAGCAGGGCAGGAACGCTACCATAGTTTGGCTCCTATGTACTATCGAGGTGCTGCAGCAGCTGTTGTTGTGTATGATATCACAAGCATGGTAAGAACATTTTTCTTGTTTCCCCTACCTTTGTTTTCCCTTTTGACTTAGTATTATAATTTTCCCAAGCAAATATTGTTGTTAGATGTACTTGCCAAGTGCTATGGTTTCAATAAAGCATGTCAAGAGAGAGTATTTCCGTGGTATTTCATATATTCTTGCTATTGAATTCATCTATTTGATTAGTTGGTTCAGTGAAAACATAGTGACTTCCAAAGGTTATTTGAATATATATCTTAATCTTCAGGTTCCCCCGTTTTAAAAATCGATTGTGTCTTTGCTTCAGGATTCATTTCAAAAGGCTAAGAAATGGATTCAGGAACTGCAGAGGCAAGGTAACTCACAAATTTTTTCATGAATTTCTTTGGAAATGAAACCTCAGCTAACAGTGAAAAAGAGGAAGCTCTCTCTATCATTTTGCTTTATGGAGATTGGTTCCTTCAATTATATTTTTATCATCATTTGAATGAATCATTATGTAGGCAGATCTGAACTTGTTTAGAATTTGGTTGCAGGAAATCCAAAGTTGATTATCTTTTTGGTGGCAAACAAGGCTGACTTGGGGCAGAAGAGGGCAGTGGATAATGAGGTAGATTATGTAGCCCATAGCTTTCCCGATGGTTGTTACCCTTAGGCTCTCTGTTTCCTTCTGTTCTTGTATAGGACCTTTTTGTTTGAAACGTTTTGGGGTCCATTATGTGGGGATTAATGGAATTGGACACCACTGAAAGCAAACTTTGTAGAGCAACTTTTACATTACAGTTGCTCAAATAACATACAATTGTTTGATTAAACATGCCAGCTTGGGCCCTTCATATCTTGAGTTTTGGATTTATGTTCTGTACTCCTAACAAAGACATGCATCTTCATCATAATATATCTAAACCCTTTATAGCAATTGGGTTAGGATCTGTATCCAATATTCTTGTGGGGATCC
This sequence comes from Trapa incisa, assembly GCA_030064435.1. Taxonomy (NCBI): domain Eukaryota; kingdom Viridiplantae; phylum Streptophyta; class Magnoliopsida; order Myrtales; family Lythraceae; genus Trapa; species Trapa incisa. Next base: position 11,351,116 of record CM057769.1, on the reverse strand, counting down.
TTCGTTCTTTGAGCTTTCCATTGCTGACTTGGGGTCATCTTTGTTTTAAGGTGGGCGAGCAGTATGCTAAAGCAAATGGATTGTCATTTATGGAGACATCAGCTAAAACTGCACAGAATGTGAATGAACTCTTCTATGAAATAGGTAACATACTGTCACTTGCCCATGGTTAGCTTCAATGCCAAAAACAATTAGAGTCCAATTACTGCACGCATTTGCATATCATTTTTTTTAAATCCTGAGCTGTTGTATGCTAAGTCAAACTTCTGAATGCAGCAAAATGTGTTGCAAAGTCTAGCCCTGTTCGGCCAAGTGGAATGAAGCTACAAAGGCAAGAAAGTCAAAGAAAACTATTTTGTTGCACAGAATGACAGCTATACTCCATGCATGGTACCTATCATCCAAATGCCTTTTAGCTCTAAGACAACTCCTGTTGGATCTGATAGCCTGCATGTCATGCAGAAATGGGAATAATTCAGGTTCTCAAAATTATGTATATTCTTTTGTGTATTTCATTTTATTTTGTTGTAACTTGATCATACCAAAGGCAGTTGAATTAATGACTTTCCTGAAGTTTGAATAGCAGAATAAACAAACAAATGTAGATTCACAGAAATTTGAAAATAAATCTACTGCTCACTTCTTATTTTTTGTTCATATAAACGGGAGGAAGACAATCCATTTCCTCTCCTCTCTTCTCATTGGAATATATTAAGATGCTATATTTGCAGGATTCTTTTGAATCAAAAAGCTCTTTTTCAGCTAAGATCCTTCAATCAGTTAGGAATCAGTTCTCAATGATCAATGCCTGCCAACTAATTATTTATAATCCTATTTCTCCGGTTGAGTGCAGTGACTTACTTTTACCCATTGTAAAAATCAGGTCCTTTTGGCTTGGTTTTAAGGATATATTGTTGCACTGACATGTGTGAACAGATGAACAGGTAGACACATAATTGGAAGGATGATTGTGCAATAGATTTGGCTAATAGGTTCATTAGCTAATCATTGTGGCTCCCAGGACTTGGAACAGTAATGGAGGATGACAAATGACTAATATCCATTGCAGCATCCATAAGAACTAATGTTCAAAGATGGATGCCTGTAAGTGCACATTAAGACAAGGCTGTTTTATGCAGGTAAAATAGTACAATTACAGGTTTGAATCTGGTAGACTCAGGTTGAATCACTGAGCAACAGTGATTATGAATTCAAATCTGCAAGAGATGATTGTAACGGCTCTCGCTCTCGAGCATTAAACTACGAGGATGAATCTTGTCTGGTTAGGTTAGGTTAGGTGGGTTTTCGGGGGCTGCAGTTTTTTTGTTGGGTTGCATCAGGAACTGAAGCTTCTTGTCTCGTTGGACTCAGAGCTCAAACGATTAATGAAAGGCCAATGGCAGTAGAAAGAAGTCGTCGTTTAGCCCTCCAAGTTGGACAAAACCCTCGCAATAACCACCTCCCCATTCTTATATTTATGGAATTCCTCTAAACTTCTCTTCTGTCGATGCAGCATTGGATTCAGTATTCAAACACAGCCACAGCAATTTCTTTCACTTTTCCGCTTAACTTCTCTTACATAGATCTTCACCTGCAGCATGCTTTCAGATGTTCAAAATCCTAATCGAACTAAGATGACAAACTTTCAAATGTCTAAACTGGAAATATCGTCCCCTTCTTGACAAAAGTGATGGAGAATCAAACGAGTTTCATGCTAGCTGCTGAACTGCTTGTCAGGCAAGAGCATCGTCAAAAAGCAACTTTCCACGCAGACAGAGACAAGCTGAAAGGATAAAAAGAAGAGCAAAAAACTCTTGCAGAGATGTAACAGAAGTGATTAAACAGATTCTCACTACGCCTAGTACCATGATATCGAACCACTCTTCAGGTTAATTCTACCCTAAAGCCCGATGGAGTATTCAAAATTCTAATAAGGCTTTCTACACAGTCAATGCAATTTTTGTCACCAAGAAAAAGAAGTGCATGGAGTTCCTGATGAGAAGGACGAGAGGAGCCCGTGGTTGGTGTTGGAGTCGCTCACTGAAGTGTAGAGGGACCGAGCGTCTCTCAGCGGAACGGAGCTAGCCTGTGCTGGGAGGTCCTTCATCGGAGTCAGCGGCGGCGTGTCATCGTCACGCTCACGCTCATCGTCAGCGCCTGAACCTGAAGAAGAGCCGCCGGAGTCTAGGAGCTGCCCGGCGTTGGCCCGATCGGTGGCGTCACTGTCGTAGACGGGGTTGGAGATGTACATGGGGTGGCCGCTGCTCGTGCTGGGCCTGAACTGGAACGTCGAGCACTCTTCTTCCTGATGATCAACGATGAAGTTCTTCGACGGAGTAGAAGCAGTAGCGGATGCTGCGACTTCTCTGGAGTGGGCGTAAAGATTCATGGTTGCAATCTCGGGCGAGGGAAGGGAGTGGGGGAAGAGGAGGCTCCGGGGTGCGCGAAGGACGCCATGGGCGTAGAAGCTGCTGAGAGGAGAGGGCCGGGAGGATGGGTTGACAGAGGAAGAAGAAGGGCTGAGGATGGTGACTAAGGGAGCGGGGGCGGCGGAGGAGGAGGATGAGTCTTTGAGGTTAGAAAGGTGGTGATGGTGGTGGTCGTCGTTGTCGTGGAGGCCACGCCAGCGGCGGACGAGGATGGAGCAGTAGAGCTCGGCGAGGAGGACGAGGACGAGGCTGAGGACGATGACAAGGCTGGCTGCAAGTACGAGGGTTGCTCCCATTATTACCTGAGAACTGCTTCCCTCCATATTCGATCTGGCTCAGAAGAAGAGAGAGACAGCACCAGTCAGTAGTAGTTTCAGTCTGGGTCTCAGTTTAAGGTTTTGCAAAGGTCTGATGGATTGTGATGGGGCATGATGGATCGATGCATTTATACAAGAGCAAGTAATGAATATATAAAACACTTGTGACACCACTGAGGAGTGTGAGATATGGATGTAAAGGACAAAGAGAGAGCTGTGGCCTGTGGGAGAGGCAAGTCTCTTTTTTGGCGGGAAAAGGTACTCTTTCTCAAAATCAGGTATACAGTGTCTATCTACTGCACTGCACTTCTTAGAAAGAAGGGAATCTCTCTCTCCTCTCTTTCCTCTCTCTCCTCCCTCTCCTCTCCCTCCCACTGTCAAGATAAAAGCAAAAGGGATGACAGACACATCGGGACATGGACGACGTAATGACTTGGCTACTGTCCAAGTTGAGGCAAAACAGTGCACATAAATTATGGAGTTTTTGACACACTAAAAGATGTTAGTTTTTTCATCTCAAATTACGTGACACGCTTAAGCTAATGGTTAGGCTCCAAAACGGCCCATTAAAGGGGAGGAACCTCCCAATATACTCCAACTCAAATCTTGCTATGATTGTGTGAAGTTAGGTATTCACATCAATTAAAAGAGATGGATGTATAAGTTCACAAGGAGTGTCTATGTGGGATAGAGTTCACTCTCACCGTCGATATCTTATTTTTCATCCCTTCACTTTTGGGATTGAAAAGTGTTAAAAAAAAATGAATATGATATGATCGAGAGAATGCTAGTACAACTAATAATTTTTAAATATATATTAGTTAATCATTTTATCACCACACAATACCACTTCTACTTCACTCAAAGTATATTCTACTATTAAGGAAAATATTTATTTTTATATAATTATTAAGTGTGTATTTAAAATTTCAAATTTATTAAAATTGTAGTTGTTCCTATATAAGATGGTTCTTTTAAAATTTATTGTAGTAGATTGCATGCATTGTAGGCAGGCTCTACAGTACTATGTCTCTTGACATAAACACACGGTGGATTGCCAATGAGTTTGCAGAAGAGGAATAGTCATCTGAGATTAGTCCTTCTTAGACCTCATTACTTGATGCTTTCTTTCTGCATTTGATGAACGATGATGCGTGCATATGCTGACCTAATATCAGGGAGGAGTCCAATAATATATGATCTCTTGTCCTGTGGGACCTGACAAATCATTGATCGATCCGGCGATTCAATGACTTTTACCAGAAACATCTCAGGAAACCTATGATGAAATGGAAGAAGTAGTTCTGTGGATCGAGCATGCTGCGGTCGACCAACCTCTCCAGCAAGACGTTCTGAGGCAGCAGTTCGCTGAAGTATAGTATGGTCGCCAGCGATGCGGCCGGTGTCTCGATCAGCAGCACCGCCAGCCTGACCAGTGATCGGAACATCAAAGTCATTAGAGACTGCACCATCAACAACAACAGATAACCCATCTAAAAAAATTGACCCATCACGTGTAAACCATCAAAGAAGAACGCCTACGATCTATGCATATACTCGTCACTGCCGATAAGTTTATGCGATATCGGAGAAGAATTACGACATACTATGGTCAGGCAGGGTGCTCTGGCCGATGCGATAGCAGGGAGTCAAGAACGTCGGAGATGGGCTTCTAGGAGACGAGACGATGGGAGAGTTTCTATATGCTTTCTTTTCTTGGAAGCACCTTTTTTGTGCCTCTCTTTCTATGTGGCTATCGTGCAGATACCATGGAAGACTCTGATCTCCACCCGCTAATCTTCTGGAGCTGACATTCAGACCTACCCTTCCAACAACATTATATCAGAATATACCGTTGCTCAAGAATTCCATCCAATTGGCGACAAACAAGTCTTGATTTGTTATCTTTATTTTTTTTTTTGTGATTAATATTTATGCATATATCTATATTGATCATCTGCCCATCAATCAATCAGATCACATTAACCTTGGGCAAAAAACAAAATTTGATCACATTCACATCACGGCATAGGACCCGACAGAACCATAAGGACTGTCGTGGCTCAGCTGGGTTAGAGGTGGCCCACTCTGACCAATGGCCAAACCCCACGACGAAGTGCACCCAATGGCAATAAAAATTCCACTTTCTTTCTTTCTTTTGCCTTTGCCATTCTTCATTTATTTGCACCTTTACTGAGCACACGCCTTGCTAAATGTCAACCCCCGGCCTATGCATTGGTTGTTACTCTCCTTCAATCTTTGGACATCAAATATCACATCAGATTACCGCTCTCAATTAAGAACCAAACTCCAACCTTTCAGTTTCTCCAACTCCAGGGTACCTTTGACCTTGACAAGCTTCACATGGGGAACATGGATATAATAATAATGGCTTTGAACACCCAAATCTATATGTTTTTGTTTTTCTAATGTTACTTTCATCACAGAACCGCCAAGTACAGTGGAACCATAATTGTCAACTTAACCCACCACCAATGATCAGAGACCGCGATTTCCACGCTGCCACCTCTCGGATGTTTATCGTCTACCTCGATTCCATTCCCATGTAAGCTTGAAAAGAGAGGAAGACTTCTCTCGATGTTTAACCTTTTCATATCATGATTCTTCGTTAGCAAATACGATTGATTCTCGTTCCATGGATTATTTTTAAGTAAATAATCAAATAAAATATAGAAATAATTAAACATGTCGGGCCAGAGGGAAATGAAAATAAAACAATGCCATAGTATAGTCCAATAACAACCCTCAAACTTTCAATACATTGATTGTTAGGCGGAGAATGGTGACATTATATAACTTTGGTCTATTTTTTCTATATACTTGTGTCGACATGGCTTCATTTAGTAGTAATACATGGATGCGGTTGCTTGAAATAAAAACTAAAGTGGGTCCAACGAGCGTATAAATGTGGGTCCAAGATCCCAATTAAAGCGTGGAGGACCCACGTCCACAAGAATCACTTGACAAGTGTCAGTTCGATGTGGTAGGCTGTCCTACAAGAGGCCGGAGCATCCTGAGCCCAAAAATAAGGTGCATGACCGAATCTAACCCCACTGTCCGTCCTGTAAATATTTTGCGCCTTCCCATTGGCTGGCATTTCCCCCCTTCCCCACATTATACTACACGCACCACCCGCAATTGCCGTGCTTATCACTCGCTCGTTTGAGGGGGAAATGCCATCCATGAAAGTGAAAATCACTTTTCTGGCACGAAATTTTACTTGGTCAGGGAATAAATAGGAATAATATATGTTTAGATTAAAATAATAACTTATATTTATAAAATATATATAAGCTAAATTTTTATAAATTTATAATATTTTTTATATTATATCAGAGCTGGTAAATAAGTATATGTGATAGCGCATGTTAAAATAATAATTTTTATATTTATGAAAAATTAAAAAAAATATTATGATACTATCAAAGATATAGAACTACTTATCAATTTAATTTTTTAAGTGAATATAGGTTAAATTCTTATAAATATATAATATTTAAATAAGTGCACTTATATGATTGCACTTGTGCTTAAAAACTTATATGATAGTGAAAGTATAGAAAAAATTATACTTATTGTAAAGTTCTTCTGCAAGATCAATGATAATTGTATACATTAGTAACCAAAAGATGAGAGAGGGCAAGTCTACAAGGAAGGTAGATAGCGAAAATCAAGATGGGAAAGTTAGTAAGTGGATGGTCAAAAGCAAACATCTTGCTTGTGCAAAGTTAGCTCCTTTTTCTTTGACGTGAAAACCTAACCAGATATTGGCTACTCCTAACTGTAGGATATGTTGTTTTGCCCACTCGTTGACCATGTCTTCTCAAGTTCATACCCGAATTGTTGTTTGTCAACACGCTCAATCATCTTCTCCAAGCTTATTCTTTCCATTTATATCTTGCTCCTCCGTGATGGATCATCCAAGCTTGAATATAAGGGAGGGTTACATGTATGGGCCCATCTTGCAATGTGGAGTGTTTCAGTTATGTTAGGTCACAAAAGCAGTCATCCTTTACTTCTTATTATGCCCGACAAATAAGACTTGGTGGTTAGTGTCAACCCTAGTCTTTGGTTTGCCCTTTGATTGATTAACTGAATCACACCCATCTTGTCATCCATTTTCAACCTTCCATCATGGGTTTACAGATTTCAGCCCCACACATTTACGATAAAAAGATGTAGTCTCACTTTTATAATATATATATATATTGAATGGTAGACACCCTACCCCATTTTCTCTTTAGCTAATTTAGGGGAGGAATTTAAAAAAATATTATACACAAATTTGGACTGCCTAAATTACTAAATTAAATTATTGAAATATTATTTTCGATTCAAATATAAAATATAGAGTGATAACTCTTTTTTAATATATATATGTATAGTATGTTTTTTTTTCTCAATAAAAATGTGGAGCAGTAAGTTTCCATGTAATACTCAAAATTTTTATATTAAAATGAGAAGTACTAGACCAACTATAAATATTAATTCAGCCAACATTTCACCACCAAAAATCTAATTATTGTTGGAAAAAAAGTGTAGCACAAGATTTATGGTCAAATAAATCTCCATTAATAAATAAGAAATATTGTATTAGTAGTTTTAATAATTAAGGTAATAAACAGTGATTGAAAATTCTACTCGAATTATTATAAAATATAAAAAATATACATCTCATTATAATTATTATTTACTCTCTTGATATCAAAATAATTATATGGAATAAATGTATTAAGTTTGGAAGGTAAGTAAATAGAAAATTATTATTAGTATATAAATATAAAAAAATTATGACTTACCAATAATACTTTTCAAGTAATGTACACGTAATATTATCTAATAATTAGAATTTAAACTAATATTTTGAAGTTTGATATTAGTCACCATTTGTGAATATATAAGGTGTATTAACTTCACTTCCCAATGGCCAAAATGGACTCACGTATTTAATTTCAACTTTACAATTATCCATTATATCATGAATTAATATTAGAATATTATGATATTAAAATGTTAATATAAAAAATGAATAAAATTATTTTACCTTGGTGGGAACGAAAAGACAAGGACACAAACACAGTGCAGCCGCATCAATGTCCAATCCTTGGGCGTAGCCATTCCACGTTGTGAGAGGGGCGCGTGCGAAAGATCTGGCCATTGGATAAATATCAAGCCGACCTGGATGTAAAGGTGATGGAAAGGCGGGCCCCACTTGAAATATCACGCCCCACTGATATGCGCCACGTTAGAACCCCACCTCACAATAAAGAAAGTGCCCCCCAGTCTTCCCAATAAAACAAAGTACTACAAGCATCTCAGTCTATCTATTAAGCTATATGGTAAGTCTATCACACGCTTTCATTTCTGTGTAAATGGACATGCGGTGTATATCGGGAATACGTAGTTTAACCCCTTTTTCTTCATATTATATGGCGCAGCACATTAATTAATTAAAAAATATTATTTAATTAGTTATATATACATGGCAAAGGCGAGATAAGGGCAAAGGGTGGAAGAGCCGAGTGCGCTCTGCTCTATGGCTCTTCTTCTTCTCCTTGTCACTTGCTATTCTGTGTGTGAGAGAGAGAGAGCTACTTCTGAGTAAACTCAAAGCAGATCTGAAGAAGGGAAATCCAATTCTATTATCTGCTGCTGCACCCCTTCATCCTTTTCTCCTTCTTGGCTGCTGGGAGAAGGAAGCAGAAACAGAAGAGCAGCTTTCTAAGCTCAGTTGGAGAAAGCTGGTGAGTTTAGAGGTTGGATTGGGGGGGGGGGGGGGGGGTGTCAAACTGCCGCAAAAGTACATGGGAGTATGGAGGCGAGCAGCACCAGCAGCAACAGCATCATCGCTCCGTTCGTTATGAAGACTTACCAGATGGTCAACGACCCTTCAACGGACAGCCTCATCACATGGGGCAGGGCCGACAACAGCTTCATCGTCCTCAACACCCTCGAATTCTCTCAGCGCATCCTTCCCGCTTACTTCAAGCACAACAACTTCTCCAGCTTCGTTCGCCAGCTCAACACCTACGTACGTACCTTCTTAGTTAATTCTCTCTTGGCTTTGTGAATCTAAGACTTACCGTAGGTACGGCTCTTATGGGGTGGGTCTCTTTTCTTTGCTCGATTTAGGGTTTCAGGAAGGTGGATCCTGATCGATGGGAGTTCGCGAACCAGTGGTTCCTCCGGGGGCAGAACCACCTGCTTTACAACATCGTCCGGAAGAAGCACGGCCGGAACGTTCAGTACAAGAGCGAGCTCGACATGGACGACGACGAGCTACTGGCGGAGATCTCCCGCCTGAGGGAGGAGCAGAGTGCGCTCGAGGAGGAGATCCGCGGCATGAACCGGCGGCTCGAGGCCACGGAAGGGAGGCCGGAGCAGATGATGGCGTTCCTATACAAGGTCGTCGAAGACCCCGAGCTAATCCCCAGCATGATTCTCGAGAGGGAGCTCAAAGCCAACCGGAGCCACCACCACCAGTTGCCCTTCTCCGGCGAGAAGAAACGGCGTCTCGCGATGACCAACCACCTCACCTCCTCCTCCTCTTCCTCGTCGAACATGGCAGTATCAAGCTCGATCAAGAGCGAGGAAGAAGAGGCCGACGGTGCCGTCGGGGTCATCTCCTCGCCGGATGTCGGGTATGACTGCATTGACAACTTCAACCAATCTCCTCCGCTGCTACCGGCCCCTCTATTGTCCTTTCCGGCGATGGGTTACGCTATTCCGGCGGCGGGGGGCGGGGGAGATTTCGGGTACGTGGCTGAGATGGGGGCGGAGGATGCTAGCTCCAGGCTGCCACCGCCTTATCCGTTTTCGTTGCTAGAGGGTGGCTTTTGATCACTTTGCTTCACAAGATACATGTTGGATTCTATCCATTTGTATTAGCTATTTTTATTTTATATCTTTTTTTTTTGGTGTAAATCACTAAGGGAGAATCTAATTGCCCTCATAGTCCTCCTCATGCTCCAAACACCCTCGTCATAACCAAATCAAACTAACTAGATGCAAAGAATAACTTACTTTAAATTCGAAAAAAATGAATTAAATATTTCTATATACATCCATTATAAATTATTTATTCATATAATATTTATCATTATCGAAAGAAATATTGGCCAAAGAAAAAGATGAGTATTCACGTGCCATATTCTAAAAAAAGGATACTCTACTTTTTAAGTGGCTAGAAAAAAATGCGCTTCTTCCATTTATCTCCTTATATAATAATTATGGATATGGTCCAAAATTAGGTAGAAATAATTGTGTTATTGGTGTATAGGAGTGACCTAATATTTTGGTGCCATGTAGTAGTAGCATTAGGAAAACATCCATAAGTGGGAGCATCCTTGTCTCGTTGGGGCCTGGAAAATGCCCTTTTCCTCGTGACTTATTGGTAAAATTATACTTATATTATGCCTTATGGTTAGTCATGTGCTACCTTTTGCTTTAGTATCCCTATATTCCATTATGCTATGATATCATTTAAAATTAGACCGACCCACAAGTTCAATATCGAGTTCATATAATTAATATTTTTCATTTTTTTATATTTTCAATACCGTTCTATTTTATTTTGCGTTTTCATACATCTAATTTTTAAAAGGAAACACGTCCTTTCAGTAATATTATATATATGGCTAAAGAAGACTAATATTGATAAGGAATGGAGGAGGGCTACTATTAAAATCTCGGACAAATCCCTGCCACAAGAGTGGCATCTTAAAAGGGTAAAACGTAAACGGTAGCAAGGAGAAAAGTGAATATGTTCATGGAAAGTGTAGGGTTGACCCTTCTTGTGTCCACTAAAAAAGTCAAAGTGTGCAGCACCCAATGCTTTAGATTATATATGGTTGCTTATGTAAATAATTATATATATATATATATATAAATGGTTGCTCATGGATAAGTAATGAGATAATATTTTTAAATAAATAAATATATTTGAATTTTCACCTGTGTATATTATTTGTTTATTATGTATATACATGGGGAGGTGACGAGAAGATGGCGCAAGGGATCGATCATATGGGGCCCACCTTTTCAAAGGCTAAATTATTGGACGCGTGGCCGGAGCGTGGAGGTGGACCCAGAACGCGACAATGGACAGAGAAATGAGGTGGACCTTGTGGGACCCACTCCATGTGTGTTGGACGGACGAGACTGGAGCATCCCTGACCCGACCCTGCCCTCCGTCCACCCTTTTCCCCCACTTTTTTATTCCTGTTTTAATTTTCCCACCGGTCCCAGCCCGTGGTGGAGAGTCCACGTGTTAGCTTCCAGTGACCGCCTTTGATTGATCCCACGTGAACGAAAATGACCAATTATTGCTGAATTATTGAGCAAATAACAATAAAATTACATTTGAATATTTGGAGAGTTTTACTTTTTTTATCGTGTTAAATTAATTCTGATATAATATAATTTTTGTAGATGATAACAAACAATAAATCACTGTAAATACACAACAAAGGAGTTAAAAAAATACAATATATTAAACGATATTACTTTTTTTTACATCTCTTTTCTTTATTGATGAAAATATATTTCAACTTAATATAATTATATATTCAATTTTTCTTTATTATTTCTTAATCAAATATCAACATGAACCATGTACTTAAATCTAAACAATTGGGTTATACACAATAGTAAAACTATTAGTTAAATTATGTACATTCTTGTAAAGGCCCCCAATAATGTTCCCACAATAATTCACTAATCTACCCATATATTTCACTTGTATTTTGATTACTACTTTTACTAGGAGACGTAATTCTTTTTTTATAGGGTTGACTATGTCATCTTCGAGCTACAACAGCTTCCTCCCCGCTTTGTCCACCAGCGCTTTCTTGTGATTTTTCTGGTATTAAATTCATTTCTCTATAAAAGAGGAACTATAATGAACGATAATTGTCGCATGGATCTCTCCTACATTGATCCCATATAGCATCACTGCATATGTTCTTCTTCTTCTTCCTTATGATCCTAACCCTTGAGATTAAAGGTACGCACGTGACTAATTATTGATTAAAAGCCCTTTGCATCTTGTTCCTCAATACCGTTCATCATCGCAAAACTCCATAGTGTAAATCAATACAACCTGCACTTTGAACTATGAACTACAAAAGATAGAAAATCTTTTCGTGGTATAATCTATTGGATCTTCAAACGGGACTATACACCACAAATTTTGATGTCATATTCAATTCCGTGGTCCCTTTTGGGTATGCACCACATATAGCATCACTGCATATGTTCTTCTTCTTCTTCTTCTTTATGATCCTAACCCTTGAGATTAAAGGTACGCACGTGACTAATTATTGATTAAAAACCCTTTGCATCTTGTTCCTCAATACCGTTCATCATCGCAAACTCCATAGTGTAAATCAATACAACCTGCACTTTGAACTATGAACTACAAAAGATAGAAAATCTTTTCGTGGTATAATCTATTGGATCTTCAAACTGGACTATACACCACAAATTTTGATGTCATATTCAATTCCGTGGTCCCTTTTGGGTATGCACATCAACCTTTTATTAGAAAGTACAATTAGTAAGCGTATGAATGTCAAGGTGCTTCCATAGGGTTTCTCTGAGTAAATCCAATCCAAGGTGGTTAAATTCAGCCTTTCATCATTTAAATGCCCAATAGGAAAAATTCAAGAACGCATCATTGATTAAACTTCACATTTGATACAAAAGCACTCATAAAAATGCCATGATGTTGACACTGAGGGTTGTAGATACATGGAAGACAAACCTACGAGCGACAATCATTTGCGACCCATATAGACAAATGCACATTTTCAGGCACCCACATGATGGATGGACGATCGATACAAGTAGAACCAATTTGGTAGAAGAGAAGAATATGATATATATATATATGTATATATTCCCCCAATGGTAATGTAATGTGATTAGTGCAAAGAAATTCACAAATCATTTTTTGGTTGGGTGGGAGACATGAAAGTTGAAAGAAAGAATCGTGACACATGTCCCTCTGGTAAAGGACAAGCAAAGTCTCTGTTCGAGAAGACCCACAACACGAGCCGCTATGTGAGGTTCATTTTGGAGTTGTATAAGCTGCGGTTAATGCATGTCCCACGTAGGTATGCAATAAGCTAACCTTGCCCAAATTGCTTGAACTATTATTATAAAGGAACAAGTGCCGGGGCACTTCCCGCCGTCATTTGTTGACACGTGTCGCGCTGTTATTCCCATCATTTTTTGAATATGTTTGGTCCATGCAAGCTCGAAGAGTAGAGCCACTGGTGTCGTGTCTCACCCTGTCAGGATGAAAAAAAAAACACCACATAAATAGTCGGAGAATACACAAGGTGGAGCCCTAATTGTAAATAAGAAGGCTCAATAGGCCTCAACGCTTTACGCAGCATTATACCCTCAATGGGCTTAATTAGGCCCAATTGCTTGGATTCGTGCTTGCGCGTGGGTTCTGCAATTTTTTTTATAAATCTAATTATTTTTTAAGATATTTAAAATATTTATTATTTAGAGTTATGATATACATATTGATAGTTCGGAAATAATTGTCAAGCTCAGAAAAGCCTTTGGATTATATGGTTTCTATAAATATTTAAAAATCCGTAATAATTTTATATAAAACTTTTAAAATAATTTAATATAATATTTCAAAAATATTAATCCATCATACAAACTATCGTTATAGATTGCATGCACTTGTTTGATTGTCAAAATGCAGTATCACCCACGTAAAGATTGCATGCACAATAACATGATTGATTTGAAATTACAACCTACTAGAATAAGCAACTTTGTTAGAATAATACTAATATACGGAGACTCATTACGAGAATATACATTAACAATAACATATGCTAGCAAATGAGACACAAACCACCAATTAGCTAGCCTTGATTGGTGGCACAGATTTTAATGATGGAAACAAGTTGAAAAACTTGGAGGAGACCAAAGTCCCTAATCCTCGTCCGTAGTGTTATAGTGAATGCTAATAGGAGTTTGGTAGAAAACACCTATACACGAGAAGAATAGATGAAGCAGAGGAATAGGAATGGGGAGATACTCACTCAACCGATCCCAACTCAATCCAATGGGTCAGCCCCATAGGAGATACAGTAAAAGTGAATTGTGACTTGACTGAGCATTTTAGAAGGCAAGCCAACGCGCTTAAATATGCATTATCCTGGTCGTGGACAACACTAGGGTATTATTATTGGGGTAGGTAGCTGGACCATCAAATCGAGTGAACTTTAAACGGAGGTTGCAGCACTGTGCATGAGTGCCACTTGGGCAAGGAACCGTAAACGATTGTAGATAGCCATGTGTCATGAGTGTCCTGCTGATCACATGTTCGAATCTATAGTAGATGGTGGTGCTAAGCTTCCTCAGTGGGCATCAATGGTGGAGGCTGAGCTGATCTTCAAGTCTTTCAATCTGAGAGCAAAAAAAACTCTTTCAATGATATATTAAATTAAATCAATGCATGCACGAATTGTTTTGATCTGAAAAAGGAGACAATGGCATCACGTTGGAATATTATTTTGGGAACCCAACTTTCTTCTTAGAGCTGTCTTTTCTTTTTCCTAAAACTACCATAGTCGGTCCCCTTTTCAATTTCAATAGTTTTTCTTCAAGAACCATCGGTCCACCATTCTTTGTGCCACCTGCTCCAATCCGTCCTTTCATATGGAACCATTTTTTCATCCAATAGTGCTCTTAAGCCCAAACGAAATGTAATTAAAAAAAAAATTGAACATGCTCGTTTGCACATTTAATACGTATTTGAGAGGTTTCTTCTTGGACATTCTTGTACAATTAGAGCTGTCCTATGCCGATGCTAGCTTCGTAAACAAATATAGAGTGGTTCAATGATCTTAAACTGGGTTTAATTTCATAAATTTGGTTTTACAACCGAACCAAACACTGCACTCAAATTCAACATAAACTTAATGAAAATGCTATGTCCATCCAACTTGAGCCAAAATATATCTCATAACTTTTAAGTAGACATGAGCCCGACCCCTTATCGGTACACAATAAATTCTCTAACATGATATCAAAGTCAATGGGCTCGCACCCGTACCTGACTCGAGGCCGGAAACCCGGCTCGTTGTTTGCCCGAGTTGGATGGAGGAGAAAAAAAAATACCCAACTCGAGTCAATTGTGTCCCCCTCGTCCGAGACTGGATCCTGGCTCGTAGATAAGTGTTGAGGGCGGGCGGGTGTTGAGAATTGCACGTGACAAGTGTATTCACGTTGCACGTGACGGGGGTTGAGGATAAGATCCCAAATTGGATAAAATAGAGAAATATTGTAGGTTTATAAGATTGTAAGGGTTTCACTACTTATAAGTTATGACTTTTTAAGTAGAAATGGACCCGACCCCTTATCAATCCACAATATTTTCTCTAATCATTCCTCTAAAGCATTCCCCTATGATCGCATATGATCGCATATATTCCTACATTAGCCTTGTCTGAAATAAAAGAACCATCAGGGTTGAGTTTGATTAGCCACTCTTTTGGCGATGTCTACACAGCTGGTGCCGTAACAGGCTTAGGTATTTGTTTGCAATAACCATGGGCGCCATACTGCATTTAAAGTTAATGACAAAGAATTCATGAATTGTATCTTGTGTTGTTCTAATTACAACATGAGGACAGGACGCTTATCATGGAAAAAGAATAATTTGTCAATTCTCAGAACAGATCCAATAAATCAAACCATACACATTCCGTAACACAATAAAGTATGTTCAACTGATTCATCCTCATTACAAAACCTGCATTTCTTATCACAACGAACCCTTTTGACAAACAAGTTGTTCTGAATTGCTAAAGTGCCAAATGCAGCTCTCCAGAGGAATTTCTTACATTGGATGCACAATTCAATCCCCACAGAGTCTGTGCGCAAAAAAAATCCCCATAGACTTGACCATGTGGTTTTCTTGAGCGTTCGTTTTCTGCAACTAGAGGAACATTGAATTCTGCAGTAACTTTCTTTTCAGGTATTAGTTGTCTCATATTATCAATATTCCAAGTTTGGGTCGAAGCATGTATCGCATAGTAGACTTTTAAATAAGGATCCACAACAGAAACACTTAAAGGAGAAGGCTGAAAACCTTCAATACCTGGAATCTATTGACTATTCCAAAAAGGAATATTACTCGCATCACCATCCTGCAATATGATTTCTCTATTCATGTAGTTTCTTCCTTCAAGTATACTACTCCAAAAGAAAGGAACTCTAGGGAAATATAAATCTCTCAAAACCCACTCCCGGAGAGCATTTGGCTCTTGAGTAATCCTCCATGCCATTATAGGCCAATATATCCCATGAAACCCAATGTACCAAAACTGGCAGGGCCAACTTTTCACTCCTTTACACCAACTTGGAGGAAGGTAAAAAATACTTACAAGACTTTTGATAAGTATCTCCCTTCCTGCTTGCCTTAATAGCTTCATTTTCCAGCTTTGCATCACATGGTGTATTTTCTCTTATAAAAAAATCAAGATTTCTTTCTTTCACCTCCGTAGTATCATCTAAACATAGCATAGTTGACACATTAACTCGACACATCACAATATAGTTACATCCGTCACTATCTTAGGTTGTCTTAAGGTTTTTTATGAGAAAATATTGTGAATGATAAACGTACCCGTTTATTTCTACTTAAAATTAATTAATGGTAAATAATATAACTTTTTTAATATTATAAATACACAATATTTTTATTTTTTTTATTTAATTTTAAATTATATTTTCAATATTTGTTATCATTTTCAACTTATATAAACTTACCGTATACAATTTTAAATATTCTTTTAAAATTTATATATTAGTAAGATATTATTTTTATCGCGGAAGAAAAATAAAATATATCGTTATAACGTATTATCAAATTCAATGTAATTAAACTGTTTTCAAATTTATTATTTCAACTTGTACAATACCGTAAAAATAATATTCGTATATAATATTTAAAACGAATTGTATATTATATAATATTAAATTGAATAAAAAAAATTATTTTAAATTTATAAAATTAAAAAGTTTCCTCTATTTATAAATAATAATTTTTAAATATAAATATATATCATACATCATCATGAGAGAAAGTATTGTATATCCATTGTACATATACATATACTTAAAATTCATTAAGTATTGTAACTTATCTATTCGTTCACACATTCTTCCAATATAATAAAATATGTGAGAATGTAGCATTCTTTGTTTCTTCACTGTCTTGTCCTTTCACACCAATAACTGTGAAAAGACAATTTGAATACAAATTTTAATCCAAAGATGCCATTTTTCAACCAATGCAATTTTAGTAACTTCTTCATTCTTTATGTACTTGTCAAATTTTCTTTTCATCTCATTAGTTGTCGTAATGGCAACTACCATTTCATCACAGTTTTTACCACCTCAGTCTTGATGAAAAGGTTCTAAAGAATTCTTGTAATATTTGAGGATTTGCTATTGCTATCCCACCCACATGCGTGCCTCTAATCTTTATAACTTCATTCCTTGATCTTCTATTTAGTACAGATGGGTGAAAAAATATATACATGTTTTTATTATAAAATTACACCCAATTGATCCAAGATCTTTAATACCAATGGATTTCCTCTTAGCATGCACAATTTACTAAATTCATGTAAAGTCATGCTTCTCTCAACATTTGTTTTGCACCTAAAGGACATGATTCAATAACTCTAACCTCCCTTTTCAACTCCTTACCTCTAACTTCGTCCAAAAAAGTTCTTTTCTTTTCTTTTCTGCAATGAATCGACAATTTCCAACTTATTTCATGCATTTTTGAGCATTTGATCCGTCTAAATTCTGCAAACTACTTATTGATCTTATTTATTTAATGAAAAAAAGACCATTAGTATATTTTTTAATTTCGTGCAGCTGGTTAGGCCCTGTTCAAGATGATCTTGCTGCTCATTCAGATATAATTACTCACATATTCAGGCCTACTGAAATGCATTTATAACTAAGCTGGCTCAATTTTAGGTGAGACTGCTCTCTCTCTCTGGTGCAAGAAGAAGCAAGCAATCAGTTTCTTTTGCCTCATTTTTTACACTCTCACTATCATGATGCAACTTGGAAGAGTAGTTAATCCAAATGTCATATTCAACTATCAATCTCACTCCAGAATCACCCAGTTGTCCTTGTACATTTTGATCGTAACGCATGCTTCTATATGGTCTTACCACCATCCTAGTTCAACTCACTAGACCAAAAACAATTATAATAAATTAGTAAAAATTATTTGAGGTAAATTTAGTTGTATTTGATAAATATATAAAGAGAATAATTATATATATAATAATATAGATAAATGTTATTATTAAAAATTCTACCAACATAATTGATTTCTAATATATAACATAAAAATAGTGTGTGAAGGTGTATACGTTACGGTGACAAGTGTTGGTATAGATTATAGTCGGGGGTACGTGTATATAATGATACTACTCACTCACCATTTTTTATTTGATAATAAATGAAAATTTATTTTGTTATTAATAATATTGAAATATTTAACCTAAATATAAGAAACAAATACCGTTTCACCAAATAAAATAAAATAAATTATATCATATAATCAAAATATAAATATTATATTATAAATGTTATTTTGGCGAAATTTTTAAATTTTAGATGATAAATTTAATTCGAGTATAATTATAAATTTAACACTTAAATATTTATTTATTTTAAAAGATTTTTATTTTAAATAAATAATAAAATTAATAATATATTAAGATAAAATATCAATATTATGTAATTTGAAGAAATTCGATTGAATCGAACTGTTCTCATTGGATTGGATACATTTGGATTCAAGTATATCCGCAAATACACTAGTTGGGTCGGGTAGGATACAGGTTTAGGTCCAGGTACAACTATACATGAGCCCCACCCGTTCAATTGCCACGGAGTATACGTATAGGTGGTCCATATGTATGTATGTGTATTATATACACATATTGAAATCCTTTGAGCAATCCTCATCCTCCTATTATGCCCATAGAAGAGTCCATAGCCATTGCTTTCATTCTTTCCCGCCTCCTTCTTTAGTCCTCTAAACAGCCTCTTGCTTCCATCTCTCTCTATATATAAAGCAAGTAAGGCGTCTCTCCCAAGAGAGTTCATCCCAATAATTAAGCACATGTATGTTCTCTTTCGTCTTCTATACACTTCAGAGTCAGTTCATCATGTCATCACCTCAAAAAATCATTGACGTCTTCCCAACTATGTCCGGTAGCTGATCCATTTTTTTCATATATAGTATTTTGATCGGACAGGTTCCTTGGTCATTCTATGGCGTTTTCTTATAGTGAAGTGGAAGGTAAGAGAGCCCATGACCCTCTTATGGCCTGCCATCATGCAATCAGATCAACAAAGTGCATATGGTTCACAGGGCCAATCATCGTCGGGGCTGGCCCTTCGGGGTTAGCCGCCGCCGCCTGCCTCAAGGAACGAGGCATACCCAGCCTAATCCTTGAGAGATCAAATTGTATAGCTTCCTTGTGGCAGAACAAGACCTACGACCGCCTCCGGCTCCATTTGCCGAAGCAATTCTGTGAGCTGCCCTTCTTTCCATTCCCTAAGGACTTCCCAACCTACCCAACAAAGCAGCAGTTTGTAGCCTACTTGGATATGTTCGTAAGCCAATTCGGCCTCAAGCCCTTCTTTGAAACCACAGTTTTGAGCGCGGAATTTGATCCGATATGCCGGTTTTGGAGGGTCAAGACTTCCTCGGGGTCCACGGGTTCGGTGGCTGAGTACACAAGCCGGTGGCTCATCGTGGCCACGGGAGAGAATGCGGAGGAGTTTGTGCCTAACTTGGAAGGTATGGATGATTTTCAAGGTTCAATCCTCCACACGAGTTCATATAAGAGCGGAGAGATGTTTCGGGGAAAAAGAGTTTTGGTGGTAGGGTGTGGGAACTCGGGCATGGAGGTGTCTTTGGATCTCTGCAATCACAATGCCCAGACTTCCATAGTTGTTCGAGACTCGGTGAGCTTATTTCACTTTTCCATTTTCATCATATCATGCTTGTAGGTTTATGTGTGTCGTCATCCTCCAATCATCAAAATGTAGAAAGAAATATGATCATCCCATTGACTGCTTGAGCCCCCACATAATGTGTATATATATATATATACATGTTTTTCAATCTAGAAATTTTGGTGTTGCTTAAAAGTAGCCCTAATAAATTAGTATACTTATTTACTTAGTTTATTAGTTAATTCTCTTCTTTACCCTTTTTTTTTTCTTGTTGCAGTTGCACATCTTGCCCCAGGAGATGCTTGGGACATCAACTTTTGGACTGTGCATGTGCCTGCTCAAGTGGTTTCCAGCTCACATTGTGGATCGCCTGCTACTTTTGGTGTCGTACTTCATGATCGGAGATACGGCCAAGTACGGCCTACATCGGCCGAAGCTCGGCCCTCTTCAGCTCAAGAACAAGGCAGGGAAAACACCCGTGTTGGATGTTGGCACACTTTCACAGATCAAAAGTGGGAAGATTGAGGTGAATAAATGAATACACATCTCTGGACATTCTATCATTTAATTGTTTCTTCTCCCATCATCCTTATTAATGCTTTTTGGTCCATTTTTCATATAGGATACACCTCACAAGTCCTTTAATGGATTTCATACACCTAAAATTTTAATTGGGTCTTCACCAAACTATTCCCACATAAGTTCTTTCTAATTACTAGTTCTTCAACCTATGCACATATATAATAACCAACATATATGCGGTGCTTTATATCGTGGTAGAACTACTGGTCTTTCTAACTTGCATTTAATCTGTAGGTGTGCCCTGGAGTAAAGAGAATACGGTGCAATTCGGTGGAGTTTGTCGATGGAAAAGTGGATACTTTCGATGCTATCATCCTTGCTACCGGCTACAGAAGCAACGTCCCCTTATGGCTAAAGGTAATCCATGCATCAGCTATTTCACTTACCCTTACAAGTAGTATACATCTAGTCATCGGTTGGTTAGTCAAAGCCTCTACAGATAGATGGCAAATTTGGTAACGTTGTTGTTCATCACCAGGAAACAAATATGTTCTCGATGAAAGACGGGCTCCCTAAGAAGCCATTCCCACACACATGGAGAGGCAAGGATGGTTTATATTCCATAGGGTTCACCAAAAGGGGCCTACTAGGTGCATCCATGGAAGCCCTAAAGATAGCAGAGGATATTGAACTTACCTGGAAAGTGGATATGAAAAAATGTTGCTAGTTTATAAAAAATTAATATATATATATATATATATATATATTTACTTAAAATGTTATACTAATATGTAGTTATGTGTAAAAGAAGCATTTCATGCACAAGAGGCTATCAGTACCTTCACATTTGCAGTGCATTAGAGCAATTCTTAACCACAGGAACTAATCCATTGGCAGATCTCTCTCTGGCTATAAATGCTTTGTATAAGGATTACTATCAGAATTTCGTAGAATTTAATTGTGTAAATTGATCGAGTTACTTAGGAGTTACTCTCATGGTGAAGATGTGCTTGAATTTAGGTTGTACTATTGTTTATCATATTGTAAAGCAAACTATATATAGTTAGTTGTGTGTACCAAATACATTTGTATGCATGAATGAGTAAATCTCATGTATTATATTTATATATGCCCTTTCTCCCACCTTGATTTATTACAACCTTGACATATATGTACAAACCTAATTTTTTTGCCCATAAATAAAAAAAATTCATTCAAAAATCAGAATTCAAATATAATTCCCAGTTCTTGGCAGCGCGTGCAAGGAGATCTTCGCAAGTTTCACAAATCTGCTTATTAAACTAAATTGAACCTTAAGAAACAAATGTGTTAAATGACATATATCTCTAGTGAAACGTTTTTTTATGTCACTTTCGTGCCACTATTTGTAACATGATTGGTGTGTCAGTCTTTATGATAATTGTGTGGAGTTGGAATAGTATAACATAAACTTCAGATTCCAATGATTGTCCAAAGCTACTCATGCTTCCATCACTTTCCCATCACAGTCTCAGTACCAATCACAGTTAATATTAATCTAAACCATGTGACTCTCCTTATCCTCAATTTAATTGGGTAAAAAAATGGGCAAAAAACCTAAAGAAAATACGTATATATTCTAATTTTACTCTAAATTATTTGGTATATATAAACTTAACTAATTTATATTCCAGACATAAAAATGGGACTTTTCCCAACTAATTCATATTATCTCAATTTATCCTTCGAACGACTGGATATGTGTTATGCTTTCCTGTCTAACAATCAAACTATCAAAAGGATTGTTCATTGTTGCTTGGGATACACGGCATCAAATTTCATATAGGAAACCATACCATCTACATACCAGCCCGTGGAGTGTTCACCAATTTTAACCTCCTATGTATACAAAATAATAATAATGACTTAATCATTGGAGGAAGAAAGAGAACGAGACAAAGACATTCTGTAGACCCCTAAATCTATAGCTTTTATTTTGCTTTCTCTCTCTCTCTCTCTGGAAAAACCAAGGTGCCAAAGATTGAGATATAAGTAGTGGGCGCCAAGAAGGTCCCCCTAGATGTGAACAGGCTACTGCCACCCATCCTTCAAGCCAAAGGTGATTGCAATTCAAAGGGAGATAGATATATGCTTAACAGCTAGAGTTTCTCTTTTGTTTCCTTTTTTTATTGAGCTAAAGTTATTCTTCACTATAATTATTATGTGTGGCCTTAATTTTAAATAGAATCTTAAAATTTGGGTGAAATATCAACATAATGCAATAATATGTTGTAACTTTTACATATTTCTCGCATTTTTATTGATTCATAATTGTTGGTACATAAATAAGAAAGTAAACAAGCAATGATTGAGTGTATTATTAGTGAAATGTTGTGCCAAATGGAATTCAAAATCACACTTGAGCCAAATTTTGATACCCTGCATTAATGTGTATAAGGGATAAACGAGATTCAAGATTTGGACATGTAGTGATGTGGACTTTTGGAGGTCCAGGCAATTTAATTATACAGGTAAGCGTGCATGAAAACTTATTGTTAGCATCTTAATCTAGAATTGAAAAAGATGGAGATGGAGATGGTAGATATGTCCACCTAGAATGTGAAATTAATTAGGAGGTAGTTCATAGTTGCCCTCCTTGGGAAGGAGGATGGAAACAGATGCCACTATGCCACCCAGAATATATCTTAATTGGCTAATTATGAGATGGTGGGTAAGAGGGACTGTCAACATCGATGTGGTTCTACTTGAAAAATCCTCACATTTATAGGACTATCCCACCCAATGGACCCTACAAATTATTGCCTACTGACCCCATTCTGGATAGGGTTTCCTGATCTCCCAATTTATTGCACCTTCTCCCCTTGGACACAATGAGATCTAGGGCCAGATAGTAGCAATGTTTACACCATTTGGTTTAAAATTAAAGCGTTGTATCAACATTTATCAATAGTTGGGGGAAGTATATGAATATACTAGCCTTCTCCCACCACCTCCAAGTGTATCACTTATGGGGGCGGCGGTTCATCCACTTCAACTGCCATCACATTCGGCACATAATCGGACCAGTTGATGAATGTTAGTCGGCATCAGCTCCATCGCCGTCGAAATTTAATAGAAGAAATGTTCACAATATCATAAACCCAGAAACGATTCAGCACATTTACACTGAAAAGACCCCACAATTTTTGTAATCGAAAAGGACCCTACTATTTGTTCGTCCTCTCTGTCACTCTGTTCAGCTATAATTAATTGCAGTTGATCATCCTACTAGTCTAGAGTCATGAAATCCACCAAATTAATCTGTTTCTCTGGTTAAAGTCTCAAAAGTTGGATCCACTCATTTGGCAAATGCATATACCTGCATTACATATGTGTAGATCTAGATTGCGGGCATGTGCATCCTCTGAATTATGAAGTGATCATGGCTTATCGGATCGTGTGGACAGTTCGAATTCGAACAGGGATGGTGAAGAAGACAGGAAGATGCGTCAAAATTTCCTCGAATTCTAGTCAACATTCCATTAAATGTTTTATGAAGAATTTAGGGAGTGCAACAGCCTCGCTAATGGTCCAAGGTGCACGTGAAATTTATACTGTTGGCATTTAGGAGATCCATATCAAAGCCTCGAGGCAATGTGATACGCCCACTGGGGCTTGTTGCAGAGGCGCGTGCATGCATGGAGTGCACCGTGGCCGCTGATCCAGTCCATCGATCAATGTGGACCATCTGATGTCAATGTTGGCAATTACTGGTTGTGGTCCCAAGGGTATTGAATTATAGTGGTAACCCACATGGTTTAGTTAAATGCTTCAATCTTTCTTCCATATGGAGTTGGACCATTTCCAGTTTGATGCCATTAAATTCGTAACAGAGCCGTCGTGGACTTGGCACCCCACCGAAGACGTGACTTTTATATTCATTCTCTTTGTTTACTTACATGTACGGTAAGCACCCCACCCAACCCCCATAAAAATGCATGCATAGTCCTTGGGAATTTATGAGGATTCATACGGAGGATACCCAGATGGTATATAGTTGCCATGCTTTGGCCAAGTATTTTGTTGGAATTCTAGCTATACAAATAGAGTTGGGACTCACTGACTGATCATAACATTAGCTATTGGCACGATAACTACCTAACTAATATCTCAATATACTTTTTTTTTGAAATGGACGTCTTGACTTTTTTTCATGGTGGGAAAAGAAGTTCTTCACTCACTCTTCAGCTTGACGGAAGAGGAAAAAGGCAAAAGCTGGAGAGGAAGAGAGTTTGTTTTTGAAGACAATAGGCATGGTAACGATTTTGATTTTGCCTCTAGGTTAAGGATGGCTAGGCCCCTGATGTGTACCTCTGAGGGTCCATCTTTTTACGTGCTGATGAAAACGGCAAGACATACATGCGCGTTTGATTGATATGGGTTCGTCCTTTCCTTTTCGTAGGACATGATAGAACCTCTCTCTCTCTCTCTCTCTCTCTCTCACAGGACTCAAGTACATAGTAGCCATTTTCGTGTTCTATGGTTTACCTTTAACCACCATCCTATTTCAGGTTAATGTACACATACCTACCTTCTTTTCATTCTGGTGGGGGTGATTTGGACCACCATGCCACTAATTTGAGCGAGGGTTGGCATCATCTGATCGAGCACATACACCATCTGATTTCTAAAGCTGCACTCCACATGTTCTGTGCAAGATCAAGAGCTGTATATAGCCAAAGTACTGAAGAGAATGCCTGCCTGCTACCCATGGATCGACTTTTTTTTTTATCCTTTTCCTCACGTCGGGGGATGGGACTTACGTGGGCTTCATCACTTGTCCCTTTCATTCCACGATCTTTGCAAATGCTGGGAGACAGTCCCTCGACTGGATTCCGAGCCGGAGGAAAAGCAATTAGCCATTTGCACCTTGTTTTAGAATGCTCCATAACTCCAGCACAATATACCTGGATCAGATTCATTCTAGATGCCTAGTTTTCATTGCCTAATTACCAGAACCAAACATGGGAACACGACCCCTGTCTGATGGCATCTTCTTCACTTGTGCACTACCATCATACACGATGCTAAAAGAAGATGAAATTTATAGATCTATGATCTCGTATTAACCCTTTATTCTCTCGACCTACTTATCATGTGAAATCACCCCACAATGCAATGCCTTTATGACAAAAGAAAATAAAAAGGTTACTCTATGGAAGCATATGAACAATTTTCATGTTGTGTGTTGGCTGAAATTCTTTTGTATGCCAAGTTCTTTTTAGCATAACTTTGTGTTACGTGTTCTTTTAGTCGGGTACCTACAAAGTTCAACACTCTTACTTCTTTTTTAGATGAATATTGTTCTTAATAATAAATTGATAAAATATCTAAATTTCATGCTTAATTAAATTAAAAATATATATACAAATTGATTTTTTATCAGTAAAAAATTGGTATTGTGCCTAAAAAATTGTGTTAAAATTAATAAATTAACATGCTTAATTAGTGAATAATTAATACAAAGATTTACAAAAAAATCCATTTAAACCCTAAATAATATACAAAAAAATATTGAGGCCCGCCCAAATTGAAAGCCCGTATTATAAACTCTAACATAGCCCAAAAACATTTTCTCACTTCCATCTCCCCTTTCCTCAGCTTTCTCTCCGTAGTCGAGAGGTAAGCCCTGATGTGAGGAGGAAGAGGACGACGACGACATCTAGGGTTTAGGAAATGAAAGTGAAAGTTTTGAGTATCCTTATTATTGTGGGATTTACGAGTTCATATTATTGTTCTTGTTATTTAGTCCATGGTCAGTTTCGTTTTATTTCCTTGCAATGTTCGATTTGCTTCTCTTTCATGTGGTTTTTATTTTTTCTGCCAATGCTGATCTTTTCTGGGTGCTTATCTCCCTATGTTTTAGAGGTGGAATAAATAGTGTCTTGCCGTGTGGTGATATTTTTCTTCATGAATTTCCTGGAACAACGACATTATGTTCCCTTCTTATGGAGTTGCTTGAAATTGCACCTGGAAAATTGTATCAGTTGAAAAATCAAGTCCTGTCAGAAGTCTTATTGCTATTTACTTGTAAAGGGTCCTTCTTGATTCCAAGTACATCTGGCAATATCAGTTCGTCTTCCTTGACCATTATCCCTTTTGGAACCTGTGATGCTGTTTAAACAGAGTAAGTTCTCCTCCAGCCAACTCTTTCGGATAATCTATTTAATAATGTGAGTTTTGCCGTGTGCCATTATTGCTAATTGACATTTTATTTCATTGCCTGTAGATGGCATGCGGTTGCATCATGGACATGGGATGCACAGGATGAGACTTGTGGCATTTGTAGAATGGCATTTGATGGCTGCTGCCCTGACTGTAAACTCCCCGGCGATGATTGCCCTCTTAGTAAGTTGTATTCATATTACTTGCACAAACACTTTCTGCATGGATGTTAGATAGATTGGTAAATTTCTTTATTTTTTACTTGGACAGATCGAGCAAGAATATAGGATATCTTAATGAGCATTCTCATTCTATAATGTGATGGAAGAATTATGAGTCAAATCCATTTAGAATCTCAGGAGTAGACTTGGAAAACACCCAATGGAAAAATGTTTCAGTTAGCTACAATCTTCATGGTTTTTATCATATTAGACTATGTTACATATGTGATTGTCATCCCTTTATCCCACTAGTTCTCTTTTCACAGCATAATCAACCTAAAATGATGGTTTAAGCACCTTTTATTTGCATTCCCATCGCCAAGAATGTGGTCCAATGAAGCAAATGTCATGCTAGTGCATTGAGGTCACAAATGCTGTTTTGAGGCAACAGTCATCTGAATTTATAATTTGTTTTCTCTTGATTGAAAATTTGCAAAAGGATACTTCATATATTTTTAGGTCATTGTTGCTTTTTTTTTTCACTGAATCTGTGGCATAAACACAGAAAGGAATACCTATATGAAATTTAGATGTAAATGATTGTGAGGGTAAGAAAGGTCTTTGTTCCCCCATATCTCATCAGGCTGTACATTTATTTAGGCAGATTTTTTGGATATAGATATAGAAGTAGATGTAAATATAGTTGACGGATTCTGACATTAGATGACTTGGATTGAAATGTAACTCAGTGTCCTCTTTATACAGTTTTCTTACATGTATGTAGCATTTTTAACATAATAAAACATGAAAATTTTAACTTGATATCCCTCATAACACTTACCTCTTTTCTTTGGCTATCTGCAGTATGGGGATCTTGCAATCATGCCTTCCATCTTCATTGCATCCTAAAGTGGGTAAATTCACAAACCTCTCAAGCTCATTGCCCAATGTGCAGAAGGGAATGGCAATTCAAGGAGTGAAAGGATGGATGAAGACCATGTGGTCCAACTGTTGTATTTCATTCTTTAATAGCTATAGACTTGACTTGGTTAATCACCCAGGCTCAAATTTGATCCTTGGAAATGATGGTATGATTGTCAGCTCGATTCACTACATGGAGGCGCCAGAATTGCAAATCTTAAAATGCCTTTCTTGTTGAAGTTCTTCATGAATTTAGTTGTATAATGTCTTGCACATACATATTACTATCTGAGGCTCGGAATTGATATAGCCATGGATGTCAATTGGCTTGGCCCTCTTGTCCAACTATTTTTTTCTTTTACTAGGGATATCCAAGTCCAGCAGTCGATCATATCATTACGTCTATCTTCCCATTTCCTAAGTATCTTGTGGACACTGCCGTCTTTTAAGTTCTAATTGACTTGTCTTGCTTTTAGAGGATATGGTAAATCATCCAGAGTGACTCGGTGGTATTGGATGTGCATAGGGCAGTGGCCTAGTCACTTGCATTGTAACAGATATTTTTGAATTGCCATTTATCATTCCAGCTGGAGTTTTGGAATTTCGTGGGCCATTTTGGATCAAGAGGATCCAACCATTGACGTTGTCTTCTAATTTTGGGCAAGATTTTGGATCAAGGCCCATATTCTTACATTAACCATCTGGTTGTGAGGATCTGGTGCCACTGCCAGACACTGGATGGACATATGTAATGGCGGATTTCCGAAATTTGAAGAGGATCAAATGCTCGCATAATCAGATGGTTGGCGCGGAGTAAATTATGTATACTCATTCAAACTTGATCCACGATTCAAGCACAAGAAGATATAATATGTTCAATTAATGAACGTTCAAGGAATTAATAGACTCAAAATTGTACAGTGGTCGTAGTATACAACAGGTCAAATGGACTATCAACAAGAAAACGACCAACCGACCACCGGGAAGAAGAAGCAACATCAGACCCTCATGGAAAAAAAAAAGATGATCCAAGTAATATCATCAAAGTGGTGACTCTTCCGATCTGTCCATTCATTGTCCGGTGCTAATCGGGCGAGACGATGAACCTAGAGCAGTATTTTCACCAGCCAAATCGGCATTTATCTCCATGAAGAAGTTGTCGACTATGTCTTCGTAGACCTGACAAGTGAGTAGAGAGTAGTAGTGCCAAAACTCTTCAATGTCCAGAACATGATCTATGTTGCTGGCATCCACCATCTCCAACTCCTTCAGCTTCTTCGCAATCAATTGTCTCTTCTTGCTTCTCCCGCTAGAAGGATCATCTTCCCTTCTTCCCTCTATATGGTGACTGATCATAGCATTGTTATTGGACCGAACTTCTTCCTCTGCCCCCTTCAGGTGGAGACCCGACTTCTTCTTCTTCTTCTTCTTGCCCCTTGCCTTCTTCATCTTCTCCGCATGCCAGAGGTCGGAGAATTCGGCGTAGAATTTATCCAATTCACTATGGCACCCTTGTGAGTACGCTTTACCGTAATTGCTACAAGAATTGGAATCCTTGGGTAGCTTGCGATAATCGGCGCCAATGCCGGAGATAAAAGACCTGATGGCTCCAAAGGTCTTAATGAAGAACTTCCTGGTGCTTCTCAGGATCATCCTGGATTGCCCGTTGCAGCTCCACCCTTTTAGAATATGGTGCTCCACTTCCGAGCTGTATATGTGGTTTGCCTGTTGGGTCGATGGTTTTCTGTGCGGAGGTTTCCTTTATACTGACAGAGAGAGCTGGAGACATACAAGGTGGTTGCCATTTATCTTTCTGTGGATGAAATTGGTGGGTCAGCTCCATGTATAGCTGTTGTCAAGTATAGGATATATACAGGCAGAAAATGGTTAGCCTTGTAGTCCATCAATTTACTCAAAAAATGGAAACGTAACTTCTTTTCAAGTTAATCTAGCAGGAATCCATGCCTAGTTTTCTTGATTCAAATGACTGTACATCAACTATACCTAGTAACCAGCCAGATAGATAGATAGATAGAATGACAGACATGGGGTTTGGTAAAACTGGTCAAAAACTTGGAAGTCAATAAGAGATTAGACCAACTACAGCATGATATTGATTTAGTGTACTATTCCAATGATTTTCCAAGGCATCGCAGTTCCTTTGCTCTTACTTTTGGCCGAGTGTGGATTGTAAAACCCCTCTTTACAATGATTTATTTCTTCACTGTTACACTGTGTTCTCTTATTTATTGCTTGCTTTTCTTGAATTGATCAACAAGGTTCTTGCTTCACCTGCCTATCACGTAGTGTCCAATCTATAATTCACCGAGTGGTTGATAACTGATTCCATATTATCTTCAAAATGCACTAACTACTACCACTATCAACCTGAACTTGGAAGAGTGGAGCTAAGCTTGGTAATTCCCATCAAGTATGTCGGGACAGTGCTGTGTCTCGAGTGGTGATGGGCCCCAGAGACCCCTTTTTGTTTAATTTGAATTTATTCATGCAACAGCACTTACCATCTAATTGAGCTATTGATGCATAAAAAATTAGTTTCGGTTCACTTATCAGCCACTTGATCATTGGATGCCCCCAAGAAAGTAGCCTTTACAAATCCGCTCCAGCCAAATTAAAAAAAAAGGGTCATCAATTTTGTTGTGTATAATAATACTTGCATCTTGGAGTAATCATTCCCGCAATTCGCGCGGCCATAGTGCTTCTATAATTATTAAAAGGAGATTGGATTGTCTGTATAATGTTCATGTAGTATGAGTGATTTTTGTCATCAAATTTATCATATGCATGATGCGCTAATATACAACTTTGGTGTTTACAACTTATAAATAGATCAAATGCCCCATTAGGATAATTGTATTCACTATGCATGGTTGGATCTCAACCCAATGGCTATAGATTCCTATTTATTTATAAATTATTGATTAGATTATGATAATACAAAAAATATTGTAAAATTATAAAGATATTGATAATCATTTATTATTAGTTAAAATTTTTTAGATGAAAATGATAAAAAATTCTTTCTTTTTTTGAAGCGTGGAGATTCATGGCATTTAAAGGATAGATGATCATTGTATTGAAATTTAAAAGTATATGCATAGGATAAATAATGGGAATCAAACAATAAATTTCCTAGTTTGGACTTGATGACTAAACCATTAATATTGTCCCATCAAATTAATGGAAATATTAAATCAAGTTTGGTATCAAGTCAGTCATGTTATACAGCTATAGATGGAAAATTGAAGATGTGGGGTTGAAGTATAGTGCCATAGTTAGGTAAGGACCCCATAAAAGAGGGTAAAAGGTTATCTATGTATTTGAACATTTATTAAAAGACGGGAAATGGATCAATATTTGATCACACTTGATGGCTAAGTGATGGGTCCGACTAGACCCCGAGTTCATTAATATTAGGACCTGGTCAAATGTGGGCCTAGTGTAGATTGGAGGGGCATGGAGCATTCAATGTTTGTCTAAGACTTGTGAACACACTTCCTATGTATAAAATACCAATTAATGAGAAAAAAAAGATCATTTGGTATGTAATAAACATATTATATAGTATATGGTGAGATAATTGATGTCACATTTATTTATTTTTTGCTCAATAATGTCACATTTATTAGGTAAGTATTTGTTAATACAAATGAGTTAATCAACTATTTAATCTTAATACTAAAAGTAAGCATTTGGCTTGTAACAATTTCATCTATTTGTAATAAAATAGTTTGGTATAAGAGATTGTAATACTGAAAACAGGGGCAAAACTACTCTCTCTCAAAAAAAGAAGTTCCAAGTACTCATTCCATGTAATTCAACCTTCATCTCCATCTCCGGCGATTATCACTTTGTTCTTGCAATCCTTCACAACGTTTGAAGTGATGAAGAAGGAAAACTTCGATTAATTTCTGATGAATTGAAATTTGCGCTTCAATAGTGTTTGCCTTTCTCTTATGAAAGGCCTCACAGTGTGTAAGATCTTGAGCAGGTGGAATCTTTTTGGAAACAGTCTTGTAAAATTGACGAAACTTTCAATCCTTATATAGTACAAACAGAAAAAAAAAGCTAACAATTTTTTTTATCCGTGGTATCATAGTCACGTATCAATTCTTCCTTAGCTATCGATTGTTCAAGAAAATCAAAGCTGAAGATGTCTGATTACATTGTAAGGAGGTACGTGCAGCTTACCGTTTCTAAATTTGTTGGATATTATCCTCATTCGTCGATACCTATAAAAATTATTTTATGGTCTAAAAAAAGTGTAGAGTATCATAAATTTTAGATTCACTAGATAAATAAGAATGAGAATTTAGAAGTGAGTTGTCAACTTATGGTTGAGCCATAAATTATGATTAGTTAATTATGTGATGAAGATTGGACGGGTAGTTCAATTATTCTTGATATAAATTTGTGTATAATGTGTGAAAGAATGCAAATGGAAGAAAAGTAATGTTATATATAAATTAAGTAATTTTAATTATAATAAATTAGAATAATAGTAATAAATGGAAACTAGTTTATATATTGTGCAAATGTTTAGAAGCGTACCTACTTAGTAGCCACATCATTCAATTATAAATATTTTTCAAGTAATTAAAATAAATTGTGAATAATTATCCAATTTAATCAAATGTTGAATACATTTATTAGAATTGTTATTCACTTGTCTTGTATTTGAAAAGATTATATTATTTTAAAATAAATTTTAAAAATTTAATATTATTTAAAATGTTTTGATATTATGAGACTCACATTCATAATAGTAATAAAAACTAACGGATTATAACCGAACTAAATCAGTAATTTGGGTTGGTGCGTATAGTTTCTGACCGCGTAGAAATCAAATTCTACAACTAAGCCGTCGAGATTACTTCTAATTGTGAGTTACGAGCGAAATATCGATAATAAAATACTTAACAATTAGTTTCATATGAAATGAGTCATACTCGATAATTACCATTAAACAATAATTGAGTCTATCCCGGTAATACTTAATATATGTTTTTATTGTAAATGAGATCAAAAAATATATAAGTGATTGTTACGAAAAAGCTAAATAATAAAGTTGGAATAATGAAATATATTGTTGAAATAGTATTTTGAGTGAAATGTGATACTCGTGCACCATAGATTGAGCTGCAAGTAGCAAACCTAAAACATTAAAAGTTAAAGTTGATATATACATCTTAATAACTCAACCGTTATTACTTGGAATTATTTTATATATTTAAAAAGTTATTTTATAATAAATTTTTTTAAAATAAATTGAAATTTTTTATATTCTGAACTTTTTATCCACTTTAATTTTATAAGGGTTACCGTTTAAGTTAATCAACCACTACATTTTAAAATTTTATAAAATGTAATATTGTGTTTGTGCTTTTAAAAATATTATAAAACTATAGAAAACTACAAAAAAAATTAATATTTATATAAAAAAGATTAATGCCTACTTATAAAAAGGTTAAGATATTATTTTTCAAGTGTAAGGGGTGAATACCTATTTGTTTACAAAAATGAGATAATATTCAAATTATTTTTAAAAGTGGGCTAATATCTTATCTATATGAGTTAAAACTCAAAATTTTTATCAGAAATAGAATAATATCCAATTGTTTATAATTAAGGAGCTAAGACATGTTTTTTTATAAGAAATAAATTATAACTCATGTTTAAAGAAATACAGATAATTAGGATTTTTTAGTATAATTACGTTATACTTGAAAAAAATATATTTATTTAGATATAATATCAGCTCTATAATAAAATATGAATATGATAAGAAATATGAGTAATTATAAAAATTTTGTTTTCTTATAACAATAAAATCATAAATGAGAATGGAAAATATTCTAGAGAAAACATTATTCAAACTTAACCGAAAAATGGTGAAAATAAATCAAACAGTAAATTAAGAAATCTCAAGTGATTAATAAATATAAAAAAAATAAGAAAAATATTATATTTTAAATTGAATATAAAAATCGGACCGGTTCACGGTTAATCGTAATCGAACTGGGTTAAACTAAAATGAACCGAAATAATTGGTTCAAAAATTTATTTTTATGATTAATTTAAAAATGTTAATTTGATAAATTGAATTCAACACTATATAGAAAAAAAATTTAGAAAATTTTAATTTTTAGAAAAACAGTTGAATCAAGTGTTAAACGACCAATTTTCAATTTTGGGTCACAGAGCTCATCCATTCATCCTCTTCACCCGTCGAAAACTCCAAAATGATTAATTACTCCATTTTTTGATCACCGGCGAACAAGTGCTCTAAAATAGACACTTTTCTTCACCTACGAAGGTGAATTTGAGTTTTTTAGATTCCTCTAGAATTACTCTACACGACCGCACCCTCTATTCGTCTTGAGAATCAACGGAGAAGAATCGGCAAGCTCGTATAGTACTGCTGCTTTCTTGCTCATCTGCAACAAGAGAAACTCAAGCTTAATTTGAGCCATACTCGAGCCATCCACGGCCAAAACAAGCACTATAGACCTTCTCGAGAGTAGTCTACACCTTCCATACACTGTAATGGTAAGTCCCTACTGTCGCCCTTCATCGAAATTTACTATTTACAGTGTATTTTTACCCAAACAATAAATCATTCGCACTGCTCAGACTATCAATTGAGACGCAGTTTGATAAAGAAAGTATCTTTAAAAAGATAGCAATATTTTAGTATCAAAAGTTCCAGCCACTAGGTCCTCACGAGTAAGTAATAGATATTTTCTCTCTAGAACGATTTTTTCGGTTAAGCTCTATTTATACTAATTTCTAAGTCAAATTGGATGGTTTAAATCTTGAAATGATCATGTGTACATAGGAAAGATGGTTAAAATTATGTTAGAACTCAATTGAAAAGGTTTTAAGATCGAATTGATGATAATCAAAGTTGGAGGACTAAATTAATTTTTTTTTTAAAATTTGAGGACTAAATTACAATTTTTAAAATTTGGGAATTTTACTGCAATTTGTGAGAAATTAAGTGTCCAGTTGGAAATAATAAGAAATTAGGGATATAAAGGGAAGATTTGAGAATATTAGGGATATAATTAGAAGTAAGGTATAACTTAAGGGCATAATTGTAAATAACAAAAAATTACGGGTATTAAGTATAAATAACTTATTATTTGGGACTTAATTACCTAATTTATTGTAGGAATCGATCAACTACAAGTCTGTGCGAAGTAAAGGCATGTCAAGTTCAAAAATTCCCTAGTACGAACAAGTGTCGAAATAAAATCGAGTCTGATTGGACTGATGATTCGTTATTACCCACAAGAATTGAAAAACTCTTTTTCAGAAATAAAATCTCATTATTGCATGAAATTGGTTAAACTATTTTGGAGTTTACATATATTGCAAGTATAAATTATGATAGTAGAACTACACTTGAAAGGTGTGTAGATACAATTCAAGTGAATGAACAAATTTAATTATCGATACAGAATATGAGTGTGATATATAATCGAAAAATAGTTGATTAGATTTAATTATGTGAAAGTGGGTCCAAGGCTATAGTTATGAAAAGATAAGTGAGTTCAAAATCGTGTTTTGAAAACTTGTACAATTGGGTCCAATATCAATGAAAATGAGTTAAATTATATAAATAAGATTTGATTTAAAATAATGATAAAAGTTATCACCGATAGTGTTTGCTTAAGCTGATGAGCCGAAACCATGTTGGAGCTCGTTGGACTAGCAGGGCAAAGAGAAATGTTTTAAATAAAAATACTTTTGTTTGTGATTACAATCGTTCATAACTAAGAGTATACATAGTATAAGGTAGTGTTAGTTGTAAAATCTGCTATACATCAAGGTTATAACAAGGGAAGCTAGTGCTGATTCAGTAAATATTGGAGCTATGAGAGTTTGGTACGCAATGAGACTCATGTGAAGCAAGAGAGGCCTCGCTCCTCAATAGTGGACAACTTCAATGGAAAATGTATGGGGTTGGGCAATGATGCTCACACAAACAAAATGGTTAAGTTTGTAGCATCGCAACTATGGTAGACCTTGTAAACTCTCATAAGGTGAACGATAAAAATCATTCGCACCACAAGTGAGACAAATCGATGTTGTATTATCACAAGGTCTATTCTACGAATTTTTTTTCTCCATTTAATGAGAAAGGTTATTTTTTTATTTGTATGATACAATAATATGAAAAGTTTACCATAAATAAATCACAGAAGTTCTTACATATAAGAAAAAAATAAAGTTTTAGCTTGTGAGATATAAGTAGTGTATTTAAGCATAAAATTATATTAAATATTTTTTAATAATAAAATAAGAGATAACTTATTTATTTAATGATTAAAATATTTTTATTTAAGTAAATAAAATTCTTATACTTTTTGAGTAAGTGTTGAATCATGTATATAACATTATGTAATTATCTAACCACTTTCGCTAAATTGTAGACTCCCACATCCATTATACTTTTTAGTTCATAAAATGTCAAATATTATATTAAAAGACGAACAATCAAATTGATATGTTATTTTATTTTATATATTTATGTATAATACTATATATTACAGTATATTTTAAAAAATATAATTTGACTAATTTTTTATTATTTTGATAATTACTCATTTATGATAAGGATATGATCTCTATTATATTATTGGAATAAGTGATAAGTTGTTTAAATTATTCTAACTAAAATAGATCACATATCAAGCCAAATCTCATTTGGGATGGAACTAAGGATCAACAAGACCCCTATATGAAAATGTTGTGTTGATAGTTCGAAGTGTGATGAGATAATGTATATGGCTTTCAAACGCATTCAAACTCATGGAGGTATATAACATGGTCTACATATACTTATAATGAGGAGTTAGAGTCATTACGGGAATAATCTATCCTTACATGCTGCTCATAAATCTCAATTGGTCAAATGAATATAATTTAATAAAATAATAGGTAATCATGATATGTTAGAATGTTTATACATACGTACATATTTGATTTAAATGAGTAATTTTAATTAAAAATTAATGATGATTAATTTTTAAAAAATGACCCTTCTTTTTAAATAATATTTAGATATTATTTGAAAACTTAAAAAAATTCTCAATATTAAATATTTTGAATATATAATAAACTAAACCATAAAATATCGATATTAGTAAACACATTTACTAGTTTGAATATATTTTTCTAAATTATTTTTTATTAAATAAAAAATTTTAAATGATATTGCAACAAAAATATCACTACAAATGGAACAATCTATCATTAGTGTTAAGTGAGTGTATATACATCCTTCTCATAAATCTCAATTGGTCAAATGAGCAAAATTAAGCATATTAATAGGCGATGATGTGTTAGAATGTATTACTTCACATGTGATTTAAATGAGTAATTTTAATTGAAAATTAATGATGATCAATTTTTAAAAAAAAATAACCCTTATTTTTAAATATTATTTGAAAAAAGACAAAAATTCTCAATATTAGATATTTTGAATATATACTAAATCAGAAATATTAGTAATTAAAATCACCTCTTTTAACATATTTTCTTAAATCGCTTTTAAATAAATAAAGAAATTTAAATACTATGATATTAAAAAAATTAGCTTGCAAACGGTGTCGTATGATATATCTCTTGGTAATTATACGAGGGTTATGTAAAGAAAACTCCTACACATGAAAATTTTATATGAAAAGCTATTGAATTTATTGTTTGTTTTTAAACTCAGAAAGAAATAGGATTGTATGTTATGAATCAAAAAAATAATCAATATTTACTTTATCCATCACAGAAACACTAGTTCACAATGTGTTTAGCTATATAGGATATGGAGATTTCTACGAGAAAAGTAGCTAAAGGCTAGAATCATATTTTGTGATAATGATTTTGTTATCAAGGTACCTAGTAATCTTTTACTCTATGAAAAGTGTTTGACTTCATTTTTTGCGTGATATTATAAAGAATGAAATCTAATACTACAATAGTATATGTACAGAGCAACTAGCAGAAAGTTTTCAAAAATTGATTAAGAATCCGAATAGGTGAAAGGACCCGAATTTTCGACCGTTAATATGAAATTCCCGACACCTTTTATAATTTGAAACGAATACATCTCAAAAATAAAACTTTCATTGGTTACCCTCACACGTCTATCCCTCACGGGCCTCCTCTTGCATTCATACAGAAATTGGGCTGACAACTTCGATCCAATTCTAGACGTCGGGTTGTCGGCTTTAGCTGAAAGCGGTTCGGGTCAATTCTGAACCAACAAACGGCCACTCTTTTTTTTTTTTTAACAAGTAAACTTGCTAAAATTAATCAAAGTTGCCAGCATGTGGGGATATTCCCTGAAGTAAGTACAAATGAAACAAATATTTTCCTAGCTTTAGATTTAAAGATTTTTAAATTAGTAGCTCAAAAAATACTTATAATTTATATGGTATTCCAAGTAAATTTATTCAAAACTTTGCAAGTGGAATGATTTTTTTCTTGAGATTTTTCATCTTTAAAATTCTCCTTACATTTTTCTCTTGATAGGTGTTATGGATCCTTTGGAAAATAAAACCATTAGGG
This sequence comes from Trapa incisa, assembly GCA_030064435.1. Classification (NCBI taxonomy): domain Eukaryota; kingdom Viridiplantae; phylum Streptophyta; class Magnoliopsida; order Myrtales; family Lythraceae; genus Trapa; species Trapa incisa. The sequence goes on along the minus strand of CM057769.1, from coordinate 11,312,914 downwards.
GCTAACCATTAGTGTCTCACTATTTGTACAAACTAAGTGGATACTAACAATGGTTTTTTAGTGGATTAAATGTGCAGTTTCTTAGTCATTTAGTTCAAATATTCTAATGTTATTGTCTAACATAATAATTTGGTATAATGAAAATATAATGTGATTTAGAGGTAGTGATGATTGAGAAAGAAAGTGAGACCATATATTTTCACGACAAAGATGTATCATTGTGTGTCATATTGATTCTTTTTTTATTGAAATATTGAACGAAAAGACTGAATTGTTGAATAAAATTAAGGTATTCGGAGTAAATCTGAAAATTTGAAATTTTAGTACTGTATGATAAATTTAAGGATTCCACTCCACTTCGATTTTGTTTAATATGGTTTTTGGGTGTGGAAAATAATTCAAATTTGAAGTTGAAAAACGACAGATTCTATCAGTTTTGGATTTTATGTGGGTACACATTCACTCCTACTACCTCAACTTGACACAATTTGAACCGAGTCGACCAGTGGACAGATCGAAGATTCAGCCCGACAGCTTTCCGTTGCAAAGCCCAAAGCACTTGAATTTAATGCACCTGAGAAGAGAGGGTAGTAGTAGTAGTAGTAGTAGTGATGGTAGTAATAGGAGGAGGAGGAGGAGGAGGAGGAGGTGGGGGACTACTCCTGCACTAGTCCTCCTCCTGCACTAGTATACGCAGAGACGATGATAAGGTCCAAGCCAACAGAGATGGAAATGGCAGAAGGGGATGGGGATGGGTGGTTGGCTCAACATCCAAAAAAATGCGACTCATTAATGGGCAGATGGCTTAATCGTTATGGAAAAGAGAAAACTGCTCTCACTGTTACAGATACAGCGCAGGAGAGCTCGAGGACCCAGAAGAGAATGGGTATATGCTCACGACCATTAATGAGAACATGGGAAAGATAACAGCAGAAAACCCTAGTGAACATGCTAACTGTTTCTAGCTCTAGGCGGCTCTCTTTCTCCATTCATACATTCCCTTTGATTCCTCCATTTTTAATTGATAAAAACACTATTGTTATTCTCCTTCATCCTCCCATCCATTAGTCAATTCCATCCTCCTGCCCGGTTTATAATTATAGAAACAGAACCCACCACAATTATAGAAAAGAAAGAAACAGGGAGAAAGAACAGTCTCTCTTGTTATTGATTGCATTTGTACACTCCCCTGCCCAAGACCACAGTTGATTTCTTCAGCCATCCTCTCATTTTCCTTGTGTATGTTGGTTCCCTTTCATCGCAACCTCTTACCCTATATACCCAATTGGATTTATATTGACAATTGCCCCTCACCCACCCTTACCCTTGACATGGACTTGTCAGCATTCATTCATCTTCCCAAAATACCCTCCCTATTTATTAACTTTGAAATATTATGATACTATAATAAATCATATTAATACTTATTTAAAATTTTAAATTAATAAATAATATTATAAACTAGAACTATTTCTCTTATTTATTTAATATAAAATTTTAATCTACTCACCCATAAAAATATTCCACTAATAATTTCATACTTATTTTTAAGGACGACTTTCAGTCAAACAAGCAGAAATAATAAAGAAGTAATCATTTGGAATTTTTGTCAATATTAAAAAACATGTGATGATTTGAGAGGCTAGTTTATATAAAAAAAAAAGGAACAAATGGACCTTTTTTTCTGGAGGCTTGCATGAAAGCTTGTGCTCTTACGCATCACTGCCAATATTCTGCAGAGAAATCTCAGTTAATGCCCCGATTGTTTTGTTGCGAGGGTAAGAGCACTTGCTGCACTACCCTCCATTATCAAAAAATGATAGAAAATTGTCGGCTAGGCCATTAAAGAAAAGAAAAACACCAAACTAAAGTACACATTCTTCAATTTTTTAAGCCCAGATTTAAATCTTATGTATTTCAAAAGGGAAGACACACATCAATGCACAAAATGTATTTTTTTTAAATTTATGCAGTTATAATATTACGATTATACAAAATATCTCATAATATACGTTTTGAATATCATAAGGAATCTCTTCTCTAAATCTTTACAAATCCAACTTAAATCCGAGTTATAAATTATGCCGGGTTGATTGGCACACCTAATGAAAACTTGCTCACGTGCTTGTTTGTCTTTATATATTTGTCTTTATATATGACTCATGGTTTGAAGCGGAAACAGAACAAAAAGATTAGGTTTCTTGTCATCCTATAGCTGTTTTTGAATAGTGTCATTGTACTGCAATTATCTCAGAAACATGACAGGATAAAGCTCATCTTTGCGCGTAGAGAAGCGTACGGCAAGGATTGATGAGTCATATAATATTCCTTGGGTACGTGGTGTAGATTACGCGTACGGGGCAATGAATACTATTAGTTAGTTCAAGGCAGCCCATAGACGTTGAAGCTTGCGGGTGAGGTCCTCGTTTTCATAAGCTCGTGGAACACGAACAAGAAAATTAGCATTCAAGCACAATACTTGACCATTTGTAGTCTGGAGGATGCATATGGCTGGCTCTGGGATGGAAAATCTAATCATGGTCTATCCTCCCCACCCCCTTGCCCTGCATAGCAGCATACGTCTCAGTCTCATACAATAAGAGGTAAGTTGGCATATGGTTCTCTGGTATGGCGGTCACATTTCCCGAGTGTGTCCATTATATATTATATGTTGGATGGCTCTTAGTACCGACAGCCTACTATAGAAAAGGGTGGCCAAATGGAATCCACAAACTATCAATCAATGTGAGTGCTCAAACTCCACCCTCCCATCTGCCGTATCGTAGGGTGGCTACCACCCTGGGTTTGCCCAGGTTTTAGCCGTTGACGGTGGTCCCTTCCCCCTTCCCTCGGACAAGTTGTTAATTTTTGCTATGTTATTAATATTATTTTGAGAATATAATTACACATTTAAAAAATTATTAATAATAGGATTGATTTATAAAATTATAAATATTTTATTATTTACTATTAATAATTTTTAATTAAATATATTTATAATATTCTCTCAAATGTTATAATAATAGTTATTCATACATTTACACGACTCCGAAATATAACTTAAATATAACTTGTTGTTTTGAACTGATATAAATAAAAAATATTTAACTTTATCTTATTATTCTATTTTTATATTATTTTTGCTCAACTGTTTTGTTTCTATATAAACGCAATAATTATTATATTTTATAAATTTTTTGAGTGCAACAATTTAATCAAATAACACGCGAAAACAACATGAATTGTGTGTTCGTTGTTGGTATCAAATACCGAAAAAATTATAACAATTATTAATTTAAATTTGTGCTTAATAAGTGCTCATATTGCATTTACGTGCAAGGGTTAATAATATATTAATAATTTAAATAAAATATATAATTGTTATAAATTTATAAAATTATAAAATATGTAATAATTATGAGCCATAAAATTTAATTAAGTATAAATATAAATACTTATAACACACAATATTTTTGTAAAAGTACAATATTATAAAATTATTAATTACAAAATTACAATACCAACATATGTAAACTATCAAAATTTTGATAATTTATAGAGTAGCAATGGCAGCCATACTATTACCATTAAAAATTTGACAGGAAGGTCAAATTTACACTAAATGTGATATAGCATCACTGATTTTGAATGTTGGACCAAAGGTTAACAACATATATGCTAATTCATGATTGTTGATTGGTGTGGTCAAATAAACCTAAGGTGGTGACTAGTGCCCTCCTAGCCTAGCTAGCTAGCTGGCTGTCTCAAAAACTCATCATATTATATATGTATGTGGTATAATGAAACAATTATAATATGATATTCATGCACTCCCAAGTGTAAATCAAATTTGTGGTGAAGCTCCACCACCCCGTTAAGCCCGGTTAGTGAATGAATGTTCCCTACCTAGAGCCGCATTAAGAAGTATATTATTCTTTTCAAAGACTAACTTTAGATTCCATCCACACAGAGAGCCACCATTCAACCTAATTAACATTATTTTTTTCATTTTATCTGATTTGTATGTTGATTCAACCCATTTAATTAATTAATGTGATATCATATGAATAATATGTTATTGATATATCTTTTAACTAAGGTATTAAGAATATAATATATTTTGAAAATTTTGGCCATGGGTATAGTGTAATTTAAAAAACGTGGCATCCATTTTTCCATAATTTTATTAATTTGTTTATGAGGAAAATATACAAAGTTTGGACTGCAAACATTATTTATTATTTGTCTTACAACCACTAGGTTAAATTTTCAAATAACATACAAAACTTTAATTGATAGAATAATTTAGATGCATGTATAAAGTTTTCATGAATTGTTCAAATAATACTTAGCATATACACGGGCAATTCAATTTTGTTTTAATTGAATTAATTATTAATAAAATATTGATTCTAAATTATGTCAAATAAAAGATTTAATGTAACATTATTTACGTTTTATCAAAATTTGTACGTGAGCTGAGCCACAGCCCTTTGCTTTCAAATCAGGCAAATCAAATTCACATAGGAGACTCAGCCTTGAAAAGTCTAATCTACAAAAGCTAATGAAGACAGACGGACAAACAAACAAGCTTACAAAAGAAGACCATATACTATAGTCACCTTTTTCAAAATGTTTTTTTTCCACCATGGCCTATCATCACCCACGGACGAAAATATCCGATATAGTGCAACATTGGATGAACCATATGGTACATGCTATGAATTAATAAATGTCGATTATATATATATATATATATATATATAAATGATTGATGAAGATGAAAAAGAAGAAAATGTGTAGAACTCGAGAGGACAGTCCTTGAATGTTCAGACAACAGACAACCTCAGAAAATGTGTAGAGGGACACCACCGCAAACACGATTCGTGGTGAAGCAAGAGATATGGGCTGTCACAATGATATTAGCTGGGTGAGTGAGTGTCCTTTTACTATATGTCACAGTGAGTGATTTTTCTTGGAGATTTGTAGCTGAGTTCTTGCTAATCTAATCATGAGGATGAATCCATGATTAGCAAGCAATCATCCTACCAGCAGGAAAATGTCCCAGGAATAAACGTTCGTGGCACGCCCGTATTTACTTTGAAGCTCAATGATGATGGAAAGCTGGTTATAAAATCAGCGAAATTCCCAGAAAGAGCGGGTGAATATAATAATGGCAACATCTTTTTTCATGGAGTAACTACGCAGAGTCATTTGTAGCAGAGTCATTTGTAAAAGACGAACGACATTTTGCATTAGCCACATCAGTAGAAACAGCAAGAACCCTAGCCAGTCGAAGGGACTAAATAAAACTGGCCGGAAATGAATCGCCATATAAAATTCCGACCCATTTTATATCGCGATTCCTTTCCATTCACAGTTCATATGAATCACATCTGGGGACATTCTTAGCCTTGCCGAAAATTGCAAAAAAAACAACCCTAGACAAAAGAAAATTGATGATTAGACAGGTCATTCTTATTCAGGTCCAGTAACTAGGTGGTGGTGGTGGTGATGAAGAGAAGAGGGTCTCCCATATCTCTGCGAAGACTTCCAGGATAGCTGCGTGGTGGTAGCTCGAATTCAGGGCCAGGAAGCACCGGAGCAGCCGCCGGAGGTCGTCGGCGCCGAATAGCTGTCTCTCCACAATCATCTCCACCATCGACCTCCTGAAATCCCCGTGCGGGTCGCTCGACCTCTTCACCACCGCGAAGCTTCCCTTGATGTTGTCGGTCACGCTGCCTTCAGGATGGACAATTACTTCTCTGCGGCCAGAAGTACTGCCGATATTCGGGTTGCGTCTGCGGCGGCGGAAGGCGGAGGAATCGTCCGAGGAGAGGCTGATGGAAGAGAAAAGAGTCTCCGTCTCATCCCCCCACTTCCCATCGTCTCCCTCTTCCTCCCTCTCATCGTCGCTGCTGAACCAGTCGCAGCTCGTGTTGGTGTCCTGCGACGATGTGCTGATGATAAACGGACGGCTCTTCTGGCATTGTTGGCCCTTCACCTTCCACCTATCCTTCTCTTTCTCCTTATGCTTCTCCTCGTCCTTTTTCTTCGTCCTAGTTTTAGTACTCCTCCTCGTGTCAGTGCTGTGGAAAGATCTCGAGGGAGGATAGAGGCGGCCGCTGACGGGGGCAAGAGGGGAGTAGTAGTGGTAGTGCTCCGCCATCGAAGGCGGGACCCTACTTCTCCGGTGAAGCCGCCGTGAGACATCTCTCCTGGCGGAGATGATGCAGGTGGCGTTGATGGACCTGGCCGAGTCGGGGCAGGCGGGGCGGCAGAGGGAAGGGAGCGGCCGCTCCGGAGCGGCGGCGGGGCGGAGGAGTTGAGCCGTCTGGGGGTTCTTCTGCGGGGCGAAGATGGCTTTCTCCACTACGTCGGAGACGGCCCGGGACTTGCAGGAACCGAAGGATGATCGGAACATGCGAGAGATTCGCAGCTTCAGTCGATTATCCATCATATGAATGACCAATCAATAAAAAAACACAACAAGAGAGGGAGCAACAATGGGTGAAAGAGCTCTTCTTGCGCTCTCTGTTTTTGAAATGGAGAAGGTGGCGCTGTTTAGTTTACTTTTAAGAGCGAGAGAGACTACAGAAAGAAAGAGAGACTACGTGAAGGATGATGAAGAAGAAGAAGAAGAAAGTGGCTCTAAAAAGTCTTCAAGGAAAGTCTTTGATTTTTATCCTTTATTTTATAGCCTTTAGCTTAGGAGGTCCTCTCTTCATCTCTCATTGTATGCCACTTCTGTAGCCTTTGTTTATCATTTTTCAACTATTACCATGTACGGATGTAAGAGTATATCTATGCATTATATTTGTTGAATTGCCAAATATAATAAGAAAAATAATTAACATATTATTTAGTATTAAAATTAAATTTAGTTATTTCTCTTAATAAATGAATTTATTTTATGAAATATTTAATATTAAACTATTTGATATAAAAATATTATTTTTTATATAAATATACATGCAGTTTAGTTATAGAAAAATAATATACATAGTGAAAATTTAATACAAGGACTGTACACTTACACTCTTGGTGCATGAAAAAGAACATGGCATAGATTTTGAATAGGACCTAAGTCAATAGTACTCTAGGTAGAGGTTTGGGTGTGTGTCATAAATAAATTATAATATTATATTTATATATATATAGGCATACTCTCCCTTCCCCTGGCTAGTAGTACTAGTAGGAGATATAAAATTCAAAATCCAGTTGCTCTCCAGTGAAAAGTGTCATAAGTAAGAAATCTTAATACTGGAGACTGAAGAGATTGTGAACTCAATAATTCATCACCATGCCATGCCATGGCCTCTCGTGAAAGCTTTTAGGGTTTCTTTAAGAATTAGTTTGACTTTCTCTATGTCTGTCTCATCACCGTCACGTCACCCTGAGCCGATTGCGACGAGGACGGTCGGGGGAGGAGAGATTCCCTCTTTTCTACATATGGGCCTGTCGGTCGGAGTCTGTCCATCCTACGTCATATTTATTTACCGTAGCTTGTAAAATGGAATTCGGGTAGTCTAAGGTAAGGTATAACAGACTTTCCTCAGGCTTTTTTTTATCACCCCTAATCAATCTCTTCCTTCCTCGAAACTCTCCATTTTTGCATGGACATAGCCTCTGCAGTTTCTTCAATGAAGGAGGTTTAAATGTGGCAAAGAGAGCACCTCCATGTTATAAAGAACAATTGTATAAAGACAAATTTCTCTAGGCCTCTCCTTCTCATTTTCATAGACCAATGGACACCTTACACCTACATAAAACTAGGGCACAATAGCATTTTAATACACTATTTTAAATATAAGTTAAATTATATTAATATTATCAAATCCATTCAAAAATTTTGATACCAAATATTTGATAATAAAAGAATATTTTTTAAATATTTCATACAAAACTATCCATTTTTATCAATGTTTAACACCGTCACTATAATTTAATTCAAATATTTAACACAAAAAAATTAATTTTCAAATATTTGATTATAAATTCTTATTTTTTACAAATATTTAATATTATCAATATATATATATATATAATTACACATATTTATTCGAATAACATGAACTTATATTCGCCCATGTTATCATGTGCTTTTATGAAAAAGAAAAAAAAAGCATAGCTATTGAAGGGGTAAAATTACAGTGACAACCAAAATTAATTATCACACCGACATCACGCAGGAAACACGGCATGCCCAATTGATCAAGCAGATCTCAAAATCTTATTTCACTGTAAAATTGAATCTCATTAGTGAGTTTGAGCTCTGCCTTTCTTTCTTTTTTTTTTTTCCCAATTATATTCATTGAATTTTGGTATTATCATTCGGATTGTACCTTAGGAATCAGTGGGCCTCATCGATATTCCAAAAAAAAAAGGTGCAAAAAAGTGAACTTGCTACAATTTCTAGTCACCTGATCTCAATACATGCACAAGTTAAGTGGGGCTGGCTACGGCATGGATGGGACCATTAGCCATAGCTGATGCACTCCAATATAATTCATTTTGAATTTTGAATCAACCAGTCTTGGAAAAAGGCTTCCCCTCCATCTCTAATTCATAGGCATGAGCACAGTTGGGATCTATCATCATAATGTGTTCTTGATCTTATAATTAGGGCAAATTCATCATAATAGAACTCTACCATATTGCCATAAATCAGTTATCTTGAATATAAATTAGTTAAAAAAATATTGGATATGCCAAATTAGGTAGTGTATCTATAATGAATTCAATATCATTTATTTATATTGGACGAAATTAAATTCAAAAGTACTTTAGACACATGTGCAGTCAATTTTTCGAGGAAGGTGTGATTGAGAAGGATCATGCTGCCATAGGAAACAAATCCGATTTATGGAGATTGGATTATTATGCAACCGTGCTTGGACATTGTTGGCACCATGACAGTGACCAAGCGAAGAACTTTTTTTTTTTAATAGAGGAGCCAACGAGGATGGCACGAAGGCACACACAGATAGATATATTGTCATGGCCTTCCATGTCCCCTGCAAGAGAATTGCATTTATCAATTTCATCCGCCAATTCCAATTCCATTTCCATTTCTCTGCACTGCACGCATACATAAGCACTCAGTGGACGCAACCAAAGAAGATTTGTCATCATTCTGGTGTCTGTGAGTGTCTTGTCTTGAAGACTTACAATTATTAAACGGCAATAAGAATATGACTTTCTTGTTTTTCTCTCTTTTTCCCTCCCCAGTTAGTTTTGAAGCATTGTAGAGGGTTTAATGCTTTAGTTACTCTTTCTATACAGAGTGTAGATCCATTGATTAATATGAGGACCGACCATAAAATCATGCTCAGTAAGTTGTTGATGAGTACAATAAGATGGGTGATCAATGTTTAGGCAATTGCAAACAATACTAATCATGCACTTGATTCGGTGTCATTTCATTGAAAGTGTATATAATGTATAAGAATATTAAGAACTACTTGGATTTTTAGTTTGAAATGGGTACAATTATTATAAATTCACAACTATTCATCTCTACAGCTATTAGTGTACTCCTTTATTTTGTTCTTCTCTATTTTCTTCCATGCTTGTACTTTATCTATATAGTGTATATGCGCCTCTTATACTAATAATAATTAGAGACCATGTAAACTTTATGCCCCTATGATTTATGCCAAATTAGAATACTTAGAGCTAAGAAAAATATCATGATCTTGTTTGATACTCTTCTAAAATGAAAAAAATATATATGTTATTTGAAATTTTGTTAAAAACAATTAGGACCCAAATTGAAATTACATCATTTTCTATACAACAAATGAAAAACAATTTAAAAGAAGCAAAGGGCAGCAACAACTAGGTTCTGAAAATGAGAGTAAAATTGGAAATTTAAGTGTAGGGGAGGAGAATCTCAAAGTCAAAGATCATTCCACCAGCAAAAAAACAACACAAGCCAAAAAGGAAGTGGAGCCTATCATTTTTGCCATTTCTATAGTGCCCAAAACAAAGAGCCAATGCAAGAGGGTCAGGTTAGTTGTTGAACTTTCAGCTTTCCAATTAAAGCCCCAACCCAACTCTCTCCTACAGTCTTCTTCTTTCACCTTCACCCCCTCCCCTTCCTTCTTCGGCATTTCTCTCTACCTCGTCCTTTTAAAACCCAATTTACACGTACTTCCATCATTCTCTAAGGCAGCATCATAAACATACCAGCACATCTTATCCACTCATAAAAGTATAACGAGGGATCCCTTAACGGTAAATTTCCAAGTTTCAAATATCAAACTGTCTTTGCTCAACATTTCACGTCATCTCCAATAAAACTCAATTAATTGAGCAAAAAAAAATAAAGCACAGTTAAAATGGCAATGGCATAAAATATTGTAATTTTATTCTTGGGCCCGACATCATTTCAAAAGTTAGTCAAATTGTTATTGCTACGAGGCCTAGAGGTCACATGCCCCCACCCCCCATAGGGCCACACCAATAGAATCTTCTTACTGATCCAAGCATATTTGGGCCGAACAAGTATGGGTTTCCTCCCTTATTATATTTGGGCCCAACAAATATGTTTTATTCAAGGATTACGAAAATAGGTTTAAATGCAAAAAAGCGGACACAAAAACAAAGACCAGCAATATGGACTTCTAATTTGATCACATGCAGAACGGTCTCAAAATCTCAAGAACAAACCTCAATACTTTTTTCTACAATCGAATATTTTGAGAAAAATTTAGAAATCGCAATCAACTATTGTGCAAGTTCTGAACACCCAGTCTAATTAATCATATTCAAAAGGCATTATTTGATAACTAAGCAACTTAAACATAATATTGCATTATAGACATTGCTGCGGCATTCATTCCATTTAATCATATTAACACATAATATCAGATATCATGTAAGCTGTCTATTATCAAAAGCTGCCAATTCGATAAAGCTACTGGTCACAATGAGCTTTGGAAAACTCTCACCAACTACAACTGTAATTTTAGTTTGACAGAACAAAATTGACCTGATAATAGATAAGATAAAACAGAGCATATCGTACACAGAAGTACAATAAGAATCCATCAAGTATTACTCAAATGTTTTGGAAAATTTACATTAAATTGAGGGATAAATCTAATACACAGGGAAGTACAATGAGAATGCAACGAGAAAAACTGGAAACAATCTCAAAGACAAACGTCATTGTCAATAATAAAACCTAGAACATAAAGTCTTGCACTGGTTAAGAATGCTCATCCACTGGAGTTGTGATTGAACAAGGCCGAATTCTTCTTGCATCTGTCGCTTAAACGAGGACAATAAGATATTTCTCAGAGAAAGTGATTCTATAATACCAATGGTAGATGATGCTAATGGTATAGACCCTACTAGGTACAAATGATACATATGAAACATCCATGATTTTACAAGAATATTGAAATATTCTATACATTATCACACTAATGAAGGTATTAAAGATTACTTATAAAGCATTAACAGTTACTTTTAAATCATTATTAATTCAAACAATGTCAATATATTACAATTTATCAAAACCTAACTCACCATATGATACATATTTATCAATTAATTGATGGGAGAAATATAATGGTATTACATCTTTTAAAACAAAACATGATAAATGAGAAAAGGAAGGTCATCAGATAGGAGCGAAAGACTATAAAGATTTGAATAATCACAGATTTTCATCTGAACTATGCATTTTCTAATCATCACATGACCAATCCCATGCCTTTCTCAATAAATGAAATCCAATTAAAATAAAATTAAGAGAAAAATGAATAAAATTCTCTGAAGACAGTAGTGGCATCACAAAATTACAAAGAAATTCAAGTAACAAGCATGTAATATCACTAGTCACGAGTGAAAGATAAAATAGTGAAATATATCCAGCTTGTCATTAAATTCTAAATGACTCACTATATAAAAATGAAACCTTTGGCCTCATAGAGAAGATTAGAGCTGACAACATAGCTGGATTCAGACATATGCTTGTCTATATTAATATTTTTAATCATAGGCCGAAAGAACGATAATTCCCATGAGAAACTTGAAAAAAAAACGAGGAATATTTCTTGGGAGATTGAAGGGACTCGGAATATGGGTGGTGATATATCAGGATGGTCGGCAAGGCCCTCTGATGAAGGCCATTACGACGAACGAGACCTTTCTTAATACAATCGTCACCGTCCCAGATCACTGTATAGAGATTCCTCGCACATAACAAAAAGAAAATAACAATTTTAAAGCGTACAAAGAATTTTAAGGGAAAGAAACCTAGCTCTGCGGGGAAAGCAAAGAAACCTCTGATTTCATCCTGTACGAGGCAAAAGAGGCAGATGATGCTTATATAGTGAGCCGATGGCGTGCCGAGGTAGGGTTTTCTGTTACTTGAAGCCGCATTAGGGTTTTAGTGATGGCCATTTATTGGGCCTTGACCCAAAATTGCACAATATGGGCCTGTGGTAACAATCTCCCTTCCCCACAAATTTATGGTATGTTCCGACGACTGGTAGATAGGACAAGCATAACAGAGTCAAAGTCAACACAGCTGCCATCTGCAAACCGGCATCGGATCCACCGTCCAATGTTTTACGGTATGGTGGACAGATTCACACTGCAGCCTCCCCACTTGAGCTTGGCCCAGCCACATATGTCCCTCTTCTTCCTCTTCGTTTGGCCGAGGGTCAGATATGATAAGATAATAATCAGTTGTGCGACATCTCGAGCTTTGGCTGACAAGTAGTACAAACCCAGAAAAATTCATGGCTGAAACATCTGATTGTCTTTTCTTACAGAGAAAAAAAAAAAGTGAGTTACCAAAATCCAAGGGGGAAGAAGATAAATGATGGGAGGAAAAGGATGGAAGTTGTGGGCCAAAAAGCAAATACAGAAAAGGAGCAACCCGACGAAAAAAGCACACGAAAAGGTCCAAAGTCTTAGACTTTACCACATAGGCAAATTCTTCCATTTATTATACAGTGCAAAAAGGAGACCATAAATCGTTCTCTCTCAAGCTGAAGTTTCTGTGTTCCTGAGGTTGTGCTCGAACAGAAAGAAAAAAATCCTTCCTTTTTGAGGACTTCAAGAGAGTGTGAGAGATGCTGGAAGGGAAAGGGACGGTGAAGGAGACGGACATGGCGGAAAAGATGCAAAGGAAAGCAATGGCCTGCGCCTCTCAAGCCCTCGACCTCTTCGATGTCACCGATTGCATCTCCGTTGCTGCCCACATCAAGAAGGTGACTCCAGGCTAATCTTTTTTTCTTTTACTTATGGAGTTGGTTATCTTTTCTCCCTTTTTGGGGGGCTTAAGATTTCGTTTAACTTGGTTGCAATGAAACAGGAGTTCGACAAGGAATACGGGGGAGCATGGCAGTGCGTGGTCGGATCAAACTTTGGGTGCTTCTTCACGCACCAGCAGGGGACCTTCATATACTTTGCAATCGAGAAGCTCAATTTCCTCATCTTCAAAGGGGCCTCCTCTTGAAGGTCTCGAATCGGCATGCCTCCAAAGAGCTCCATAAACCACCATTGATCCGGCATAAGTGCTACCGTAATTCTCGAACCGGTATGGCGCCGATCCTGTCTCATCTTTACAGGGAATCCAACATGTCGGGGATGGCGATCGAGCCGGGGAATCTCTCGTGTAGGATAAGATTAGTATTTTGTGGACTAGCTGCAGTCATGTCCTTGTCTATTCTATCCTGATTAGCTGCTAACTTTGTCAATAATTTCGAGTGTCCATGTCATAGCTCAATTATTCCCTCTCCTCTGTACAGCACTCTTGTTGTTGATCTGCAATACGTATCAGTACATGTCAATGATCAGTGGATTTCGAACCTTCTCAAAGCAACTCATTAGTCCATTGTGGGGGTCTAGCTACATTTAATGGTCACCATTTTACTGTTTGTTCTAGTATTTCTTCATTGAATTGAAAGTGATCCGCAAGCTCTCTCTGTAAACAATGCAAACACGGAAATTTTCATTATCGTGTCAACCAAGCCAAGGCCGACAGTTCTCTGGCCTGTATCACCGAAAGCACGTATGTGCAGAAAAAAATATCTCATTTCATGAGGTCGGTAAGAGTTTCCTCAATTACACTGCCCAGTACTTCTTCCTCCACCTCATTCACAATGTGGCCTACATCTTCCAAGCAAGACCCTTTAGTCCAGCAAGCATTCCAAGTTCTACTTACCGACTTTCGTTCTACAGATAAGTCTCTCTTCAATCTTGCATAGAGATCATCCAGGAGAGGGCTGCTGATTTCATACGTGGCATAGATGCTGAGATTGTCGATCCCCTTCAACACCTCTTCCAAGAAACTGTCAATGGAAATCAGGGTACCCGGACTCCCCAGAGTAACTATAAGGGTGGAATTGTTTGAAGGGTAAAGGGCTCTACATTCCATAAGTTCGGCTGCGTAGTCTATCAGAAGCCTCTCACTTGGTGAAATAGAGTCTGCAATGTTAGGCTTCCTCAAGGGGGCAGAAGGTTCTGATGCAACGGTTGAAATATCCTTAGCAAGAGATACAAGTGATGGACCTTTCAGTAGCATGGATTTTATGTGGTTTCCTGTTCCAAAGCCTCCAAAATCCAATTTTTGGACACCTGTTTCTGTTCCCATTTTTGAGGATTGTGGTGAAAGAACAGCACCAGAGTTCTCATTGCCATTGAAGCTGTTTGAGACTGCAATTAACAACAGAGTCCACTTTTTTGTGTCAATAAGGTATCATTTGCACGCCCAAATGAATGGAAACAAATACTAATTAATGAATAAGAGCCTTATTGGTAGGTAGAGTACTTATCATGATGATTCTTTTACCAGAAAATTAAGCTATTTCCAACTATGGAAAACAGTTCACTTTTTCAATTTTGCGGCCGTGATTGTTATTATTGTATTGCCCAAATTTGAAAATTATACTTTCCATGTTCCATTTCAAGAGAAATGAAAATGGAAAGTTGGGTTGGACAAAAAAGAATCACATACTTCCTAAATTTCTGCAGAAACAACTAGATCATCGTCAAGCTTCTTCCTTTATAATTACAGCAAAAGGTTTAAGATCTCACCACCAACAAGAGATTCAGATGCTTTCTCCTCAGTGAAGTTCGGGTCCTCATTGCCCATGTTCATTTCAATCTTGTATGAGTTGCCATGGCATGTGGTATTGATCTCCATGACATCCTCATTTCCTGCAGCACTATTTTTCTGCAGAAATGCAGTACACATAAACACGTGATTGATGATGCAACAGCAGATACATGCAAGAACACACATAAAAGATAATGTGCCATAAAGAACATGTGGTAATTCAAGCTTACATTATATTTAGTTTCCGTAGGCTTCCTAGGCTTGTCTTTGGATGATTTCATTCCGGCACTTCTTTTCCAGGCACCACAGCTTTGACTCGGCGTCCTTGACTGTTGATTGCAGACAGTCTTCTTGCTCCTTTGCACTGGGGTTGATGGTTCCTTCTTCATCTGATCCTTGCTACTGTTTCTTGTCTTTTGAGGAGAAACTTCCCTCTTTGTACAATTGGTTCTATCTTCCGACCTTATTGTTTCCAAAGTATTTTCATTGCCTTGATCTTCTGATCGCTTTGAGCTTTTAGTGTTACAATTAGCCTTTCCTGGTGACCTGCTGCGGCTACTTTTTGCCTTCTCAGTCTTGCCATGTTTCATTCCACGCTTTTCTTCTAAATTTTGCTCTTTAACCGGAGGATTCGGTTGTCTCCGGTTGTTAGAATCTCTCTTACTGTCTTGTTCCTTTTCTTGTCTACTGGCTTCCTCATTTGGGTGTTTGGATCCTCTTTTCTGACAAGATACAAGTCCTGGAATCTCTTCTAGCTTTGGTTTTTCACGTACTGATTTCGAATCACAAACAATATCGTCTCCATCGATTCTTCTGCTTGGAAACTTCTCATTCGCTTTCATACTCTTCAGCACCGACATGGTTTTGGAGTCTCCGTTTCCTTCCTGAAGAGCCTTACTCGACTCAAGGCACCCACTAGAAGGCTTTATCAGCACAATTGGAGGGATATCATCAGCACTGGAAACTGGAGTCTTTCTGATGGAGCTGCTCTTTAGATGCCCCTTAGATTGCATCCTGTCGAGCACCTCTTTCAGCGTCTTCCTGTTAGGCTCTTCAACCTGAATTTCAAACTCAGGCCTCTTCATCTTTAGCTCAACATCACCGGAATCATGCCTTTGCATGTTCATGGCGATCTTCTTATCCTGCATCTTTCCCTGCTTAGGTTCCGAGGAGATCTCCTCCAGGCCCATAAGTCTTGCTATTATGTTTGAGGCCTTCAGAGCTTTGGCCTTCTTATCAGGAACCATACCTTTCTTCCCATTGAAATTCACAGAAGATGATTGGCTCTGCTTTGTGAGGCCCATCCTGATGGCTTCCCTGAGCTCCTCAATCTTCTTCTTCTTCTTCTTCGAAGGTCTATCACATGAAGAAGCTTCAGGCCTCGCAAATCCAACTTCTCGACCATGACCATCATCACTTGTTGTTGGCGTTGGTGTTGCAGAATTCTTCAGCTTCTCCTCCTTCCTCTTCAACCGGGCCATGTAGCTTGAAGCAGCCTGTATCTTCCCCAGCACCATCAACGACTCCTGCAGATCGAGAGCCCCTCTGAGCAGATCCTTGGCTATGTACTTGGGTTGCCCTTCAAGGCTCATTCCATTAGACCACGACTCGATCACGTGGTTCAACTTCTGAGCCCCCTTGGAGATATCAGACAGCTGAAAGGAGACCTCACTGAGCTCTCCTCTTTCAACAGCTCCTCCAGAGCTGTTCGACTTTCGAAAGCTAGGCTTGTTGGACTTTCTGACTGTCCCGCATTCCACGACCCCTCTGGGATCGTCGCACGTGACAAAGGGTCTGTAACCGACGGATCTCCGACCATGCTGAGGCATCGCTCTGAGTCAAAAAGGAGCCACACATAATTCAGCCAGTGTAACAGACAGACAATTGACAGTTTGCTCTCCAATTTTGACCTATAAACACCAACTGAGGCTTGCTAGCATAAAACACGGACTAAATTACAGAACTCTTCATTATCTTTTAACACAGAATAGTTCTACCAGACAACTCCTACTGTAACACTCGGGAGCAATAATGTCTATTCACGACATACTCAAAACCACACACTGACTCTCACAGGAGAGAAATGATGGAAGTTTGAAAACGCACCTGAATTTTCTCTCCCTTCACTCTGTTCTACTTTCTCAGCATCCCCTGAAGAAGCCAGATTACCTGCAAGTTCAGGGACTAGTAAAATAGAGACACAGGCAGATGAGACATATCCACAGGAGATGAGGGGAAGCCAGATCCGGTGCACTGACTGAGAAGAAAATTCAAATGAAGATTTTTTGGAAGAGAAGAAGATTTGGGGTGATGTTAGTGCATTTGTTATAGGGCAATAATGAGATGAGGCACCGTCTTCCATTAGAAGAAGAGGTATCTGGTGAGGGAGTGGGTCATTTTGGCTTGTTTGAAAAAAAAATAATTCTTTGTCGTACATCAATATTTTGTCGGAGGCAGTGTACTAAATTAGATAACAGAGCCAGATCTCGCTGAAGATGCCAACACAAAGGTGACAGAGACAGGAGGACGAAACAGACACGAAGCTAACTATAACCCCAACCGAGTAATTTTAAAACTATAAATATTTAATATTAAAATAATTGAAATAAAAAATGTAGTTTTTTTTCAACAATATAATGTCGTATTATATATATATATATAGATAGATAAAATTAAATTTCATATTTTTAGAAAATCAATTTAAAATTAAGACAACCTAAAACCCTAAGAAAGAAAGAAACCCTAATGGCAAAGAAGCACTCCTACATAAGTAGACTATGTATATTATACTTTGTCTCTTTCTTAATCCTTCTTGTTTAACCACCTTCACAGTCATTACAAACAATACCTTTTATATGAATACTAATAATAATAGTGATATGAATAATGGATGATGGTACGTTGTTACATAAATAAATTAAGATGTCGGGTTAGCTGTGAGCAAGTTGGTCGTTGTGGAATAGATGGCCGGCCACTGTTCACTGGTGGGAGGGTGCTACTCACCCTCATTGTGGGCCCGTGGGTCCTGTTTATAATTCATCATAATCTTGAAACAATTTAGCTCAATTTTTCAATCATGAGGCTTCCTTGGCCTCATATGAAAACAACCACAAGCGCTCCTGATGGCGCGTGGGGAATGTCCTGCAGTGGAGCTACGTGTCGCAGCTCAAGCAAAGCGCATCCGTGTCCAACCTTACAACGGCCGCCTTGCACCAGTCGCAAGGCTTTGCGGGCGCGCTCATCATGAAGCGGCTCTATAATCCTCAGGTCCGGATTTCGGGGTCGTGGCCATATCATGATTGCCTTTATTTTTATTTATTTCAAAATATATGTTTTTTTATATCTGATTGTATATATTACTTATTTGGAGAGTATTAGCAATGGTAGACAGTGATCATATTGCACCGGCTTCAATTAACGTCCGGCTTTAATTAAGGTCCAATTTGGATTGGGGTTGAATCTGCATAAATCGAGAACATACTACTACTAGTATTAATAATCTGTTTCTTATTTAAATTACCATCACAATGCGTAGTAATTGGGTTAGACTAAGTTCTGATAATAGAATAAAAGTCATATTTAAGTATTATGGAACTTTATTTGTTGTAGATTATAATCAACATAAAAGTCAATTGAGTAAGTGTGTGGGTAAATGTTCAATAGTACAATTAATGATATTGATCAATAATTTATTAAGTTTCTTGATAAAAATTTATACATGTAGAAAAAAATTGTTAGTTAAATAAAGTTTAATGAGTAATTTTGTTATTATTAATTTAAAAAAATTATTATCACACCCATTTAATGGTAAAATATTATGTGTTTATAAGTTTTGTAGGGAAATTACAATTATACTTCAATATAATGTCGAGTAATATATTTAATAAAAATTTATATTAATAATAATTGTATATTAAAATAATATTTTTAATAAACATATCTTTTAAAATTTAAATATATTTTACTACTTATTTAAATTATGATATTTATTATTATTTTTATTTTTATAGATTATTTTATTTATTATGTACACGTAAAAAAATGAAGTTGTTTATGAAAATCTTATAATTATCTGAGATAATTATGATATATATTCTAAAATATCCACAATTAAATAAGATAATTATTTTTCAAATAATTACATTATACAACTTATTACTAATAAACTTTATTTGAATTCAATATGTTATATATATATATATATGATTATGTGCATAAATTCTTAATTTAATTGTTAAAATAGAATCGGAAACAATTAAACACATTATTTAAAATATAGAAGATATCGTATTATATTTAACTATAATTTATAAAAATTAAAAAAAATTAAGTAAATTATCGATCAAGTAAAAAATTTTATTATAGATTGCATAACTTATTAAAACTATACTTATTTAATTTTATAGGTAGTATTAGATTACAAACATTTATTTTCACATTTAAAATTGTGTTATTCCAACTATAATTATCAGTAAAAGTGAATTATATTAATAAATATTAAATAAAATTATTAAAAAACTTATTATATTAAAAGATTTCACAAATATATTTTTTGGTATAAGATATACATCTATAAATTAATATATATATATATATTGTATGTATCATAAAAACTAATATGAATGAAATAAGTATTACTATATATTGGAGATTGAGATTATAAATGGTAAAATAATAAAAAAAAATTAACAAATAATGGTAAAAAAGTAAATATCATATTAAAAATTACTAATAAATGATGGAAGGTGTAAAGTGTGTAATATTATTTTAATTAAAAATTTTCTAACATAGCAATACTAGAAAAAAAATATATTGTAACTATATTTAATAAGTTATTCGGTGAATATCAAGATAATAGTTACGCGTACTGAAAATAACACTAATTTTAACAAATGGTAGTATAACTCATTAGAAAATAAAAATTATTTATTAAGTTTGAACTCAATAAAAAGAAAAAATTGAGTATATTAAATTTGTAGATAAATTTGTATTTGAATGAATAGGTGATATAAGATAAAAATAGATTTAGTGTATTATAATGATGGAAGGCTAATTCTATAATATATAATATATTATTAAAGATTATAAAATATGTATTTTTTTATTACAATTATTTATAATTAACTTTCTTTATTAGTGAGTGTATTATAAGTATATGACATATTAAATTGATGAAACAGAAATTGTCCAGTAAATTTTTTTTAGTACTATGATATGGATGTGGTTTCATGTGAAAGTGTTTGAACATTAATACAGAAGTACACCGTGTAATTCCAATGTTGCACACTTATGTTTCACATCTAAGCATGTACATTTTATACAGTTTTATAATCAAACAATACAAAATGGCATAAGAATATTCTGTACAATACTTTGTACGCTGATGTGAAATGAAAATGGCTGTCCTTACTTGGTTTTGATGACAGGGAGGAGAACATCACCCTACTTATTAGTGAGATCTAACCCTAAAAACATGTACCTTTGATTCCCGGTTAAGTGTTCATTTAATATTATTGTTCCTTCAATCTCCTTTCAGCATACCGACCACCACCGGACGGGACTGATTTGACAAAGGGGAATAAACTAGGCACCTACTCCAAGTGAATTATACTTCATTTTCCAAGGTCAACATATTCATCTAAATCTACCTTATTTTAAATAATCAACATAAAGAAAATATAAGATATGGTCCAAAATTAAAAAAAAAAATTAGAACTACAATAGGAACATAATTAGTGTGTGATTTAGCCATGGCCATGTAATGAGAAAAATAAGAGAGGGGTACTTACATTACAATGAACAAAAATATTAATTTAAACTTCTTGTGTAGCTTTGGCAGCTTCCCTTCATTAAAAAACAAATGGTTTATTTCTAAATTTAGAAGATTGATTATAATTGAGTGTTAGCAAAAAAAATTATAATTGAGTAAAATTAATTAAACTGAAGATAATATAAATAATGCCAAATAGAAGATATTATAATATTTTTAAAACTTAATAGTTCAACTAATCAATGCATATGATATGCTATCATATGACCAAAGCTTTTTGTAAGAGCTCCTAAAGAAAATGGGATTTTGTATGAAGTGGAAGCCATGGATTATGAAGTGGGTATTGTTCAATTGCATTGATTGAATCACACTTCAAATTATACAAATATTTATAAATTTATAATAATACAAAAATAAAATAAATAATGTAATAATATAATCTTAAAATTATATATTAAATATCTTAACAATATAAAATAATATATTATATTAAATAAAATGTAATTAATCCTTTATTATTTTATAATATACTTTTATATTTTGTCAGATTTATTGTACTTGTATTAATACCCAAACCGAAATTCAACTTATACTCTATTATAAAGAAAAAATAACAAATTTAATACAAATAATTATTACATCTTGTATAATAATAAAATAATAATAATTGCTCGTATAATATTATTGAGTGTAAGTTTAAAATTGTAAATAACCAGTGTATTAAGGTTTTAAGGGTTGGTGTTAGAATACGATAACAAATTATAGAAAATAAATAAGTATTTTCAGTTTATAAAATTTGAAAAGTTTTATTATTTATCAATAATAAATTTTAATTATATATATATATATATATAATATTATAGGTGCAAAATACATTACACCAAAAAGCATTAAAACTAAAGAAGAGTAATTTACATTGATGGAAACAAAAGTTATTCAAACAAGCTTAATGGGAAAGTATTAATTACTTATACAGTAGTTCCAAGAAGTGGTGTGATGAAATAATTTCTCTCCAAGTATTTTTTTTGGGACAACAAACTGATGAGATCAAGCTAAAGTAGGTGAGCTGGACAAGCTTGCATATAGTTTAAAGAGATGCAATCTTCTAATATGACTATCCCCTTGAAAATGAAAAGGCATGACGAATTTCACAAAATCAATATGCCTTGATGAGTAGAGTGGGTAAAGAAACTTACTTTCCTAGAAAAGACTTCCTTGAATCTACTAAAGAGCTGAGGACTCATGGATGTGGAGCAAATTTTTGGGAAGTGAAGGCTAAGTTGAAAGGGCAACTATGCTGGCATATAGGTGATGGTGGGCTGGTCCATTTTTTGTTTGACCCATGGATCACAGGAATTCCATCTGTTGTAACTCCGAATTATAAAAGAGTGGTCCCTAATGATGCCGATGAGCTAAGGGATTGTAGATTTATTGACAAACGGCGATTAAGATCCATGGAACGATGGTTAGAGACCTTACTAGACATGAATTTCTCGAAGATCTGTACATTAGACTTGGAGATTCATGATTGAAGATTCAGATCAAAGATTCAGATCACCAACTGAAGGTCAGTGTTAATATCTGCTGCTTAAATGAGCGAATGTATACATGTCCCTTCATGGAATCGGAGACTGAATTCAATTCTAGGGCTCTTCTCAGCTGACAATCTGTCGTTAGGTACACGAGTGACTACTAAATTTCTAGTGTTGGATGCAAGTAGACCCTTTATGAAAAGGCAATTAATTACCCTTTGTTCTCTACCTGAATTGAATTCGACATTCAAAAGCCGTTAGATTTTGAATTTTTTAAGTAACATGGCAACCACTTGTATTTAACAACAGTGCTTCATTTGGTAAAAAGCTACAACAGTACTCTGTCAGGTTCCTTCAATTCAAAAATCAAAACTATTTCATTTGTTCTCTCCACAGAGAAGATTCTGAGCCAGCCGGTGATATTTGATTCAGCCAACTCCATTGTCTTTTTTTGGGGATGAAAATCCCATTGTTATCTCACAAGGAAACCGATTGTTACTTGAAATTTGTTCTTCGGGATCATGTTGCGATTGTGAAAAGTGGGTAGTTGAGGAGTGGCAATCATCAGATCTTTCTCAATGATCACAAGCTTTAGAGTTCGCCATAGATTTGCAGCGAGCTGTGAATAGTACTGACAAGGAAACACGAGAAGGAAGCTTTACTCCCAAGGGTCAAATAAAGAAGAAGATATGAAACGGGTGATTGACTTCAACTTCACATTTCCATCTTTTAGAGCTGGCAAAGGCTACTATTCTATGGGGATAGCGAGAATTCAAACAGTAGTAAGTTGCACGCTCTATGTGGTATTTCTAGATATCAAATGGGCTATGCAGGAATTAAATTTGCCTTGTCATGAAAAAAGTTGATAACAGGGTTTAAGCACAATACTATTTTGGGCTGCTGCAGTGGACATTTGTCTGATCAAGCCACAAGACAAGAGATTCCACCTGAAACTGTTAAAAGTTATGAAGAGATTATTATAAAGAAGACGTGAAAATATTCCTTCAAGACCAGTAAGACAATTTTTTGGATTGTGATGAGTCCGTGGCAAGTAAAAAGGTTGCAGCTAAATCTGGTATAGAAGAAACTATCAAGTAACAAAAAGAATGTTTTCAACCATAGTGGTTGCATAAGATTCTCTGAGACAGTACCATACTGGTATGTAGCAATGAACTGTCATCTTGCAATCAAATCTCAAAAACAGGAGAAGGGCACTTCAAGCTGTTTGCAGGAAATATTTAGAAACGCTTCATTCAAGTGTGTTGAGTTTAGTACCAGGAGGGGAGAATCTGATTTCTGCACATCCCAGGTTTTCAGGTGTTGACTCTCTAGGGTATTATTCCACATGCCCGAGGCTTTGGTCCTTTTGTTGAAGAGATTGTTCATAGCACCGTGACTTGAATCATCAGCTTCATATTTGGAAATCAATAGGGAAGCTATTGCTGAGGTTCTCTGCAGCCTCGAGTTCTGCAAGGATTGAGCTGCACCTCGATGAGACTGATGCTGAGAAGAAACTTCGCAGGCTTTCAAATGTCTCCACATGTGAACACTTGGAGTTCTCATCAGTAGCCTTATTGGTTGGCTCCACTTTGAGATCTACTCTGGCTTCAGTAGCTTTTCCAGCTGAAAGGATATTTCCATGGTGAAGTAAGCGCTTATCTAATGATGTAGCTATCTTAAGGGCCTCGTAAAGGCTACACAGGCAAAGTGCAGTTCAAACATATACAAAAGTTACACATGTCTCATCCACTTGGGGAGCAACCTCAGGAAGTCATCATTTGGGTGTACATACACTCAAATAAATCCCTCCAAAATAAGGTTTTAAATTTTAAAAACTTTCCCATCTGCCCTCCATTTAGTCAAGGACATCTATCAGATTCTAATATGTCTTCCAACTTGTGCATGAGAGAGCCCTAAGTAATAAATATGTTGTCCTGCCTTTATATTATAGTGATGAGATTATTTCATCAGCCGGTAATCCTTAAAGTATTCTCAAATGTACTATCGCAAATTGCAGGAGGGTTACCTTCCAATGCCATTGAGCCAGCACGAGTCACACACAACCACGTTCTCTCTGCTTCAGGACCTTCTTCAGATACTATAGGGATATGCCAGTGGCCCTTGTCAGATTCCTGTAATTATAGGTCTGGGCTGGTCATATCATAAGCTTTTCAAGGGGGGCTGAGTATTTCTCTTATAGAAAATGAAAAGCAGCTCGAGTAAGCTTGTGGTCACCTGTATCACAATTGAACATGGAGGTGGCATGTGAAATTCTGGACCTCCATCAGAAAAGGTGAATCGTACCTAAATTAAATAGCAAAGGAAGATCAACATGTCAATACCAGGATACTTCAAATGCATGCAAACAAGAAGAATTTCAAGTGAGATCAACAATTTACCTGATGTCTTTCTTTCCATTTTGGGAAGAAGTCATTTCCAAGGAGCTGAAATGTGTGATCCCTCATTTCATCATTCGTCACAACCAGACAATTATTTTTAATAGCTGCATATAACCAGTACCTGAACCACATGTCATCACTAATTGAACTTTCCATAATCATAACTTGTAGAAGAAGACCCTTTAACCTCATGCTATAACTTCAATATTGTTTCAGTGGCTTATCAGTTTCTCACCAGTCGTCATTTGATCCAGTTGGTGTGGCATAGAGTGCATCGGCATTTCTCCACTTCTCAATTAGTTTCTTGTTCACAGGTTCATCCATCTTCGGGCTGGTGATTCGCCTATTATGCAAAACAATGAGTGGCCACCTTTTTGAAGGAAGCTTTTGGCGAATTCCATTGACAACAGCATTAACCTATGCATTGACCAGGAGAACTCAGACAGGCAGCAACAAGAAAAAAAGAATAACAGGCAGACAACCTTTAAAGAAACAAAATGTTAGGCCACTTTTGGTATGAAGCAGATCATCTGGAATGAACCGAACATCCAAATAAAATGAGATCATTTTACAGAGATTTCATTGCCTTTCGTATCCATTTTTTGTATTCGGGAGTCTTAATAGTGAAACAGACACTTGCCTTTGATGGCACGAAACGCTGTTGGCTGAATAGTCCGACATTAGCTCCATCTATCACTGCTTCGTAAGGTCCATAATATTCCAGCCATTTCTGCACAAAAGGAATATATATATATTAACAGAACAAATCAGCTGTCCTTGTTCCTCTGCTCAAACTGTCATAACTTTCTAGATACAGAATGTTTACAACTATTTCTCGATCATCTTACTGTAAAATAAGAAATGGAGGTGGGAACAAAATATGCCTATTGTGAAAAAGCAGCTAGATCATGCTTGCATCTTTGATGGAGGCAGAAAATTCATCTTAGTTTTTCCAATAGCATATCAGACAAGTAATACCTGAAATTTCTGAAAGCTCGAGTTCCTTTCTCGTTTTATAGCTATTGCAGCTACCGACAGAGCAAAATTTTCAGTTTCTTCAGGTTCCAGATCAATCAATGCCAATTGCTCCCCACAACAATTACAGGAGCCATCACCCTTGACAGAAGCATGAGAAACATTCCACTTCCCTCTTCCCAGCCAACCTTGTCCATGCCACCCTCCACCACCATTCCTTATTGCTTCTCTAATTACCTTTTGATCCCATTTCCTCTTCCCTATCTTCGAAGCTACAGAACTCTTAAACCACCTCTCAATCAATTCTGCTGTAGAAGGGGACACCTTCCGCACACTAGCTCTCAACTTATGCAACACATAGTAGACCTTCTCGCCTTTGCCTGCCCCGATGCTTACACGCAAGAGTGCCTCAAGCTCTGGCTCCTCTGGATACACTCCATTCTCCAACATGTGATTTTCCACTTCAAAAGCCTTTTGAACATTTCCAGTATTGCAAAAAACAGACAAGGCAGGCCCATAAGATCGCAACCTAGGGTTTATGCCTAGTGATTTCATCTGCTTCACTATATCAAATGCCTTGTCACCATCCTCCATGGACATAGCCATTCTACCTACAGAGGTTAATACGGCTTCATTCACTGGAACATTCTCAGAAAGCATCAACTCATATATCTCAAATCCCCTCTTAAGGGCATACTCTCTAAGATCATCACTCAGGTGAATTACTTGATCCACTTTCATGGTGTCCACAATTTCACCATTCGAAGAATCGACATCAGAAATATCCCCCAGTTCAATGGAGCTCGTAGTCTCATCATCCGACGAATCTTCCGGTGGTAAGCCGAAGCTATTTAAGACCCGAGCACCTTTCCCGCTTTTAGCAGGCTGAACAACACCAACAGCTGCAGATGAACAAAGGTACAAGAGAACAGTGTAATGGTACTGCACTAGCCTAATTCCTTCTCTTCGAGCAGAATCATAGAGCTCGATCGCACCCTTAAAATCACCTCTCTTCGAACATTGGTCCAGAGCAACTCTAAGCCGAACATCCGGTAACTCAAGCTTACTGTCTTTCTTGGACTTCTTGCCCGAACTGTCCTTATCCAATAGTTTCGGCACCTGTCCTTCCCCCTTAGGCCGAGAATCAGAACCCGCAGGACCCTTCTCTCTTCTTTTCCTAAAGGAGACATCTTTGTTTCT
Source organism: Trapa incisa (assembly GCA_030064435.1). Lineage (NCBI taxonomy): Eukaryota > Viridiplantae > Streptophyta > Magnoliopsida > Myrtales > Lythraceae > Trapa > Trapa incisa. The sequence goes on along the minus strand of CM057769.1, from coordinate 11,285,956 downwards.
ATTTGCATCGTTTGACGACCTCAAACTCCCATTATGTGAAGACCCATCCCGATTTTTCTCCTTTACCAAAGAGCTCACGAGGTTCTTTAAGGGCTCCTTCTCCAAGCTATCATTTCTAGGATCCAAACTACGAGACCCAGGACCATATTTCCTCAGAGTTGGTAAAGTCTTCGACCTTGCCGCTCCCGAGTCAGTTGTGGATAACTTCGATAGTGAAGTGACGACAAGCGGTCTACGCAAAGATTTCTGAGTGCGCGAGAAACTAAGAGAGTGGGTGGAGAAGTGAAATTCGAAGCTTGGAAGGTACTTACAGTAGAAGGGAAGAACCGTTTGTCCTTGTTGAAGAGAGGTGAAGATTATGGAGGACGAAGAGGCCATTTGCGGCCGTAAGGATCTTCAGCTTCAGTTATACTTTCCAAGCTTACATATGCAGTGAAGGTAAATTAACAAGAAAGGAGATAAGGATTTGCACTCTCGCGCATCAGCTGCCTAGAATTTTGCAATGTACAGTCTCGGACAGGAATATCAATATCGTACCCTCATATTTTGACTATATATAGTAAAAATTCACCGGATTACTTACCAACACCTCACACAGAATTTACAAACTGAGAGCAGTCGCTTCACTTGGGTCAAGCTCAAAGTGTTTTTTTGGGCAACGAGTCTAAAGAGTTTATCCAATCTCAATTGTCTACAAATCCATATTTCTGGGTCCTTTATTGACCACTCAAAAACACAAGAGATCTGATCTAAGCACAAAAGTTAGGAGGTAAAAAATTGTAATTTGCCCATTATTTTTAGGGAATAAATTGAGAAACCCTTACAAATATCATCTCCAATATCCTACTGCTAAGCAATTTAGCTTACATTATGTTTCCGAACATATGACCAACTTAACTAAACTCCTAGGGGAAAATTGAAGATCTTGAGAGCCAAACATGTTATAGACATTAATGATGCGCATGTATCTCTCCCCGGTCACCAGTGTTGTGACCACGACAAGCTAAAACAAAGAGTATCCCCAATAACTCGATCAGTGTCATCATCCAATTATGTTTACGCCGACATGAAGTTAGTCTTGGCTGACTATCCCTGGCCAAGCCTTGTTGCAGTTGCAGTGGAACCAGTTGGTCCAGCACCAGGGTCTATTCACTACCCTTTTGGATTCTTTGTTGGCTATTCCCATTTCCTGGAAGGGGAAGGGCTTTTGTTGTATCCGTATAAATGGTGCCAACAGCAGCAACTGTTGTACTTGGAGAAGGTTTTCCTACAGAAATTGCTTTTGGGAGGCCATTTTCTGGATTCTGAAAATCTCCAACTCTACTTCGTTCACTTGGTGTTCCATTGGTGACTGGATCTTCTTGACTTCCCAATTCGTCTCTCGCAAGTGATGAGTAGGTCGTTTCTACAGAGCGGGAAAAATCACTGTCAAATATTTTCGGACAATACCATCCCAAAAGGAATACACACTTGCAAACTGATGGACCATAGCTATATAGTATATTTAAGGCCACAAACAGAGTACTTGAATTGACAAGATCTCAACCATGTGATCTAACTTCGACCCTTAAGTATTTAAGACAAGTAACTTCTAAATGATGGCAAGGTACAATTTCCATTTGGCTCATGAGGAACATAAAACAACCAAAGTAATAAATATGTTCACAAGGATAATTGATTTTTTTATTAATACCATATTAAGCAGTCTTAAAACACAAAAGACAATTATCTGCACATATAGAATGGGTTTAGGAGGAACCCAAAAGATGAGGATTCTCAAAACTTACCTTTTATTTCTCCAACGGTGATGAGCTTATTAAGGCAGTCCCTTAATGCGGTTAACACCAACCTCTCCTGTTCCCTGTAAATTTCTGTCACACCTTTGCCATTAGTCAACTGCACAGAAGGATTTCCACTACCACCTATTAATCCATCAGGGGAAGCAGAGGCCAAGAACATCATATCCTGTTCATCACACATCAAAGCCAACGTTCCAGGAGACATAGGCCTCTGTGTGGGTGCATCAGAAGAAGTCCCTGTGTCAGAATCATCTCGGCCACTTTTATCTAGTGCCTGGCTTGCGCTTGAACGATCTTCAATCATAGTTTTCTCACCAAGAACTTCCTGGCTTGGAATCCTTTGTTTGGTTGATGATAATAGGGAAGCTTCTGTCTGTTCTGTGACCAGCTTCTCCCTCACATCCTTTTGCTCTAATTGAATTGACATGAAGAGATGCAATGAGCAACATTGTCCCACATGATTTACAGAATAGGCAACAATACTCTTCCTATTATATATCATAAACTTAAAGTAACATTGTTAAGATTTAGTCGAATATCTTAAGCAAAGAAATTGTTTAGGAGAATATAATATTTTAAAAAATATGAGGTTGACAAGAGCAAAGGCTACTAGAAGACATTCTACAAACCAGTGAATTAGTGCCCACATCCTATGGCATAAAAAATGCTTAAACAAATTAAAGACTCGTTTCTATATTTATAAAGGGTAGATTCATTAGATGATACATTTTATCCAAAAATTTAAGGTAAAACCAGCAATCCCCAAGAGAGATTTTCAAGTGAAATCAATGTCTATATTATAAAGTAAGTGCACAAGGAAAAGCCAACATATCTATGTACCTGCAAGTGTTTTTGCAGCTTCTTCCGATAATACCACTAAAACTGAGCAAAGCTCCTTGACATCTTGGGGTTGAATGATGTCAGCTAACAAAGACCTTCAACCAGGATATCAGGAGAACAACGAGTAAGAAGAGTCAGAGATTTTGCTCGAACATAATAGAATAGATTATAAATAACCTGTATGTGTATTTGGAAGCTCCAGATAAAGCAGAGCCTCCACCAGAAGCAACAGGAATAGAAGCAGAGGAAGAGGAAGTTCCTGTTCTTAGATGATGGTTACCCTGAATGAAAAAAACAAGCCAATAATAATTCTGGTATTTTTTATTTGAGCCATCCAAGGGACCGACATGTGCATCAAGCAAATTACTTCAATTCAACCTAGAAAAGGTGCATATACCTGATTTATGCCAGATATATTACAGAGAATGAACTCTATTTGATTGTCAGAAAATAAGGCAGATACTTCAAAATATTTTCGTTTTCCTTCGAAAATACAAGAATAATTACACCTTGGATCTCACAGCAAAAGATATGTTGGATCACAGAACAGACTTAAATGCAATATAATAGGCTCTTCCTTTTCGTTTTGCAACACAGAAACAGAGCACCTTCAATATCTTCCCAATTTATTTTTCCAAATGGAGCCATAGCTACAATAATAATTCAACTGATTAAACAGTCACAAAATATTTAGAAAAGGTCAAACTTACCGGTGGAAATTGCTCAGGTCTTTGAATGGGCGGATCTTTCATAGTTGATCCAAAGAAGAGATCTTGACTTTTTCTCTTCCTCGATAATGGAGGGCATGCATAACCTGAGGATCCAATAGCTCCAGTAATGGCAGCATTTGCAGCCTGCTGAATGTATGCCATATTGTGGGAATGGTCACCGTGAAATAAAGCTTGTCTTTCTTCACTTCCTTCAAAGTTCTTGCAATCCATACACCGACAATTTTCAGAGCAGAGAATATTGGCTTGGAAGCATTCGCAGTATTTTTTTAGGCAGCCTGATTTTTTGCAATTGCAACCCTTGTTGTGCTTTGCTGTTAGTAGAGTTTCACCAGTAATATCCTCCTACATTTATTTCAAACAATTAGGTGTCAATAGGCAAGAAGCAATTATATAATAGTTGAGTATAAAACAATCCAGAAGAACCTGTAGGTCAATCCTTACATGCTAAATTTTTTTGAAAAGCAACGGCACATGTTAAATTACATCTACTGGACATGGACAACAGAATCAACTCTTTGAGTGTTAAGTGTTGAATAATATAACAGGAGGCGATGTTAAATTGATTCAGTTGCTTGGGCATATATTTGAGATTCATAACAACAATAAAATGATGGGACAGAAGCTGAATGAAAAGACAGGGCAAATTACCCTGCTGTCTCTTATTCCATGAGGGCTGCCAGCAATCTTTGGCCTAAATGCATTAGGATTACGCTCAAGAGTAGCTTCAACAGCTTCTCTCCTGGCTGCTTCGTTCTCAACATTGTTATGACAATTCATGCAATTGCATCCATCACAGTATATGCCCGAGGCGAAACACTCACAGTACCTAATTACAGAAGCACCCATTTTCCAGAAATTAGATGATTGCATGTTTATATATATATATATATATAAATTATAATGACTGCAACAACACAATAGATAGATTAACTAAGGAACATAATGAACTTAAGTTGGATCAATGTAGTGGTAAGGCAATCAGAAAAAAGAAAGATAAAAGTGACATAATGAATGAACAGTGATTTTCAACACCACCCAGACAATTGGTGCATTACATCTATCAAACAATAGTAAAATTGAAGTAGCAAATGTAAAAATATCTGCAATAAAGAAAATTATAGCCAGCATAAAACATTTAACAACTCCAAGTTCATAAAAAACATTAGAATTACTGAAATACGGTTTTTCTGATCAGTTATGGACAATCCACTTGTCACTGTAATATTGAGCATGCAAATCATGCAACTCTCTTGTATCATTAACCTTAGACCTAGAACGTTTTCCAAGTTATGGTAGACCCAAACAAAAAGTTTACTAAATTGCAATAACTCCTTTGAACATATTATTTTTATGAGCAACGTGCATAAGAAGATGAGCACTGCTTTCTTGACCAGAAATAAATGCAATTGCTTTCCCACAGCTAGTACATGGAAAGTGTCTGGGTATATAAGATCTCTCTGATCAAGAGAAACTACAACTCACTCACTCTGAAAATTATGTGCTGAAATTGCAAGTGAAAATTATGTATCTCTTCCCCTATTGCATCCAATACTTCTGAGTGGGCCATTTGTAACATCAAAAATAGAAATCTCTGAGCAGCCAACTTGTTTATTATGCACCATTCAGTTGGAAAATGGAAGGATGAAATACATTTTCCATTTTTTCATATAGATCAAGCTTGAAATTGTCAAAATAAGACCGAATACTTCATTATTTGTTGCAATAGTAGGACTTTTAAAAACTTGTTTTTAAAAGAACATAATGTGAAATAGCTCAAGATCATAGATACATGAAAGGATTAGATGAAACATATAATGTTTTAGCAAATGAACGTATAAATGCCAGTTTTTTTCTCGGTACAATAATAATCCATACAAGATAACAATGAAAGACATTCATCAAGAGGAAAAAAAAACATGAAAACCGAAGAATATATTCCTTTTTAATAAGAAACCTGTAAGTGGACTTACAGCTTCAAACATCGAGAATGTTTACAGTTGCATTGCTTTTGTTTTTTTGGAGTACCATCTTTCGTATCTGCATTTGCTCTTGGTCTTGCCTTTGGGGATTCTGGTTTCCTGGGGAAAACATAGGGTATCAGCAAGAAAATCCTTACCTACATTTTTGCTGGTAAACAATGTAAAGATTTCATTTTTATGATGTAAAATCAATATTAGAGACATCCATTTTTTTCCAACAGCTTTAAGGTATTACACCTTTGAGATATAAAAGGAACCTTTGGCTGTAGCTAGGATGAAAGCTACTGAGAGATGCTTCTCAAAGCCACCTTGCATTTGATCTTGTGCAAAATATTATTAATAAGATATAACATGATGAAGATAAAGTAGTGAACATGTGGACTAGGTACACCCCCGGAAAAATTCTTAATTTCAAGCTGGAGACTTCAAGAGAGAGCAATCACCTCAACCTCATTGATCCTAATAAGGTAATTTACATACGTCCGTATAAAATTGAAGGAAACCGCATAATTGGGTAAACAAAAAAAAAGATACGGAATTTCTACAAGTCTCATCCTTTCCGGCAGTCCTCGAAGGTAATCCAGCCAAGGAAAGAAACATTTGGTATAATATAAAACTGCTAATATATTATCCCTGCCCAGTGAAAGGATAACGGATTGAAAGAAAACGGAGTTTCAGAAAATGGAAATCAAAAGCAGAATATGGCACAAGAACATTAAATTACCCAAAAGGGGTCAACATGCAAACTGATTGGATGACCACTATATGCATTCGCTGAAATCAGTTTCATAATTTATAGAAAAATAGTAAATATCTCAGATTATTATCTTAACTAACGCCAAAAATATAATCTTTCAGGAAAAATACCCATTTCATCACACCACCGAGAAATACCAAAAGCTTCAACTTTGAATTGCAACAATGAGCCAAAAGCGTCATCTTATATTCAGAACAGTGCCAATGGAAGCAGAAAGGAAAACCAACAAAAACTGATGGACAGAAAAGCCTAAAATCACAGAAGAAGAAGGTTGGGTTAGAGAAACATACACTGCCCTAACAGCAGGATGGGGTACCCTGGGAGGTACAGTCCGAGCAACCGTAGGAGGGAGTGGAGCGACTACCGTCTGAGAGGCCATCTGCGTCTGTGGATGCTCTGGAAGCACCACCTCGTTTACAGGGCGGTCCCCGCTAAACCCTGTGAAGTCAAGCTGCCGAGCGAGCTTCTTCGCAGGGTTATCCCCTGTGGCCACAGTATTCGCCGCACCATCTGGTTGCTTCTCTTTCCCTGGATCCTCCCCTTCCCCCATCAAAGCCCGAGCTGAAATTCCCTCAATTTGCAGCTGGGACGAAGCTCCCAGGACCCCGACTCAATTTCCTTCAAGAAACGGGGAGGAGCCCAAGAAACCGGCCGAGAATCAGCGAAGACCCATCTCCAAAACTCAATCCAGACCTTCTAGATTTCAAATTTCGAAGAAGTGGGCGGCTGCTCAGCTCGAGATTCGCAGCTCGGGTAGCGCCCGGAGCGGCGGGAATTGATCCAACGCGATCTAGCCAGGGACAGGAATGAGATTTAGAGGACGAGAGACCAGTCTAGAGTGAAAAGGCTAGGTTTTTTTGGCGCAACAGATTGTGAGACTGAAGGGAAAAGGAAAATGAGAGGAAGAAGAGAGAGGGCCTTTTGGTGTATGTTGCTGTTTTGTTGTTTCGCTTGGCTCGCCATAGCTCGCCTCCCTCTCTCTAAGGAGCTTTTGAAATTGAATCTGTAAATATTGGACGGTCAGATTCGAGGGTTCGTAGCATCGGACGCTTGTGGAAGAAGATAACAATCGACGGTCGAAATTCATAAAAGCGGGTGTGTGTAAATTCCAAAGCTGTTGACCGTCGGATCAGCCAAATGCTGATGTTATTCAAATTTTACTGCCATTCCAATGTCATGTGAGTTAAGTACAACGTTGTATTTCAAACTCTCTACTAATGCATTATTAATATTTATTTAAAGTATATATTAATATTATTTAAAATATAGTAATACCGTACTTCATTTAATAATAAAGATATTGTAAATTCAATTTATATCTGAGATTTTTTTGTGTAAATTAATTATATATTCATATATGGCTTTACAAGTAACATTGGCTTTCAATATAGCAATCTTGGAAAGGAGATGGATTATTAATGAATCACATTTATTATGACTAACATGATTGAACCAACCATTGAGTTTGTAAAATTATTTAAAAATATATTATAAAATTTAAAAGTGATAAACATTATATTAAAAATAGATAATAAGGTAACATGGTATAACTAATATAATTAACATTAAAAATGATTTTATAAAATAATATCAAATGAATTAAGCTCCACCACATTTATAAAAAATCTCAAATAAGGTCATAGTTTTTTGCTTGAATAATATCATAATATTTGTATAATTGTTCAAATAATATCATTACATTTATATAATAAGGCAGATAAAATTATATATTATAAATTTAATTTTAAATATTATACATACAATTATTGATGAATAGATAGTAATAAGTGACAAATATTAGAGTGATATTTAAATTATGATTCAAAAATATTATAATTCAAATATTAATGGTAAAAAAATAGAATACTATTTAATATTTAGTAAAATGTTAGGGTACTATTTGAAATATTATAGTGTAAAACTAATATTAAGCAACTTTGGAATTTGAAATTATACATTTCAAGGAAAAAAAACAGATAACTTTGAAGAGTAAAAAGGAACATTTATATCTTAAATCCCGTTTTTGGTAATAAAAGCATGGATTAGTGGCTTTATATGATCTATTAATCAGGCAGTAATTGCTCATTTCAGCTAATAAATATCAAGGGGAGTTTCAACTTTAATAAGAACAAAAAAGGCTCTTGATCATAAATGTGAATTTCATCTCAGCATGGCTCCCATTGCCCATCATCGTTTATAGAGTATCCCAGCAACTCAAACAAAGAAGATAAAACTACCATAACTTCACTTATCGGAAAAGGGATGAACAATCAAAACAACAGGCAATGGCATTGCCACCTCCCAACTATATGTCAATGGAGGAGAGAATCAACAAACACTCAGCATAGTTATAATTCTCAGAATTGTGCACCAGGATATGGCATTCTGTTCACATATATAAACAATGATGAGACTGGGCGCTTGTGTGATACCAAAGGTGGGTAATTGGCTCTTCTCCATCAACGCTAAGGTACAATAGCTTATAAGCAACTAAGGCACAACTGTGAACTTGACCAGACAAATCTAGACTGGATCAGCCATAAAACTTTTTGACACCAGAGCTCCACTAAAGATGGGTTGTCAGAGCAGTTTAGACTGATCCACTTTATAGATATAGGTGTTTATGCTCAAGGGAATTGTATTGAGAAACCAGTGTTGGATGTGGTGACCTTGAACGTGCAAAACTCATCAAGATCGGAATCTGAACCCATGTCTTCATATTCATAGACTCTCCCTGGAGAATCTTCATCCTGCCTGTTCTTCGTGGAAGGAACCTTAAGCCCTGAGACTGGAACTGGGAGTGGCTCTTCCAAGAAATACTTATCCTGAAGGAGCTCAGTAGTAGTAGCCCTCTTGGCTGGGTCGTAGCAAAGGAGCTTGCTGACCAGTGAGACCTCATCTGCAGACCGATGGGAGAGTCGAGACCCTATGCTCATTGGACTCTCAACCTTCCCGAAAGAGATTGTATTATAGTCTGGGAGTTTAGAGCAATCAGCCCAAACATCCTCAGACAAGTTTCCAAGAACAGTAATAATCCTACTTAGATGGTCAATATCAGAGACTCCAGGAAAAAGGGGTTCCAGCGCGAGAAGCTCAGCAAATATGCATCCAAGAGACCAAAGATCAACCTCCAGCCCGTAGTTAGTGGACCCATAGAGGAGCTCTGGTGCCCTGAACCAGCGGGTCCCAATGCATGATGTGAGTGGACCTAGTGCACCATATTCTCCTCCACCCTCTTCAAGCTGGCAGCTGTACAAAGAGGTCTTGAAAGGATCATCATCCAGGTCACTTGCCGTGCAGCAAGTTGCAAGACAAGAATTTGTTTCCTTGTCCGCCTCATCATGATGAACATTCTGGGGCTTGAATTGATCGAGCCCTCTAAAATATTCCTCTTTGTCAATGAGTTCCAAGCTTGGATTCACATAACTTTGTTGCTCTGAGACAGCCTGTTCATAGGGCTGCTGCTCATTGTCTGAGGCCACATTGTTATGTTCAAGGAGAATCCTTGCCTGAGCATGTAATCAATAAGTACACATTTTATTCTGCCTTTTGGAGCTAAAATCATCAAATTTAAAGAAAAAAATGGCCTATGAACAGAACCTCGAGAAACTCCAACACAGTTCAGAGCCGGTGCAGAATTTGGCTAAACCAACTCAAACATGCATTGTAAAGCAACTTCTTAGTCCACTCCAGTAGTATATATCAGCTTCAGAAAGATTTTACTTTTCACTTTTGCCCCCTCATAACTTCCCATGTTCTCTCTACTCTATTCATCACCCTAACCTCCATATCTTGCCCAAGTTCTGGAATACTAATCTTAGTTGGTTCATTGGAAATTAGTGCAGAGTATATGCAATTTCATATTCAAAGTATATTCATTTCACTCCTATCTATTATCTGGATATACCGAGAGGTATACTTTGGGAGTAAAGTTCAGAGTTATGCTAAACATTGTAGGTCCACCAAGTGTTTCAAGGCTTCATTCAATGAGCAATGCATCAATAGATAGTATCAGAATCCTCAAACCAATAGTTTGATCATGGCATCAAATAACGAAGAACTAGAAGTAGACTATGAATGAATTATCAGGAAAAAAAGTGAGCTTTGAAAGAACTAACTTGATAAAATCAATTACCTGACCGAAATCAGCGATCTTGAGAACTCCATCATCGGAGACCAACAAATTCCCGGGCTTCAAGTCTCTATGAACGATAAGATTCCGATGACAGGCCTCCACCCCATTCAGAATCTGTAGCATCCACCGCTTTATCTCCCCGACGCTCAGAGACCCTTGACCCCTCTTCTTCGCCTCACCAATCACGGAGGCTAAGTCAGTCCTGAGGAACTCGAGCACCAGCACGGCATCCTCGTCCTCGCGCCAGAAGTACTCGTGCAGCGCGACGACGTTGGGGGAAGATCTCTGGAGGATCTGGAGGGCCTCGATCTCGCGGAAGGCGGACTGGTAGTCGTGGACCTCCTTCAAGGCGATGATGAGGCCGTCGGAGATGCGGCGACCGCGGTAGACATCCGAGTAGGCGCCTGACCCCACTTGCTCGAGGATCTGGTACTTGGCGGTGATCTCTTGACGGGTGTGGATGCTCCAGCTCTTCGGCGAGTTCGGGTCCATGGGTCCGTGTACAGGTGGAGTGCTTCCAGGGCGGTGCTGGTGTGTTGGTGGTGATGGGCCAGTTGAGACCGATTATGGTGGCTCCGGCGGCGAGGGCTAAAATAGCGGATGGATGACATATAAAAGCACTGGCCCTAAATGGTATTGTATGCACTTACTTCCTTCCAAGTTCCAATTCATGGGAGGGGAAAAGTAAAGCATGTTCTTTCTGGTTAAACTTAAAAGTATGAATTTTTGGTGTTTATTCATGCGAGAAGAAGGATTTCAAGGCATACTTTGTGTTTGTCATGGGTAATTTCTATATACCAATGTCGGGTTACTGCAATGACACATCTTCTAGCAGAGGAGACAGCAGTGGATGAGCAAACAAACAGCGGAGTTTCTTTACATTGCAAGAAACCGAGAGATTCATCATCAGTAAGGCCACAAGCTTTTAGCATCAGTACAGGAGGGAATGAATAATTCCATCTCTATCTAGTTCCCCATCAGTTCACAGAAAATCAAGCTGAGCTCGAAAACCATGCCAGAGTCATACTGATACATAGCAAAATTCTCTAAGCCTTCATAAGTCGCAAGCAGTGGAGTGATCTCCACATTAAAAAGTTTGCCACCTTACTTTCACCGACCTAAATCCAACAGCACCTCAAGCAGCACAACCCCCACACATGACACATGATGCTCCTCTGTAAAGATTGGTACTTGTCAATAAAACTTAATAAATATGCATTGACCCAATGGTGTGTCTGGTTTCTAAATAATTGAAGTTGCCAACTTACTTTCATCTTTCCAAATCCAACAGCAACTCAAGCAACACAGCCCCCGCACATGATGGTCCTGCATGAAGATTGATCGTAGTGTCAATAAATCCGGATCATAGTATCTTAGTATGCCATTGCACTAGATGAGGAGGAACCGAGAACTCACATGAATCCACATCCTGATCTGCGTCTTTTGTTCCTTGCTGCTTCTTTTCTCCTAGGGGGTTGAAGAACAGCCTTGATAGCCATATCAAACACGGCTTTCACATTCTTCAGAAAATAAGGCACAAGAAATTATCCTACTTTAGCTTCAAGGCATATTCATATCAATTTGGCAGGAAATGTTTCCTTTCAGTTGTCTTACCTGCTGCGTCTTTGAGCTGCATTCTATGTAAGCTGCAGCACCTATCTGCTTCCTCAGCTCCTCGCCCTGCTCATTAAGCGCCAGATTAAATCCCAATTCCAATTCTTTCTGTTGATCAATAAGCAACCAGAATCAATAGAAGAAAAGGAAAGCTAGTGATCTTAATTTTCTACCTGGGCAGTTGTTATGATATTTGATCCCTGCTCTCTTTCCTCACGAAGATCTGCAGACAGGAAAAAAGAGGGGGCGAGTTGAAATAATATTCCAAATTGAACTTGGTAAGAAAACACATGAGTTCTTCATTGAATGATATATTTGGCAGATTCAATCTACCTAGTTTTGTCCCCACGAGAACAACAGGAACATTTGGAGCAAATCTACGAAGTTCAGGCATCCACTGATGATGGAAAGAATCAAAGTTTCAAAGTTAGACATGAAAAATAGCAGGATGGATAAAGTTAAAATGCAAGCCCAGCTTCAGTATATGGAGCTATTAACTTTTTGAAAAGTAGTGGGTGGTTTATGTCAATCAATAGTACATGTAATCAGAAAGCAATTTTCCGGCCATAATTTGAAGCAAAAGTCAGCTATGTTGTCATCCATGAGAGAAGAAAGGTTGCAGCTTTATTTTCAACTAAAGAGAACATTGAGAAATTTATAAATACCTTCTTAATAACATTCTCATAGCTTGCTCTGCTAATCAGTGAAAAAGCCAGCACAAATATGTCAGCTCCTCTGTAACTCAGTGGCCTCAGCCTACTGTAATCCTCTTGGCCTTCATGATATCAAGAAGGAAAACCAAAACAATCAGATATGCAGGCAATACCCTAACGGAAATTTCCATTAACAAGTTTAAGACAAATCTGATCCTAAGAGCACCTGCTGTATCCCATAATCCCAAGTTCACAACGTTTCCATCTACTGCAACGTTGGCACTGAAGTTGTCAAAAACCGTTGGTACGTAATCCTGTCCACATTGAACAGGCAAAGGTTTAAATCAGCTCAAATAACAGTTACTCCTCTATCTCCCATGGGAGAACCTTCCTTGAGGACGGCATAACTCAAATAAAACAACCACACTGTAGAAGAAATGGGAGTTCATCAGAAAGATTAGTTGGGTCTGCATTTGTATAAACCAGTGAAGATTCAAGATTCAAGAACCCATCAAAAGGTACAGTATATAATTTACTTAGATACAATAAATGTACAGAAATAACTCAAGATAAAATGGGAGGAATATAAGGGGGAAGAAGGCATACAGTTGGGAACTTGTTGCTGGTATAACAGATAAGCATGCAAGTCTTCCCTACAGCGCCGTCTCCTACAGTAACACATTTGATGAACTTTGGAGAACTCATCCTCCCCCTCCAAAAACAAATGCTTTAACACACCTTCAAGTCTCAACGCACAGGAGCACCGACTCAAAAGGGAAATCTTTTTCCAAGAAATGCAGTAATCTTTCAATTAGAAAAGCATGTGAGCAGGAGTGGAAGAGGGAGGAGGAGTAACACACTGCACATTTAATGGATTTTAATGGAGGGTGGGGGACAGACAAGAAAAAAAAATGCTGTCTTGTAGTTATCAAAATAAATAATAAACAAAAGAAACAAAGAACATTATGAGCTTTAAACCTACTCTTAAGAGTTCTTAGTGACAGTAGCTAGTGGGGAAAAAAAAACAGATAGTGGACTGCTAAAAGTCCCTCTCAACCAAATTCAAACTGAACCAACTTTTTTTGAATTTACATTGTGGGATTTTGGGTCGCGTTCCCTCCAACAGTAGCTTCCATTGGTCATGGGACACTCTCTCGTTTTCCAGGTGTAGAGACATGGAACTACATTAAACACTGCTAAACTAGTCGAGGATGTTGATAGCCGAACTTGGTAACTTTCTGTATTACTAATTTAAGTCCCACCTTAATGCATATTCAGGAAACTGAATCGCTTGCTTTTTCCTCCTTAACAAATTGCTTATTTATTAAGGGAAAAAATGGGATATAAAATAGTCAAATTGACTGAACAAGAACGCGACGTTGCAGAGGAGAGGACACTCGGGTAGGGGGTAGAACAGACAGGGCCAGTGTTTTTCTCCGTCCCTAACGAAAAAACCACCGCCTCGATAAGGCCGCGTGTCAGGATATCATCAGAGCAATATCGTAGTGCTGCAGTTTGACAGACATATGTTCCGGGCACAAAGATTTTCTTAATCTCAATAATTAATTCATCTTGTTTCAGTTAATAAACAAATAATTAGTCCTGACCATCTGAGATGATAATTTTTTTTCTTCATGGGATAATTGAAAATTTGTGAAACCATAATTGGCCCACACTGATCCACGTGGACGGAGCAAATATTTTGAAGTTAAAATACAAATATTTTGAACATCTATGCTATGTTGCAAAGTTTTGAAAATGGACATGTGAATGGACTAGTATAAGGTTGAAAGACTAGTCACATGATCCATATCAATTAGGGTTTCCAAACTGATTGTAGAACTTTACACAATCCAAAAAAAAAAGAGAGAACTTGATAGATGGGACACATTCTCTAGTGGTCGGTTTGTTGGCTGGAAATACTTCCAAAGATCAAGAATGGTTTCTAAGATAGACATCAGCACAGCACAGCACAGGCCAAAAAGTCAATCATGTGTAGTCCTTTCGTGGGGGAAGAAATGGTTTATACTTCAATGACAGGCCCCCCCGGGGAGGAGTAGAGAAACCAAAACACTGCAAAACTTCAAGAGCAATTATGCAACTCCATTCCGATTTTGTTGCAGGATGAAGGGAATCATGCCAAAGTCACCAATCATCTCCAAGGCTTTTGAGTTGAATGTCACTACACTACTTGGGGCATTTGATTTTGACAATCAGGATAGATATCAAGGCCCAAGTTGCCAGGAAGGTCTATAAAGCCTATTTGCCCCTTTTCTCTGGCCGATCAGAAGCCTATTTTGTCTCTCTTTTTTTTTTTTTACATTCAAATAATTCACAAACGGAACAAGCTATTGGTTTGAGTGTCTATTTTGTCTACTTAAATGTGAAGTAAGTTCTTCATGTTTGTGCTCAATTACCACAACATTTTACAGAACTTCCTACTTGGGCAATGCCAGTTTATCATTTAAAATGGCATCTATTAAGGCAAGAGTACACTTTGCCTATCTTCCCTTGTGAGTAGATGAAAAGATGTATGATACAAAGTTGAAAGTTTAGGATAAGATAATGAGAAAGGAAGTGCAACAAAAGATGGAACAATGCAATGGAAAGGAATACCAAACTGAAAGCCCTTTACCCTTTAGTCAGTCAATCAACCTTGGCCTGCATAAATGAATATAACACTTGCCAAAAGAATATGACACGGCGACCCAACGACACAAATGACCATAACCCATCTCAACACATTCGAGAAATTCTATTAAAAATAAATAATTCGTAAGACAACTCTGAATCACAGAGAAACTTCGATCCTCGGCTCAATGGAGAAGGCCGACGAGAACTCCATAACCACGCCGTTCATCCGACACTGCGGCAGTTCCACCCACTCCTCGGCTAAGATGTCGTATAAGATGTACCGGTAAACGTCGCCGGAGCTCAGGCAGATTAGGACACGATCATCGGACCCCACACAGTTTATGTCCATCTTCTTGCCGTAGAACTCGTGGGACATCGACGGCGGCATGGCGGCGGTCTGCACCCACGTCCGGCCATAGTCATCGAACCTCCAGATCCTGAGGCTCGCCGTCTCGAGGAACTCCGATAGGACGGCGACGGCCAGCCCGCCCCGGCACTCCATCACGTCGATGGAATACTCCGAGCAGAAGGGCAGCAGCCTCGGGTACTCGAAAAAGGACCTCCGGTCCAAGTCGCAGCCCACGACCGTCCCCGAGGAACTGAGGAAATAGACGGTACCGGAGCCATCTCCGTCAGCGGAGATCAGCAGCGACGAGTACTGCTTGGAGGGGCTCCGGAGCATGTCGGCGGCCACCACGTTTCCGGCCTTGCTGAGGAAGTACAAGACCGATTCGGCCTCATTGTTCATCTCCAAGAAGTCGGAGTCGGAGTCGGAGTCAGAGTTGAAGTTGGAATCTACGCTGCCGTAGATTCGACGGCTGAGGGCCACGTCAGCTCCCCAGGTGTTGGTTCTCGAGTTGAAGACCGTCGAGAAGAGCCTCGGGAATTCTCCGTGGACTACGATGAGCTCGAACAAGGGGTCTTGCTCTTGCATGGGCCTTGGCTTCGAGCGCATAACAATGGCGTGGAGGCCGGCGCGTGCCTCGCACGGTAGGCTGGGCCGGGGGATCTCGCGTACCGAGCCCATCAAGGGGTTGCAGACCGTGAAGTCGCCGTCGAGAGCTCCGCGGTAGCAGACGAGCCCGCCAGAGGATGCAACGGGGATGGAGTCGGGCTTCCCGCCAAGAAGTGGCGGGCGATCCAGCTGCTTCCAGTTCCGGTCGACGGAATCGAAGATGACAGACTTGTCGGGGCTGGCAACGGAGCTACCGACCATTAGGAACCAGGGGTCGCGAGCGGGGACCTCCGAGCAGGCGAGCTTGAAGCTAGCGGAGGTGGAGACGGACCGCCACCGCTTGCAGACGGAGGTGAGCCGGAAGAAAGCGGAGGTGGGGAGCCGTGAGAGGACCGTCTCGAGAAGGTCCTGATTAAGTAATTCCAAGCTCAGGTCTCCGATTATATCTCCCTCCCCTCCTTCTCCTTCTTGCATCTTCTTCCTCTTTCGGGTCAATCTAGAAACAGAGGAGTGACCTTCCTCTATCATTGTTGATGATTATGAACTCGGGCAATCTGCAGTTAGATTGAAGATGTCCATTTTAAGCAAAAAAAAAAAAAAAAGAGCTCTGAAGCTAAACAAGAAGAAAAGAAATGGAGAAAGCTTATATCCAACTAGAAAATCTTTACCAGATGGGTCGACAGCTAGAGAGTGAAGCAAGCAGAGCCAATGAATGTCAGTGGGCTGTTGAGTCTCTCTGATGTGGGTGGACTTCGGGCATTTAAAGAAATGGGAGAGGGAGAGAGAGAGGGAGAGAAAGAGAACCAACCCAACAAAAGGTAAAGTGAATGAAAGAAGCTCGAGGGGAGAGAAGAGAGGAGAGAGCCTTCGAGTAGGGGGGAATACGATAGGAAAGGATGAAGCTTCCTGCGATGCTCTCCTTTTTTTCCTCTCTTTCTCTCGCTGTTGAGGCGTTGACACTGCGCAGAAGAAGCTGCGACTTACACCATGTTCAACGATTATGCGCCAACATAAAGACATGGATGAGAGCATTACACCACTAAACATATTTCATCCACTGATTTGGAAAACCAGTAAGGACATGCCTTTTATGTCAAGATTAATCTAAACAAAATTCGGGCATGGCCGAAAATTGGTCAAAGACATGTTATATATAAGATAGTGCATCAGACAGTTCAGACATGATCTTGAAAAAATTAAAAAGAGGAAAGCAAGATAAGATCTTGTAGCTTCTATGACACTCAGCCTCTACTCTTGGCATAAGTCAACTGGAATATGCCCACACGAGGATGTGTGTGTGCTCGCAAGTGTCAAACGAGGATGCTTGCTTGGTTTGGACATTAGCTGTCCAGTCTGCACGGGCTTAGGATTCGAGTTAACTTGTAAGACCAGAAAAAGGACCTCAGCGCCAAAGTCCAAAGCTAAAGTCTGTCAAAACGTAGAGCCAATTTCATTTCTTTAGTATTGTTTTGTGTTTTCTCGGGGGGTCGTCACTTTAGCCTGTGAAAAAAAAGTAAGAGAGGAACAGTCGGCTCGTGCTCTGCTCTTGGGGTCAGGTCAGGTCAGCTGTGCTGGAATATAATAATTGCTAATAATTATAAAGCACAAAAGAATGAGAGAAGAAAAGTAGCACGAAGAATCAGCCAGCCGAGGTCTTTGACAATGGGTGTTGATGATATAGCACGTGCGGCTGTGGGTTCGTGCTCAGTCCTAAGCGAGCCTGCTTCCTCCGTAGTCCACAGGTAAAGAAAGCCCTTTTATTAGGCGGATTCTGCGGTCACACTTGCAAGTTTTACGCACCGGGTCAAGTCCATGATCTCGATCAGAGGACTCACCCGTCCATTTAGGTCAAGTTAGTTATCTTTGCTTGTAAGAGAAAAGCTCATTAAATCTTGAAAATCAAGACATGGTTGTGTGATATGAATGCACCTTACATAGAGTCAACTTTCTTCGGCAGCCTAAGATATCAAAAAACCCTAATTTCATCCTCTTTCTGTGAGCAAATTAGACAGCATCTATAAAGTTTAGGGTAAAGGAGGGGCGTTCCGGAGGAGGAAGAACTTCAAAAGGTTAGTGCGAGATTTAGGGGAAGTTAGGGTTTTGATGGTTTCGATGCTGTTCTGACCTTTGGAAAGCAAAAGGAGACAAGAAATGCTCTCCCATTGAGAAGCTGTAATGCGTGCCCTAACTTTTGCTTCGAGCCTTTGCCTCGTTGAGGAATCTCTATCTCTCTCTCCTCTCTATATTGCTTTTTTACAGTACACCAACAAATGTGCTTAAAGTCAAAATGCACTCCCACCGTAATCTGCAAATCAGTCTGATTACTTGCTAGAGGAACAGGCAGTCATGAAGACATCACTTGTACACAAAAGTTAGGGTTCCTTCCGGTTTGTAGAATATGGCGAGCACCCAATGATTTCTTGAGCACTCCCAACAACCCAGTTGCAGGAAACATGGAATAGACCCAATAAGATCAACAGGGATCATGGCAGCATCCAAGGCAAGCATTGGGCTCAAATAGGTTCGGTCTTTCAATTTTCAGGAGTTTCTTTTTGTGTTTTTGCGGACATTGTAAGAGAAATGAGTTCCATTGTTCTTTTCAGCCGGTGAAAATGATTTCAGACAAGCCCATCTTCCTTGATTTATTAGATCGACTCCCAAGAACGGATTTTCAGACCTATGAAATGCAAGGTTATGGAAGAGTAAGTGAAATTGTTAAAAGGAAATTGTTCAATCCTTTTCAAACCCCGATAGAGAGATAGAGAGAGAGAGAGAGAGTTCAACAGGAAATTAAACTTGGAAGAACAATGATATATGGCATCATGAGCAATCAGCCTTTGAGGATTGCTTTCGACAGAGTGACGGCTCATGATGTTATATCAAAACTTTCATGAAATTGATCAAAGCGCTTCGTCCTTCTTCTTTGATCTACCTAAGCTTCCTTCATTCATTCTTCTTTCTTCTTCTTCAGCCGCTGGTTTAGACTGTTCTTATCGGAACCCCCCTCCGAAGGCAGAAGCCCAGTAATCTGCGCCATTATTGCTTCCAACTTGTAGTGTACATGTGACGGGCACGAGGCACAGCCCTCGACTCCTCAGACTCCTCACTGCTCCCTCCCCAGCATCCTAGCAATCAGCACCATATGCCAGTTACACGAAAGAGATGGTTCCTTTAATTCGTGGTGGCGATTTTCAACCCGTTTTGGTACATCGAGATGAAGCAAAGTAAAAAGCTCTACCTGTTCTGAAGCTCCGAATCTCCTCTTCATGCAGTTCAAGTTCAACAACTGTCGAGTGAAAAAAGGAGTCAATGGGTCAGTGAGAATCCACAGGCCATGGTTCCCATAGTATATGTGATTGATTCATTTTCTAATTATAGGACACATTGAAATTTTTACATTTTATAATATATTATAAGTTACCTGGCCAGGATTTTCCGGGAAAATACAGTTCCTTTCTCCTCCAGCCTAAGAGAAAAATACACTTGGATGTCAAATAGCCAATAATGGAAAAACATAATTAACCAAGAAATATTACAGTAATTAAATCAATAGACCAATATTATATATATTATATAAGAGATTAATTTAAAAGAAATTGATTAAATTTAACTTCTGTGTTTTGGTCATACAAAAATTGCATATGTAGTATAGACTCTTACAGGGTTAGGGTTCCTCGTAGTTCCAGGTGCATTTCCCATATATGGAAGACTGAGTGCCTGCAAATTAGCCGACCAGAGGAAAACAGCAGTACATTTAGAAACCCAATAATGACCGGAGAATGTTCGGCCAAACCCATTTGGTAATTCTATCTCTCATCTGATGAAGGGTTTGGTTACAAGGAGGAAGAAACCTCACTCACCTCAATTTGCTCATGGAGGAATCTGATATATCCAATGGCCTCCAACAACACTGAAGCTGTGTCAGTCTGCAAAATTATTGAGAACATCAACCAACGCTCCTCCTCCTCCAGGGAGAAGTAATACTATTTTAATAAAATCTTAAATAAATTTTAATTTTAAATAATATTATATTATTTTTTAGCTCAAATAAAACTCTAACATTATATAATCATTATCATTATATTTGAGTAATTATGCCAATTTTAAGGTATTACTTTGCTGAAAAATGAATAACATATTATTTAAGATTTATTTTTGTAAAAACTGATAATTTATTTGAGATTTCACTCAAAGAAATTTTAAAACTCCATAAGTTTGGCCTTTGTGCCATAATTTTGAAATTGATATAGCTGGATGATTAAATAGTGATTAAATTGACTAATCTGATGTTGTAACCCAACTAAATATCAGGTAGAGCGTTGTAAAATTTGTCCAAAAAAGAATAGAACATTGTAAAAAATTAAACATATTAACAAATTTTCAGATGCTTGTATTTTAACTTAGCTTAATTTTATTATTTTACAGACTAGCTGAAAAATATATATCTTTAGAAAAACTAATGCCAATTGTTTACTGTTGTACATAGTTTTTACCCTTCCGGGTTGATCAAGAATGCATTTAGGGAACACATTTGCCTAAAAAATTCTTACACAGATGGTCGATGCACTTTGATCAATACCGAATGACATGGGGATGAGAGGAAGAACCACAAGGACAGGAATTAGAAGGAAGAACAAGCTCAAATTTTCCTGAAACCCTTTAGTCTTTTTAATGTTCTTTAGATGAACAGTGATTGATACTTTGGGAACAAAGGCTGTTCTAGTTAAAGTTTCCTGTACCTTTCCAAAGGGTGAGACCAGCTGGTGTATGGCTGAGATTCTATCCCCAAGCTTCTCCTTCCTCACCTGCTTTCAGATTTCAAGCCAAATTATTTACACAGTGAGTTTCATAAAAATACCGCACCTGTACTTACAGGTCGGATATGACTGACCAAATTTGCACTCGGAGGAGCACAGCTGTCTCTGACACAGCATGGTTTTCTATATCTATGTAAGCTCAAGGGATGTCCGTTCTTTCGTTCATATAAATGAATATGTGTTGGCATCTTTCTTTGTATGAGATGGGACGAGGGAGTGGGATCAACAGTTGAGTATATGTACCTTTAAGGAAGATTGAGATGAGGAAGGCTGAAGTTTAGCTTTCTTTGGAGCCCCACCAGTGGCACAGCTGTTGCACTTGAGAAGAGGAAACGACCAAATAATATAATATGAGAATGAGAATCCAGATTTAACCTAGAAGCCAGCCGATTCTTTTCCAAAGTTTCTTTTCCTTGCACTGTATCTTTTCACATATTCCACACTGAACTATTTCTAACATGGTTTCTACTCGACTATGATTAGTGATTAATCGCATCCTAATTACCTCAGAAGAGCGGTCCGGAGGTGGGTGCCTTCCGTCGTTCTTTCTGCCGGAAAAGTTGAGCACGCCTGTGCTCATGCTCGTGACACATGATTTAGGTGACGAGGCAGAGACGGCAGAACTCCAGTTAGCTGATCTTAAGGTGCTGCTGTGGTAGTTATCGGCGGTGTTTCCATGGCCGTAGACATAGCTGCCGGCCGAGTCCTCTTGCTTCACATCAGTGGAGGAGTTGGGAGAGTTGTTTAGTAGCACTTGTTGCTCCCAATTCTCCAACTTATTAGCTTGGAAGCTGCTGTTCATGGAGCTCTTGTCAGCTTCACCGCCGGTAAATCCATCCCTGTCATGGTCATGATATCGATACAAGGTAAAAGCCAATACTAAACTAGTATATGAGATATCGTGAAAATATATACACACAATCCATTTCCAAACCAGGCATGAGTTCTACTATTTGTTATACAGCAAGACTTTATGTGGAGGAGGAGGAGGAGGAGAAGGGATTACATGATCATTAGTGAGTTCAGAGATTCAGGGAACTCTTGGTTATCGTGCCATGCTGGTGGTAGAGGGAGAGAACACGCCGTGGAATGGTATGAATGGCCGGAGAAGAGATATGATGAATTAGCAGTCGCCATGAAAGGAGATGGCTGCTGCTGGTGAGGAGCTGCAGGGGCAAGTGGACGCATCTCGCTGATGTCCCAAGGGCAATTAGGGTTCACCCCTGCCATCGACGGTGGGCAGTACTGCAACTGCAAGACAACTCTATTCATCTCTCCTGGAAAATGGCAAGACTCTGACTATAACGATCGATCTCTTCACAAGGAAGGGGGGGAAATAACTTTGATGAGATCTCTCTCTCTTCAAACTGGAAAAATCCTTGTTTGTCTATTTCGTGCAAGATTTACCTTTGCTTTTCCTTCTCTTGTGTATTTCCCCTCTCTTTTTTTCACTCCCTGAGCGGGCTGCCTGAAGAAACTTTCTCAGAGGGTCCTTCCCTGATCTTGATTGAGTGCGAGAGGATTTGAATCACTGAGTTTTGAGAACCTTTCTCTCTCTCTATTTGCCTGTCTTTCTCTAGCTTTCCTTTTCCTTCTCTTCCCTCTCTCTTATATGTTTTTCACTTTCTTTCTCCCATAGCTTTTTCTTCGCTTTTGCTTTCTCTCAAAGTGGACAGGGAAATGTGGTGTTGCAGTTCTCTCCCTTTTATGATGAAAAATAAGTTATTCTCACCGTCCACTCCACTGCTGGATTGTTCTATATGCA
Organism: Trapa incisa; assembly: GCA_030064435.1. Lineage (NCBI taxonomy): Eukaryota > Viridiplantae > Streptophyta > Magnoliopsida > Myrtales > Lythraceae > Trapa > Trapa incisa. Next base: position 11,263,277 of record CM057769.1, on the reverse strand, counting down.
ATCAATCCCTTATATCCTTCAGTGGGTACCTCTAACAAACTTCATAGGGATTACATTGTTTCTTTTTCCCCCTTCCACCACAGCTTATTTCTTTAACCTTTTGTGTTCTGTGTTGCTTTTAGCAGATATCAGCAACAAAGGGGCTAGAAAATGATCTAAACAACACATTTAGTGTTACACGTGAATTAGTGTATTATAAGGGTTAAGTCAGACCGGCTTTTTTCGACTCTAGTCTTTTCAGGTCAAGGAAAGAATCCCAATACCATTACCATAAAAGATAATGCAGCTGTAGTAAAATCTCAATAATTAGGTATGATCTCTCTCTCTCTGGTTCATCACTATCTCATGCACAGTCACATATTCAGAACTAGACATTCTAATAGTTAGTCTCGCCTTCCATGTGAATTACTACGATCGATTACTGAATTAATTTATTAATATCCGTCGTAGTTTCCGTTACCAACCATCCGAACGGGACAACAGCTACATATATATATATATAGTCGAAACAAAGAGGATACTCCTACTGTAATCATTATCAGTTGAAAGTTGTAAGTTTGTTCTCACCTGGTTTGTCATGTTCGAACAAACAGGAGGAAGATGAATGAAACGTAGATTGTTATATCTTGTATAGCCTTATTCCTTTGTCGCTATTTGTTGCCATAACGGTGTGAACAGATCATGTGGGTAACCTTTGTAGATTCAGAGGATTGATATCTCAACCTAATTAGAATTCTGCAGGTGTATAATGTATACATATATAGCCTTTCCAACAAGAATATTCCCTCTAATGCATGTAGAAATTTTACAACTGTGTGTACAAACTTCATGAGGTGGTGGAGGATGGAGGTGATGCCCATGCTGTTGGAATCATGGGTGATGCAGGTGGCGGACCTCTGGCTTGGCTTCTTTTGGTCCATTTGGAATCATGATTTCAAATTACCATTGAAAAGGTTATATGCGGCCTCAAACATCCCCCTCCCGACAGCATACTAGTGTCCGCAGAATTTGACAAGAAATGCATCAAACCTCGAGCTTAGTTTCAAGCCCAGACAGATTTAAAAAAACTGCAGTATTTTAGGGAGGGGAATGTTACGGAGAATGGAGTTGCAGCAGCAGTCTGCAGCAGCATCGCATCGGGTGTATGCTCGGTCTGGTCAGTACTTACATGTCATGCTTTGTCTAGGGCACAGTGTCCTCTGTAAATTATTAGAAACCCCATAAAGCCGATATGGTCCTTTTGATTTTATATATGCATCTATGGCTCCATTCCATGTCTCTAATAGATGTGGGACAAGTCTTATACTTAACTCTTCTACCTTGTCCTCACCTTATTCCCCAATATTCCTTCCCCCTCCCACCCTCTTTCTAACATCTGCCTGCTACACCCTCTTTTCTACATCACTCATCTCATCTCAACAAACGAATTATTAGTAAAATGTAAACCGACAATTTTGAAACTTGTGTCATTTCTTCGTGGTGGATAGAATAAGAGTGGCCATGAAAGGGTGTGTAATTTTGGTTCCTTGTTGTCCATGCTTTGATTTCTTTCCATCATCGGATTCTCCATCACACTATTAATTAAATGTGATTGAATCCTCTCTTGTGATCCCGAGAAGTTAAATTATATGATGTTTGGCTAGCTCTATATATAGAAGCTCTTAGTAGGCATATAATTATATGCTTGATATGGTCACGTAGTGCTTTCTCTATTGCTATTGCTATAAACTAATGGACAAACTCCCCATGAAAAAGGGGTCACTATGTAGATGTAGGGTTAATGGTGCTACCTTTTGAGAATGAACCATCTCTTGTCTATCCCACTTTGTTTTTCGTTTTTTTCGATCGCGCGCATCCACACCTATATGTAGAATAATAATGTGGTGCATTGGTATATGATTATAAATTAGCTCCCATCCGTATATCTTGGCTTACATTTAATAGTAACCATTATGTGCTCAAGGTATTTAGGATACAAAGTGAGTGACTAACTTTATCATGAAATAAGGTGAAATTTGATATTAATTTACTATATTGAATACAATATTAGAATAGATGGTTATAATAATATTTTATTTATATATAATATACAATATTATTAGTTAATATTATATTATATATTATTATATTATTTATTTATATTTTTTGTTATTTACTCCCTACCTGTCCTATTTTTCACCTTATTATACTATTTTAAATTTCTACGTAATAATATCGAATGGGTTCATCAAACCGGATTCCATTATATATATTTTATTACATAAAATTAGATAAATTTACTAACTATATATTACAATTTAAGTGAAAACCAATATTTTGAAAATACTATTAAATCGGTAAAATAAAAAAATAACTTTTAATTGGTGTGAAAAAATTATTATACAAATATAATATAAAACAATTTTTGGTTGGTATTTGTTGTGAATGAGTAATAGAAAATAACTTTTTTTTATATTCACTATATCAGAATAATACAAAATGTTTTTTTTATTGGTTTACTATGCAAGAGTAAAATAAAAGGAAGTTAGTATTTGGTATTTTACATGTAAGATTTTGTAATAAATAATATCATAATACTCTATTATAATAGTATTTTAACTATTTATAATATATAATATAATTTTATTAGTTAATATTATATTATATATTATACGTACTATTTTTTTTCTAATTTTATATTATTATGAGTTTATAAATAGGTTTATAATTAATTGATTTACTTATTAATAAAAAAATGTTCACTTGGCTTATACCTATAATCCACCATTTCTATATTTTCTCCTATATTATATTAGATTTCTACATAGAGTGATTATAATGCTGTTGTAGAATATATCAAAGTTTACTACTTAGCTGTAAAGTATAAACTTTTGAAGATGGGAATAACAGGCTATACGAACAAAAATAAAAAATGAATTTTGGTTACTTATACTTAATCGATATTTGGTAGTTTTTGTTTATAATTTTAAAAATTTTATGTAAGTTAATATTTATTTTGAGTGTAAGTTTTGAAATATTATTATATATTGTTAGATTAGTATTTTAAATAGTTATAATATATAAAATAATATTATTAGTTAAAATTATATTATATATTATTGTATTATTTGTTTATATTTTTATTTTATTCTTAACTTATAAATAAACACACTTATAAGATAATTAATTAAGTTATTTATCAATAAATAATTATTTACATTTCTACTTGTTACAATACTATCTTCAAAATTTTGTACTCCATTATTTTAGATTTATTTAAGTATAAAAATATTTTGAGAATTCATTATAAAAAAAATTGTTGGTAAATAAAGTTGTTATTGTTCTACCATTTATTATATGTTTTACTATAATAGTTTTGTTAATTTGACCTCAAAATGACGACATATTAACTTTATATAACAGATTTATAAAAAAAAATTGATTTGCAGTGATAAAATTTTCATTATCTAATTTCCGTCAAGAGTTGTGAGAGTTAGAATAGAGATAGCAAGTTATTTTAACACCGATTATAACTAGCCAAATTTGAACATAAAATGGCAATGATACGAAATAGTTTTCCTATCCCGAGCCAAGGTCACCAAAATTACCTTATGTTGCAAGTTGCTACTTTGTAAGAGATATTGGCATTTCAACACTAAAATTCTTTAATTTTGTGTTTGAGTGAAATAGTATTACTTAATTGTGAAAGTAAAATTTTATTGATAAAAGGAAAGAACTCAATTAATTTCATATAAATACTATAAAAAAATTGTCAACCAGAGATTTTAAAATTTATTATATGTAATTAGATAAAAAATCGAATAAATTAGGAATGTTTCCAACCGATATCATACTGTAGAATTCTACGAGTGGAGGGGCCATGAGTGGGGTCTAACTTAGGACCCAAAGGAGTGGCCTCTTTTTCTCTTTTTTGCTATATAATTTTACATATATTTAAATTTATTATTTTATTATTTTTAAATATTTTTTATAATTTACTAAAAATTAGTTCATTTAAATCGACATTTCAAAAATTAAATCTATTTGTAAAGTAAATAACTTTCAATCTAATCCGATATAATCCCGCTTAGAGTTTACATGCTCAACTTAATTTTAATTTCCTAAAATACGAGCTTAAAAATTTTTGGTGATATATAGGGAGTTGCTTTACCATATTTTTATTTTATACCATAATTAACTCTTCACAAGATGATCTCTTATATAATAATCTTATGGTTTTAATGATTATTTGAAAAAATAATTATGTTTGATGATCATTGTTTACTGGAAAAAAAATGTAAAAATCTTATTTTCGATTATCTTTATTTTTAAACACCTTCTTATAAATTGGATAAAATATCTTGCATATCCACAAAAGATAAATTTGAACATTTTCTACTATAGTTGATAGTCACTAATAAGGTTATTTTTAATTTTGTGAATACCTGAATTATTTGGCCAATCTTCAATTTTATAATTCCCTTTCACATAATTTTCTAGAGTAATCACACACCTTCACTGTATGTCTAAAGTTAGAATTCAAATCACTAAATTTAAGTTAAACACATGAGGTTATGCATGGAGAGTAAAAAAAACTAATTTTCTTCACTTTTTTCATTGATCTCTTTTTCAATCTACATTATGAACAAGTCTTCCCTCTTGTTAATCTAGTATAATTGGCATGTGTTTCCTGTGCATAGCACTCACTTTGATAGTACTACTACATAGTGACACTTAAGCATTGTATTCATGATAATCTATTTGGAGGCATTCTTATTTTGTCTCTTCCTCTTGTTGCTCACCTAAATCCTCATGGAGTCCACCTCTGTAGCCACTGCTTATTCCGGTCTGAAAATTGAGATCATCCTTGATCATGTGATTCTACATTTGAAATATTTAGAGGTTGTTCTTAAATTATTATGACTAGCAATCGTATTTCGTGTACAAGAAAACTCCTATGTAATTCTTCTATAGTTAATACATTTGTGTTGCTAACTTGCTTTACCTAACAAACAACATAATCAACGCAATTTGTCATGTAATGTATAATTTTTTTGATAAGTGTCCATTGTCTAATATTTTCTTTGGATGCCATAATTAAATTTATTATATTATATACTCTAAAAGAGTAATCAACCATCGTTTCCCCTTCTTTAATACTAGCATATTTGAAACTTCTATCATCTAAAATTTTTTTTGTATATTATTTTCATAAAATTTTTTTAAATATTTCTTAATTTATCTTTTATTAATATAATTTTAATGATATTTAGATCGAAATCTAAAAATAATATTTTACCTTACTATATTTGATAAGAAAAACCTTCAATTCTTTTTTTTCGTCTTTATATTTACTTTTTCTATCCAAAATTTCTTAAAATTGTTTAATTAGATGCAAACTTATATGTATATGATATTTTTTATTATTATTACTCAATAATTATAATAATTATCTAATTTTAAAATTTAAAATTATTAATTTTAAGTTTCACACCTCAACTTGATTTCTATTCATAGACAATTAGCTAAATTCTTCCTATTTTACAATAATTTATGTAAATTTAACAGAAATTTTAATTTAATATAAAATATGTCAAAATATCTTTTTAAAATATTTACTTGAAATCCAAAACCAATATTATAAATAATATATGCAAGTAATTAATGAAATACCTACATTTGGTTTTTTATCACTTCTTTACTTATAACTATTACAGATAGAATAAGCTATTAATAAAATTGATTAATATTAGGATGTTACGTTTACAATTTAATATATATTTTAAAATATCTATATTTGTTATTTTTAAAAAATATTTGACTAGTGTTTAATTATAGATAATTTGTATTAGAGAATTACACATCACATAAATGAAAGATAATACGGTCCCTAAATATAATTAATTTCTATTACACTTGTGATTTTGAATTTATTTACCAACCACTATCAAAAACTTTTAATATACTTTATTAGCGTTCATTTTTTTTATTCATTTGTTCTTGTACAACTATTTTTAGAATAATCACTATTATATACAAGAAAATCTCATGATTATATTTATAATAAATACCTAAAGGTGTTTTATTATTAATTTATTATATTTGTTCAATTAGTTAAGAGTCTTTCTAATTCAATAGCTTGTTAATTATTTATATTCGAGATTGAAACTCAATAGAATTTATCAATAATTGCTTATTTCTCAAGATAACTTGTTAATTATTTATCTTCTACATTGGGCTTTATACTCCACCGCCAATAAATGTTCAAAATTTTAATCACTATTATATACAAGAAATTTTATAATTATATTCATAATAAATACATAAAAGGTGTTTTATTATTAATTTATTATATTTATTCAATCAGTTATATAAGATGAGATTAGTTTTTAACTCAATAAAATTTATTAATAATTACTTATTTCTCAAAATAAATTTTTAATTATTTATTTTTGAGATTGAGGTTAATACAAATTTTTAAAATATAAAATTATATTTACTTTCAATCAAATGAGTCTATCACATTTAAATCGATCATGGCTTAGCTCATCTTCTTCAGTATAAAGCTAAATTTGTAGTTTAGAAAAAAAACTTTAAGAGATATTTATTTTTTTAAAATAATTTTCAAGCAAGATTAATACTTTATGATCGTGAATAATAATGACTACTTAATAATACTTAATTTAAGAAATCTCACTCACCATAATAAAAAACACGTACTATATTAATTAGTTTGAGTATTTGTATTCTTATTACACGATAACATATGATTTATTCCATTTCATTTCAAATACTGTACTTAGAAAATATGCAAATGTTTCATATATATATATATATATATAATATCTAATGGATCTTCCTTTCTAAGGATATCTTTGTAATTTTTCTCTAATCCTTTTGGTTCATCCAAATGCGACCATCTCGCAACTTAACTTCATTTCCGCCAAACACGCCATCTAAATATTATTGTAATTTCACCCAAATCCCTAGCGTAAGGTTGTCAATTCATCTTGGACTTTGGCTAGGTGACACTCGTGCACCGGGTTCAGCTCCCCCATCCCACCTTCCGCTCATTCTCACAATCAGTTACTCTTACTGGCAATCCCCTCGCGTGCCTTGGGGTCCTCAGCTATAGATCGATTATCGGTGACTCCACCCGAAAATTTCAGTGGCAACTCAGTTATTCGCACACCAGGTTAGTCCCCATCAGTTTCCCATTTTTTTGTAATCGTTCTTCCCTATTGTCAATTTCACCGAACTAGTCCCGTGCAACCGTAATTGGTTTTTGTTGACTTTCCTTGTCGGAGAGTAAATTTTCCATCTGAAATCGGTTGCACTTCTCTCTTGTCATCAATCCAAGGGAATATCATCCTTAACGGGAAACAACTTCATCTCACATGGTCTGATTTCCTATCTCGACCTTGATGTAGCCCGAAACATGCCTTTCCATGCTCCGTGAATGGTCTCTATAAGTGTTATACATTTTTATTGGCCTTGGACCGGTGATAGGATAATTGATTTAGTTGGTTGTTTATTGAGTGTTATGTGAACTTATTGTTTTCTTACTTGTGGGTGGATAGATCTAGCTATTTGTATGAATGTTAGATTAATGTTAATATAATTCATATTATTTATATTAAAAAATTATTTACTCCTGTAATTTGACATTTTATTTTCTATTTTTTATTTATTGGTTATATATGTGATATACTATTCTCTCATTTTATTTTTTTTAAATATATAAATGTAATTATTTAATTTTACCGACTTAAATTGATTTGTTTGAGCTTAATTGATTTTGACTTGATTAAGTATTATTCAATATTTTCTATAAGTTAAATTTGGTATAATTGTATATATTTTTCTTATATTTGATTCAACACGAGATTAAATTAGTTAAAATTTAATATTATGATCATTTTCATCTTTTATTTAATTTGTTATTATTTCTTTTAAAATTTTCCATGAAAATTTTTATATTTCAAAAATATGATTTTACAGTAAGAGCATACTAATATCTAGGCTCATGTTTGGAGCATAGTTGAATTTATGGACCACAAGATTGTTGCAAGCACTCTAATAAGTGGCTCTAATACTACTTGATATTTCCAAACAATGCACATTGGCTTTATTGGCTTCTTTCCGTCTATAAAGAGGCAAGTCTTTCTTTCCACGTATTTTCACTAACTTGTCACTTTTTTCTTCAAATGCTCTCTACACTACAGTGAGTCTCTCCACTCAAGAACACGCTGAAGATATCCGTGAAGCAAAGGATGGCACAACATAACAAGGAAATTCGAAATCTCTCTCTTTATTTCCTATAAAACTGATATCAAGCAATGCTTCTAAACTAGGTTCTTTTATAGCCCTCAAATCACAACTAAAATTTAAATTCCTATTAGATTTTTTTCAAGCATTAATGTTGATATTGGATGAACTACATAGTCATAATAATTTCTTTATCAAAGTTTGAGTATTTGCAGTCAATCAAGCTATTTTGGTGTCTATTGCCTGAAAATTATGTATGGATTAACAAGTTTCATAATATTTTAACTAGCAAATGCGAACAATTCAATAATTTCGATTATCTATCAATTAAATTTCGGGATTTATTAGACATTTCATGATTTAATCAAAGAAGAATTTTTTTATAATATAAAAGGTATGCTTAATTTTTTTTGGCAAAAAGAATAATTGATCTTAATTATTAATATAAGAGCACCCACATACATTATATATCATGTGCCTTTATTTATATTATATTCTTCTAGTATTTTGTCTTCTTACATAACATCTTAGAGTCCTTTCTCCACTCATTACACCTAAATTAATTATCAAAGACTAATGCTTTTAAAAATTCATAGGCTGTCATTTTCCATAGCCCCATGTGTTTAAAGCAGTTTCGCAAAAGAAGGAAAAGTCAAAGAGGATAGAATTCTTTTATGGAAAGTGAGTTTTAGTTTAACCTTAATAGCCCAGTCTCCCTCTAGAAAGTCGCCATGATTACACTAAACAAACAACCAAAGTAAGCAAGAGATCAACTTTCTTCCCATCTATTCTCTCTTTAGCAGCTAGCTCTCATTTCATTCATTCTTTGTAGGTTCTATTTTAGCTATCAATACTTCATGCATCTATTCACTCTCATTATATGATCATCACTATTTCTTTTTAAATGAAATAAAATCCAATGAGAAAAAGGTTTTAAAATAGATTTAAATTATATGTATCATGCATTAAAAAATAGAAAATGAATTAAGTGCAATATTATAAATTTTAAATTTATAAACATGTTACTTTATTTTTAAAATTTTTAAAAATCCGTTGAATGGGATCATCCAAAATCGCAATATATTATTTGACGGGTATAGTTATGTGGGATCTAATTTTTTTTACTTTAAACATAAATTTATATAAATAATAAAATAAATTAATTTTTTAAATTAATAGTAAAATTCTTTTTGTCCACTCTCGGGTCTCCTTTTAAAACATAAATAATAAAAACACTTAAAAATGAATGCAATTATTGGAGTGAGCTTAGGCGGGTCCATGATGGACATATATGGTGATCATAAACAGTGGAAACTGAGAAAAAAAAGAGTCAAAACTTTAAGCAAAAGGAGGAGGCACAACTAATCCTGGGCCTTGTTTAATGTGGAACCCCTCAACATGGTATATTATTATCATTAATCACCCAACTCAATTTTAATTAAATGGGAAGTATGTCATCATTTAAAAATATAATATTATTAAGTATATCATTAAATTTTAAATATTGATGGAATTAATTATTGGACGTTATGATAAATAAAGGTGAACTTTTGGGGGTAAATCCCAAAATTTGGAAATAACTTTTAAGTTATATTAATATTTTCCCCCAATTTTACTTAAGTTAACACTATAATTGATTTTCTTTTTTAATAAAAAATAACTCAAAGTGTAATATTCAATGAGTGTATATTTATTTATGAAGCAATGGTTCACATACTTCACTTTGGGTTATTTAAATATTTTTAAAATTCTTAAAAAAGTACATAAAAGATTTTTTCCCTTAATTATTGTATAAGGATCTTGCCTTTATAATACTCTCTCTAAATATAAAATATAAATTTCACCACTTTTTTCCTTGCTAAGTAAATGGTTAAATATTAGTTTTCTTACATTTTAATAATATTAAATTCTTTTTTTTAATTTAAGAGATTTTCTGTTGACTTTTTTTACAAAGGCATCATACATTCATTTTCAAGAGAATTTTTTTATTAAAATATATTGTAAACATTAAAATATTATAAAAAAATGATGGAAAATAGGACTCTTGGAAAAAGCATTTACCGACGTACACGTTGGACAGAAGAAAAAAAAATAGTGCACATAAGCGCACACACATATATATATATATATATAGTTCGGTTCTCCCACCAAAAAGATTTTATATGGCATGAATTAAATTCAAATATGGGCCTATTTCGTAATGATTTCGCTTTCTTTTTTCCAAAGTTGATCATAACAAATACATTATTTGGGCTCCCCAGTATGATGTCATTGTAACGGCAATAATGACGTCTACCAAATGTATGTTTAGTAGAATATAAAGGAAATAATAGAATTAAAGTAATATTTTAAAATTAATTTTATGAATTATATTATAAAAAAAATGAAATCGTTGATTTCATTTTAATAATGTTTTTTTACTATCATAGAATTAACATGCCATAATTATTGTTGAGAAATACTCATTCCACCAAAATAGGATGAAAAGTCATTAAAGCCAAATCATATTCATTAAGATAAGATAGTATATAATTTCGAGTAGTTTGTAAATTTGGTGATACTATAAACATTTAATTTTAAACTTCAGAAATCATATCCTATTGTGCTCAAGGAAAAAACCAAAATCTACCAAGAACCTATAATATATTATAGGCTATTAGTTATTCATTCTAATATTAAATTGATAATAATAATTAAATATAGCAAAATTGATCATTTTATATAAATAATTTAATGTACATTATAAATATAAATTTATAGTAAATTTTATTGTTGGTTACACATTTTTAAAAATAATATTTTATTTTACTAAGTATTTTAAAAATAATATGACTAATAAATAAAATGTAAATACTTTAAATATGAATAACCCTAAATTTGGAGTAATCTTTTAGGATTATCCAAAAATGATATGAACACATTTTGACTGTAAAATTTTGTACTGTCCAACCCAGAGTCTGATTTTGACCTGTGAGGCAATGAACCGTTTTTGTCTTGGCATTGTAGTGGAAGCCTATGTTGACCTATTATGTATGATGTGAGGGGAAGACATCAGCCAGCCAGCCCCCACATCCATGCTTTGTTTAGTGTTTTTTTTTTCAATAATTGCTACACGGGACACAATTTTGGCATCTTTTTGTCTTCCAAGGTTGGTTGCCGGTCAACATAGCTGTATGCCGGAGGGGGAAAATAATGGAGGGCCGACTTCCAATTTGATTGACAGACAAAGACAGCGTGGAAATTAATAGTTGTAGATGATACGATGAATTTTCTTTATCAATTTGACATTAGAATCATGGTTTCATTTAGGTTAATTTTATAAGGTGATCATTATTTTCCTCTTCCATCTCCACCGTCGGTCTACAGGCCCGGCCCAGGATGTAGCCCTGATATAGCGGCCCATTGCCTCCACGTGTCTATTCCTGTCTCGTGAGAAGCCACATGAATCAAGTTTTCAAGGGTCTAAGGTGGCAGATACATATTGCATGCCCAATCATGTAAACTATTAGATGTGGACTGTGTCCACTCTTACTAACCACACCACTCCAAGAAGAAATCGAATAGTTCTTGTTGTTTAATTTATATCGAAATATTTTTTAGTATATTATTCTTGTGAATTTCTTATAATTCACGGCTAGAAGAAAGGGGTTGGAATGAGGTGTGATTCCTTAGTATCGATGAGTGATCAAGACGCTATTTTTAGACCCATGGCCATCATTTACGATCCCAAAAGAATTCCGGCACTAAATCCAGCCGTCTTTTTTTGTGGTCACTCCCATTAGCCTCTAAAAAAGTGACCTTTAAGTTGACAAAAGAGGAAGGAATATCACAAAGTGTATTGGGGTGTCGTCCCTTTCCTGTTCTCCTCAATCAGTAAGCTGTGTTCTGCCACCAAAGAAATTCCTTAGTTGATGGGCTCATTCCCAGAAAAAAATAAGGGTATAAGGGGTACGTCGGAAGCCAAGCTGACCGTGAGGATTTGCCCATTATTGATTTGATTTTGGGTGCGTGTGTTCTGTGTAGTCAAATTCCATTATCATCTTTCATCATTAATTGGAGCACTCAATTATTCATATCAATCCTCTACCAAGGCACTGCCTCCCCACATCAACCCATTGTGTGCTATCCGTCCTATTCTTCCCGGCAATTCGCGTTACGGGCACGGGCACGTGAATCTGAAATAAAACCAATGATATAAATGGAAGAATATTGTGTTTTGCATATAGATCCAAATGTCTAGGGTTATTTTTAACCTAGGTAGGCTTCTATATATACAATCGGGCCTGATGGGACGAAAAAGAAGATTATAGGCCGGTTGCCATGTGGGCATATAGACTACATGATTGGCACGTGAAAATGAAATGAAATGACAGAATATGTTGGGATTCTTATACCCATCAAACATCTTGATCTAGGGTTTTCCATCATGGTGGGGTGGGGTAGTGGGGTAGGATGGGTTCTATTCTGTATATATTCCAATATAAACAAATGACATGATAAATCCACTCACCATATACTAGGCTAACCATTTAAAATGATATAAAAAATTATTTTATGGTCCAATTGGTATATACACCAATTTTCTTTTGTGTCAACTGATTTTTGTAGAAATTGTCTTTTAGGCTAACTTGTAAATGACAGAAAAAAATGTCAAATATATATAATAGAAGAAAAATATGGACGACGCCTAATTTTTTATATACTTTCACAACTACTCATTCTAAATTTGAATGTTGGAGTATGTAATTAGCTAAAAATATTTTATAATAGAGTATGAATTTGATATAATTACTTATAAACTTATATTTTATTGTTAAATTTAGGAAATTTATTTGGACAGAAAAAGAGTAATTTTGTTTATTTACTTTATACTGGAATATACTATTAGATGACATATGATATGATTGAAGATTGTAATTTTATTTATGTTGTGGATTTTCCTAAGGGGAATGATGCATGACACGATCCGAGCAAACACACGCATGTTTGCACAAACAAGTAATTGTGTACTTGGCACTGCACTATTGGCATTGTGTGGATATCGTACATTTAATGCGTGCTGTTTTGTTTCATAGTCATATAGTATATGATACATGCGTACACGTAGTAATTGAATAAAGAAAAGCGACGTGGAAATTAGATTGAAGCCGCCTCATCCTTTTTGGAACACTGCTCCATGGCGCATTACTAGTGTTCAGCGCACTACTACTACATGTTCTCTTTTTTTTCATCTTTTTTTTTGTGGGTCTACGGGACAACTAGGCTACAATACCCATAAGATTATTGATATTTTAATATATGAATACCCTAAATTTCATTTAATTAATGACCTGGTTTTTATCAGGTTACGAGTCAAGTTGTGGCGTTTAGATTAGAAAATTAATCAGTTAATTGGAGTTTAATCAATTTAATTTTTTTTTGTGGTTGTCATAAAAGAAAAAGGGTTTTAACCAGAAATCCGGCAACCTAAATTGACAACATGAAAGTGATTCAGGGGATTTGGTCGGCAGCCTACCCGACATCAACCATTAATAATCATACACCAAAACCATCAACCCCCGTTCGTGTTTATCCGCACTAATCAGTGGGCTTAATTGGAAATCTCAAAATATCTTCTTATCACCAACATTATCACTATAAAACTTATGTTCCAAATATTTCACGTGTTAGTTAAATTTAGATATATATATATATATTTAATTCAATTACAAAACTGCTATTAACAATTTAATTTAAATACACATCTTTATAAAATTTGAGTGAGTAGTGAAACTGCACGCCAGCATCGAGAGAGAGATGGACACGTAACGCCGTTTTGCCCCCTAACAACCCATCCGTTTTGCTTTATTTATATTATATTTATTAATTAACATAAAACATATTATGTTTAATATTTGGTACCCATTTCCTTTATTTATATTTAATTTGGGAGAGTTTTACGCATTTTTCATTTTTATCTATATTTTTATATATGATATATCAAATTTAAGTGTAAACATTTATATATTCTCATTTTTTTTCTTTCATTTAATTATTGATATTCATAAATCATAATATATTTTAATTAATTTAGCTCGAATTGGATACTACAACTCTGAACATGTAAAAAAAATTAGGTGTTTACTAAAATAAAATTTTAAAAAAGATGCGTGGCTTTTCCCATAAATTCATTAAAAAAGCAAAAAAATTCTGCTGTTTAATTCCTTTTCAGACAAAAAATAGCAAAAAGAGGGAAGAAAACACAGTGCATCTCCTGTTCAAGAAATCAAAACAAATCTTTGGAAGACAAAAACGAACAAAAATACGGGGGAAAACTTAGTACCGCCAGGCCAGGGTAACTTCACTTTCATCAGAGAAAAATGTAGCCTCTTTTTTGGGTGGGGTTTAAGTTTAAGCATCTCTGGCTGATCATTTCCTCGTTGGATCCCACCATTTCCTTCCACTTTCTGTTTTTTTTTCCTCTGGTCTGCTGAAAAATTCACCTTTCTCTGCAGGAGCTGTGTCACCCAACTCCTCCGCCGTCCGTTGGTGAGGCAAGGCGTGGCCGGGGTGAGTGGAGATGGAGGTGGAGGAGGAAGATGGAGAGAGAGATAGGACAATGTCGATTGTGTATGTGTTTTTGTAAAATGGAAACCACCTAAACCATCGTCTGTCTCTGCAAATACAGAAGAAGAGACAAGGCAGATGAATTTCTCCCCCCGTGAAAAGAAAATACCATTGCAATCATTCAGTTGGTTGAGAAGAAAAGGGGAGAGGTAAAAACTATTAACCTTATAATAATTCTGCCAATTGCAGAAGTGCAGGGAGGAGGAAGGAAGGAAGGAAGGGAGTAGGGGAAAAGGTGACGGGTGAGTGTCAACTTTTTGAGGCTTGTCGGGGTGGTAGCCCACATAAAGTTTTAATTTTGTAAGAGATCTTTAATGTCAATCAATTTACTATTCCCCTAATTTGTATGTGTATACGTGGGTGAGCATAATTATGTTATATACCCTTGAAAAAGAATCTGGAATTTTCTTTCTCAGCATTGTTCATAGTCTAATCAACTTACATTGAATTGCTGAAGCACGCCAACCTCAGATTCGAGACCCTGGAAGAGGGTTCTATGCACCTAATATTATCCCTCGTAAAATAATAGCTTTGCACCTAATTCATAATTTTCCCAGCAATAAGTGCCTGCCCATATTTATGTCCTTTTTTTCCACTTATGTCTATTTTGTAATGAAAGAATATTTTGGACCACATAATGATTTGGCCTTCTTTTCACGGTTACATGGTATTTACAAGTAATTTTGGTTATGGCTATTTTCTTTCTTTCAAAAAGTTTAAAGCTTGAAAATGAGTGAAGGAAAAACATTTTATCTTGTCAAGTAATTTATGATGATAGGGGAGACATATTTTTAGACCTTACTTGATTGTTCAATTTTCCTCTTTATTATCATCGCACTGTTTTTGCTTTTTGCTTTTCTCACCTGCAGGCTCTGTTTTCTTGCTCCTCTATCATCAATACAGTCTCTGCGCCCCTCTGAGCAAGTGTTTAGAAGCAAACGAGCAAGGGAAAGATACAAACTTTGTAGAACTCCAAGACTCCTCTGGCTCTGTTCTTCTTCATCTTGCTGCTGTTGTTGTTGCGTCTTTCTCTCACGCGAACCAGCGCATCTTCTTTTCCTTGGGAAGCATTTTAAGGTCTTTTGATGTCTGTGGCCTTTGAGGAGCATGATTACATAGGCTTGTCAGAGGCTCCTTCCACGGAGAACTCTGACGAGGACATGAAGAAGAAGAAGGAGGTGCACAAGGCCTCCCCTGACTCAGGCAGGGGTGATTCTGGCCTTGAGTTGACGCTCGGCCTGCCGGGGTCTGGTACTTTAGAGATGGATCATTTCAAGGTCTCCATCGCCGGGGCCAAAAGGGGATTCACTGATGCCATTGACTTCACCGGAAAATGGGGCCGTAGCGGCGGACCAGACAAGATCTTTGACGGGTCGGGCAGTAAAGGAAAACCGGGTTCGGTTGCTCCCGCCGGAAAAGATGGAGCTGTCCCTTCTTCACCAAAGCCGACTCTAGAGAAGAAGCCTCAGATTCCGGCTCCTGTTGCTAAGTAAAATTTTCCCATATTATCTTCTCTAAAATTTCTAGACTGTCTCCTTCTTTGTGTTCGTTCTTTTTTCTGTTCTCTTGGGTGGCTTCCTGTCATGATAGCTTTTTCCATATGCTGATGCTAAATATCAGGCATGTAAGTAGCTTTGAAAAGAAGAGGTATTTTGTGACTGCTTGAACCCAGTGCGATGGTGATGGGTGATGGAGTTTTCCTGCTTCCATCTTGTAGAGAAAAGTTTCACTTGTGTGTTCATGCAGCGGGTAAAGAGAAAAGGTGATTGACTGTGAAAGTTGAGGCCATGGCACTACTTGGGCATGTTGAAGATCTATAGCTGATGCTCTTTATATTGCTTCCTTTATCAATCACTTGTTTCTGGGTAGTATTGTTACAAGCACTACTGTTTCCTGGTAGTTGTTAGACCCAAATAACCTCCCATGTTGAGTAGCAACTAGAGATTTATGTTTAGTTTGCTGAATCCATATATCATATTCAACTTAATGGTGTTTGATCTTTAAGATGTGTGAGTCTGGAGCTTGTTTCTTTCAGTAAAGTTCCTGCATTGATGAACACATAGAACTAAGAGAGATCCCAAACTATTACTAAAGAAAGATCCCAATTTTCTACTTTGTTTCATAAAGGTCTCTTCTGTGATTGGTCTCTGTCCTTCTCTTTCCCCATTTTATGAAGACTTCTAAATCTTGTCAGAAAACTTAATCTTGGAGTACATCTCATGGCTGTACAGTAAATAATGCTGTGATACTTTGATATATTCCACCAGGGCCCAAGTTGTGGGTTGGCCTCCAATTAGATCATTTCGGAAGAACTCCATGAGTTCCCAGACTCCAAAGAACACTGAGGATGTTGAGAGCAAGTCAGGTCCAGGATGCATCTATGTGAAGGTCAGCATGGAAGGTGCCCCCTATCTCCGGAAGGTTGACCTCAAAATCTACAAAAGCTACATGGAGTTGTCTTCTGCTCTCAAGAAGATGTTCAGCTGCTTCACCATTGGTATTACATCAGTTTCTAGCTTCCTTGTCTTGAAAGCTATTGCTCTCCCTATCAGATATTGCTCTTGTTAGATCACATGGAAACTAAGAATCCAAACGGGGTGATTTCATCCTATATCATTCCTACGACTTCATCTTTAGGTTTAAAGCATAAGCTATGACTGAAGGTCTTCCAGGTTACTGAACAGGACCTAGTGCCACAAGATTTAAAAAACAATTTTTCTAATTGAGGGCTAGTAAACTCAAATTTTGCATGCAGCCAGGAGGGGTCCATTCCACGTACCTATTCATATGCATGAACATCTATATGCTAATAAGTGTCTTCGTGTGGATATGAATTTAGGGCAATTGGATGAGAATGGATTAAATGATCTTCTTCACGGGTCCGAGTATGTGCTAACTTACGAAGACAATGATGGTGATTGGATGCTTGTTGGTGATGTTCCCTGGGAGTAAGTGAAATTGTTTATTTCGTTATGCAAGAGTTCTGTACTCAGCACTTCATAAGTTTCATTAAGCCTGTGTCATGTTATTGTCATCTATTACTGTTACATACTAAGGATACCTTTGAGTTCCAGAGGTTTTGGCCATTTGGTTTGCAAACACTCTTCTTACACTTCTAGTTTCACACTTTCACCTCTCCAAAAGTGACTTGAGGAAAAACTAGTTTCATGGACAGCATATTCCAAGATGTTTTCAAATCTTCCCAAGAGCAACCCAAGACAGTTTCCTCTTATTTTGATCGGAAGCAGATAAATGTGATAGACTTCTATTCCTGCCTGTGCATAAGCCCTTTCAGTTTCACCCAACTGTTTCTACCCATGAATGTACTGAAGCTCCTTTGATTTTGTAGTTGTCATCACTGTACTGTCCACCAAGTGTAAAATTTATTTCTTGTTTTTAGCACAAGGGTAGATACTATAAAAAGTACTTGCCTTACGCATCCTACTCTGCTGCAGAATGTTCACTGGATCCTGCAAGAGGCTCAGAATTATGAAAAGCTCCGAGGCGATTGGGCTAGGTAATCTGCTTCGTTTCCTTGTATTTTTGTGTGAAATCTTCCAACCACTTGAAACATTTCTCCTGTTCTTTTCTCTTTGCAGCACCAAGAGCAATGGAGAAGAGCAAAAACCGCAGCTGAATGTTCCTTCCTATGATGCCAAACTGAGGTTGAGACCTCCAGATTTCTTGGGAATGCAGGACCTGAAATGCCCTGGCTGGTACTTGCTGTCTGCTATATAAATGTGTACCAATCTGTCTTCTATGGAGAAGGTTGAAAAGACTTGCATCAGTTAAAGACATGTTTTGCTGTAGTAATTTTACAAGTTTTCCGAGTCCATGTCCAAGTTTTCTATGTGCCTGTTCTGTGTGTTGATTGCTGTGTCTGTTTGAAGGTTGAAATACTTCTGAGCATATACATAAACTACATGGGTTGCTGCTAGCCTTAAGTTTTTTGATCCAGTGATCTCATGGTAGTAGTCAGTTCTAGTTAATCTTGTAGGCTCTTCTTTCACATAAAAATGGAATGAAAGCGGTATACACCCCCAGCAACTTCAGAAATTGATCTGATAAGCCAAACTAGTACACACCATGGAACACCAATTTCCGTTTCAAGCAATACAATATGAATGCTTGAGTCAATTCACTATCTATCACTATCTTCTACTCCCATTTCCTTTTAGGTCATGAGCCGAAAGAAGTTGGCACCTGATGGGTCATTCTTCAGCAGTTTCTCATGGGACTTCTTCTAAGCTCGGCCTTAATGGGCTTCCATTTCAGGCTTGCCGCCGTCCAATCTGTAAATTTACTCGGTGGGCCTTTATTATTTGACCATATTTCCTAGTTGGGCACCTTCTGTTTTCTTGTCAAAAAACTGGGCATCGCATCCTCTTCCTATTCTTGGGTTCTTAAATAGTCAAATTTGACATACTAAAACATAAGGAAAAAACCCAAAGTGGCCAGCTTTTATAAGCAGCAAGCTGTCAGCTGTGGCATCTAACCTGCTAGTATTCATCCACCAGCCTGACATAATAGCGACATCCACACACCTGTCCGTTGAATGGTTAATTTATCCATAGTTATCGATTGCTATAAAAAGCTATGCATTAGATCAGTGCAGATGGAAAGCGTAGCAATTGGTCTGTGATGAATAATGAAGGAACAATGGCAGCCAACGCATCCTACACTTAGTTAAGGGAACATGCTTAATGCACAAGCCCACCATACACTAATAGACCTCAGATTGATGCTGATCAACTTTTTTTGCAGCTAATCTATAAACAGTGGCATAACATAATAATTGAATATCCTCATATTGGCAGCATAATATAATTTAGGGCAAGTAATAATTGGAAATTGTGCTATAATAATATACATATGAAATTGGCACTTGTTTTTACTTAATATTATGGATGTATGCAGCCAAGTATGGATGGAGAAGCATATTTTATGCCAAGTTTAAGGCAAAAAAAGCAAGGCGTGCCTTGCCTTGGTTTTCATTATTTTTAGTGCCCATAAAATTCCCTAAATTATCATACAATATCAAAATCATTAAACCTAACATGATTTTATTTTATTTTTTGGTTAATTGCATGTTATTCAAAAGTACCATAGCTAATCTAGATTTGATGTGATTTCGTAAGCCATTAATCTTTAATATTTCATCTTTTTTGTTATATTCATCCTAAATTTCAAACAAATAGTTAGACTTCTAAGTGAATTATAAAGGAAGTTATTTATATTTTAATATTTATAAATTCTAAAATGACAATAATTTAAAATTTGAAGAGGGTCGTGGGAGGTTTTCCAACAACAATCTCCTCCAGTAATATTCATGACATACTGCTTTTATTATTTTTTATCATTTTTTTTTACTATTAATTTAATATTTTATCTAAAAATATTCCACTTCAATCTTTACATATCATATTTGTTCACCTAATGTTAATTTTAATAAGATGAGGAAGGGAGAGTGTGAATGATTTACTAGTTGTATATATCATTGGGAGCACCACTCAAATTTTTTAAATGGAGATCATCTTTTAATTTTTTTATTGTTAATATCATCAAATTTTTATTTTTAATAATATAATGACTAAATTGTGTAATTAGTATGGGAGAAAATATGTGAAATAATCATTTAAAAAATTAATTTGATGATCAAATATACTCCACAAATATATTTATGATGAAAATAATAAGAATAAAAGATATATGTTTCTTTTTTTTCATCATCCAAGTGGGCATTCCAAG
Source organism: Trapa incisa (assembly GCA_030064435.1). Lineage (NCBI taxonomy): Eukaryota > Viridiplantae > Streptophyta > Magnoliopsida > Myrtales > Lythraceae > Trapa > Trapa incisa. The sequence goes on along the minus strand of CM057769.1, from coordinate 11,242,676 downwards.
ATTCACTAATTAAAAAAGTGATATTTTGTTAGGGGCATGAGATGGGATGATGGGCCTAACCTTAAACAAAATATTCTATTGTAAAGGAAGATGGTGACATCAATCCTCTAGAACTAACTTATTGCCAAAAGAACATTGATCGATGTAGTCTTGAATTTCCAAGTTGTAGATTGATTCTCCTCCTTCTTAATTTCCCAATTGCCTATATATATTTTTTTTATTTTCACAAAAAAAATGAATGAAAACATGAAAAATGGAATTACTATATTGCCCACATGATAAGGTTCCTATTAATAATTTTACTCTATTCTATAGAAAAGTATTTTTATTATATATATATATATAATTATTCGACTTTTGTCCTTGCAAATAATTTCAATATTCTTTCAAGGTACAACAAGCTGTACATTATATATATATATATATATATATATTAAATTATTATATGATTAATTCATTTGGTTTGACAAATTATGGTGTGATCAATAATACAGCACGTTGCAACTTGCACAAATTGGCTCTCATCTGAAACTTGCAAGGATAAATATATGTGTGATTCTCTTCCTGCTTGGCTTGAATTCAATTAAAAAATGCATCAACTTGTAGCATTACAACTTCCTTGAAGTTTTCAAAAGTAAATGCTCCTTTAGATTCGTTAATGAGCTTATTGGATCGTCTAGTAAGTTAGTATTTTGGATTTCTAGCTAGGCAACTTGAAGGGACCATGCCAACTAGTGACATGCATAGTCATAGATCTCACTATGGTTCTTTAGATTTTCTCTAAGTTAGATGATGAAAATTTATTTCTATAACATATACAAGTAAGGAAAATATGTCAATGTTAATTGGTTGATGTGATTGGACGACCATTCCCTTTTATTATCAGAATGTTGTGTCGCTATACTCGTACCGTATTGACAATTTGCTTAGGGTTCTAATTTGATAAAAAGTGAAGGAAGGGCTGACTCACTAAACCCATTTCTCAAGTATTTCTTTCATGGTTAGTACATATTAAGCAATTTTTTTATTATCTTTGTGGACACCCATTCATCCCAAAAAGCCCCAAAGCGTTGATCTCTAAGTTAACATTAACCAGCAACTAGCCATGTGGATAAGGAGACTTCCAAGATCCTTCCCCCTCCATGCATGCAAGCGCATGCAACACAAATATGTTATCTTGTAAGTTTATTATATAAACAACGTAGACCCATCTTGTCTTTGTGTTAATCTATTCATTAATCTTAATGTGAAAATGCTTTAATTATTTGGATTGTTTATTGTGGGTAGAACATTATTTAATGATTATTTTTAGGTATTAAGTTCCGTCTTACATGAATTTAATGACACATCTAATGGGGTATATAATACACTAAAAAAAGTCAATCATTAAGATTATTAAAAGGGCCTCTTGCAAGTGTATACAAATTCTTCCACACCCACCAAAACCTTTCTACTTTATGGTACACATATCCACATGTCTTGCTGATGGTCGCTACCAAATAAAAATCGCCACTTTTTTCGATGCCCAATTAATATATGTCGAGTACATTTCCAACGCATGCAGATATTAAGTATGATTTCTTACTCCCAATAAGTGGATGCATATGGTCTCATAGATGACCCCATCCCCAATTGATAAATATTATTAAGATATAATAGTAATTAATATCCCAACATTTACCATAAATCTCAAATAATTATCTATTTTTTTTCTAAAATATGATTAACTTTTTGTATAATAATTCAAATAAAATAGTTTATAATTAATTAAATTTTATATATCATATATACATTTATTAACTAGTAAAAAATGTTACCTCACAAATGTTATAACAACATTACTTAAATTAAATTGAAAATATTAAGACAATGTTTGAGAAGGAAAAATTAGCATTTATTTAAGAATTTTATATAGGAATATAATACTATTTAAGACAAAAAAAAATTAGTGTTGCTGACTCAATTGCCTTAAGATTTTAGCCATATTGTATGTGCAATGGATGGGCAAGATATGTCGAGCAACCTACAAGTTTATCTAAGTATGGAAACATGAAATAATTAACTGCCTGTCATACAAGCAAGATTATGGAGGCAATCATTCATTAAGCATATACTTAACCTTTTTTCTAAATGAAGAATCCACAATCATAAGTAATTATACAATAAGTTTACACATAATCTATGCACAATTAGGAAATATTATAATTTATAGACAAATACATAGCTTTTAAAGTATATTCATCTATATCCAAGCTTCATTGGGCAATAATCAATACAGATTCAAAATCTTCCACCATTATTAATTGAAAGTCAAAACATTAAATGTCCAGTAAAGATATCATAGATAAGTATAAACACTTATACGATCTTTCTGGAGGATTATGAAGAATTGTTTAGGGCTACAAGAATTCCTATAAAACTTCCAAAAATGTGTTGAGTATATTCAAGAAACACATAAAAATCATCATAGAAAAAAAAGAAAATAAAAGAAATATATAGAAAATAAAAATAATTTATCAGTTCCTTGTAAAATATTTTCTTAAATAGAATAGTAATAAATCAAAATAATTCCTTTAGGCTAATTTATGCCCACACACAATTTAACATTGTCGACCGTCCAACTTTGCGTGCATGGAAAGATTTTGTACCTTATAAAGAATAAAATAAAATATAATAAAAAATAGGAAGTGCTAGAGTAGATAGATCTAGTCATGGAGTCTACACATGCACACACCATCTAATAAATCCGACATTTCTTACTTTCAGCTCCCAAAAAACAAGAATGGAATCATTATTGGTGAACTCCATGTGCTTGCAATCTACGGTAGTAGGATATGCCAATATTCTCGCTGCACATCAATCCTTCTCCACTAACCCATGCCTTTGCTGCCTTCCTATTATGACATCGTATCAAACATAATCCAAAATTTTCCATGTATTATTCTTTTGCCTATTCTATATTATAAGAAACATTATAGACAATTTTTTTGGACAAAAAAAAAGGTTTAGCTTATGAATTTGTGTGAGCGTTAAGTAAACAAGGAGAACCAACCAAACCAACCAACATCACAATACATGATCTGATTTTTTTCTCTAGTTTCTGTCATATGAGGGGAAGACCACTCAGTACTATGATTTTACCTCAATTCTAAATTAAGGGTCGGTCGATGTTTTTTTTCAAAGGCTGGTGTCGGTCCAAAGCTTAGCAGTAGAATTATAGTTGGATGTGCCATCACAGGTCATTTGAGGCTCACATTAGATAGTATATTCAAACTTTATAAAGTCGGAAATTTATAATATAGGGATTGAACGAGGATAAATCATTTGAATTTTATGGAGAATAATAATGCATATTTTTTTAAATAAAAAGTGTGGGTCCATGGCCTCTAGTAAGCCATAGAATTAAGCTTATAAACTAGAGAATGCGTGGCTTTGGATGGAACAACGTGTCTTTTGACATATTTAATGACAGGGTGTTAGTTTATCAATTGATGATTAAAGAACTATCTATTGGGAACTCAATATTCTAATAGCCCTAGTCTAATTTGACACGCATGATCGAACTATCTATTATAGAGTATGGGTTATGTGGCAAATGTTAATACAAAAAATTGAAGGTATGACAAAAAAATTATCAAACCAGCAAAACTTTGATGGTGCCATTAAATTGAGAAGTAAACAACCCACTTAAATTGTTTATTATCATTTAAGTTGGTCTTTTGATGCCATAAAAACAATTCACATGTTTGAGTAGTTTAACTATTTAATGTTTTTTTTATAAATAATTTAGGCACCATATCAAACCAATAACGGAATCATGGAAATAAAAATCCCACTACCGGTTAGGTAAATAAAATTATAATCAAATCTATAATTGATAAATGCTTATTTTATTACGGTACATATGATAACCAAAGTCTCCTAGGAAATCCAAATGGAGTTGACTTGAAGAAATCAGGGAGGGAACTGGCACTAGAGCTCATTCACCCCTTCAAAGATAATAATACTTCATAACCCACAAAGGAAGACACAGTAATTTAATTGATTGAGAAGTTATTAATTGAATAAGATAAACTATTTATATTTCTTAATTTTTATTCTGAACAAATGCCAAAAAAATTAAAATTAGTCCATCACACTCCGCTTAACTTTTGTTAATTATTTATTACAAACACAAAATCTTCTTACAAATCATATAAAAAAGTATTTTTGCAAGATTCAACACTATCCATTTCGTCTAATTAATTTGGTTAAATGACAAACACCCTTTGTGAATTAGCCCTCAATTTAGTAGTACCTCAACCCAAATTCTAGTTCATCCCAAATTTGCCATCCTTAAAACACTACATGTATAGGGTGCACTCTTCAAAATCATCCATTTTCAGACACCCGTTAGTAAGTTTTAACTTCTACTACCACCTATATATTGAGTTAAACAACACCCTTTGTAACTACCCTAACGCCATTCCCAGATCTGCCATCCTCAAAAGGCTGCATTTCACTTATTTTTGGGGTTTCCCTTACATGCACTTGAAAGGACATGATGGTACATGACCCTTGTATTTTAAAAATAGTGCATCAATGATACTCCTTGCTAATATAATATATTTAATAATGTATGGCATAGAAAACGTCAGTGGATGTTGATAAAATATGTGGAATGTGAGGCACAAGCTGTAGCTTTGAAAAGTAAAAGGAGGACAAGTAGACAAAAGTGCAGTAGTATAATAATAGCCTCCTGCAAGGGAACACTAGGTGAAAATCTCATGGACGATCAACATTAATTATATTATAGAATATGGAACCTAAATTAGCTGTGGAGGAGGCTGGCTCCTTGCTATACCAATCTTGCCTTTGCTTTATTCAATTCCAATATGGACAATGGTTTGTTTTCAGCTTTCTAGAGGAAGTTATTCTTGAAACCTTCTTTTATAACAATAAAATAATTAGGGTTGATTTGATTAATACTCTGTCAATATGTGAACTTTATACCATTTAAATTTTTAAATAATACTGTAAAAAAAAACTTTCAAAATTGATCTAAAAACATAGACATGACTAATCAAAATTTTCATATGAAACTTGTTGATGGATGAGTGCTTAAGGCATAGTCATGTCTATATTTGGACTCTAGGTGGTAAAAATGCTGACAATGCAAATTCCGATGCTAAATAGAACATAGAAGAAGATAAACAATGCAATTTTGAGTCTCCCAAATTAATTATTTAAACCCATTTATTCCACTTATATTTTCATAATCCAAAAATGGGTGGACGAGATACATTGTTTTCCACTAAAAATCAGTAAGTGCACGAGGTTGGATTTTATGTGAAATTTTTTGTACATTTGTTTTCCAATTCTTTTTTTATATAAACCCTTTTTATTAAAATTAATAATTTAATGGAAGTTTGATAAGCATAAGAGGAAAAGTAGCAAGAGTGACGTGAAAGAATAAAATCTAAGCACATAACACACATCGCACGGATCAGTAGATATGGAAAAGTCTGTCCAAAGGAAACTTAGGAGATGTATTAATGTACAAAAAAAATTGCACCATATTAATATTGCATAGTATGAGCTGATAGCTAAATTAATCAAATACATTATAGTTCATGAATATTAATAATTAAATTGAAAAAAATATAATATTAATTTATAAATTCATAATATTTGGAGTAAATTATACTTTTCGTGCCATTTATTTCTTCTTTTTGCTAGTGGACTCCCACGGAACACAAATTGCAATTTCGACAGCGTAAAATTCTGAGCTTGTGTGTGTTGTATATTAATTTATAAAATCTGATACAGCGATGCAATTATTATTCATTATCCCTCTAGGGTTATAAAGCGGACAAACATTGATACACACAGACACTGAGTTTGAGAGAGTCTTCTTCATCTTCTTCTCCTTCTCTGAGTAGACACTCTTTTCTTCTTGGTTTTGCTAAACCGATCCATTTGGGGATTAGGGATGGTTTGCTTCTTCTTCCAAGGGCTCTTGAGATTTGCTGGATTTTAAGAAGAACACAAGGGGTCGAGCAGTTGGAACATATAAACTCGTACAGGCAGAGGAAAAGGGCCAGCTGCGGAGATGGGTAGCAGTTACTTTGGAGAGCCAAACATGGGAAATGATAGAGCTTCAACGGGTGGGTCGCGGAAGAGCAAGAAGAGCAGCTCCGATAAGCCGAGGCAGCCGCAAAGAGGGCTTGGGGTTGCCCAGCTCGAGAAGATTAGACTTCACGGCATGAGCGGCGGCGGAGGCGGCTGCACCTCCTACGGCCAGTTTCACCACCAGTATTCCTCCGCTCATTATCCGGTCACGGCCTTCTCCCAAGTAAGTGACACTACTGTTAATTCATGGCGAAAAGATTCTTTAAGGATTCTCATTTCTTTCTAAAGTTGGGATAAGTGTGAATCATCAAATTTATCATGAACATGCCAACAGTCACAGTTTTCTATCTCCATCAGACAAATGGGAGCATGAGAAAAGATTTTTCCCAATTAGATGACCTTCGGATGGGGGAATTGAATAGTTGATCTCCATGTGACAAATCTCAAATAGTCTAATTAGGCTTTGAGCTGGTGTCATGCAGGAGGATTTAAGGTGGCAAACGGCCTATTCATCGATACCCTCATCTTCATTCTCGTACACTTCTTCCTCCTCTTCCTCCGCTTCATATGGATTCAACTCCAACTACATGGTATGATCGCAAGACGATCTTAACCAATTTACATCTTGTGTACAAAGTCTTGATAAACAAAGCTGAAGATTCATTTTTCTCTGGGTCATTAAATGGTCTAAATCTCGGTGAAAACCTTGCTGGATGCCGTATCCATATCTTTCTCTTTCTCGGTGAAAAGTGTTTGGTTTCTGAGTAGAGTGGGTCCCTAACACGGTCAATTCTGCCTGTTCATCTGGTGTTTCATTGGCAGATGGGAATTGGATCATCGGGAGACAACGAGAGAGGAAGCATCAGATACTGCGATCGCAATTCTCATCAGTCTTCATCTCGGGCAAGGTGAATAATTGAGATTTATTGTATCAAATTAGATAATTGGCACACACTTCAATTGAATAGGGCAGAGAAATTAGGAAATTTGGGACCGTCTGCAGCCAACTGATCAATGGAGCTTTACTCTACTGCTTTTATCTTTCTGATGGTTCAGCTGGGGCACCAGTAGCCATGGTTTCTCGGAGATGCCTCAATACATGCAACCTGCGACTACAAGACACCTTCTAAATCTGCATGCAGAGGTGTGTACTGCATTTCTTACTCTTAAGGGCGCTCATACGGGAAAATTTTCTATTTGGTGGTTTTGATTGTAATGGCTTGCTTTCCCTTGCACAGGACCTGCAGGCTGATAACCACAAGAAACATCGAAGCAGCTCGATGGGCTCACAGACGAGCGACGCTCAAGAACTCGATCTGGAGCTGCGACTCTCGCTTTGAATACACATATTATATCATTCAAAGTTTCACTTTTTTTTTTCCTGTCACTGGGATCGGCTTCTCTTATGCTTTTGTGGGAAGTAGGAGGTTTAGATACCTTGCCAGCAGTCGTCTTCGGCTATCCTGCAATCTTCCGACGCCGAAGAGAAAAGCAAAAAAAAAAGGATTTCCCTGGAAGTCGATTATGGAAAAAATCACCCATGTAATGAATGGGAACAGTATAATGTGTATTGAAGCTGTCAGCTCATATTAAACGATTTTAAAGCACTTCATTTTTCATGCAATTTCCTTTCCCAGTTTTACCTCCATTTCTCTAAAGATATTATATGAGCCTAGTGGAAGAATAAAGTGCCCAGAAGCATCCTGGTCATGAACTTTGCATAATCTGCAGATAATGAAGGATGTCTCCACAGACAGACAGCATTATAATCATGTTCACCACGATCTTTTCCTTCTGTGAATCTTTATTGCATCCATTGATTGATCTAGCGCTCAGATTCTTGTACAATCTTTCAATATGGGCTAGCCTATATATACGTATCTATATAGGAGGTTAGAAAAATGGGATCCATATCACTAGTGAGAATCCAGTTCTATCGGAAAAAAGGCAAACAATATGCAAATAATATAACATGCACACAAAAATCCACATTGGGTTCATACGATAACAAAATGTTATCAATGACACCTTAAATAAGGATACACCAAGTAGTGATGTCAAAAGTATGGGTAAGGTTGGTGAAATGATACTCTGACCTGATGAAGTATGGGACACGATTAACTACGGTTGGTGCCATCCGTTGTAAAATTTCAAACCATTTTAGGAATGCATTTTTGTGACAAAAGTAACATTTGCCGCATCTTTGAACAATGAAGGCATGTCTAGATCATGCCAAGAGGCTAGATACCCAAATTATTCTGATTTTGGGTACTTATCAAGAGTGGATCTGATCAGCCTTTGTGTTGTGCTCGTGACAAAAGTGAAAGAGGGTGGGGGAAAGGTTTCTGGTTCCCCATGGCTAGCTAGCTAGCTAGCTAGACCCCTTGCTCAGAGCTTTATAACCATAGTGCAACAAAAGTAGAACAAAAAAGCTATTTGCCCTTACAAAATTCCTGTGATTGCATTAGTACTATAAAAGATCACAAAAATGCACCAATTCCTTGTATTTGGGAAGATAGCCATTGCATGCCTAATCAATCATAGCCGTGTCCATTTTACCCCTAATCACCATACTTTACTTTCTCCGTCATTTGCTTTACAATGGACGAAAACAATGAGGTTGGTGTGGAGATGATTATTAGCTAGAGGATGGGGTTCATGCATGAGCTAGTTTTGAGATCCTGAATGATGTTGGATCATATGCTAGCCATAGGTTTTGCCCCCACTAGCCACCTTCGCTCGTACCAGAAACCATGTCATGTCAGGAGATCTTTGAAAGTCATGGAAACAGACTAATGATGATGTCGTCCGCAAAAATATTCATTGTTTTCCGACCACTCCATTCAAATACACTACATGTACAAAAAAATGTGCTGTGCTGTACGTGATTTGAATCATCAATTAAATACTTGTATGTAAAATAAACCATCGAATAAAATATTTTTATCCAAGTTGGGACATTGTGCAAACATTTGTACATAATTTGATATTTCAGCCTAATATCAAAGCATTTAATCACAAAGTTGAATCAATATTTTTCTAATGAACAAAGCACTTGTGTTTATTACTACGCAAAATTTGATGTATTTCACATACTATCTTTAATAGAGTAGATCATGAGATGTGCTAAAGTGGTAAACTGAAACACCATTACACTGCTTGCTATCCACATGCCTTTCCATATTATGTTCACTCGATGTCTCTTTCTCTTCGGGGAGGCTCATTGAGAAGCTGGAGACACATTGCATTACACTCCTGGGAGATTCCCTTGGAAGCGAAGCTAAGTGCTACCAGCAACCACTCCATTTGCATCGATTAAGGAAGGCATAAAGAGGCAAGGGAGCTAACGCCCGAGCGAGCCCCTTCCCATCCGATGATCGATTGGCTGCCCTTGCTTGCATGCTTCTGGTTTAGCTTTAGCAAAACGTGTGTGCTCCCTCTCCCCGACACAATCATGAGTCAAAATTTGATCGTTCGCATGGAAGAATACAAGTTCCCACGTTATGTCTTTTTGTCTCTTCCACTGCCCCTATAAGTCACGCATTGTATATAAAGAAAAAATCCATAGTGAAAAGCTTATAATATTATAATTTCGTGGTAGCAAGTCTAAAGAAAATGTCGGAGTAAGCTCACAGAAATTTACTGTCTAATGGACTAAAATAGGAGCAATTCTTGTGGACTGTAGTTTAGATGTAATTTGTGATTCAGAGTTGCAATTTGAGAGCTGGTCAGGATGTACAGTTCTGTCAGGGGCTGCGTTCAAGGTCCATGTGGAGCTGTAGGTCGGTCCACGGGTCCAGGAAGGGCCGGTCCTCAAAGAAGGCTAGAGTTAGAAATACGGGTATAAATGGCCGCCGCCGGTCGATCCAGCGTGAGGCTTCATCTTGTCCACTAGCCTTAGGCCCAGGCTTGGCAGATATGGATTCATTTGAGTAGCGAAAAATGTCGATTAAATTACTTGACTTGGGCAAGGTCTGTATTAAGTTAGATGATAGTCCATGTGACAGACCCATGGTACAAGTGGCACGGGTAAATGACCAACTTTTATCCCTATATGATTGATTAGCTACAGCCTACAATAAATTGAATATGGAGCGGGTATACATCAAATAAAAACTGTGACTACAATCCAAATGTGAGGCTACCAAATTATATATGGAGGATGATCTATACCTGACCTGGGCGGTGTGTTTGCCCTGTGTTAATATTTGGAGAAGGCGGCCGTCGACTTTCCCTTTGAGCAATCCACTGAACTGTTCTTCTTGCAATGGGAAGCCATAGTTGCCTCTTCCTCTCCTCCTTCCTATTCGACCCTCTAGTACTGTACATCCCGAACCTGGATACCGCTGTGATCTCCGACTGCGACCTCTTCTCCACCTCCTGCGCGATCTTAGGACAGTTTGCGGTCGTCGGACCCGATGATATCTGCCCGGTTTTACTGATGGGCTTCATAATCAGATTGCTCTCGAGCACCCACTTCCTATCATGATGAACATCGCCGTTGCCGTCCATGTCGCTTTCCTCGAGAAGGTCTGCGGCCGAGAACCGGTCGCTGGAGAGCGCAGTGAGCATCTCGGAGTTTAGGAACGTCAGGTCGGAGGAGCTCACGTTGCTCCACCGGCGCTGGAACATGACATCCGACACGACAACCCTGTGGTTAAACCTGTGCAGCGCCTTCTGCTTCTTGCCTACCTCTTGGATGACTAGCAAGCTCTCCTCATCCTTGCCGCCATTGCTGCTGCTGATGTTATTGTTGTTGGTGGAACCATTGAAGAGCTTCCTGAAACTACTACCTATTCGGATGCTACTAGGACTCATTTCATCATCCTCCTCCCGTTCGATGAAGATCCGGAAGCTGTTGGAGTCCTGAATGTCGATCCTTTGCGATTGGCGATTCGAGGAAGTAAGTAGTCGCATGCTGTTGGAATAGGCGAAAATGCCGGGGTCATCGGGGCTGACGCGGCGGCGGCAGAGGGGGCAGGTGGAGTGCCGCTCTAGCCAGTGATCGATGCAACCGATATGAAAAGCATGCTTACACTTGGGCAGCAGCCGGAGGATCTCAACGTCCTCGAACTTCGACAGGCAGACGGAGCACTCGAGCCCGGTCCGGGAACCACGGAGGGAGGAGAACCGGAAGAACGGGAGAGACTCGATCACCGTCTTATCGATGCCGGAGAACCGCCGCGACCTCGAGAAGATATTGTTGCTGCCATCGCCGCCTCCTCCCTCGGCCGCGAAACGACCGCTTCTGGCTCCCCATCCGCCGTGGCGGCAGAACTTGGCGTACATAAGGATGATGAAGGTGGCGGAGAACAAGATGAAGAGGACACCTATGACCACCGCCAGGCTCGGCTGGAAGTTCGACACCTTATCGCTTGAACCGCGGCCAAGGTCGCCCTGGTACTGAGCTCGGACAAGGAGACACCCCTCGTCAAGACTAAGGTATACGACCGTGAGAATGGCACCGTGTCTGGTTCGGTCCATCTCCATCTTCTCAGATGACAAGGGATCAGCTTTCTTCAATTAGGAGGATAACTGGGGAGGCAGATTAGTTAGAAAGGTCAGCAATTTATATATGGAGCGGCATGTGATGTGACCATCACAACCAGTTTTTTTTTTCTCAATAAATTATCAGTATTCAAAATTCACATTTAACCATCCACTAAAACCAACCCAATAAGAGTTAAAAATGAATTTGTAAGGTTGCTGGTGGATGAATTAGTAGGAAGAATTAATAATGATAAAATTGGGTGTTGTTATGATTAATTTTTATATTGGTTACGTGGGCTTCTCTTTCTTGAATCATTGGAGTTGTTGTGAATAGAATAGTGTGCAGTTGAGAAGTGGTGTGGTGGGGAGGTCGAACCATCGTATGAGATTACTAGTTGAGTTATTATTTTCATTCTCATAAATTAAACTTCAATACAAAATAATAATTAGTTCTATTATTACCTGTCGCGTGAAATTCGTACGTCATTTCTATGACTTGTCATAGATGTTTTCCTCTTCATATATCTATAAAAAAATAATTATAAAATATTAATGTTCAAAGTCAAAAAAATAATAAATTCAAAGGGCCATCTATCGCATCGGTCCATCATGTGTTTGTTACTATGTTCTCTTTCCAATCGATCAAGCCCACGGGAAAATCTTCATCGATCGACTGTGATAAATAATAAAATCTAGAAATCATGTGAGATGTTGGTGGAATACGGATATCGGGTGGGCATGACAGGACAAGCTACACCTGCCAGTATTCTTGTCCCTCAAGCAGACGAAACTATGCACAACCATTTGATCAATTAATTATAATCTTCCATTGTGCCAATAATGAATGAATGCATTCATATTGGTGATTTTTTTAGAATAATCGAATGGGAAGTCAATGGAAGCCTTGAGATTTTATAAGTCAAACTTTGATGCCACTTGATCAAGTAGAAAAGTCAAAGACTTACTTTGGATTGATCCCAACTCTTGCCCCCTTTTGTGAATATGTTTACATGTTGGGGCATGTAGGATATTTACTTGGCTTGGCTTCACATATAAAGTGGTTGAATAAGGGAGATGGAAATACAAAAGTTTTTTCATTAGTGTAATTCAAGATAGAGATAGAAACTAAATTGTTAATATCAAAGATGAATGGACATCAAAGATGGAATTACAGAGGGGTTTCAAACGTACTATACTAACTTGTTTACAAAAGAATAATGCTCGTACATATCAATAGCATTAACACAAATGAATGAAGTCATTATAACCAACTTGAATACCTCCTCCCCTCATAAAGAAAGTGACTAGGAATGCATTTAAATAAAGGTGGGTTGTAATGCCATTATGATAGATCATCTATTGTCATTGACTTTGTCATTTCTTACTAATGAACATCGTGCTTACATGTAAATAAACCATAAACAATTTTTCATTTTTAATTCAAATTTTATTTGCAATTTTACACACAAAATCATCTTAAAAAACCATAAATAATCTTCTATTTTCAATTTATCTACATTTATAATTTTTCACACAAAATCCTTTCAAACATGTTTGTAAACTACTAAAACCTTTTATTAGTCGGATTATCACATGTAAACATAAGATTTTAGAAAAAAAAAGTAATCTATGAAAAAATAAATATATCTTAATAATGTTTTCACTTTGTGCAAACTAAAAATATGGAAAAAAATGATGAAAATTAAAATAAGATATGATGAAAGTCTACCATGGAGTTGAGTGAAAGATTTTATAAAATTTTCTAGAGAAAATGAGTTTTTATTATCATAAGTTTATTTCATGAATAATACTTTACATGTAAATTAATGTACTAAATTGATACTAATAAATGAAAGGATAACTAATTAGATCTAACCAAGTTAGGAGACAATCACTAATCTTGTATCTTCCTTTTTGTTCTTGATGTATTGTTCTTTCTTATCTATGATGTCTCATATAATATATTATATATTTAAAAAAATAAATATCATAAAAAATATAATTTAAAGTACTATATTGCTCAACTTAATAAAATAATTCATGCAATTAGTTTATAAAAAGCTATTAGTATTCTATTTTATATCACAAATTTAAAAAAAAATATGATTTGAATGAGATTGCGAGAGTAAAGGAAACAACAATATTTTATTTATGATATATATATTTAACTTTTATTTTTGCAAACTCGACATTGATAATATAATATCACATTATAAAAAATATAAGTTTTGTGTATATAATATTGTAAGTTATCATTTTTAAGTTTATATTAACACAATTTATTATACTCTCAAAATATATTATTAACATCTTATCTATAGGAAATAATAGCAAATCTTATTAGCTCATTGATCTTCATATGTGGTATAAACATGTTTGTACAACAATTTAGCATCTATATTATCAATCTAAAATCATAAACTCAAACGATATTTTTGTGAATCTTCTACGTATATACATTAAAACTATTAAACACAAGTAATTACAATGCTTATGGACACATTTGGTCTTAGTTTGATTGTTGTAATATGTAAGTTTACCATATGCGTACTAACAATTTTGCTAAGTGGATTGAATGGTAGTTGAACAACATAAAACAGAATGAGAATCCATCTATTTAGTAAAAAATGTGTATGGTGACTGAGAATGAAACTCCAACTTGGAAATGACCAAAATTAGGTTGATATGATCGATCCCCAAACATGTTTCATGTGAATTGAATTGGAGTGATATCACCTAATCACAATGGAGAATTTATTATGGGAAGAGGGCAACAACTCAAATGGCTTCACTCAAATGATTTCACCATATGAGTAGACATAATACCATATTGCTAACTGTTCTAAGCACGGATGAGATGCTTCTCATCTACACTTGAAATACTAAATTAATTAGTGTATTTCTTTATAATCACTCCAGTTTGTTCAGACAATTATGGAGTACTATCCAATTTTTATAGTGTCATTTTTAATTATTATATAATAATATCTTATAAACGAGTTAAACTTTATCCCTCAAATGTTTGGATGATGAGAGGAAAGAGAGGTGGGTGCATAAGAAGGTAGGTTTCTTACATCGTGCGCGTAGACCATGCAGAAATTCCTCCATGGCAAGAAAGTCAAGAGGAGGAAAAAGACGACTCTCTCAATCAATCCATGGACGACCATTCATCAAGAGAGGTAAAATCATTAGGAAATGATCCACTTTTATCCCTATATGATTGATTAGCTACATCAAATTGAATATGAAGCGGGTATATATATGGTGGATGATCTACACCGGAGCTGAGCCGTGTATTTGCCCTGCCCCTGTGTTAATATTCGGAGATGGTGGCCGTCGACTTTCCCTTTTAGCAATCCACTGAACTGTTCTTCTTGCAATGGGAAGCCATAGCTTCCTCCTCCTCTCCTCCTTCCTGTTCCACCCTCTAGTACTGTACATTCCGAACCTCGATACCGCCGTGATCTCCGACTGCGACCTCTTCTCCACCTCCGGCGCCTTCTTAGGACCGTTTGCCGTCGACGGACCCGATGATATCTGCCCGATTTTACTGATGGGCTTCATAATCAGCTTGCTCTCCAGCACCCACTTCCTATCATGATGAACATCCCCGTTGCCATCCATGTCGCTTTCTTCGAGAAGGTCTGCGGCCGAGAACCGGTCGCTGGAGAGCGCAGTGAGCATCTCGGAGTTTAGGAACGTCAGGTCGGAGGAGCTCACGTTGCTCCACCGGTGCTGGAACATGACATCCGACACGACAACCCTGTGGTTGAACCTGTGCAGCGCCTTCTGCTTCTTGCCTACCTCTTGGATGAACAGCAAGCTCTCCTCATCCTTGCCGCCATTGCTGCTGCTGATGTTATTGTTGTTGGTGGAACCATTGAAGAGCTTCCTGAAACTACTACCTATTCCGATGCTACTAGGACTCATTTCATCATCCTCCTCCCGTTCGATGAATATCCCGAAGCTGTTGGAGTCCTGAACGTCGATCCTCTGCGAGTGGCGATTCGAGGAAGTAAGCAGCCGCATGCTGTTGGAGTAGGCGAAGATGTCGGGATCGTCGGGGCTGACGCGGCTGCGGCAGAGGGGGCAGGTGGAGTGCCTCTCTAGCCAGTGGTCGATGCAACCGATATGAAAAGCATGCTTACACTTGGGCAGCAGCCGGAGGATCTCAACGTCCTCGAACTTCGACAGGCAGACGGAGCACTCGAGCCCGGCCCGGGAGCCACGGAGGGAGGAGAACCGGAAGAACGGGAGAGACTCGATCACCGTCTTATCGATGCCGGAGAACCGCCGTGACCTCGAGAAGATATTGTTGCTGCCACGGCCACCTCCTCCCTCGGCCGCGGAACGGCCGCCGTTGGCTTCCCATCCGCCGCGGTAGTAGAATTTGGCGTACATAAGGAGGATGAAGGTGGCGGAGAACAAGATGAAGAGGACGCCTATGACCACCGCCAGGCTCGGCTGGAAGTTGGACACCTTGTCGCCTGAGCCGCCGCCAACGTCGCCCCCCGGGTACTGAGCTCGGACAAGGAGACACCCCTCGTCAAGGCTAAGGTACACGACTATGAAAATGACACCATGTCTGGTTCGGTCCATCTCGATCTTCTCAGCTCTTGAGAAGGGCAGAGATTACGACATTGGAAACTAAATTTTGTGGGTCGAGTGGGGAAGACGATAATGGATCAGCTTTCATCAATAGGGAGGCTGGGGAGGCAGATTAGTTAGAAAGGTGGGACACTTTATATACTTGGCAGAGCATGTGACCATTACAACACGTCTCTCACATGTTGAAGTATGAGAGAGAAAGAAATAATGTCATATTTGAACACATACTTACATCAAATAGAGAATTTGAGACAAAACTTAATGAGTTGTGATATACTTCTATTTAACTTGCGCTAAACCAAACCATCTGTTGACTTAGAAATGTATGACAAGAATAAAACTTCGCTGACCAAAATTAGGTACAATTAAAAATGATAAGTATATATGGTCCTCAAACATGAATTGCATTGCGTGTATAGATTGGATTGGACAGGTATTACATGAATACTTGCAATTTGAGATGAGCATCAATTAATAGCAAAGTAACATAAACATTCACGATTCCTCCTGGGTTTCCCATTAATGCCCGCATCATCAATATTTGAGCCGTCATAAGGAAGATAAGATACCCATCTCTTAAGTTAAGTTTGACCTTAATGTATTTCATATTATTATATATAATAATATTTTACCCAATTTTGATCGAAATTATAATCTATATTAGGAATCCAAAAACAACAATAATCAAGATTTAAGCTAGAAAGGTGAGGGTGATCAAGGAATTTCGGGGCTACGATTGGATTGGCTAATAGAACGAGCACGCTGCTGCTTGCAGCTTGCTGCTGCACAGGGAATACCAGGCTTTGGCCCCATGGGAATAAACACAGACACATAAAATCCGCCGTGGATCCTGTGGGTCCACATGTAGCGGCACCGTCAGCAGCCACGCCCCTGCCGCCACGTGGGGGTCACAATCAGACGCCCGGGAATTGCGGCCCGGAATGATGTAATCCACGTGTTAGACCAGACGCGGGTCACTGTGGAAAATGTATTCTGAAGCTGTGTGCGCTGGCTGGCACCAGCAAACAATGGGCCTTGGCCGAGAATTTAAGGTAGCCCGTGGAAGATGATCCATCTTGGACTGGCCCTGAAAATGTCGGGCCGTACCATATGATGACACCCTGATGGATCAGACCCCTTTTGTTATGCCCAAGAGACTAGTGTTCTTTTTGGTCAGACCCCTTTTGTTATGCCCAAGAGACCAGTGTTCTTCTGAATCCAATTGGGACCCTTTCTTTCTTTCCTCAGAAAACCTTGTACCGAGCGATGTCCATATATACTCTGAAGGACCGGTGGTTCTTTCTTCACAACTACCAATGCCTTCAAGACATGTTACACATAAATATGTTCCCGAAAATGCTTCATCTTCGAATCAAGGAATTCTTGAAAGAACAGCCTCCTCTTCCAAGGAAGGCATGCTTGTAAATAAAAGATCGGACATTGATCATATGATTTGCAAATGTCAGGGCAGACCCCTCGTTTTTTAGGGGTAATAATGTTTATTTATTGTGTGGGATTATGCTTCTAGTGAATTCTTCGCTGGTTATTGAATTGAAAGTGACTAATGTCTCCACCCCTTACTCTTGCTTGAGTATAGTACTAAATGCCAACTTGACAATGTAAAGTTTTCTGTAATTGTTGTAGGTTAATGCTACCATGGTTGTCCTTGAGGCTTGCCTGGAGGTTCGTAGTGGCTTCTTGGAAACTCTGTCTCTTGCATCCAAAATATTCATTTTCATCTCTGTAAAGAAAGAGCTGAAGACATTTATTTATTTGTTTATTTTTTGATGGCCGGTTGAATTATTTCCATGGTTATATGAAACTGGTGTCTTTTGGATGCCTGATGGAAGTAATTCTGTAGTTTGTGTTAGCTGATGCCTATTTAAAATAGTAAATTTTTTTACCTATGATTAGAATTGGTTGAAAACGGAAAGATGGAAGACCCCTGGATATCTTTGTCCTTTTTTCAGAACTGAATCTTATTGGGTTAATGATCTGTGTATGATGAGGGATCTTTTTTACTCTCTTCGTAATATGCTAATGGTGTAGCTGATTAAATCAATTTGACTATTGCTAACAAAGCAATTTGAGCCAAAAAGCATACATATAATATACACAAATTGAAAAATATATCCAATTTCAAGAAGGGAGATCATCCATACTCCTCACTCAACCTACACCCACTTGTACTAACCTTCCTCCTTCCTCTTCTATTGAATTCATTATTATGTGATCTCGCACTTGGAATTGATGGCATGACTCTAAAGGCCATAGAATTTAATGGAGCTATCTTATTTATTGTCCAACTTTTTTCTATCGCCTAATTAATCGAGTTAAACATTGTATACAGAATTAGCAGAGCGATTTATTAGCAAAATTTGAGTCGGAACATGTGAAAATAACTCATTCAAACTTTTTTGGCAGCCAAGAACTATAAAAAATTAACAAGGGAGTGAGACTTAATATCACCATTGACAGACAAGTTTATTTTTTAAATAAAAAGCAATTATTATTGTATGTAATAATTCGATAAACATGGGCTAAAAGAATTGCCCGGATATTGTTCGAAGAAGACAAAGAATCTCATTATGAGAACATCTATACTTGTTAATTTCATTTCCATTTGAAAGAATATGAAAATGGTTCTTAGACGAATTTTCCTAAGGTGGATCTTCAAGATCCTCAATACAACGATCACGGAAAACTCTAGTATGATACCATATTAAAAAAATTGAAGAAGCCCTATGATCCTACATCCAATTGCAGATGTAATTGAGGAGATTATGACTTTGGGTTTGTGAATGAAACCCTAGAATCGCACCATGGGTGAGAGAGTTTGCAAGAGAGGATGGATCCATAGTATATATATATATATCCAAATTGCAATTAATTAAAAGCTTTCTTGAAATCGCACATTAGTTCCCCACTTCATCTTTTATTTATAATAAACCCTGTAATTATTGATTTGTTATTTTCATAAATGTGAAAATAACAAAACAATCTTCAAACTCTTTCTCTTGTCACTAAATATCCAAGAGACCTAAACGGTTTGTTGTTTCTCTATGCAGAAACTCATTTAGAACTTTTATTTTTGTTACATGTTGGTCCAATCCGTACTGCTAGTTCTTCTTCCTTCTCTTTCAACTGTTTATCCCTCCAATTAAAATCACACAAAACACTTCAAATAATGAGGCCATTCCCGCTATGACAAAAAGACTCTGAAATTGCAGGTCCAACAAGTTCCCAACCTGTGTTTTCGGAGCATATATCAAGTGCATCCTAGGCTGCAGATTGAAACTGGGCTCAGGTGTTGACTTCTGCCAGGGCCTTTGCTGCAAATATCAGAGTCTCAGCATCATGAGCAATAATCGAGTAAACTTTAATTAATGAAGTATCTTCTTGCCCCTTGCCCTACTCAGCCACCATGTAGTATGTAACCAAACAGGTAAATGTATGTTAGTAAGAATTTCATATATTAATTTTTTTAATCTTATTATGTCTGCATGAGCTCGGCCATCACAGAAACTCCCAGGTGAGCCATCAAGTTGGAATACAATACAATGTAATATAATATATTTTAATAGGATATTATATTATATACCAATCATACAAAAAAAAATATATTATACAATATAGTATGAGGGAAGGTAATGAAGCATGTGCATTAATACATATTATATATATATATATATATATATCTCCAAGGTAACTATCCATTGTTGCTTCAAGGTGATTCTCCTCTCTCCACTAACCGTACAAGTCAATTAAACCGTTTGGGTACTATTGATATTTCTGCCTCACCTAACTATTTCAGTCATATATATTTGAAAAAAGGTAAAAAATTTCATCATAAGTATTAAAAATGTATTCTGTAATTTATATATTTAGTAAAAATGATATTTTGATTGTGAAATATAATATTTTTATGATTAAAAATATTATTTTTATTAAATATATATAATTTTAAAAGCAATTTACATATATTTAAAATTAAAAGTGAGCGTTATTTCTAACATATTGATTATGGGGTAAAATTTGGCCCAAAGTTAATTTGGAGGGTGAATATATATGCTGAGTATACCATAAAACCTACTGAGAGTTCATCCTTAATGGTGATGATGGTATTACATTTACAGATGACCCAACAAAGTGATGTTGAAGATCCGTCATCCCTCCCACAGTTGAAGACAGTATTTTCGATCTGGTCTTCTTTAATAAACACGTAATATTTTGATATAAATCATTATATTTATATTAACCACCTTAATAATTAATTGTATGCATATCAATAATTTTGTTGTTGTGACACTGATATTATAATTAGAAAAATGGTCCCTCCCTTTCAACCACCCATTGATGGGTCTCCTGGCTCCCACATAGAGATGGACATAAAAGGGCCGATGAAATGGCCAAGATGAGCCCTGTGGCTCTGAATCTACTCTCTTTAATACTTAAGGGTTTCCGGAGGGGAGTTGGGGGCGGCCGAGGGAGGAGGCGGCCATGGAGAGCGTAGAGCCTCAACTTCCCTTAACGGGTTTCAAGAAGGGGATTCTCGAGGGGCCCTAAAAAACCCTCCCTAGTTGCTCACTTCCAAGGAGCCTCTTGTCGGGGCAACCTATCGGTGAGTGGTCGGCGTCCCAATGTGGCCACCCGAGGTGGGGAAGTGGACGAATTTTCATGTACTATTTTGTTATGATTTAAAAGTTTCATACAAAATAAATATTATATTTTATAAATATTTTACACCACGCATAAAATTGACCCGTTTTTTGAAGATAAAAATTATGAATTAGTTGCATATTTATGCCGTTTTATGTTTTCATTGTCATTAAATACAATGTCTAGACTGATGGTTCCATTGTTGTCCAATATATTGAATCAATGCATTTTCTCGCTTCCCATCTCAGTCCAATTTAATAGCTATAATCAATACTCAGTCATACATTATTGATGATGTATATGGTAGTTGCTTGAGCAAGACAATCAAAGCCATTTGAAAAAAAAATAGACTTATGTATAGTGTAAGCCACTTTAAATGGTTACAGTCGTGTCACTGGTTATATCCTCTTGTAGGGATCCTGAGGTGCTGGTACATGTCCCCATCATATGTACATATGGCATTAACTCTAATGTCTGCCCATGAAAACTCAGGCACCATACATTCATGCAGGGTGCGTACATACTGACATGTAAAGCCAGCCGATTGGGCCATCTAGGGTTCAGTGTGTATCTATGTCAATCATAGAAGGACAAGATCAATCTCCCATCCCATCTGGGTCGAGGATAATTGGAGCAATGAAAATTTTGTATGGCATGCAAGAGGCACAGTGGAATTAATCAGTTCAGCTTCTTATCAAATAAAACTCTACAGATTGAGATGGAAAATAGTGTTGTTACTCTCTCTATACACAGGCCTCTTTTTCATGATATGTAGGCAGCTAGCTAGGTAGCATAATGTTCTTACATGGGCACCTTGTCCTCAACTGTTTAATCCCACAAATGAGTGAGTCGACTGCATGGCAACTTGTCAACCAGTCATCTTTTCTTAATTAGGCTGCGGTTTTCCCGTTCATGGCCAGCGGCCTAGTAATCTAAAAGGCTAAACGACATTCTCTTTCTATGCTAATTTCCCTGATTTGATGTCGTGCATGAGACGAGCAATAATCAGGCAGTCGTCTTTTCTTGATTAGGCTGCAGTTTTCTCAGTCATGGTCGGCGGTCTAGTAATCTAAAAGGCTAAACGCCATTCACTTTCTATGCTAATTTCCCAGTTCATAAACTGTCTGTTTCAGCGGGTTGATTGCAGGGTTGGTGTCGTGGAGGAGACGAGCGATAATCAACCAGTCATCTTTTCTTAATTAGGCTGCAGTTTTCCCGTTCGTGGTCGGCGGCTCAGTAATCGAAAAGGCTAAACGCCATTAACTCTTTCTATGCTAATTTCACTGTTCATATTCCGTTGTTTCAGCTGGTTGATAACACGTTGGTGTCGTGGAGAAGATGAGCAATAATGCTGTGTACATCACAAGTGGTTTGGCTGTAGCTGTCAAGGAAATAAATTAATCCATGGCTGTGAGAATCCTCGTGTTGAGAAGGCAAATAGTTCATGCAAGTCCTCTTTCTCTCCCTCCCTTGCACAAGGAGTAAAACTATGCTGTCACAAATTGGGTGATGGAGTATTATCGTTGAAAATTAATATAATATTTAGATATTAATAATTATATAAATTAGCTAATTTAATTACCAATTTTACTATTTTTATAATTAATTATGAATTTTATTTTTATCTCCAATTTCTTTGATAGTAATATTTATATATATTATTTTCTCCCCTAATAAAACACTAACGCTATCAATTGACAATAAAATGTGCTTTAAAACTCATATTAAATTAAATATAAAAAAATATTGTTAATTTATATGAAAGTGACATATCTAGCGGTGTCATTTGCTCAGGTCGGGTCGACTTTCCCAACTATAACACACTTATCCCAACTTTGAGTCAATGCAGAGTGAATTAAACCGAACCTGACATTAATTAAAAGTATGGTTCATATGAATCATTATTTATTTTCATATTAAGAAATGCTTCACCCAATTTATACATGTATCAACCCATTTATACTATTATTTGTTTGATATCGTATAAATTATATATTTTTTAAAACTTATCAAAATAACACTTAAATCTCATTTTAACAAAAATTATATAAAACTAGTATATTTGTATATTTACAAATTTTTCCCCTTTCAAAAGTTTTCAGTTTTATCCTTTTAATTTTCAAAATAACTATTTACCCTACATAAAAAAATGATCAATTTACTCTTATTTATACAAAAAATTTCATTTTACCCTCGATTTGATAAAATTAACGCATTGTTACTTATTTATCAAAATTGTCGCTTTTGCTCCTAAAATTTCAAAAATCACTTTCAACATATTAATTTATAACAAAAATTATTAATAGCCCCTTATACTATATTTAGGGATTATTTCCACTAGTTATCATATTTTTATAAATCAATCCCAAATTTTTTAAATTTACACTTTATATCTTAAATTTCGAGAAATGTACAATAAAATTTAATTTTTACAAATCTTTTACAAATACTTCAATTTATCCCAGGGCTCGTGAGAGTAGGTGAATTTCTTATTATAGTCGAATTTATTTTTTTTAATGGACAAAACACAAATATAGTCAGAAATTCTCACTATAGATAACACTAGAGGTGGCCGAAAAGTAGGCAAAATGAAATTATGAACTAGATAATTTATTATGTGGGGCAGTTGACCGAGTGAAGGCTAGTGTTGAGTGAATTTTAGCTTTGAGTGACTGTAAGTGGGAGTTAAATAATATACCTACCGAAGGAAATCGACTCGTGTGACCTAAAGTCCCTTTACTAGAGAGTGTCCCTTACTAGTGAGAGGTAGATGGGAGATCAACAATCCTTTTGGCACTAGTGTTGACTGGATTGATGGTCGAATTTGACCCCGCAAAGATGAGACAACCCAAAAAGTTTTTATCTCGAAAACAAAATCGGGAAAATGACTATTTTGCGATATTTTTTGGCTATTTACAAGTTAGAGTTCAGTTATATAACTCAATAGAATTCGTATTTTGACATAAAAATTATCTTATTTGTTGGTCAGTTGAGTGTAAATTTGTAATAGAAAAGATTACGAAATCATAATATAAATTCAATTGAATTAAAAATCGAGATTTAAATAGGAATGGAAACCAAGGAGGGAATAAAAATCTATCAGATTAAAAATCGATTTTTTGATAAATAAAATGAGATTTTTGGAATTCAATTATTGATATTAAATAATAAAAAAATTGAAAGTTAATATTAATTTTAATTAAATAAGAAGCAAATATAAATTAGTATTAAATTTAATTTAGATTTATAAGAGTTTATAATTTTAATAATAATGAATAAATAGATTAATATCTAAATAATAAATTTTATTGTCAGTAATAGAAATAAAATGATAAATGGATAAATTAAAAAAAATAAGAGGATAAGTCTTAATAGGGAAATAAGAAAAAAGATAGAGAAATAATATTTAAGAAAACAAGAATGTGTAGTGGAGTACGGTATGAAATTAATTTGAGTGTGAAATAGTTGAGAGATAAGGGTAAAAATAATGATTTCGTGTGAATAGGAAAAATTAATTTAATTCACATGAACTCTAATATATAAGAAGTTTAATAAAATATAAATTATTGGTAGAATAAAATTATGGAGACAAATCATGAAATATCAACCAGTTAAGAGTGAGACTATATTAGCTAGTATGATGATTATAATTTTAAATATACGAGATTTTATTAAAATGAAATATTTTAATTTAAAAAAATATTTCAAGAGAATTTTTGTAAATAAAATTTAACTATAATACGAATTTAGAAATAAAATTTTGAGATTTAAATTGAATATAAAATTAAAATTTTAAATTTAAAAAATATTTATATTAATTAATACAATAAAAGATTTTAAATTTAAAATCCGACTTAATTTACCATCCGCTCTCTCTACCCTTCCCTTAATCAAAATTTTCACATACCAAATCGAGAAATATATTAAATTAACTTATTTTTTATCAAATTATATAAAATAAAATATATTTTTTAGTTAATAAATTATATACTAATTATTAAATTAATTAACTTATCCCATTTTTATTATATTATATTTTTCTCTAAAAATTGAAAATTCATTAAAAAGTTAATTTTCACTATCTCGACCTTTAAATAAAGTTGTCAAAAATGTTGCTAATAGATTTATTTTTAGTTTTCGGGTTAGACAGTAGTTGAAAACTAAAGCACTATAATTATTTTTTATCTCTATTTTATATGCTAAAATCAATAATATTCTACCATTATATTCTTTTCATATCGAAAAAGTAGGGTTTTTAGTCTCGGATAGATATGGGTGCGAGATTAGTAGCTCTAATATCATGTTATATAAGGTATTGTGAATCGATAATGTATCGTATCCATTTCTAGTTAAAATCCATAAATTTTAAATAGTGTAATATTTACAACTTTATAAATATACAACATTTCTCTTTTTATTTAATT
Organism: Trapa incisa; assembly: GCA_030064435.1. Classification (NCBI taxonomy): domain Eukaryota; kingdom Viridiplantae; phylum Streptophyta; class Magnoliopsida; order Myrtales; family Lythraceae; genus Trapa; species Trapa incisa. Next base: position 11,217,384 of record CM057769.1, on the reverse strand, counting down.
TGTGATTTCTATCATTATTTCACCATAAACCTCATTTGGTCACTCCCATATTTTTTTTCGAAACCTACAAAATCAACATAAAATTTTCAGCTGTAGCAATTCAACTTTCAAGCAATATTACAATACTTCCGGTTAAGCTAAATAAAACAAACTATTTTATATGGCGCAACAATATGATACCACTATTGTAAATTTACGAATTGATGGGTTATGCCAATAGAACTATCTCGGCACCGCAAGAGTTCTTGCCTACTCAGAAATATGATAAATCTACTCTTATTCTCAACCCATCCTACAAGACTTGGAAAATTTGTGATAGATTATTTTTCACCGCTATCTTAGGATTATTAGACACTCAAGTTAATATATAGATAATTGAAATTCACAATTTTACAAATATGTGGGATAAATTGGAAATTCTATTTGCTCAATAAGTTCGAGCTCATCAAGATCTTCTTGACTCTCAATGGCGTGACACGGTTGAAAACCAGATTGGTCTTTTTAAATCTGAATTTGAAATCAAAAATAAAATTCTTGCTGGTTTAGGAGAACAATATCAGTTTTTTTGCATGACCCTCACTATTACACTCAAATCAATAAGTATAGATGAACTCAAATTTATGCTTATTTCTAAATAAGTTAACCTTAATTATAAAATCAGTAAATAAATCTTACCATAACCACTCATTAGTCATCTTTTGTCCATAATTCGTCGGTGTCACTCGCTACTATCGTCGTGGATTTACCAACTCTTTTTCCCCAAGGTGATTTTCGGAGCATCGACCCTGTTTCTCACTTTCGATTCAAGGGCGATTCTCGAACTCTAGAATCATATTTAGAAATCAAGAACAATAACATGTGTTAGGCTCTCGAATGAATAGTCCATCATCAGAATTTGAAAGGCGATATATCGATCAACATGCGGGCTCTTATAACATTGTTAAAAATCGGGTATCATGACAACCACAAAATAATAATCGACAGCAGTCTAATTCACACAAAATATACCATGGGCCAGTTTCCGGTGTATATAAGTCGGGCGCACGCAATTATCAACAAATGTTTATAAGCCGAGTACTATTCTTTCCGTCTCGTACGAGTGAAGAAAAATTGACTCGAGTTGGGTATTTTTACTACTCCATAAAATCGATACTAATTCTCAAATAATTAAATAACTCTTTGTATAAATTTTATTCAATCTCTAATAAGATAATTTTCTTTCGAACAAGTTTATTTTCGATAATAAATCTATTTTGAAACTTATAACACGAAATAAATTTAAAATTTGCACATATTATACAATTACTTGATCAAGTATAACCAAATAAAAAGTTTTCTAGTTCTTACTTTTAAACATCTACATTTTAATCACAAGTAATGTAGTATACGGTGAAAAAATTTTAACAACTATAATAATTATTCTTGAAATAATCAAATTAGGGAGTGAATTGCCTATGGTACGATGGAGGGACGGATTAGCAAGCATTTACTGTTCTTGGACAAGACCCTTTTGAGTAAAATGAAGGGATGGGCATATAAAAAAATTATCACCGTGAGCCATTTTGAGCCTGTGTCCTTTAAAACTCCATTTGTGGAGCGACATCATATTGATGAGCCACCTCATGCATATGTTCAAATCATAGCACTTAAATGAGGTAGGGAAGCTTGAAATGCTTGTCCCGCACTAATTTTGCTGTAGTAGGGCAGTGCGGTATATGAGCCACTTGTTTCCTGCCCCCAGTTTTCTAATCATACAATTTGGTGGAAAAATCAATGTTTTCGGGTGTCTTAAATAGTCCAATACCAAAAATGATTTATGGTAGTTCACTCGGTGTTTCGATAGTAGAAGATGGCTTTGCTATTGATCTACCAACACAACAGGATGGCTTGGCTCTGGTTGGCCTTAGGGGTTCCATCCCATGCCTCCTACCCAGCATATTGGGGTTTGGTAGGTGTCTTTTTTTCACTATCAACACAAGACTCCTCCCTTGTGAGATTTATTTGATTGGACAAATTATCTTAATTTTTAATTTTCTTATATTACTTCATTTTTTCAACTGATAAATGTTATATTTAACTTATTTGATAAAAAAATAATTTTTTATCTGTAAATTGTGTCTATTTTTTATATTTAAACATTACAATTGGTATAGGACATAGAATGCATTATTTATACCAAATATTTTTTAAAAAATATATTATTTTAGTATAAAATATAACAACAAAAACATTACCATATCATACAAGTCAAATTTATATTAATATTGCTAATAAAAATTGTATAACAATGATAATATTAATAAATTTGATAATATAATATTAAAATAATAATAACAATAAATTTTTAAATAATGGAAGGACTCTCTCCATCCCTCTGCCGCCCTCTGGTGGCCGGAGTTTGGTTGACTTTTCGGGCTCCCAGGGAGACAGAACATGTGGTGCCTAAAGAAAATGAACATGTGATTCATTCAAGTTTTCCAAAAATACTCTTATTACATCTTGAAAATTCGTAAAAGAAGGTGTTGATGTCACAACATCATCATGATATCACATTATCGTCATCATAAGTAGGTCATTTTAGTCAAGTATTAAATAACATAAATTAACAGAAATTCTAAAGTCAATTGAAATAAATTATGTTAAAATGAAAAAAAAAACTTTAAAATTACTTTACCCATTTAGATGATTAGCAAATTTCCCATGAATTTGGGACGTGGGATTGAGAAAGCTTGAATGGTGGAAATGGATGGAAAGATTAATTGACAACAAATGGTAGGAAGCACAGAGAGAGCTCCAAAGGTGCAGAGAGAGATAAATAGAAGATGGGAAGGTGCCCTATACCATGGATCATTATATTAATGGGGGATGGACCCACTCAAATACATATTCACATAATATGTTAATTGCCTCATGACAGGTGGGGACAGACTGGGAAGCTTTATCTTACCCACAATGACTACTACCTTGTATGCCTTCCACCCATTATTTCTCTTTTACTGGGCGGATGAGACCCTACCGACCATTTCCAAATAGCGTAGGAGATGGAAGTACAATGGCCAGCAGTGCATGTTCATTCACAGTGTACTCATTTAATCTTACAACTTTCATTGAAAACCATCTCATATATTTCAGGCATTGATTTCTTCTTTATCATCTCATATTGTATTACATTTAGCTGTATGCCCGTAGAAAAACGGGCATGGTGGTTGGCACAAGTTCAACCTCCAATTAATACACTCCATGTTCAATTCTCAGTCCATTTAATTTTAGAGCACCCCATGAAAATTACCTCTTTGTATCCAACATCACCTCTTAGCCTTGATGGAGGTTGTCTATGGGTGCATCAAGGCCTATGGGTGAATGGAGTGGGTCAAGGAAGAAGAGGGGGGAGACAATTGAGAAACTAATGATCATGCTTGTATATCCAACACCACAAAGAGGAAGGAGGAATCCTCGTCCATGCCTATTTATTAACGACCATTGGCTACTATCATTGCCACTCGACATCCAATGCAGATGGGCAGGTAGTTTCACCCTTGGATCATTCATATGGGGCAAGCGGATTGATGGAAAAGAAGATATAAAATGGTAAAGGGAGGCAAAATAATTGTTACCAAATGAAAATGGCTATGCCACATTTGATGGTAGGTTGAAAATGAGGGATAGTGTGGCAGATTCCATTTAATAAAATATCAATATTATTGCATGATCATCCCAATTATTTTAATGTCGGTGACACGATATTTTTTATAACCGATTATATATATATATATATATAGTGGATTGATGTACCATTAAAAAAGATTATTCCTCCAATCGTGAGAATTAGACCCTCATTTGATATCACATGTCAAGATCTATTTTTCATATAATTTTTATTTTAAAATTATAATATTAGGCATCTTTCAAGTAGAGCTGATGATGCAGTATATGCTTCTTTTTTTGGTCCATCAAAGTATGTACAGCTTACTTGTGAGAGCACCACCCACCACTCTGGGGACCCCACCTGTGCCATTGAGTTTCAATGAATTGGCATTGCCTACTCCTAAAGTTGGGTATGTGTGATGTAAATTGGCTAGCTAGAAGCTATGTGGGGCGTTTTTCCAAGTATGATCCTATTAAAATGTCATAATATAACATAACTTCATGATTAAAGATTTGATTAAGAAAGCCATGTAAAATCAAGATTATATAAGATCTAGTTAAGTTATGCATAAAGTGAAAGGTTAAACCAACATTATACCTTCTATAATAGAGAAATCATATTCATAATTATAGGGCATTTATGAACAATCTATCTCTACCCATATATTTTCCTAAAAATGAATCATGTTCATACAATTAATAGTCTTAGAGAATCTATCACGATTTATTTTTTTTCTACCTTACTGATTCCATTCAACTTAAATCAACTTATATTTATTGTGCATTATGATGTATGAATGTTTTTTATTGATGGTTCAACCATATCTAATACCTTATAATAAATCTAATCCGTCAACAATAACTTAAAGTATTGGAAAGCATAATTAAATAAGATAATAGAGGGATAAACTTGTTCCATTATGGAAATTAAGGGATAAACCAAGTGATGCCACTCTTACTATATATATAAATATATATCTAGATTTGTGTGTATTATAGAAAGGTATAAATTCCATTTATTCTATCAAATTATGATGACTTTTTCCATTAAGATTAGATGTCATATAAAAAACTCTGTTATGTAGCAAAGTTAAGTGAAGTGATATATATATATATATAATGAATATATTTAATAATAATAATAAATTATTGAGTATAATCTCATCTAATAATTTATTATTATTATAAAAATAATTTTATATACTCTCAAGTGTCAATTTATCCTATCACTCCATATTTGCAACAACATTAATTTAGTGATAATTTTTATATAAAAATGACAAGACTTGCTAAATTTGACAAAGTACCTAACTGTGTGCATATATAAGATGAATGGAGAATTTTATGTTAAATTAAAAAAAATAAAAATATGTATTTAAATAATTATTAACTAAAATAATCGCATGTAATTTTGTTCATGTCAATATATGTAATTTAATTTTTTTTTTAATGAAGCAACATTGAGACCTTTAAAACAAGAATTTAATTCAACATTTTTGCTCACATAAAAGTGTTAAATTTCTAGAAGTTGATGATGTAATATATATTAAATAAATATTACGAATACTCTGAACTATTAGGGGTAGCAAATTTGGGAAGCAAACTATTGTGACCCTAATGGAAAAAGGTCGACCGATCATGTGGGTAGCTAAGTTCACAGTATATAACAGCACACGTCTTCCCACACCTTCCCCTCTTCAAGACTAAGAGTAAGAGTCCTCTCTCTCTCTCTCTTTCAGAACTAGTTTGTTCCTTACTATCCATGTTTCCTCATCAATAACTCAAAGATGAAAGCAAGCCCCTCAGCATATAGTGATCGCTCATCTCCATCTCACCAGTAGTAGTATAGCATACTCAGTCAATCTAAGTCACGGCCTCATCCCATGGCGGAGCAACCGGTTTCTGCCGCCGACGAGAGCAGCCCGCAACCAAGGACAAGGTCGGACTCCTCCTCCCGGAAGAGGGCTCGAGACGGTGGAGCCGCCACCGCCGCAGCAAGCTTGGAGACGACGAGGAACGATAAACACCCGAGCTACCGAGGTGTCCGAATACGCACGTGGGGAAAATGGGTGTCAGAGATCAGAGAGCCCCGGAAGAAAAGCCGGATCTGGCTTGGCACCTTCGCCACGGCCGAGATGGCCGCCAGAGCCCACGACGTCGGCGCCCTCGCCATCAAGGGCCCCTCCGCCGTCCTCAACTTCCCCGATCTCGCCCCCTCCCTCCCCAAGCCCGCCTCCTCCTCTCCCCGCGACATCCAGGCCGCAGCCGCCATGGCCGCCTCCATGTCCACGGACCCTCCTCTTCCTCCCACCGCCGCCGTTGGGCCATCCACCTCCTCCACAGCCTCTTCATCGTCGTCGTCTTCGTCATCGTCGTCCTCCTCGTCCTCGTTTTCCACCACAGAGACAATGTCGCCGGAACAGGAGCTGGGCGAGATCGTGCATCTGCCGAGGCTCGGGACGAGCTTATTCGACGACGAGCTGGTACTCGTGGGCCTCTTCGAGCCCGACCCGTGGGTATGGTACGGGCCAAGAGATCCGGCACCGCCGAGCTACTTCATGGAGGATGATGATATCACCATGAGATCAATGCAAGAGGAAGAGGGCGCGGTAACTGCTGTGTTTGAGTCGTCTTCACTATGGCAGCATTAAAGTATGTAAGATTATGAATAAAATGCCAAGATGTGGTCTTCCTTCTCAATCCTACCATTTGTTCTCTCTCTCCTGTCCCTTTCTCCTACATGTAATTTAATACATAATTTTACTCGTTGAACAATTTTTATTATTGACTTTCTTACTGAGAAAAATAGAGAGCCATGGATCTCCTATCAATTATAGGACCACTCAGCGCCTGTTTTTTAGGTCAACTTTCTTGGTCGATACGACAAATGATGATCGGTTTGGCGCCCGTAAGCCGTCAATTTACTGTGCACGTAATAAGAACCACGCGCTAGTTGAAAATAGGATGACTAAACCACGAAATTGCTAATTTTCATTCTTTTTTTAGAGGATATGAATAGAAGATGCGTTGGCCACGACCACTATCATAACTTAAAACTTCACTCTTTTCAAAGGTAGAGATAATAAATGCGTGCCTGAGAAAAGTTGAACAAGGGGCCTATGCCTTTCTTTTTGTCAATCCATAAGATGCCCATAATTAATTTCTTCTGAGATACCATTTTGATTAGGGGATTTGGCCATTTTGAGCGAAGATCTTAGGGATAATCACAAGAACAATGAACAATGTTAGGTGAAACATTTTCCTCCTCGGAAATGATTGAGGAGATGCAATCAAGGGTGAACGGACTTAGACCGTAAGGAGATTTTTTTACCTTTTTTTTTCTATGATGCCGACAGGCCAAAGACAATGTCCTTATTCTCTTTATAAATATTTTGATCAATTATTGGCCTAACAAGTGGTACGTGGTCTTTTCCATTTCCCTCATTTTTAAGGACAATGGGTTGTTTGTTAATGATTTAGTCATTGATCAAGCTTTTCGCCATATCATCATACATCATACGAATTCCAAGCAAGAAAATCATTATGATATAAAATTTGGGATACTTGCAAAAAAAAATAAGGCTCATTGCTGAAAAAAGTCTAAACTCTCACCTATTTAAGGTGTGAACATTACATTTTATTGGTTTTAAAGGTATGTTATATTCATTCTTGTATTAATATCTTCAAGCTTTCCATTAAAATCTTAAAGTTGTATTAATATGATATTTTTGTAATTTAAAGAATTATATATTTTCAAAAAAAAACTTCCACAAATCCCTCCATTTGTTGGCAATTGGAGGGAGGGATATCCTCCAATTGCACCATTTTCTTCAATTTTATTTTTGTAAATTTTGTATATATATATTTTAAATTAGTATATGTAGTTCTATTAATATTGTTAAGAAAATTAATTGCAGATTAATAAAAAAAGAAAAATATTATAAGTGTATAATGTTATAATTATTTTATTATTTATAACTTTTAAATGTAAATAATATTTACATATTATATGTCCACGACTACAAATTCGACTTCTGTTATTTTGAAAAAAATAATCAAATTATTATTTTTTATCCATATTGTAGTAGACGTTAAGAATAACATTATTTTGTATATATTTATGGGATAAATGTTAGGAAAATTAATGTTAATTTGAATTCGAAATTATGAAAAATGCTATTAAAGTAGTGGTATAGTACATAAAAAATATTTTAAAAATATATTGTATTTTAAATTTTAGATGCATATTTGGAAACGTAAGATTAAATATTTGATATACACATAGCAATATCAATATGATGCAAAAAAAAAAATATATATATATATATATATATCTTTTAGGATGACAGGAGTTATAAAGTAGACATATGTCTCTATCAAAGTAGTACACAATAAATATAAAAGTATTCACCATATATGCACATGGAATAGATGGTACATAGATATAATATTTCAAAATTTGGTCTCTTGATTAGTTTATTTCATAGAAAAGGGAGTTCTTGATATTTTTCACGGCTAAACTTAATCGGTTAGATTGTCACTGTCAATCAGCATTTCCTATTGCCATACGACAAACATGCAGTCACCCCTATCTACCCCTCCTCCATAGCCATAGCCATTGCGGTATCACCAAATGAGAGATTAACTTGGCTATAATATTCTGCAAAGCGCACACACACGTGTATATATCCGACCTAATGGGTATTCGTATTTTATTTAAAAATTTGATTTTTTTAAACGGAAACTAAGTTTGGTGGGTAGGGTAAGAAAAGATGTGGAGGGCAGGGTGCCCCACATGTAAATTTAGCATTTGGTCTAACGAAAATCTACGACCAAATTCGGGTATATTTGACCTGTATAGAATTATTGATCTATCTACCCTTTTCCAAAAAGAGAAAGAAAATGTTAGAAAGCATGGGTGAGTCGTAGATACGATCCCTCTTGTAGTCTCTGCAGTATGATTAAAACCCTATAATTATACGATTATTTATAAAAGAGTTTGTTTGTAACGTAGTGGCATTATTGAAGCCGACACCCCTCAATATGATTTCATGGAGACAAGATCACTCGATTTCTTTACATTTGACTTATGTGGACATGCTTGTCTGCGGCAACGGTCGAAAGTATCAGAGAAAAAAAGGGGATAAAAAAGCAACGTTTTGTTCGCTTGCACTTATTTTTTTTCTCCTTTTTGTGTTAGTGTATCATGGGTGGTCGATTATTTATATTTGCTTAGAAATAGAACAAAGAATCTTGAATTATTAGGACAATTGGGAGTCAAAGGACATTGCCCCATCTCTTAACCGGAAGGAGACCATCTCTCGCAGCTCATATGCCTTTCACCAATTTTCCCAGGAATTATGCCACTTCTTCTTTCCGGTGATTTTCATAGTTGTTTTCATGTCCAACTAGCTAGGTCTGTTCGTGGACGGCTTGATTATTAGCAACTGGGCATCCCACCTACCCCCAGTATCGATATAAATTCTTTTCCTGCACTATGCATTATATATTGAACTGCCGAAAATCTACTAGGCTTTGATGCATTCATCGAATGCCTCTCTTGCTGTGTGAATGCATGCACTTGTTTGAATAGATGGTCCAAGTAAAGAAAAAAAATGGGAGACATTTCATTACTTTTCTGACTGGTTGATTTGTTATTGAGGGGGAAGCCTTTTATGGGTGAAGCTCAGCAGGTGTAATTTAACCCCACATGCAGCTTTCACGGAGAGTGAGCCATGCCAGGTGCACTTAAATTCTCATAGAAAGAAGAAAATCCTCATACAAGTATGACTCTTGACGGATTATCCTAGGAGTCATATGTTACTAAACTTGCACACTCATCTGAATATTTGCCTACAATAGAATAGTGGATCATTTGAGGACCGGAGACCCATCAATTTTAGCGCCTGTGATGCCATTCATAGGACCTTAGAATTGCCAATGAGTAAAAACCCATTAAAGAACCTAAAGCCAATACTTCTTAAATGCAAGTGACTGTCGTGGGTTTATTTCATATTGCTTTTGTTTAGGATATTCTTACAATGGAATTATTTTAAAGCAAATATTTAAGTGTACAATATATATAATGTATATCAAATCATAATAAATTTGATTATTTAATATTAATTTATTATTAAACACGTATAAAATATAATAGTAATTGAAGGAAAAAAAACAATGAGATTGCTTACATGTATTTGCATAGATGTGATTTTGTTATTTTTTTTTTATCATTTTTATACTTACATCTTGTATAGGGGAAGACGTTGGAGAACTAATTTAAAGTAGTATAATATTTAAATATTATAAATTAATAATATTTCTTTATTTTATTTAATTTAAAATTTTATTTCAACTTTCATAATGTACATGTGCACACAAACTTTTTTTTTGCATTTAGTCTCATTAATTAACCCTTGTCAGAGATTCCTAATAAAATAGTGAGGAGGATTCTATAAAGGGCACATGCAAAACTCTGCAAGCACTGAACCAAGAGCTTTCTTCTAGCCATCTTGAAGAACTTGCTCATTTAAATCTCATTAATATTTCAATATTAATATATAAACACTAGTGGGAGTGGTGTAGTACCAATAACCTAGTAAATAAAAAAAAGACAGTGTTATCTCCAATGTTTAGACAAAAAAAGTTCAGATTCGAACTAAATACCTTAAATTAGACGAATTGTATGAGAGTTTGTTTTGGAACACTAGATTTTGCTTCAAGTTTCTGCATTGTAAATTGAGGTATGGGGTTTTTTAGTCAGCCTACAAAATTGCTATCAAAGTACCACTTTGGAAACTGGTGTTTGAACAACCGGCAAGTGCACGTTGGAAACTAGAGATTCGTACTGCCCGACCCGACCCAAGACATAAAAGAGAAAGAAGATGGTATGTGTATATATTATATATGTGTGTGAAGTCCTCATCTTATTCAGCACCAAATTAAATTCGGGTCTACAAAAGTAGGGTTTCTCAAGAAGTTTAACTCCCCATACCTATCCTCTGCTTACATTGTGTTATGTGTGCATGTCTTCAGCTACTTGGATAGATGGTGAGTGAGTGAGTGCACCTTTCAATAGATTTTAGGCTTCAATGGACAAGCCCTCCAAGCACCCCACTAACCTAATGCTCACGATCAATATTCATGACTGTGGAAATCTGCTCGAAACCCATTTTTAGGCATCCCAATGGACTGTCGATCAGATGCACCTTCTCCTTTTATGAGCTGTCGACCTAAGGAAGGACCATGCCAGCGGTACGTAGGGCCATTTGATCTTGATCCTAAATTCAAGTACCACAGGCTCTTTTTGTTTAATCATGGCAGAAATCGAGAATAAAAACTAAAGGGGTTGTAGATTGTGGAAAAAGAAGGAATCCCATATAAGGGAAAGGGACATGGATGTGGTGTGGACGGGTAAAAGTAAAACCCTACTTTCTTTTATTTTTTATTTATTTATTATATGATATGTAATGTGACCGACGTATCATTAATATTTCATTAAAAGCGTCATATTTCCTCCTAACTAAAATTGAATTAATGCTTTGGCCGAAAAATGAAATAAACGTGTAATGAGTAAAATGACAAATTTGTCGTTTTTATTATTATTTAGGCAATATTCAGACTTTTATGATTGGTTATACATAGTAGACATATTGGCCATTTAATAATATAAGAAAACTTAGTTTTTTTTAAGTCAATATCAAATAATTATGTGTACAGTTCCACTTAAATTAGGGTGTGTGGGGGTTTGGAGATTAAGCCTCTAATCAATCAAATTAAAGCAAAATATGAAACTTTTACCTGATTTTCATTTTCCATGTTGAAAATACAAAGGTATAAATTTGTTGAAGGATATAACTTAATTTTAATAAATATTAAAAATAAAAAATATATATTATAAGTTTATACCATTGAAGTGAAAATCAGAACCATGTCTTATTCATAAGCGTATATAATTTATGACACCTTATAAATTTATTAGATAATAACACAGATAGACATGTGATAGTCAATAAGCTAAGAAAATCAGGCCAATACATCTATGATGGGCTTGAGGCCTCGTAGAAGAGAGAGCCTAAGAGTGTCTGTCTTCCTTTTCCCCTCAGTTTGCTCTTCATTGGTTTATGGCAGGAGCGTTGTTAATCTGTAGAATTTCTGGAAACAATCATGTAGGTAGGTTGGACCGAGCCATCAGCAAGGCTGAATAAGATTCAGCTACTGCCTGGACAAAGCAGACCTGCAGGAGAAGTAAATGCCATGTGGCATTATGATAGAATAAGCAGAGCTCCAAGCCTTGATCAATAATTACCTTTGGCCATCATGTTGTCTCAGAGACCTGAGAATCCACCAGATTTGCAGGGCTCAATCTGTATCGGGAATCTCTTGAGAAGAAGCTCAATCAGCAAATTTCCCCTCTCAAAATATTTGGAGGCTGATCTTGGAAAGGTTCGAGTTCCAAGCAATCATAATCACCAGAAGTCCTTGCAAGAGCATTCCCCTCCAATAAAATGGTGGTACCTGGTAGCATCTCTCAAAATGATGTACCGACCAAGAGAGTTTGATGTATACTTCATAAAGAGGTGGCAATCAGCGCAAACTCGAATGTTCTTTAGTATCCTTATGGGCACCTCACTTGGTAACTTCATCAAACTATACACAAGAGCAAGTTTCTCACTGTGGTAACAAATGGAGGAGAGCTTTTCAGCCTCCCCTACATTGTGAAGGACGGTTCCTGTATTAGGAGCATAGCCCTCTTCCTGCAATTTTCTAATCAATCCATGGAGCTTCATATAAATTTCTTCCCTTTCTGGATGAGCTTGATCCTCAGAAACAAACTTGTGGACTTTGTTGTCTAACTCCACCCAACTATAAGCAGCAAACTTTTTAACGTTTCTGCTACTCATCAGTGATCTGACAGATGCCACATCGTCCCATCTTGAATGAGCAGCATACATATTAGAGAGCATGATGTATGGCCCAGCTTCGAGCGGGTCCATCTCAAACAATTTTCTAGCAGCAATCTCCCCATGTTCAATATCACCCTTCATTGAACACACGGATAAAAGAGATGACCAAATCAAGGAATTTGGCTCATAGGGCATTTCTTCAATTAAATCAAGAGCTTTATCCAATTTACCAGATCGGCCCAAGAGGTGGATCATGCATGAATAATGATCAAGTGTGGGAACAATCCCATGTTTTCCCCTCATCGAGTCAAAGTACTTCTGTCCTTCTTCTATCAAATTTGCATGTAAACAAGAAGATAGAACAGCCAGGAAGGTCCAGCTATCAGGTTTCAGCTTTGATTGTGCCATGTTTTCATACAGAGACAAGGCCTTTTGATTCTGTCCATTCTGGGCATAACCTCTGATCATGGCATTCCATGAAACCACATTACGGAAGGGCATGGAATCGAAAACAAGCCGAGCATCAGGGATGATCCCACACTTGCAGTACAAGTCAATGAGGGCACTAGACACAAGCAAATTATCATTGACTCCTATAAGAATCGCCTTTGAATGCAAACCCTGCCCTCGATGCAGTGATGCCATTTTTGCACATGCACTTATCACAGCAGATATAGTGAAGCTGTCAGGTCTAGTATCATCCAAAAGCATCTGATGAAAAACCAACAGAGCATCCTCTTCCATTCCACTCTGGGAGTAGCCCACAATCATTGTGGTCCAACATATCTTATCCTTCTTACCTTTGATGTCACAAAACAAATTTCTTGCTTCATTTACTCTTCTAGTCTCAAAGTACGCATTGAGAGCATTGGAAGTAGTTACTTGGTCAGGTGTCAAACCGCCCAATTTCATTTCATTGAACAACTCTATGGACATCTCAGGTAGTCCACCCTCTAAATAAGCAGAAATCATTGAGTTCCATGAGACAACATTCTTTACTGGTGCCTTGTCAAACAACCACCTGGCATTACCTGTTTCTCCACACTTGGCATACATATTGATTAAAGCATTCCACAAAAAGGCATTGGTCCCCAAACTACCAGAGAGCACCATCCTCCCATGTATCTGCTTCCCCTGCGTCAAACATGATAGCATTGAACATGAACGCAAAGCACTCACGTACGTGTGGTCCGTTGGTCCGTATCCATGCTCTAGCATCAAGGCAAAGACATCCAGCCCCTTCTTTGGAAACCCGTTATCCGTTAAACCCGCAATCACGGTGTTATACGAGATGGAATCCCTGAATGGCATCACATTGAACGTTGCCCATAAGTCATCATGGTCCCCGCACTTCGCAAACAGAGAGAGCATCGCATTCCACGAGAAAACATCTCTGCTGGGCATTTTATCGAACAGTCTGCGTGCCTCCTTCGCTTCGGCGGATTTCGCGTACAGGTGTAGGAGGCGGTTGTGGATGTAAGTGTCACTGGGTTGGAATGAGCACGATTCCATGTGGGCATGGAGTCGGCTCGCTTGTTCCACGTCATTCGCCCGGACGCAGTTGAGGACGAGGCTGGTGTAGGTGGACTCTGGTGCTAACTGACCCAGAGAACATATGGCGTCTATGGACTGCCGAAGACTGGATCTTGCCCTCATTTATCATTGGCTCGGACTAAGTTCCAGAGGTGATAAACAAGACGCTTGGCAAGTTGTCAAAAAATCCAACCTTTTTCTTTTCCTGGGATGTAAAGAATCTCAAAGTTTGTGTCTTTGTGAAGGTAACATCATGTCATGATTCCCCATTCTCTATGGGATGAAATTCTCCAAATCATCGGCCCTTTAAGCCCAAAACCTTCCAGCACAAGCCCTCTGAACCAGAGCTATAGACCCAACAAGAAAGTCAACCTTGCAGGAGAACTTATGGGACCATTTGTATTTATAGTAGAGACACTTCAAAAACCCCATTAATTTGGGTCAACGTCGGCTTGCCTCTTCTAACCCAGGTTGAGAGCTGATCATAAGAAAGCCAATTCTAACTTCACCACCTACTGGACACTTCTGTTATGGAGTCTTGCATCTTCCTAACATCATCACATAAACTTTGACATATTCATCAAGGTGCAGCTGCACATCTTGAATCCAAACAATCAATGAATCGTGCCCTCCGGACGCTTTCTTAGCGGGCTCCGTCAAATACGATGCAGCGTGCATTGATCGGGACGGGGCGCACCCAAAACCGCCCGGCCATGAAATTTAATTTATTGAGACTGCCGCAAGTTGAGCGTCACCAAAGATTCATCATCACGTTGGCATGTAAGTTAGGTACCACGTGCAAGTCTGCCGTCTTTCCACGTTCTTTGACGAATCTCATGTAAGAAATGGTTGTTTGCATTTTAAAAAACTAAGCATTAAGTTGTAGTACGACATTTTCTTATAAATTTAGAAGATCTATTTATTTTACCAATACTACCAACACTATCATAACTTATAACATTATTATTGTCGTACTTAATTATCATTAAACCTTGGGGTTTTATAGGAACAGTTAGAATACAAAGAAATTATGAAATTGATTAATAAATTTATTGATATGCGAGAATACGTTTATAGCAAAAAAAAATACAATAACACATTATTATATCTAGTAACATAGTCGTCCTATGTATATAAATTAAATAAATATATATTCTGATTCTATAAGTTTGTAAGAATCTAATCCCTTATAAACTCTCACTGTTCTATAATATGACATTATAGCGAGTGAGATTACACTTTTTAGGACATATTATTGAAAATTAATCTAGTTATTTGATAGAATATTAAAGAAAATAGGGTACACTTATTATCTATGGTTTGAAAATAAAATAATCATATAAGTTATTGTATATTATTACTTATTATGAATTAAAAATTATACCTTACAAATATATTCATATTAGCCTGTGAGTTGGGAAAATTAATTTTAAATTAAAAAAATATTATAAACATATAAAATTAAAAGAATTCAAACATTTAAAAGATATAACTTTTAAATATAATATATACACATCCACCACAAGTTAGTATCTTTAATATGCAATATGATATGCATGACAATCGTGACAGTGAAGAATAGGGTCTTAAAAATCCAGCCAATAATTTCCATGAATTTAATAGGAAGAGTGAGACGGTGAAAGCGATCTTGAAAAGCATAGCTTTAATTTAATCTCTTCCATTGTCACTTGCTCGGACCACCAATAATTTCCGGCTAAAAATAATAAGAAAGAAAGAAGGCAATAATAGAGATATGAATAAAGCAATGTAGGTGGGAGGATTGAAATGAGTGGCTCCATGACGGGCCTTACTGGACAGGCTTGCAATCAATGCAAACTCCAATGAAATGCCATTTAGAATCCCTTTCAAATTCATTCTCCCATCAACCCTTTGAATTATTTCTGCAGTTTCCATTTCTTCTTGAAATTTAGTTTTCTTTCTCCATCAATTGTTTCTCCCTTATTTTTTTTTCTCACTTTAATATAGGAGTCCGTATATCAAATTAAATGCAGGACCAGGGAAACAAGCAGAAAGAAAATAAGATTTATTAACATGGATAGCATATTTAATCTTTGTTCATTCTAAGAAAAGAATCTTTCTATTTATTGATAAACAATAATACTATCACTTCACTCAATTCCTTTCCTTTCTTTTCTATTGATGAAAGTCCTTGTATGCCCCAATAGTGGATATACTCATTTATGATATACCAAAATATATGGATTCAATCCACATATTAGAGAAATTTTATAAGGTTAAAAGAAAGTTGGATAGAACATTGAGATATAGTATTTTAAATGTATTTAAGTATTATATTTTATAACTTTACAAATAGTATTAAATTTAATTACGGATCGTATATGCTGAAAAAATTGTTATTAGGTTCGGTGTAAGTGTCTTCCATTTCCAAACTCAATAAAAAACTAAAAAAATATATTAAAATTTATAAAAAAAATAATATATAAATTTTAATTTATTTGAAATATGTCAATTCTATTTCTAATATATTTAACAGTACACTTTAAAAATTTTCAATCCTTTGAATTCTTATTATTTATATACCAACAAATTCAAATTTCAATATAAATAACTTATACCATTTTGAATCATAATTCACAAATTATAAATAAATTTATAATTCAATCTACCGTATTTATTTCTAGTTAGATCCACTCACTCAACCCAATTTTACCTCAATTTATTTATTTTATCCAATTTAAATTATGATATACGTTGTTATTTAGGTTTATAATAAATTTGTGTAATAATACTTGCCAAATTAGATTTCTAAGGTTATTTGCATATTTAACAATATATAGCATGTTGCCCTAAATGACGTGCTAAACTTGTCACTATTAACTTGCTTCTTTGATCATTAATAAGCATTCCAATATAATTAGGGTTTTCATAGAAATCTCTATCCTTGTCCATTTATTCTCCTTTGCATACTCCATACCAAGTGTTGATATACTTTTGGTTGGATGATTTCTTAATTTAATAAATATCATATAATTTTATATAAAATTATAAAAATTCGTCCTCTAGCAATTTATAGTCCAAACTGAAAATATCTAAACAGTAGTCGAAACTCGTTGCCTTGCTCATAAAAACCATTGCAGAGAATTGAATCATGCAAGCGAGAACATGGCGTATCATATCAATGAAGCCTGTCCAACCAACCACTATCAACAAGCCACGCCATCTATCTGCCTCTCGTGGCCTTTGGATTCCCTCGTCGATACATCTTTCACTTGCTCTAAATGTATGAAATTGTCAAACTTAAATGAATTCATGTAGGACCACGGAAAAGAACACGTAGAGATCAAAAGGAGAAACCGCGTAGATAGATGGATTAATATGGCGGTACTCTTTTCGTCTAACCATCAATAGAATAGAGTGTGAACTCTATTTTTCTTCATCTTAGCCTTTATTTCCGTATATTCAAACTCTCGTATTTGACTAGAGAAAAACCCACATAACTCCATCTCAAATTAGCACACCATCATCACCATTGGTGTTCGCAAAGAGTGCAATGCTCATTCTCTTTGCATAAACATAAAACCCTACAAATTTGCCATTCCATTTTAGCTGTTTGATCGGTGCATCATAGGCCTCTTTTCTAACTCAAAAATATTTGACAGAAGGCCTTAGATAGATTCCACAAGCTTTTGTCATCTACATGAGTTTCATTTTCTTGAATCTTACTTGCCCCACCTACTTTTGAATCTTTCATCATTTGGAATGAATAATTGGTCACATCACTTTCTATAATAATTAATGGGATATATACTTCATACTATAATTTATACTTCATTTCTGTATGGCCGGAGTTTATTAGAAGTTTATACTAGTTTTCTTCATTGAAGATGAACAAGAACATGCAATTAATATTTCATATACTTGGCTGTTTTGTTTTTATTTTTACTTTTGTTTGGCCCCGTGTCAAAAAAAATCTTTTTAGGTTATAAGTGATAAAAAAAATTATATTAATCTTAAAATATAATATAAAAAGATTATATTCTTATAAATATTTATTTCTCTATTATAAGGTGTAATTAATCCTGCTCTTCTTGATTGTATAAGTATAATTTTTTTAATCTCGAATTAGGGATATCGAAAACTAGTATATTTTTATTATATACTTATTTCTACAGCTAGTTAAATTATGAGTATATAAATTATTCTACATCCATACTATTACAATATTTCTTTTTATTGGAAAAAATATTCATTAATGAAGGTAATTAAAATGAATCACAATTTTTTTAAATTTACTGTTATATATTATCATTGTATTAAAAAAATTATAAAACTTATATGCTAATAATACTTACAAATAACTATTCTCTAACTTTGGAATAAATATTCGGAGGAAAAAAACTCAGGTAATAAATATTACTTAAGGGGACAGAGTATGGAAGAGCTTTTTTAACTGCAATAGTGTAAATTGTAATTAATAATTAGATCTAGTGAATATTCTTAGATCTATTAATAATTTGTAATTATCTTATATAAAATGCATTTTTAATCTCTTAGATTTTAAAGTTTAAAGCCACCACTTAACAAAAATAATAGACTATTAGTGGATTAATTAATGCTATAACTATTGATAAATATATTTATATATATATGAAGCAAATTACATTACAAAGATCTACAATATATGAAAGGAAAGACAACACTTTTATGATCAAAGAACAAAAAGAAGAATCAAAGTTGTCCACCCTTTTCTGTCCGGTCTAAGAATTTATTTTTCATCTTTTTGTTTATTTATTTCATATGGTGTCACATTCATATGGATGGAAATGTGCATTTCAAGTTTACAAGTAGGAGCTTTCCTCCATAAATTTTGAAAACAACGTTACAATAAATGTTGGTGGTTTTCAAAATTCCAACCCATGATGAAATGGAGACTAGAGAGGGACCAAAGGGCCATGCCCCGCCTGGCGGAGGCTAACTTCTTTGTCACTCCCTCTCACTCTCCATGCCCATTGTATTAGCTGGCTTCGGCTGTGGTTGTGGCTGTGGCTGTGGCTGTGGCTGTGGCATCTCTGTGGGCACAGGGCAAACAGCTAGCCATATGTTTAATGTTCATAAATTGGCCTGCCAAGTGTCACGGTAGGTGGCCTGATTATAAAGAAACCAAAAGCAACGTCCAATTTACTTACATTATGAATATTTATGGGTAGGTTTCTTAGAAAAGATCACTCTCATGATTATCAATTTCACATACAGCCAATATATACCCAGTGTCACTTATTATGCATATTACTGCTCTATTCATATTTCCTACTAGTTCTTAAGTTTTTTATTATAATTCAAAAAAAATGTTGGGTCCAAAATATGTTAGTTTTTTTAGTAAAATAATAAAATCAAAGGCCATTTACAAAAAATAAAAAATAGTAATCGTCTATTTTTTTATATTTTTATGTACTTTTTAGGCACATTCATGTATAATCATAATTAACACACCAATAATTATTGATTAATTTATATTAAAAATCTTTAAATTAATGTCATAATTAGGGTGATAAATATTATTATAAAATTAATATATCGTGTTTAGTAAAATAAATAATTATTGTTAGTATATGAGATTTAAATTTTATTTTATTTAGTTTAAAGTGAAAATGAGTATAATTTATAATTTATCATTTCTCAAAATACTCTATTATATAATATTAAAATATACTCTGGGAGAAAATTTTACTTCTACCATATCAAATATT
The DNA here is from genome assembly GCA_030064435.1 of Trapa incisa. Classification (NCBI taxonomy): domain Eukaryota; kingdom Viridiplantae; phylum Streptophyta; class Magnoliopsida; order Myrtales; family Lythraceae; genus Trapa; species Trapa incisa. The sequence continues at coordinate 11,197,571 of CM057769.1, read as the reverse complement.
AATAATAAAAATACTTTAAATCGAATTTGTTGTTATTATATAGTATCATATAATTATAAATATTTGTGGATAACGAATTTAAAAATTACAATTATAAAATATGTTTTAACTATAAGTATCCACCATATATTCAGGTAAGAAGTGTTAATAAATATTAAGAATTAAGATTTTATATGAAATAAAATAAAAAATATTATTAATATATAAAATTAGAAAAAAATTATTATTAATTAGGTACAAATATAAATTCTTATCTATACCATACTTTCCATTAATATATTATTAATATTAGATGTAGAGTTAATAATTTACAATATTAAATAATAATATTATAATTTCTCCCCTTTATTGCCATAAAAAAATGGACCAAATTTCATATTCCCATAAAAAAAGGGTCATTTAACATTGATATTGGGTTTTTGAAAATTTATTTTTCCAGACCTCACCGTAACTTAAATATATATTACTTATATGAAAAGCATGTACACATATACATAATTAATAAATTAAATTATTATAATTAATTTAAATAATTTTTAATATAGATAATATTCAAAGAATAATTAATTTTAATTCAGGAATACAATTTTAAATGCAAATGAAAAAGTATATAAGTCGGCGTACCAACCGCATGGCCATAACCTCTCACTCTCTACATTAAATATATAGAAAATCTTGCCGTTCATAACCATTGAGAATTGGGGAGCCGATCAAAATGAATGAAATGAGAAACTGTGAATACATAGTTAGTTATTCATTTTAAATGTCAAATAATTAATTTTTTAGTATTAAATAACATTGATTAAATGAGTGCGTTCTCATTCCCCTCATGCTACAGTTACACAAGTGCTTGAATCATATTAATTGCACCAGAAAAACAAAATTATCTAAGTAACATGAAATTGCCCGAAAAAAACATTGTAACAAGTTAATGGCCGAGCAGTATGGCTTTCAAAAATGGATGATGCAGACACATAATTCATCTAAATATAGTCAACTTTAATATAATTGCAATGTTTGAATTTATCTATATTTAATTGGTTCTTTTATATTTATTTAGTATCTTTAGGTTTTAATATTTTAGATTTTTTTATGGTTTATTAAACATCTTCTATTTATTAATATTTTAAATTTGAGTATATTTATTTTGGAGATTATTAATTTCCTTTAGAGTTTATCCATTATTTTAGGGTTTTTAATGATTTATAGTTTTTAGTATTTATTAGTCTTTACTCTTTAGGTTTATTAATATTTTAAATTTGAGTAAATTTATTTTTTAGAATTTATTAAATTCCTTTAGAGTTTATCCATTAATTTTAGGGTTTAGTAATATTTTTATTTTTTACTATTTATAATCCTATACATATTAAAATATAAAATACTATATAAAATTAAATAACCATAGAAAGGCAAACATAGAATGGAAAGGTATTTATTTGTAATATATAGAAAAATATTATTACATATTATATATATTTAAAATATTGTTATTATAGTAATATATTATATAATCATATGTTTTATTTTATTGCAATTAGTAGGATAATTTAGTATAAAAAATTTATAAGAGTTCATTAATCATAGTAAGGATCAAATATATAAAGAACTAATGACTTATAAACCTTTATACTATCCATCAAATCATATATATTTTTGACATCAATAGTAAGGCCGTCATTCATAGTTCCAACTTATTAACAAACTAGAGCAATGACTTTTTCTATGTATTTAAATAATACCTTATATTTTTATAAATTTAAATAATAAAAATTTAAAATAATTATATATTTTATTGTTTATTTTAAGATATTAACTTATATTAGACGCAACTCACGCGTAAATATGATAAATTATGTTAGTGAAAATATAATAGATTGAAAAAAAATAAAAAAAAATGAATAGTTGAGAGTAAAAATATAGGTACAAATTTAATATCTATTTGCATTTTATTATTATATGAATAATAATATTAAGGAAAACAGAGGAAAATGACACCAAATGTTGGAATGTTCTCAATTTCGAGATACTGTCGATATTGGCGACACATGGCTCACATGGCTCTCCACTATTGGTCTTATTTCATAAGATTTTGACCATATTGACTACAGTAATATTATGCTAATGATGTCACTCTAAGTGTAATTTTAAATTTAATCAATTTCGGATAATCTAATAAATAAACAATTTTCCTTTCCCTTTAAATATCTCTCTTCCATTTCTCTCCCAATCAACTATAGGGCTTCCGATTCTCTTCCTTCTCTCTTTGTCTTCCTCCTCTCTCTCCCTCTCAATCTCTCTCTTTCTCTCTTCCCTGCAAACTCAAGAGAAATGGAAATGGAGCAGAGATCGGATCAGATAGCCAAGAAGACCTGGAGCATGATGAGGGCACTCTTCTTCATGATGAGGAAAGGCTTCCTGAAGGGCAAGCTCGTCCTTGACCTCGACCTCGACCTTCTCCTCAAGCGGGGGAAGCTCGCTGGAAAAGCCATCAGCAACCTCATGGTCCACCACTACTCCGCCGTCACTTGCCGTCCGGACGATGTCCATCTCTCCTTTGTCTCTCCACAAGAGTACGAGTTCTCCTGCAGCAACAGCCCCGCTGACAACACCTACTTCCATTACCGCCGCAACAGACACAGCCTGGGGCTCGGCGGTGGTCATCATTACCCACATTACCGCCGTGGTAAGCGCCTCTCCATCCCCAAACCCGACGTGGCGACCCTCGCTGCCGTGCAGAGGGTACTCGAGATGCTAAACAATGAGGCGGCCACCGCCGCCGCCGCCGAGTCGTCTCCGTCCGTGGGTCTGCCGGGGTTCGGGAAGAGCCCGAAGGTAAGGCCGCTGAGGATAACGGACTCGCCGTTTCCGTTAAAGGACGACGACGGAGACAGTCACCAGGTCGACGTGGCAGCTGAGGAGTTCATCAAGAATTTCTACAAGGAGCTGAAGTTGCAGAAGATTACCATGGGCGCCATCGAGTCACCTTACCACTATGGCTCGTGGAGCTGAATGATATCATCGCAAGGATCATGAGAGACACAAGACAAGACAGAGCAATGAAGCCTACTTCGATTTGTTTTGGGCATGACGATGCATGCAAAATGAGACTTGGACATGAAACCTAGAGGCCCCAAGACGAGCGGCTGTGGTATATTCGATCGAACAAGACAGAGATTTCAACCGGAGATCACTCCGATAAAGCAGGATGGTTGTGTAGGATGTATGAGTAGTTTCCCTCTTGTGTACGATTCGATGAATTTCTATAAGGAAAGCCGATCTGATCACAGTGTACGTGCATCATGAAGAAGATGGGCAAGGGATCGGACTTCTTGGTTCACGGCATAGCTGTGGAAGGATATGGATGGATACCCCATCACATCTGATGACTCTACTTCCATTTTGGGGCAAGATCTAAGAACCACAAATCTTTTTCTAATCAAAGCATAAACACACAATATCTAGGGAACGCAAGACGATGGATTGATTAATCATGAGATTAGTATCTTATTATCAATATTATAAAATGGTATGAAGGCAAGTTTTTGTTTTTCACTTGTGGAAAATCTTTTGAATTTGTATTTCTTTTGTTGGGTAAGAAATCTGACTTTTCTACCAATGAAAATGGGAAATGGATATTATGGAAGAGAAGAGATGGCAAGCCAAAAGGAGTAGGTTTGGGGGGTTTTAATGCAAAACAGTATCAGAAGGAGGGAGGTTGGTGAATATGTAGGAATAATTAATGGCTGCTCCTGTCCTCTTTGAAGAAATTGCTGGTTGGAATTCAAAATCGAAACAGTTGGTAAAATGAAAAAGGGAGAAAAGAGGGTCAATAGTGGACGGACGGACATTGTGTTGTGGGTAAAAAAACAAGAGTACTGACAAGAAGACTTCTGACAAGAATCGTGGTCGGGGGATCAAATGCTTTGTCAGGTACAGGGAAGGTTTCAGAGAGAATGGCAAACCTCCATGGAATTGATTGATTGGAGCTAAAGCTCAACTGGGCTACTTCTTGAAGAGAAGAGGTAGTTAGTAGATATGGAGCTAATTGAGGTTAATGGAATTGGAATTATATTTGGGCACTTCACTGCAATGCACTGCCATGCCCCTATTCCGCTGCAGGACAAAAGATGAAGAGTTTGATTTTCAGTCTTTAAATTTAAGTCTTTAAATTTAAGAGAGTGGTACCATTATGGATACACGTGTAAGGGTAATGTTTCCATGGCATGTCCTTAAGTTTTGGCATTTTGCTAGATTTAATTTGGTGATATTTTCAATATGGTGGGTATCATCCCATGCCCAAAACTCCATATCATTATAATTAATTTATATTCAAATAAAAAATAAATATTTGAAGAATAAATATTTTAGTGTATGTTTTCTTTTATTTATAAAATTTTTATGTAAAATTTTATTATTTGTGCAAAAAAATAAATTTTATTATTTCTTTTCTTTGGTGGGTCATTCATGATTAATTGAAGTACTAGATTTGACCTAGATGGGAAAAAGAGTACTAGATTAAACATGCACGATGATTGAGTTAATTATATACAAATAAGCAGCAGGTAACTGTTACGTGTGACTACACACTTAATTTTGTTATCTTTACACAAGTGGTTAAATAGTAGATTATAAGATTTCCATGAGTAGATCCACATATATGATAATTCACATCTTAATTTTACATGCATAGATATATTGTAAAGAGTTTTGTCGTCTTTTAAATTATATAAATCAACAAAAAAAATATATTATATGAACTTTTTTATATTATGAATTGATCAAACATTTCTCAACAATGTGGTTCCCATCATCCGAACTTGGACCATGAGTGCTTAACAATGGCCATATTCACCTAGCATCACAAGAGCTCATATAATCCAATAAGTCAGTCCTCCAATGTTCATTCTAAAGATTCACAATTAATATACGCTTAATTTTTCTTATATATTAATAGTTTTGATAGAAGAAAAAAGTGGTTCTCATGTACAAAGGAAAATTTGCCACTATTTGTTTTTTGGGAAATTAGTTGTCACTACTATTGGATTGTGCATTTGCTTTTATCGTTAACTTGTCTCATCACTGAAGAGATAATCTACACAAAGAAGAAAAAAGGAAGGGCGGAAGGTGGAATATTGTCAAAAAAGAAGTAAAACTAACTAAAGCTGATGGTTTTTTCTTTTTATATGATAGAATAAAGCTGATAATGGACCAGAAAATTGTGGAAGAAAAAGAAGTGATAAAGATGGACAGGTGAGAGAGGAGAAATATGTCTCCCTATGATTAAGGGGAGGGGGGTTAACGTCTCTCTCTCTCAGCCACACTTGAGGTCCCCCTTCTGTCCCTTGTGTCCATCGAAAAGAACAAAGAACCGTTTAGGGTATGGCATCCATCAAAGCTCTGTATTTCATTTGAATCGCATTTCACATTTCAAAAGCACTTGTTCATCCAAGAAAAACCCTCAAAGACACAACCTTCAAGGAGAAAAGGGCATGTATGGATGATTAGAAGAAGATCAATGGTGTTATGAGCAGTCCAAGATGTATGTATATAAGGATGGTTGGATACTAGTTTGAGTTACTATGAAGGGCTAGAGTAACACTTGCCTCGCGTGATATTGATAATGACCGTGCGATTAGGACAGAAGGCCCGGGTGTGTATCACATCAGATCCAATCACTGTCCCATAAATCTACCTCCTGCCCTCTTCAATTCAAAATCTTCAATTCAAAATGATGGTGCAATACAGTTTTATTTTTCGCAGTTTTCATGGGTAATACAGTTTTCATGCTAAGTTGTTCAGGATGGAGAATAGCATTTTATAGGCAGTTATAAGCTCCTCCATGTAAATAAGGTGGAAGTCAATTTAGAGAGGAATTTTAGCTAGGCCACCAATGATTGAGAGGCTTGACGGTGTATCTAGAAAGTGAGATATATAATCAAAGATTTCATATCCTGCTTGACACTTCAAGATAACATAGGGATGATCGTTCAATTTAGGTATAAACCATTAATAAATATTTGTAAATAAATTGAATTATATTACACGAAGTTTGGTTGAGTGGTTCTATTAGGCTTTATTTTTTCTTCACTTTTTTTCACCTCAGAAGAGCCCATGCATACACCCTTTTATAAGAAGAAAAACAATCCTCTGATTCCTAGTCAATTATAATTTTCATGGTGGCATATTATATTTTTATCCATACGCCAACATTTGAGAGTATGACTTATGTGAACTTTAAAGGAAAAGCTGGGCAATTTCATGGCTTTTGACTGAATCATTGTTATACCGATGCTACTTTACTTCTTTTTTTCTTCAAGTTGAGAATCTCTAGGAATTCCTTCCTTAGCAGAGATAGATGAGGGAGATTTAAAGTGGTTTATGACAAGCAAGTTTTACTTTGGAGAACAGGGCTAACCATCCCTCTCTTTATTGATATGCTACAAGGCTTTTATCTTCTGTTGTAAAAAGAGGGTGAAGTTGTGGAGCCCCAAGCGCACAAATACACAAAAGCTATGGTCCTTTCAAGCTCCAAAGTTAAAGACTGGAGAGGGGTAAAATGGGACGGTGATACAATCACTGTTCACTTCAATCTGAAACTCTAAACTGATTTTATGGATAACCCTTTTTGCATCCATCTCACTCTCAATTAATTCAAAGTACTATTTTTAACAAGACTCAATATTCACTTCAATCTGCAACCGACCCCCTTTCTCGAATTGATAGTATTTTGATCTTGTGATGAAGATCATGCCATTACATTTTGCCTGCCCATTTTCATGATAGGTTAAGCTTTTGGCGTTTTGAAAATTTGAATGCTTTGTTTTGAGAGGAAACATAAAGGTGGTTTGTTGCATTAATTGGTGGGTCAAAGGGAAAAAAGTGGGGCTAAAAAAGTTTGGGCATTACAAAGGATTTGGTCCACTAATTCGCTCGTAGTCATATTCTCTTTGAATTTTGCCAATGGATGGACACGTCTTCTGTGTCTCGTCCCCCTATTTGAATCCCTAATTTTTATGCATTATTCTTTAATCCATATTTCCTATTTATTTATGCAACTTTTCAAAAACTTCTAAACCGTTACAAATGTAATTGATTTAGTCGGAATTTACAAAAAAAACACCCCAAATTTTCACACATTGTATGTATCAACGATTTAGTGGGAATTTACAAACATACGCCAAAATTTCAGACATTATCACAATTTCATCCACCTAATATATCACAAAAATATCATAAATATCCACTCAAGATAGATATATAGATTTTTACTATATTTGCTAATAAATCCTTGAGTTGTTATAGTGCTTGAGTTATAGTTGATTTGCAGTTCATCTATTTTTTCTTCACAAAATTAGAATATAATTCAATATATTTATAATACTTACAATTATTTGCAAATATATATAGATGATTGATTATCACTCATAATAACGTAGGAAAGGATGAAATGAATATCACAAGCTTACTATACTAAATAATGACTCTCTTTAGATCTATTACTCATATTTATTTTAATAAATTTCTATAGTGATACAAAATAATTTGTCAAGACCAAATATTTTATAAAATGAACATATTTATCACCTATTCATTTTATCAAATATTTGTAGAAAAAGTAATACTATTGATCAAATATTCGGTATTACTATTATAATTTAGCATTTATAAATATATAAATCATTTTTATTATATAAAAGTATTTATTTTATTTTCTATATAAATATTTCACAAAATATTTTTTAATATTATTTATATGTTGTATTTATATATATTTACCAATATTATATAAATAAATTTCTTATATCATAAATAATTTTATTGTAAAAATTTTTATATCTTATTAAATAAAATTATATCAATAATTTAACATAATTTTATTAATATAAATATATTTTTATATAACATATTTTGTTATATGATTTATGTGACAAGTCTATTTAGTTTATTTCTTAAGAGTGTAATACACCTATTTTTTATAACAAGAACTAAAATTAATATAAATTGTGTTAATCTTATCAAATATTGGATTAAAAACGGTTCATTTAATCATAAAAATAACATTTTCACATGTTTAGAACTAAAGTGGTAAAACTTTTGATATTAATCTTTTAATTTGATGCTTCTCCTAATAACTCTCTATTAAAAAAAAAGTAATACCCATGCCAACCAAATTTAAGAGAAATAATTTTACAGTAAAACTTATGTTCATGAGAAAATGTTTACCAAAGTCAAAAATATTTTGTTGCCTAAAATCATCTGCAAATGCTCTTACTTTAAATTGTTTTGTTCTTTCTAACTTTGTCTTGTACATCTCACCATCTTCTTATTCACCCGCAATATTACTACCTTTCACCATTCATTTATTTTGAGTGCCTATATTTCCTCATTTATGATTTTCTGCCATTTCTCCAACTTTGAAGCATTTATTGCTAACATGATTTATTAGTAAATTTAAATTTATGATAAAATATTTATACTTAGTAGATGATTAGCAGTGAATGGATTTTTACTAAAAAATTAATAATTATGTAAGTAACATGGTCCTCGCTATAGGAATTTATATATTGTTCATATTCCTAATATACAAATTTGTTTTGATACCCTTATTCAAACTACTTTTGTTTTTTCTATTCTATAGTTTAATACAACTCTTCCTATCTTCCTATCCAATCAGCATTATCATATTCAACACCATTATTTAATAAAATATATTATTTTAAATGTTTAATATTTGGTTGAAAGATTTTATACAAAACTCTAATTTAGTCAAGAAAGGTGTATAAATTGGCATGAGAATCAAATTTAGCAATATTATCACATAATATAGAAAAATTTTCAAATAGTTATAGTGAAATTTCTTATTATTTAACATTTAAATCGAAATTTGTTTCCTATGGTATAATATAATCCTATTTATTTATAAGATATGTGACAACCACTATACCACTGCTCTAATAAATCAAATACAACCCTTAATGAAAAATTAGTCTCGGAGATGGTTATACTTTCTCTCAAGTATCGAGTTATATGCAACAGTTTAACAAAGTTAGACAGATAAGATTCAATTTTTTTTTAATTTAAACTGTGGTTCAATAACGATCAGCATTCATTTTATTTAACTAAAATAGTACGGACAATAAAAAATACTTAAAATAAAAATTATATTTTTTTAATATAAATTTATTTTTTTTATCAAAATATTGTGCTAAAAAGTTAATACAAATTTACGGAAAATATAACAATTTGTAAGAAATTTTTTTTTAAATCCGTACTTACACTACAAATTTCTTAACACAAGTGGCGCAAGCCTTGAGGGTATGCTCACGAACTTTAGCTTAAACAGTCTACTGAAGTTACTTGTAACAATTGTTTTTATATTAGTTTACTGAAATTACGCCGATTAATAATATACTCATATTTAACTCAAAATATATAGAAAAATATCCCAAAACCATGATTTGAAATTGCTTATAGTTGTGTGGCCTTTCCTATGTCACCCGATAGGGGGTTGTCCTTTTGAGTATAAATGAAACAATAAGCTCAAAGACACTAACCGCGTGGAGAAGATAAAAAAAAATTGGTTACCAAGGGAACAGCAATCATCCACATTGACGCTTAACTAAACTACCTACATATTGGCTATCGCCATGGTGAATAAACTAATCACAACCAGTGATTGGACCTCCACCTGAGACCTGTGTCTTGTAGAGGGTGAGATCTGCATGAGTGTCCTTGTAACGCTGGCTCAGGTAGGTGGCACATTTGATCGGAGGAAACCTGAAATTAACAAGAAAGAGCCCATCAATTTGTATTCTAAATCAGGTGAACACTGCTTGCTTCAGAAATAATGGCAGGACAGCGACTCCAATCTGTTGATTGTTATTCAGATAGAATATCTACATAATAAGTCTGCTGACTTGCTTGATTTCTCTATTCACTGAAGATAGTAACCTCTACGAATCTTTTGGAGCCAAGATGAGAATTTGACACCAAACTTACTTTGGAGGATTTTCCTCTGACTTGCAGGATGGCAAGCACTCAACCAGACATTCATGGCTGGGCTCTACAAAGTACGCAATCTGCAGAGGTTGGATTCAGAAAATGAGATTGCAGTATTCTCCTTACAGACGTGCATATACTCAGGAAAATCATGGCTGTTCCAGTCACTCAATTTTGGTTAATCTACTTATAGTAGCAACAGCCAATGATGTGGTATTAACAGTAGCAATCTAGAAATATAAGATTCTGAAATATATGCAAGACCCTAGTATATACAAAGGGCATTCATAAATTTTGACGGATGTTATAGGAAGGTCGAGGGATTAAATTGATTAGGCAGGGAGAAAGTAGTTACAGAGTATCTTTCTTGGCCGTTCCCTAGAACTCTGTGTAGTGTCGACCTGATCAGAAGAGAACAACATCAATGTGGAGGAAACAGATTAATAACAGAGTAATTCAAACTATGTGGCATAAAGAAAGGGAGAAAAAAGAATAGCAAAATGACTGAGCCAGAGCTTAATTATGTCTTGAGTCTCCATAAAAAATCACAGAAAACAAAGGATGGGTAAAAAAACTAAAATGTATCAGTAAGTGACATGCAAGAAACAAGAATAACTAAAAGAGGATATATGTGTATATAATATATTAAATTTAAAAGGAGTCTTTTATATTTTAATCTATTTATATAGTGAACAGTCCAGCACATTTAATAGCCTTTAGTCAAGTGGCCCATTCAATTAAGAGGCGGTGCCACCTACTCAAAATAAAAGTAAACTGAGAAGTCTGCTTACTTGAAGATGCAGTTGCTCCAGCGCTCTAACATATCACCAAGATTCACAATAAAAGCTCTGTTCAACACAAAAGGCAAAACATGTCAAGATAGAAGAACAGTCACATAGGTGAGCTATGTATTGCATGGTAATGGTGCAGCGCTGCCCACTGACATTATTGAAAGAGAATTTCATGTTCCAAAGTAAGTTTTAAAAGCCAAACAAAATCTTAAATTCAAGAACTTCTCTGAAATTAGTGCACATTCTAAAATAGCCTTCCTCCAAAGGATGCATGTTCAAGCTGATAAATTCCATGTCAGTACGGAAATCTAGAGACATAAAACGCTAGTTTTGTTGCTTCCACAAAACAATCTAGTTTCATTCGTTTCGACGGGAAAGTACCTATGAAGAAACTATTTAAATACAAGCAAATAGCAAGGCAGCCAAAATCATGTCATAACTCCATCCTAACTCACTGCATTTTTCTTTAGCCGATAATAAAATAAAACTAATTTTCATTTTGAACAACATCAAGCTGAAATCATGCCATGACGACACATTTACAGAGGACCAAAGATTCTAGGAAGAATTAGTTATACTGTTTGAACTCAAAGACCAATCTCTATTACATTGACCTACCCTTTTATTGGTGGTACATACTCCCAGACTTGAGGCTTAGCATCCTTATCCTTGCAGATCTGCATCAAGTTAATAGCATATGATAAGATTAAGAACAACCAGAATTTAGCTAAATCACAAAGTTGAATTTAGAGAATCTTTCATACCTGTAGACCTAACACATCATCTGTTGCCAATAGGGTTATTAAACCATAATCAGAATGTGCTCCTGCTCCAAACATTCCTTCTGAAGGATTAGAGACATCACCTGGAAATGTTAAACACAAAATATCAGTCCCAAGCAGTCAAATTAATTAGCTCAGATGATGTTTAAAAACATGCAAACTTGCTTGCAACCTCCATAATGAAGCAGTCGAACAGTTGTAATTGGCTTTCCAAGCATTTCTGGTTTATCAAAGAAGTCAATATCCAGATCTAGAGCAAGGGCTATGATCCGAGCCACTGACATTGCGACATCTCTGATTGGAGAATACAAAGTAAAATAAACATAGGTTCTATAGATAACCTCCAATATCCATCAGAGAGAGAATCCAACTTTTTCATGTCCTGCCTCGATCCTATATGGCTCATGAAATGAGGTAAGGCTCAAGACTTAGACGGCACCACATATTACCAACTGTAAATATGAAGAATCTTACTGTCAGAGTAGGATAGCTAAAAATACTCACAATGCTTTCTGATGATACTTCTCCATAGTGTCTCTCCATCCAGGCAAGATATCTATAGAAATCAAGAGAAAAGAGTGAAAATGCTGTGGTAGAATTGACATGGTTTAAAAGCCACATTATCTTCTTACCAGTAGATGGCCAAATATTTGGTCCATAAAATGGCTTGTTTGCTTCAGGATCATCTCCAGGAACTTCAACACCTATGTAGTATCCCTCCTTGTAGTCTCCTACTACCAGATAATAGAAAATGGTTTGCATCTGCTGGCTCAGTATAAGTACATCCACCAAATACAGAAAGAGCTTTTAATGGCTGGTTCATACACGTGTCAAATCTAAAAGTTTTCAACAATGTTCAACTGTTCAGGTAAGATTTTCTTTTTGAATGCGAAACAAAGAGGTCTATTGAAAAGTTATCATCAAAATACAAAAGTCACCGTTCAGTACAAGGCCATACAAATTCCCTAGGCGTTACTTATTATCCAGATGATATGTTCCTTTTCTTTCTCATGTACAGAAGTACGAACTCCCGAATAACCTGACAGCGACAGAGGCGTGCCAGAATTCACAGAGTCTTCCCATAAAAGTAATGCAACAATATTCTTTTTTTGATAGGTAAACAGCACATACTTCAGTATTTCTTGCATATGCATGCAGGGACACGGTAGCGACACAGCAGCGACAAGTTAATATTTTTCAACAAATTGGTCAAATCTTGGAAGATGAATTTGAGTTTCTATGGATTTGAAGGATTAGATACACTAATGCGCTGGCCATGCATATTGGCACGATAAGTAGGTCATCAATAGAAAATTATAAATTCCCGTGGGAAAATAGGTACTTTACATGCCGGTCTCTAGATAGGTGGAGGAAGAGAGTACACACCATGCACTTGATTGTCAGGATCGAGGAGCTCATCAAGGAGCGGAGTATATCCCCGATGCTTCTCGTTCCTCAAAAGCTTCATCTTTTCGCGTAGCGGCAGAGTGAAGAACCGCCTGCTCTGATCGAACACCTCATCCATGAACTCCTGACTTAGTCCGTGATTGACCACATAGAAGAATCCACAATCCAGGCAGGCCTAAACGTAAACCATAATCAAATCCATTCTCAAAGCATCAGAAAACACCAAAGAGACGAATTACCCCTTCCAATACAAAACTCAACCGATGAAAACGGGAGTTGTTCTCGAAATAGGCTGGACAGATCAAAGAACCTGTTTGAGCAGGGTGACGGATTTCTGAATATCAGCAGAAAGATCGATGCAGTTGAGATTAGACACTTTGGTGACCTCGAAAGCGCCATTGCAGCTCTGGCTCTCCATCTTCTCAGGTAGATTTCTCTTCAGAGTCTATGCTTCTCATAAAAGAGAGGCCTCTGATTCTCCAGCGGTCAGGACAGGGGGCAGATTGGAGGAAACTCAGGGTAAAAACAACCTATAAATACGGTGTCGCCCTATCTGCCCGGTCACAAAATTTGCTAACACTCTCGGTTCACGGAAACCCAGACCGTATCCTGTTAGGATTAGACATACCCATCTGTGCACCGGGAGTTTTCAATGTTTCTAAAGTGGGTCCCACGTCGTCCATCTAAGTTGACGCATATGGTGCGGGGGCTTGCTATATGGAACTTTCTGCCAGATTGAATGTCTCGTGGGCTCCCTTTTTTTCCTTTTTGTAATAAGAAAAATGGCGATTTCGGCCTCCACCACAGAAAAAGGGCAACGAGGCGGGGAACGTGCGCAGACTTCTAATTCCCCTTTCTTAATACTTACCGATTATTGGAGTTTTTTTTTTGGGTGTGTCCAATTATTGGACCCCTTTGTACATATCTACGGATGAAATTATATTAATAATTTAATTTAATTAATTATTAAATTTTACAATATTATCGTCAGTTTTGTAAGAAATTAATTTTTATCCATAAGTGTTGGAATTTATATATATTTAAAAGTTATAATTTTTAATCGGTATAAATTTTAAAATATTATAAAACTATTTATCTATTTTATTCAATTTAAAATAATATCTAATTTTTCTTTTGAGTGTTTATATTGCGAATAAGAGGAAGAGAATACGCGTGATGGATCATCTCTTCTTCGCATGCTTAGTCAACGACTGGGATATAAAGGGATATGCTCTCCTGTCGGAGATAGAGACCGTTGGTACTTTTGAGTTTACATATGCCCGAGTTCTTCCCTTGGTAGGATCTCGTTAATAATTGCACTAGTAAAAAAATACCAGCAATATTTTCTTAATAAAATAATTGACTAGTATTTATATAACAACTCAAAAGGAGGTTATAACATAAACTTAATTTTACATATCACTTATAAACTTATATAATATGTCTATTTAAGTATAAAAACTATAATTTTATTTTAGTTATTATACTAATATTAATACATTATTTAAACCAACAGTATATCATTATATTCACATTATTATATCACGTCACTCATACACTGAAAATGATACCATGGATGAGAGTATTAAGATAAAGTAATGATCTTGGAACTTTACAAAATTGAAAAGTATTGATATAGCTGGCTAGCTAGCCAATAGGTCGGCTCTCCACACCACTCCCACCAACATTGTAAATTGGATCCCTTGGGGTTATCAATTTCATTTTATATTATGTATAAGGCTCGTAATTCTGGAATACATAAAGAAATTTATCAATTTCCATGGATAAATTCGAGTCACTAACCTTTATATAGCCTGCAGTTTAAGTGCCCTAATGCAAGAACTCCAAAGTTGGCTTCATAAATCTGCAAGACTTTTCCATGATATCCAACAACCTGCCACCAAAAAAACACAAGGAAAGTCTTCTTTTGCGTTAGTCTTCACCTCTAAAAGAAGATTTCTTTTCACGTATAAACCTGAAGTTCTTGAGTTCCTCACCATACGGGCAGTATAGAAAATGGAGGGAGTAACCTCCTGGGCTCATTCTGTTTATATCCTCCTCTTCTTCTCCCTCTTCCTCCATGCGCAATCGCAGCAGCTACAGTCCAACGAACAGACGGTCCTGTTGAGACTAAAGCAGTACTGGAATAACCCGCCATTGCTTGACCAATGGACAGCCTCAAGCTCTCCGGGTTCCCACTGCTCATGGCTCGGAGTCAACTGCACCGGTGGTTCGGTCACGGAGCTCGTCCTCTCCAACATGAACATAAACGGTAAATCGAAAACATTCCCTCCATGGCGTTCTGTTTTCTCAGTTTGTTGCGAGACTGCTTTACTTGTCGTTTCTGTATTCTGATCCATCCATTTTCGACTCACACAGACACTGCCCCATCTTTCCTTTGCGACCTTGGGAACCTCACGAAGCTCGACCTGAGCTACAACAACATCCCAGGAGGATTTCCGAAGGCTCTCTACAACTGCTCCAAGCTCCAGTATCTCGACATCTCGCAGAACTATTTTGTTGGCCCAATTCCATCCGATATTGACCGGATGTCAAATCTCCAGTACTTCAGCGTGGCTGCCAACAACTTCTCATTCGACATACCCCCGGCAATTGGAAGGTTGAGTCAGCTGAGGTCCCTCTATCTATACCAGTGCCAGTTCAATGGGACTTACCCCGCTGAAGAGATTGCTAACCTCTCCAATCTCATGGAGCTAGCATTGGCATATAACACGAAACTGATTCCATCTGCTTTCCCAGTCAGTTTCACCACTAAGCTCAAGAAGTTGACCTCATTGTGGATGACCGACATGAACTTGATGGGCCAGATCCCCGAGTCAATTGGAAATCTGGAGTCCCTTCACTTCCTGGATTTATCCAGAAATCCACTGACCGGAAAAATTCCCAGCAGCATTTTCACGCTGAAGAATCTGAGTTATATCTACATCTTTGGGGCCAACTTGTCAGGAGAGATCCCTCAAAAGATTGAATCCTTGGAATTGGAAACCATTGATCTCTCCGCAAACAAGTTGACAGGAAGTATACCAGAAGGCTTCGGGGAGCTCAAGAAGCTGAAGAGTTTAGTCCTGATGTTCAACCAACTATCGGGGACAATTCCGGAAAGCTCGGGTCGATTGCCTGCCCTTACTAATGTCAGATTGTTCTCTAACAATCTTTCAGGTGTTCTGCCTCCCGATTTCGGACTGTTTTCACCCTTGAAGGTTTTGAGGTGAATAAGAATCAGCTCACTGGAACATTGCCGGAGAACCTGTGCTTCAACGGGAAGTTGTTAGGAGTGGTTGCAAGTGACAACAATCTCACAGGGAAACTGCCAGAATCACTCGGAAACTGCAGCGGTCTGCTAATCGTCAGCGTCAGCAATAACCGGCTCTCTGGGAAGGTTCCCCGAGGCCTCTGGACATTGTTCAATATGTCCATAGTCCAGCTGGAGAACAATGGTTTTTCCGGGGACTTGCCAGACAGAATCTCCCCCAACCTTTCCCGGATCGAGATCAGCAGCAACCAGTTCTCAGGGAACATTCCGGAAAGCATCGGCTCGTGGAAGAACCTCAAGGTGCTCGATGCAAGCAATAACCTCCTCTCCGGATCAATGCCAGGCGAAATAACTGATCTTCCTCTCCTAGAGACCCTCTTACTGGATCACAACAGTCTCTCAGGAAGTTTACCTGAGGTAATCAACTCATGGGAGCACCTCGGCATGTTGAATCTCAGCAACAACAGGCTCTCCGGCCAGATTCCTGGAAACATGAGCTTGTTGCCTGTACTAACACAGTTGGATTTATCCAAAAACCAACTCTCAGGCAATATTCCATCCCAGCTAGGAACCTTGAAGCTTACAGTCCTCAACTTATCCTCGAACCAGCTCACTGGAAGAATCCCGGACGAGCTTAACAATCCAGCATACTCCAGCAGCTTCCTAGACAACCCGGGGGTGTGTGCCAGCAATCCTCAGATACTCCTCAAAGACTGCACACACAACTTTTTAATATGATAAAATGATCCGTTTACTTGAATAGAAAAGGCCATTTGTACTCGGTTCCCATCATATAATATTTAAATAATAATATTAAATTATTTAAAAAATTGTATTTAATATTTGAATGTAAGGGAGCCCCTTCTCACTATAGTTTGAATCACACACTCATTTTTTTTCTAGGTATTGAGAACCCAAATGTGATTTATTAATACTTTTATTTTTCAATAATTTATTACCCAAACTTCACTTCTATCAAAATCATCATGTCTCTGTCTAATTGGCTCATGCTTTATTTAATTGTCCAAATCAAGTGAAGTGATCAAACTGTTGGATCAAAACAAAATTAGAATAATAAAATGTTATTAAAATATTATTTTAATTAATTAATATATTTTATATTTTTATACCTCCTTACTTTAAATTTAACAATTATCATAAATAAAATTGGATGCACAGTTTTCTTTGTTTTCCTATTGATCTTGTAAGGAGGTCAATCGGCATGAAGATGAGCATAAATAGTCATCTATGATGGTAAGTGGCGAAACAACTTATCAAAGATCCTTGACCGTCTAGGGTACGAGTTTATCCTCATCCTCGAATACTTGGCCCGAAATCATTGGAACTAGATCCGGTCAGTAAGCCAATCAAATTAATAATTAAAATGTTAATTATTAATATTAAACATTCAACCAAATTATTAATAATATTAATACTATAGCATATAAACTATGGTTAATTTTATTATTTATTAAAAATAAAAATATTTTAACATATATATAAGTATTTAAAGGTAAATTTAAAAATTTTATCCATATTTTTTACTTTAATAAAATATTTATATTTTAAATAAATAATATAATTTAACTCGAATTATTTAATAAAACTATCTTATTCTTATATTTAAATTTTGTGTCAAAGGATAATAAAATTTTATTAATGGTTAGGATCTTATTCTCCGTATAATTGTTTATGCCAAAATTAATGGCCTCACCATTTTCAATTTATGTGGATGACATTGATATTATATATATAATATTATATAGGCTTCAAATAAATTAAAGGGAGAAGTTGATGACTTCTTCCTCATATATCTCAATATTAATTAAGATAAGGATGTATTGGATTTTCCATGACATGTAAATTACAGGTGATGTATGGAGTAATATATATAATATTTTAGTGCAAACCCTTTAAATTATAATAATACAATATATTTTTTTTTAATAAAATTAAAATAATTCAATGTAAATGACTAAATTTTTACTAATAATATTATTATGTATTAAGGTATAAATACTAAAATAATAATTTTCAAAAACTAAAAAATGAATCATCTTGGCCAACTTTTTGTATAATTATTGTATACTGATGTGAGAATTTAAATATTTTACACCAAAGGAATTATATATTGAAAATATTTGTATCAAATGTTCAATTTAGCCCTTATAAACCCTAAATAGGAATCTGAACAATTAGGAGACGTGGTGGAGCTTTGACATATCCATGGAGAAAATGATACAAATATAACTAATATAGACGCAAGTGTAATAAATCACGTTAAACGGATGACCAGAAGAAAGCGAGAAAGGGGTTACTGTTTGGGAATTGGGTATTCATCATCTAAACCTACTCACACGGTTTCTTCCTTCTTTTCCGGCCAGACCTTGAGCCGGCAGAGAGGACAGGAGTCGCCGAGGGACAGCCATGTCGTGATGCAGTCGGCATGGTACACGTGACCGCACGGGATGCGCCTGCCGGAGTCGACCCTGCAGAAACCCTCCATGCACACCGAGCAGCGGGCGACCCCGCTTCCGGCGCCGGCGGGGAAACCCAGGACGATGGAGCGCCAGTCCGGGGGCGATCTGGGGCTGCCACCGTCGAGGAATGAGTGGCCGGAGGGGAGGTGAACGGTGGGGGAAAGGACCTCGTCCAAGTCGAAAGGGAAGGTGTAGAAAGCTGGGGAGTCAGCCGGCTTTCCCATAGAGTGATCTTCTGAATATAGGGCGGCTGCCATGGATACAACCAGGAAAAAGAAGAAGGGGGAGAACGAGAACTAGAAGAAAAGAGGAGTGGCGATGCGTGCAAATTCTGTCTTTAGTAGGAAAAGGTGGGAAGGCCATTTTCATCTATGAATTTTTATTGAGTAAGTGTATGTCATCAGTTTGTTTGTAGTTAGGTCAACCATGAAATGGGGCCCTCACAAAGTTGGCTTCTACTTTTTTCGGAAATAATTTATAAAGTAGTTAAAAAAAAGTTAATTTTTAATGCAATTTAAACACTAGATGTATCAGTCATACTAATGATGATATAACATTACTTGTAATTTGGACAAATTAGTCAAAAAATTTTCTAAATTGTGGAGCAAACCATCATTTGTAAGTTGATCAATGAAATGAGGAAGCTTGACCATATTTTTAATTTCATATGGAAAATAGAAGGCGGTGCAAAATGAGGGAAACATCTAATTTTCCTACCAAACAATTAAAAAAAACAAATATATCAAAGTGAAGATAAATTAACAAAGTTCATGTCTTGGTATATAATTAGGCTATTTCCTTTTTTAATGGCACACTAATCAAGATTTCCCATATTGAATTTTATATGAGATGAGATACTACTACTAGAACTGCTCTCTCATGCCTCATTTGGTGATGGTGGATGAACTACATGGATGACTTTGATCGCCCTTAACAAGGGAGATCTAATGGGTATTAAGGAGCTGCATTATGATGTCATCACGCGTTCTAGAATCATAATATCCATAGTCATGTCCCAAAATTGGTAGTTTTTTTAGGAATAAAATAAAAGGATATCACCCAAATTGTTCTATTTTTTTGTACACAAAATATTATCTAATAAAAATATAGAAACAAGAATATAAATGAATAGATAAAATTTATAATAGAAAAAATGAACGGAATATTACTATATAGTTAATGTATTATATTTAAATTTTTGCTTATATATTGTATATATGTTAAAAACTAATAATAATAATTATTGTATTTAATTATTATTTTATTCATTTCAATCAACATCATCTCTCTTTTATAATTTAGTAATCTCCTCCTCCTAAATTGATCATTATAATTTTTTTGAATATTATTAGATCTCAATAATTATTTCTTAATTTTTATTTGATTCAACGATATTTTTTATTTTTATTTTTATAACATTTAAATATTGAGAATCAAATCTTATTTTCATTTATAATGAGTGGAACATTTTCAATATTAATAAACTTACCATGTTAGGTACTTGATAGCATAGCGATACCATTTAATAATATATTGTTTAAAAATAAAAGTTGGTACCTATTTTTATTTAAATATAATAACTTATAATTAGTGAATTTTTTTAATATTTTATAGAATATAAATAATACATTATAGCATTTTACAAATGTGTAAAAGTAATATAAAAATTTAATTTACTACTATCATTTCCTTTTGTCTTTACACAAACTAGTTATCATAATTTATTTTAGTTGTACAAGTAGGTTAGTATTGAGACTATTTCAAATTGTTTTATTTTGAAAGGAAAAATATGGTGAAAGAGGCAGGATTTCTAAACTAAAAAGAAAAGAAAACCGAGAAGGCATGACCTTAAAATATAACAAAGGTGCAGAAATGGGGTAAGTGGTGCAGCACAATTGTACATGAGGAACCTCTTCTGCTGGCCCAGTTTTAGAGTATCTAGAAGCGTGCAATGGTTGAGTGGGGGAGGCAGACAAAAATCAATTAATTAAAAATTAAATTGAATGAAAGGGGGAATCAAGAGTTCAGAGTAAGAGGATGAATGAATCCATCACACTACTACCAAATTCAATCTAATAACTAAAAATAATAAGTGATAGCGTTTAATTTCCTTTAAAACTCGCACTAATATGTGATTATACTCTCAATAATTCCATTCCCAATGGCACAACGAATCAAAAGGCCATCGTAGTTTTGAATCATTACCAGCATTAGACCAAAACTAATGGGCAACCATGACTTAATGGGCCAAATAATAGAGCTTTTATTCTTCAACCAAACACTGCCCAAGCCTCGAAGATGCAGGCAGGCCTAAGAGGGATATGCCTCTCTCATAAGGGACCAAGTGGTGTGCCTTCATTTCTGCAAATTGACCCTCTTCCATATCGGTGCATGGCCTAGAGCCCCTTTACCCCCTGAGCCTCAAAACTCCAAGAGTATGGAAACCAGCTGCACAGATGATGGCTCCCCTGAAGGTACCACCTCCAGTTTGAAATCATTTATGTATAATACCATGAAGTGGATTAGTCAGATTACTATGATAATATGACACTAAAGTGTGGGTTGCAAGATGAGACACCCAACAACATGTCACAATCAAATCCTTAAAATCGATATCTTGAGATCTCATGCAATGCACCACCCGTTGAAGCAGTCAATTACTAAAACAAATGGATACAGGACCAAGTCCTCGTTTGCAACAACCACTCAAATTGAGCTAATATCTACATGGGCCCCTCTTCCTATAGGAATATGATGGTGGGTGTAGTCATTGTTCTTAAGGGAGTTTTGTTTGGCTCTTTGGGTCAATGGTCACTTTAATGCACCATTAGAAAAATGGGGAACACGGGCGCACATTATTTCCAAAGGAAAAGCAAGTCAAAGTCTCCCACTGAACCCAACCCACACGATAAGTCTAAAATTAGGGCCCGGAGGGACACGGCATCTACCTATACGCCTCAAACCTGCACAGTTGAAAGAACAGCAAGCACCAATTATAATGTGGGTCAACGGTCAGAGAAGTGGTGCCTTCCACCATGGACAAACTAAGTCCTGGGACCATTTAGAGAATAATTTATGTTCAAGTAGGACATTGTAATGGATCAATCCTGTTTTCTAGAGGCTATGCTGGTTTTTTTCTACCCATCCACTAATAAAATACAAGCCTTGCCAGCTTTAAAACTGATGGCAGTCGTACTCCTAAATTTGTCCATGGATTCAAGGTTCCTATGGGGATACCTTTCACTGAAATCATCAACCTCACGGATGACTAGATCTAGAAGGGTATTATTACATCCATGACTTTTTGCCATAAAAACAAAATGTGGCATTCAATTCAATGAAAGTTTATATTTTCATGGCAAAAAAAACTAAAAAACTAAGCTGTGATAAGATTATCTAATATGTGACAACAGAACTTTGTGTATAATCTTACCTTTTATTATTGATGTCGTGCAAAAAGTGAGTGCCTTTGCTGTTCTCTTTCCAAAGCATCCACTTTGGGATGCTGCGAAATACCACCACTCCCACCAACATTGGAAATTGGGTCCTTTGCGATTATCAATTTCATTTTATGTTAAGGCTCGTAATTCTGGAATACATAAAGGAATAAAGTATGAAAATGGGAAATTTCCATGGATAAATTCGAGCTACTAACCTTCTTATATAGCCTGCAGATTAAGTGATGTGATGGAAGAACCCCAAAGTTGACTTAATAAATCAGCAAGACTTTTCCATGATATCCAACAACCTGCCACCAAAAAAACACAAGGAAAGTCTTCTTTTGAATTCGCCTTCACCTCTAAAAGAAGATTTATTTTCACGTATAAACCTGAAGTTCTTGAGTTCCTCACCATACAGGCAGTATAGAAAATGGAGGGAGTAACCTCCTGGGCTCATTCTGTTTATATCCTCCTCTTCTTCTCCCTCTTCCTCCATGCGCAATCGCAGCAGCTACAGTCCAACGAACAGACGGTCCTGTTGAGACTAAAGCAGTACTGGAATAACCCGCCATTGCTTGTCCAATGGACAGCCTCAAGCTCTCCGGGTTCCCACTGCTCATGGCTCGGAGTCAACTGCACCGGTGGTTCGGTCACGGAGCTCGTCCTCTCCAACATGAACATAAACGGTAAATCGAAAACATTCCCTCCATGGCGTTCTGTTTTCTCAGTTTGTTGCGAGACTGCTTTACTTGTCGTTTCTGTATTCTGATCCATCCATTTTCGACTCACACAGACACTGCCCCATCTTTCCTTTGCGACCTTGGGAACCTCACGAAGCTCGACCTGAGCTACAACAACATCCCAGGAGGATTTCCGAAGGCTCTCTACAACTGCTCCAAGCTCCAGTATCTCGACATCTCGCAGAACTATTTTGTTGGCCCAATTCCATCCGATATTGACCGGATGTCAAATCTCCAGTACTTCAGCGTGGCTGCCAACAACTTCTCATTCGACATACCCCTGGCAATTGGAAGGTTGAGTCAGCTGAGGTCCCTCTATCTATACCAGTGCCAGTTCAATGGGACTTACCCCGCTGAAGAGATTGCTAACCTCTCCAATCTCATGGAGCTAGCATTGGCATATAACACGAAACTGATTCCATCTGCTTTCCCAGTCAGTTTCACCACTAAGCTCAAGAAGTTGACCTCATTGTGGATGACCGACATGAACTTGATGGGCCAGATCCCCGAGTCAATTGGAAATCTGGAGTCCCTTCACTTCCTGGATTTATCCAGAAATCCACTGACCGGAAAAATCCCCAGCAGCATTTTCACGCTGAAGAATCTGAGTTCTATCTACATCTTTGGGGCTAACTTGTCAGGAGAGATCCCTCAAAAGATTGAATCCTTGGAATTGGAAGTCATTGATCTCTCCGCAAACAAGTTGACAGGAAGTATACCAGAAGGCTTCGGGGAGCTCAAGAAACTGAAGAGTTTAGTCCTGATGTTCAACCAACTATCGGGGACAATTCCGGAAAGCTTGGGTCGATTGCCTGCCCTTACTGATGTCAGATTGTTCTCTAACAATCTTTCAGGTGTTCTGCCTCCCGATTTCGGACTGTTTTCACCCCTTGAAGGTTTTGAGGTGAATAAGAATCAGCTCACTGGAACATTGCCGGAGAACCTGTGCTTCAACGGGAAGTTGTTAGGAGTGGTTGCAAGTGACAACAATCTCACAGGGAAACTGCCAGAATCACTCGGCAACTGCAGCGGTCTGCTAATCGTCAGCGTCAGCAATAACCGGCTCTCTGGGAAGGTTCCCGGAGGCCTCTGGACATTGTTCAATATGTCCATAGTCCAGCTGGAGAACAATGGTTTCTCCGGGGACTTGCCGGACAGAATCTCCCCCAACCTTTCCCGGATCGAGATCAGCAGCAACCAGTTCTCAGGGAACATTCCGGAAAGCATCGGCTCGTGGAAGAACCTCAAGGTGCTCGATGCAAGCAATAACCTCCTCTCCGGATCAATCCCAGGCGAAATAACTGATCTTGCTCTCCTAGAGACCCTCTTACTGGATCAGAACAATCTCTCAGGAAGTTTACCTGAGGTAATCAACTCATGGGATCACCTCAGCATGTTGAATCTCAGCAACAACAGGCTCTCCGGCCAGATTCCTGGAAGCATCAGCTTGCTGCCTGTACTAACACAGTTGGATTTATCCAAAAACCAACTCTCAGGCAATATTCCATCCCAGCTAGGAACCTTGAAGCTTACAGTCCTCAACTTATCCTCGAACCAGCTCACTGGAAGAATCCCGGACGAGCTTAACAATCTAGCATACTCCAGCAGCTTCCTAGACAACCCGGGGCTCTGTGCCAGCAATCCTGAGATACTCCTCAAAGCCTGCAGTTCCCAGTCCAGAAGCAGCTCGAAATCCTCGAAGAACCTCCTCTTCATCATTCTAGCGGCAGTCTTTGCATCTTTGACTGTAGTAGTCGTCTGCGCGTACGCCTTGAAGATCTACAGAGATAGCAGGAGGGATATAGGTTACACTTGGAAGCTGACGCCCTTCCTGAAGCTGGATTTCACAGAGTCGGATATTCTGACCGGCCTGATGGAGCAGAACGTAGTCGGCAGCGGAGGGTCGGGGAAGGTTTACAAGGTTCCGATCGATCACTGGCAGGGGAGATGCGTGGCGGTGAAGAGGATCTTCAACAGCAGGAAGCTGGACCACAAACTCGAGAAGGAGTTCCTCGCGGAGGTCCGGATCCTCGGGAAGATACGGCACGCGAACATTGTGAAGCTTCTGTGCTGCATGTCCAGCGAGAGCTCGAAGCTCCTCGTGTACGAGTACATGGAGAATCGGAGCCTGGACCAGTGGCTGAACCGGAAGAAGAGACCGTTGTTGCTTTCAGGTGGCAGCGGGGACGTGCCCTTGGATTGGCCGACGAGGTTGAAGATCGCCGTCGGGGCCGCTCAGGGTCTCTGCTACATGCACCACGACTGCGTCCCTCCGATCATCCATAGGGATGTGAAATCGAGCAATATCCTCCTCGACTCCGACTTCAATGCGAAGATTGCAGACTTCGGGCTCGCTCGGATGCTGATCAAGCCCGGGGATATTGATACAGTATCTGCTGTCGCCGGCACTTTTGGATACATCGCTCCAGGTATAGTCCCATTCGGCATCCAATCATCAATATAGACTATTAACAGACTAGCAGTGACATTCCTTTCCTAATTTATTCGCATTCTCCCATCAATTTCACAGAGTCGGCTCACACGAGGAGAGTGACTGCAAAGATCGACGTCTTCAGCTTTGGCGTGATCCTCTTGGAGCTGGCTACCGGAAGGGAGGCCAACGACGGAGACGAGGAGATGTCGCTGGCCGAGTGGGCGTGGCACCACCTCCAGGAAGACCGTCCGATCGCCGACGCTCTGGACGATGAGATCAGGGAGGCTGGCTATCTCCACGAGATGATCTCCGTGTTCAAGCTCGGGATCATCTGCACCGCCATCAACCCCTTGACAAGGCCTTCAATGAAGGATGTCCTGTATGTCCTGAAGCAGTGGTCGGATTCGTACGGATCTCCGTTGCAGAAGAAGGCGGTGGATGAGTACGCCGCCGCCCCCCTCCCGAGGATCTCCAAGCGCGCGCAACCACAGAACGACTATCATAGCAAGCTCTCCCCAGACACCTTCTAGATGTTGAACTTTACATTATTCAGATGCATGTTTATAAAATAGTAGAGGTCTTCTGCTCGTTCAAATTAGAGCAAGTTAGCTAGAAAGCTCCCAACCCAATACATAATCATCAAATGCACAGAAAAAATCAAAGTTTCACAGATCAAGAGAGTGAAGGAAGGACATAACAGACATCCCCTCATGAGCACTGATTGTGAATGAGATGAAGAAACACATCGAGGCTTTACTCATACCTTGGAAGTAGATTTTCTAAGCATGCATCTCATCCTAAATAATCATAAACCAGAGAAGAATCCACTTTGGCACAATTGTTTTGTTGGGTTTAGAGGCTAAGACAACAACTTGCCCCGCCAATGGAGATAGGTCTTGACTAGCGAACAAGCCGTGCATCTGCAGCCTCTCCCCTTTAACTGCGTCCATGGCAGCCTGTTGTTCGCAGGTCATTCAAGCTTAGGCCTCTTGAAGCACTCCAAAAAGATCCGAAACCATGTTACAGGAAACCTTGAAGCATAAAATATACAAGGAAAAACATAAAATCTGAATAAATTGATGTTCCCGGCCGCCTAGGGTTCTCCCAAATCAGAGATACTGTGAATGAGAAGCTGCAAGAAGGGCGGCTCCAATTCCAGAGCCATCATTCGAGTGCGTGATGACGACAGAGTCTGAAGCTTCTTCTCCAAGAAGCTCCTTGAGAGTACTCTCCATGGACTGCCTGAACTTCTCGTAGTGCTTGAAAAGTCCTCCATCTAGAGCTATCACTGACTTCTGGTACTCGCCATCCTTCCTTGTGTCCCTCCCCAGTTTCTTGAGGATACCGTAAATTCCAGCCGCGGATAATCGGGCCCCACGTGTAGCGATGGTATCACAAAGCTCAACAACCACCTTCCTCGTAGTCAAGCTGGTATTATTTATCTGTACAGAAGAAAAAGGCAACACCTCCAACAGTGACAATGTAGCCACTTACAGCAATGGGTAATATATAGCATCCTAGACTGCTAGAATGGATCAATTACAGATCAGGAATTAGCTTCCAAAGCATGCAGTTCACAGAAGCTGGAAAACCTTGACTCCACCACCTGCACTTCTATAGTAATATGTTCCTACACCCCAATTATTCTATTGAACCTCAATGAAAGCCATGATTATGGCTACTCATTGTCCCCTAGCCCCAGAATGGAACTGCCACCAGAACTCACTTGAACAGAGTAAACATGAAAAATAATTTCTTCTGAACTTTATCTAGTGGAGATAGAAGTGTTGCAACAAGCAAGTACCATTTTCCCTTCCCTTCAACTAATGCTTACATATTTGAGAAGATGTCGAGTTCTATGATCTACTATACCTCCAAGATGTCCCTCAGTTTGCTAGCCACATCCTTGAGATCCGAAGATGTGTCATGGTGCATGGCAGACATGTGCGGAGTCCTGTATTTTGCAATGTCAAATTTAAGAATAAAAGGCCTTGGAAGGATTAGCCGCCAAGCATTGATCAAATCAGTAAGACCGGACAGTGGCTGGAAGACGGGATGTGATTTTTTGTGAAAAGTTGAACCAACTCAACCATATTAGCCCAACTGCTGTAACCAGATACTACTCACAGATTTCATGCATCCATTACCTTAGTATAAAGGGAATTTTCAGCTTTTCTGGCACACTGTCACCAAAGAATTCAGCTTCTTCTGCAATCTTTAACAGAACTCTTCGCAAAATTTCCCCAAGATACATGCCTGAAATCATCTTCTCAAAAATCTGCAAGCAATTGAAGAAACGATTAAATATGGAGCATACTAGAAAGAAGAAATCCCACTGTAAATTTAAAAGAGAAAGACGAATCACCTGCTCTCCTGGGTTCAAAGATGCAACATCAAGATCATTATCATATTCTGTGAGAGGGAGATCAGATGACCTGAAGTTGCCCCACTCCATATTGATAACCTATTGAGTTTCACCATCAAAAGGGCTAAGTTACTTGGGTATAAAAGGTTGCCTAAATAATGAGAAAATTAAGTAATCACCATGTCTCCCGATCTTGGCAAAGGTCCCTGCCACTTTGGAATAGCATTAGCCCTTTCAACATAAGCTGCATTCATTCCAGTTCCCAATATAACTGCAGCAACAACATCCGGGTTGTAGTATCTGCCTCCCGCCAATGTTCCAATGGTATCATTGACCTTAATGAAAAGTTGATCCAGCGAAGAGATTTTAGATGTAAAATCGAAAATAATCTGCACCTGGTCTATGAAGTACTCAGGTGTACCATTCACTCCTTAAAAATTGAGATCTTTCTTATTTTTTTCTCGCAAAAGATCTTTCCATTTTTTAAATACTAAGCTAGGCATACCAAAGCTGTGACACGCATATGAAGGCCAACTCTTTCCATAGCTTTATTCAATTCACCCACAACATCTTCTCCAACCTAGATCAGTATCCACACGGGTAAGGCAAAGGTTATCATGATGGTCAGAAAACAAAAGGTTAAATTCAAATGTGGAACACATATACATTTTATATTTCACAGCAGGCTTTAACATTGATATGTGGGATATGCACAAGGATCAAACCCCTTATTAATTCTCCTTGAATTATAGCTCTACTAAACATAATTTTCCCATGTTTTAAAGGGAAAACCAAAAGTTAAAGTGGCATATGATCAACTGTTTTGCCTGCAATAGCATGAATTTTTCATCAGTCATGACACATTGGGTGAGGGAAAAAAAATAAAAGCTTTCTATCAGTAAGATCATAAAACTATGAGCCTCCACACAGGCCTTCCTTTCTCTCCCAAACGCCTGTGTTGCAGAATAGAATATCTATGAAGTACGGCAAAACATGAGATAGGATGAAAGAGATTTACAGCATCTTCAATCGAGAATCCCTTTGTCCACTTTATCAGGGTTCCTGATGATATTGATGTCTGCCTAACTGGGAATGAGAATGTGAAGCCTAACTCTCTCTGTCTACCAGGAAAAGGGTGGGAATTTTCACCTTCAGTAGCAACAAATCTGGCAAGCTCCGCAGCAATAAAATCAAATAATTCCTACGACAAAATGGGAAAATTATGGTGTAAACCATTGCAGGCAAGCCATAGCTTAGGTCTTATAGATCTAGTACTGAAGATATACTCACATGGGAAGAGCTGGTCATGCAATGTGGTGGAATAGATACCTCGTCGAATTCCGTTTTGATGAGACCTTTGCCTTTTCCGCCTAAGTGCACACGTAGAACACGGAAGTTTGTGCCACCGAGATCCAAAGCATAGAAAAGTCCTTCCTCTTCACTACAAAGGGTCATCTTCTTAGATGGTTAGCATACCCATACAAAATTATAAATTCTTATACAGAGTTGCAAAATAGAATCTCTTAGAACAAGAGCAAGATCATCGCAAGAAGTGGGAAGATCAAGATCAATTCATAAGAACACAGTTCAATTAGAACAAAGTTCGGAAATTTCCATATCAGAATGCTGCAGTGTGTTAGTACAAAAAACGATAGTGACAGGTGTGGGGTCCCTTCAGAAACCAAAAAAAAAAATACCCACTAGAAATGGCACCTAGTATTTGCTATAGAAAACGTCTTCCCTAGTAAAGCACACAGCTTTTCCTGTCTAATTACCCAGTGGGGAGATTGTCCACATAGCTGATGAGCATCTTGAACATGCTTCCACCCTCCGACGCGAGGCCAACGCGCATTTCAACAGCCATTGAGTCTGCCACGTTGTGCAGCTTCCCAATGGGCGAGTCGCACTTTTTCTGAAACTCCCTCACAATCCCGGACACCCGAGCAGCCGCAGCCTTCTTCTCCATCCCAGAACACCCTCAATCACTTCGGACGGTGTTGAAGGACGAATATAGTAGACAAGATGGATATCGAAGAAGAAAAAGGAGAATGGAATGGGAGCAAGAGCGAACTCAAGAACACCCAAAGAGAGAGAGTGAGTTCAGCTGCTTCAGCTCTTGTATGTCTATTGAGCACGGCTCCGCTCCCTTGCCCAAGTAGTGGAGGGAGTACATCACCATATATTCTACATTTGACGGCCAGGATTTCTTTCCCTTAAATCAACGGACAGTAATACGATGATCTAAATTAATATAGAAAATTAATTAAATTTATAAGATAATATATTATTCGAGCAAGTATTTTAATCCTGAGAAAATTATTGAAATTATATATAATAATAAATTATCCGTTTAGAATTACTATTATTCAAATACATAATAATTGTTGGGAAAACCCACATAATAATATGAATATAAATAAAATAATTTATGAATTAAATGAAAACTTTATTTAATTAGAATAAGTTTTGGGTTTGGCTCGCAATATTCTTATCATATATTGGAATATGAATTACTCCCATTTACAAATATTATATATATAATTGATTCAAATTTAACAATAATTATCCAAAACCTATCCAATGTGATAGGTTCCAATAAATGTTATAAGAGATTAAAAAAATAAGAGAATAAGAGAGCATATAAAATTTTAAAATACAAATTAAATATATATAAATTATCATAATATATATTTTTTGGATCAACCGTGTATATATTATATTTGGCTATATGGCAGTATCTAATAGATTATTTAAATTTCAGATTCCTCACACTCTTTTGCTTTAGTCTTTTACTCTGAATTGGATTATTAAAATAAATTGAGCACTCAATTACTTGAGTACTATAGTATGTGATTAAATATTTCAGAGAGATTATTTTGGGCTTTTGACCCGCCAAAACTCGGCCCCATCCATCCAAACTTATTGAAAGTTCAGCTTAGCTGGTAGGAGCCCCATCCCATCCCTCCAACTGCAATTGCAATTGCAATTGGATCTGCTGTAAGCTGTTTTCTTGATGGATTAAAAATGGGTGAGAAATGGTCTAGACAGTGCAAATGTGCCACTATGAGTGATCGATCAGTGTGAGCAAGAGTGTCATGATATAACTTGAGTTGATTGATAGCTATTATATGAGAGGTGGTGCTTATGCATATGTTCATGTGCCTTGACTAAGAACCCACCCATATATGGAGGAGTCTATAATACTTGTTAGAAAAATAAATCTCACATAGGAGTGTAGTCCAGCCGGAGTTGGTTTTTAGTTGTGTGCATGTGGCATCCATTAATATGCAGCTATTGATGAGACATGGGGGAGATGAAAAACTAAGATACTTGGGTTATAATCTATCAGCTGCCACATGGCAGACATACTAATCAATTAATTTTACACTGGTAGGAGATAACATTTTTTGGTGAAGGGGCAACCGCACATGCTTATGAATTTTAGGGTTTTAATGGTCGGTCCAACCTAAATTTTTGGAATTGAAGATGTGTAACTAAGAACAATGAATATTAAACCACTATTGCTAGGGAGGCATCTTCTTAAATGTTTGTATATTTGTGCCTATGAACTGTCTTTTCATATGATGTAATATTTGATCATAACTAATTCTCTATATATTTGTGGAAGTATTCATTCATCATGGTTCATAGTATAGGCAAAGTTGTGGACTTTATATCTCATTAGTCTAGCAATGAAAGATGCAACCACGAGCTCTTATATATAGTAGAACCTAATGAATCATCGTCTCCTGCAAGAGGGATGGCAATTAGCACTCTATCATCCCATCATAAGCTGATGCCCTGATGCTTGATGCTCTTCAAAGCCATGCCCCCAAGTGAAAGCACAAGTGAAAGCAGTTTGAGGACAACCAATCAAGAGGTGGTCACGAGACTCCTGAGAGTTGGAGCAAAATGAACATGAAGATGAGACACGAGGGTTGGTTCCAACACGAGACCATATCCATACTTGAGAGATGACTGTGAAAAAGCATGCCAAGCAATAAAAGATACTATGGGGATGTAGCCCTTGAACCAAATAAGGTTGTACCAAAACATGTCAGCAACTTGCGGCCTTCATAGAGTGATACACTTGACTGATGTGAAGTCGAACTTACCCTCATCCCACATGAAAATATCATTGCTAGCCATATACTCGAATGGCTAGCAAATCCATGTACTCATATGCCATTTTACAAGAGTGAGATTAATAGTAACTAAAATACATCCATTAATAGTGAAAGGATTGGTCACATCAGATTTAAGTCAAGCTGCAGAGAGAACATACAACCATGTGAAAATCTACATGTAGAAATGAAATCCAATCCATCATCCCTCATCTAGCTCATGCATCTTCTGAATCTGCAATATGGAGACAGTACAAAGCTCTGGAATTTGTCATTTAAAAGAACCCGTTTTGTTCCTCCTTGAGAGGGCCGTATTAAACGCTTGCTGCAAATCATGTGGAAGTCAGGATCTATCCGGTTAATTCCATGCATGAAAAGTCAATTCCATGCATGTGTGTTTGCTCGAGGACACCCACACCACACGGATGAACCATCATCCAAACTATAAAACTGGGAAGGAGGGAAGAAGGGACCCCTACACTGGCCAATGAATGAAGAAGGACACAGTGGCTGGTTGTTTCCATCTTATTTGCTCATGGTGAGGTGAGGGAGAAAGGAGATGGGCTCAAGACTTACCACTTGAGATCAAACATGTCTCAATGTTTCAGACAAAGACCTAGTCATTCATTATGGCACCTCTTAAATGGACTAGCCTATAATTTTGAATTCCAACTAATTAATATATATATATATATATATATATTACTACACCATTAAATAATAGAATTTAAGAATAAATTTATTAATAAATAAAAATCAGAAAATTAAACTCTCCAACTACCCATAAAACTATCATTATGTTGTCAAAGGCTCACCTCAACTTTGAATTTAGATATTTGTTTAAGGTGAACTTCACTCTTTAAATGAAAGGACTCATATACAATATTTTTTTCACTTATCCCATAATAAAATTTCAAAGTCTTATAAGTTAAAAACTTTTATTTCATTATTGGGTCTTATCATATATAATACGCAAATATCAACAGATTTCATATCCCGCCAAAAAAAGTTTAATAAGTAATATTATAATGAAATTCAATAATTTTATTATATCTAGAATGAAAATTTTCTTTATTTTTATTGAATATGATATTTTATTTATATTTTTATGAAATTTATTATTTTGCTCAATCAAGCAAAAAAATCTGAATATTTTATCAATTTTAACACTGATTTATTGACCATAATTTCGATCAAAGTATAAACAAATACTAAAAATTGGTAATGCTTACAAATATTATGGTCCCACTCTATACCCTTCATCAATTTTTGTACAATAATTAATATGAGGTTAAATAAATATATGTGCAAAAATTGATGCAACACTCCAAATTCATTGTGTATATAAATCAGTGTGAAAATTAAAGAAATAGTCCAAGTTAGTGCAAATTTTGACTGAATATTATTATCCACTCCTTATTTAAAAAAATAAATTATTTTAAAGTGAAAGGATAAGAAACATGATGACATACAAATTTAGGATGTCAGTAACCTCAATGATTCCTGGGACTCATTAAAAAAAGAAGCAAATAATAATAAGATAAAATTAATTATTACTACTACTACTATTACAGCGGTAGCGATCATCCAGAAGATTGTGTCACAACCACACGGATCAGCTGCAGCTGTTCATCGCTCGTCTTCCCAACACTTTCAGCAGATTCGCCTATGGGAGCGTTACATGTCAGCGACTGAGCCCTCACTACCTGATGATCCCAGTCGGTGGTTCCCACTACGTAGAGCATGAGCCCGGCGCAGCACACCTGGGCCGACAGCAGGCCCATCCACAGACCGGTGAAACCGAACCCAAGCCCGAACCCGAGACCGACTGCCACCGGCATCCCCACAAGGTAGAAGGCTCCCAGGTTCACGTTCGCGGCGGTGGCGGGGCGGGCGCTGCCCCTCAGCACGCCGCAGCCCACCGTCTGCGGGGAGTTCCCCAGCTCGCAGAGGCCGAGGATGGGGAGGGCAGCTGACGTCAGCCGGAGGATGTCGGCGTCATGGGTGAAGAGCCGGGCCCACGTGTCCCTCATGGACGTCGCGAAAGTCGCGGCTGATAGGCCCGACGTGGCGGCCAGTAAGATCGCCACCGCAGCGGACAGCTTGGCCCGGTGGGGCTGGCTGGCCCCCAGCTCGTTTCCCACGCGGGTGGAGACGGCGAAGCCGAGGGATGAGGGGAAGACGTAGAGAAGCGACGTCGTCTGGATTAGGATCCCCATGGAGGCGATGGTGGACTTGGGGTCGGAGAGGAGGCCGCAGAGGATGAT
The DNA here is from genome assembly GCA_030064435.1 of Trapa incisa. Lineage (NCBI taxonomy): Eukaryota > Viridiplantae > Streptophyta > Magnoliopsida > Myrtales > Lythraceae > Trapa > Trapa incisa. The sequence continues at coordinate 11,163,468 of CM057769.1, read as the reverse complement.
CATGATCTCGTACCACCACCACTCTAGGCAGACCGAAACGCAGCTCGGCGCTGCCAGTCGGAGCAGCGGCAGCCAGCCCCTGAGGCACTCGGCGCTGGGGTTCGTCCAAGTTGGCTCGTGGATCCTCTGGGCCCGCACGTAGAGGACGACGCAGACCAGTACGAACGCATTGGACGCTGCCGAAGCGGCGGCGACGCCGGCCACGCCATAGCCGAGGTGGCTGACGAGGAGGAGGTTGGCGGGGACGTGGAAGAGGGTCCCGAGGAGGGAAGCCAGCGTGACAGGTAGGGTGATCCCCTGAGCCCGGAGGTAAATGCGGGTCGGGTGGATGAAGGAGTTAGTAAGAAGGTCCGGAAGGGAAAAGAGGAGGTACGTCTGGGCCATAGCCGTTATGCGAGGATCCTGCCGGAGGCAGAGGAGGATGGTTGAGACGTTGAGCCAAAGCATGGATATGGGGGCTGAGCAGAGGAGGAGGAATATCACGGACCGGTGGAGGGTCAGGGAGAGGAGCTTCGGCCGCAGTGCGCCGAAGGCCTGGGAGCAGAGCGGCTCCATCCCAAGGGCCAGCCCCGACAGGACGGAGTAGCCGGTGATATTGGCGAAGGCGATGGCGAGGGAGCCGGCGGCGAGTTCGAGATCTCCGAGTCGGCCGAGAAAGAACATGGACACCACCGAGCGGGAGTAGTGGATGAGGGCCGTGAGGACGATGGGGAACGCTAGGGCCATGATGGACCTCGCCTCAGCGGCCATCTCCGATGCCGTCGGGAGGAATGCGGCCTCGCGCCTGGGCTTGATGGTGGAGGTGAGAGATCGGAGGTCAATGTAAAGGCGGGCCTGCTGCCTCGGCGACGCCGTGTTGCACATTCCGGCAGCCAAAGAGATCAAGGAGCCTCCAAATGAAGAGTGCTGACTGGACAGAGAGAGATACCCGTGAAGAGCGCACTGTTTTTTTCCTCTATATAATCAGTGTTGGAACACCTCTGTTGCTCTGTCCCGTCTCTTTTTCTGCTACGCTCTCTACTCTGTGTTTTGAAGAATGAGCTGTACTGTGTCGATACGTAATGGGTAGAGACTTGTTGAAGGAGGCTGAAGGAGGAAGTTGAAGGTGAAGAAGGGGTGGAGCGTGGAGGAGGAGGAAGAGATGAAGTATTAAATAGATGATGAGTTGGGTATTCAATTTATCCTTCTTGTATGCTATATAATTTTCATATTCATATCTTTATTATTCATAATTCAAATAATTTCTTCATAAAACATAATATTTTCCAAATAAATTTCATTAAAAAAACAAATATTCTACTTTAATGAAATTTGTAAATATAAAAAAAATGAAGTAGCAAGACATTCCAAAGACCGGACTACACAGTCCATGGTCCACACATGTCATTTCACAAGATTCATCTGTCTATCTCTTGTGTTTTCTTCCCTAAAAACATTTATTTTCCAATTTTCCATACACTTTGAAAATTATGCTGAATAAATGCATCTTAATCAATATTCGATTTGCTCCTTTCCAGATCTAAATTAATCTATATTTAAATAAAATTTTAAAAGCTCTTATATTATAAATTTATCTACCATGGAAATTACATAAATTAAGAATTTATTTAGAAAACAAAATACCAATTTTGATTTCATGGCCCTTAATTATAAAAATTAATGACTAAAGTGACACATGAAAAAGTAAAATAACAATAAACATTATGATATATTAATTATTGTTGGTGAAGCACCGCATTGATTTCATTTTCTTTTTAAAAATTAATATTTTATTTTTTAATTACTGTTTTTTTGGGTAATTGAATTTGAATCCTCCTAATGCAATACTCCCATCTTATCTTACATGTGGCTTCAAAAGGAAAACCATTGTCAAGTACAAAAGGAAAAAAAAAGGCATATTTGGGCAAAAAGTCAATATTTTTCCGAGACTAAGAATTGACCAGGTTGAAAAAGTTCAGCCTTTTATATGAACTTGCTTAAATAAAGCTAAATTTGGTGGTATTTAATATTTTATATAAGATGGAAAAAAATATTAGAAATTTATTGCAAGTCATAGAGGTTTATGTATAATTAATCTCATATTCCTAATACCCACCTATTCTTTATTTACACACTCTTAATTGCAATTTGCCACTGCCCACCTGCAACTGCTCAACTAATAACCTTCTCACTTCTGAAATATTATGTCTGTCAAAATCTTCCATAGGCTCCAACTCTGGTCTGAATAATTCCCACAACAAGACATTCTCCCAAAACATGTTTCTCTTTTTCTCTTCTTTTCATTCCTAGTGTTGTTGTCTCGGAGTCCAAAGAAAAAAACCTAATAAATATCTTAAGAGACAATTTGATTGTCACAAATTTCTATTCTAAAAATAAGATCCAGTTTTAGTAAAATCCAATGAAATTTTGGCATATGATCTTTATGATTGATTAAATATATTTTTACTTATTTTTTTTATAAAGTATATCTACCAATTTGGTAGCACCTTTCATTGTCTATTGGTTAATCATTTCATATCCAAGTATTTACACCCAACATATTAAATAACAAAGCCATATTCTGGTACAAAAAAATGCATCAAATCAACTTGATTATGCATATATTCTATATATATTATTTTCATTAAGAGAAAGGGAAATAACTAAATATTTGGTGGACATTATTGGATGTCATGTGGTTGAATAAGATTAAATAATGGGTTGTTATGTAGCATTGATGGTGGCTTGAATACATTTTTAGTTTTTTTTTAAATTTTAGAAAATAGCATATGTGTCACCATCTTATTTATTCTTACTATGTAGCAAATATTTTGTAGTTTGGAAAGATATCTTTGATGTGGGGCTATGGGTGCTTTATTATATTGGAAAACATAGGGGGAAAGAAAGTATATGTGCATCATGTGCATCATATTAGATTTGTGTATTATTTTATTTTTGTCTTATATTTATTATTTTATAGTTGAAGAATTAATGTTCTTAGTGACTAGTAATTAAAAAAAACCATTTATCATTTTTTTTATTATACCATTATATCACATCAACATGTCAAATGATACATTCACAATCCTACAAATCTTTAAAGCAAATGTATCATATACCCACTTCTAACACTCTCACAAGAGTCATTTCACAATACCCACTTACTTAGAACTTCACACCATGCAAATAGGTTATCGAAATGCTATAAGGGCAACGAAGATCCACAGAATTATTATTCAGAGGGAAGGTTTCAACAGTAGGGTCCCTTTTTTTCCTTTTCCCCTTTCGGGTAGAGAGCTGTTCCCCGGCGAGGGAACAATATCAAGAGGAGGGTGGTGCTAATAATAGCATCATGAGGGAGGGGAGGGGGGAGGGGGGGGGGGGGGGGGGGGGGTACGTGATCGACGGGGTGGCTGTGTTTGAAAGAGATCATACTGCCTCAACTGATGTCTCGGCAAGCTGCAAGAACAGACGAGAGGCATGTCTCCCATTCCCGGCCCTTTTCTCTTTAGACATCTTCCAAATCATTCACCCATTGAGCTGTCGAGAGAGTCCACTATCCCATGTTCTCCATGGCAGAGGTGATGAGCTCTCTCCCATGCCGGCCGATCCAACCCTCATGAGAGAACTGCAAGTTGATCCATTGGAATTGATAAGAGATAACCTCACATGCATGTATGTAAAAATCCCCCTCCTTCTTCTTCTTCCTCATGGACGTCTTTTTTCTCCTCAAATTTAACACAGAATAACTGCTCATATTCATAACAATATATATATTTTGATATAGTCAAGTGATCACCTCAAATCCACTCAAGGGTCAAATCAGGTCGTCACACATGGCATTCCTTTTCCCAGTGTTCATAAGCTAGGCAGACGGATCCACATGACAACTCGGCGGTCCATCTCCGAGCTTGGTACTGGCATCTTTTTTCCACCCCGCTACCTCACCTCCAACCTGGCATTGTCCAGATGCTTCTTGCTCACCTCACCTTAAGGATTATCATGCCCCCCTCCCCAAAAAGGTTTATCAGGAATAATAGACATCACTGTGTTCCTTAAAGTTGCAGGAAGAGTTTAAAAATATCCAAAAATGAATATTGTCGGTGTACTTCACGGTTGTGCGTTAGTTGTTGGGTTGTTCATGTTATTGGCCATCAAGTGGGCACTTTCAATCTAGCAATAGTACCAGCATCCGAGTGATATTGCCTGATTTAGGTTAGGGTTTTTTTATTGTAGCATTTCCATTTAGGGGAACTGCTTATGCACAACCTCCATGTGGAATGCACGATTTGCAGGATTTTCAACTATTTTGAATTTGAAATGGATCAGCATACAGATGATTATTGCCCATTGAGCTCTTTATGGGAGCAATTCAATTATTCAAAGTAACAACACACGAGAATTTGAATTTCCTAGGACAAATATTAATGCTAACAATTTAGAGTCTAGATTCCATGTATTCTCCATTGAAATTCTTAATGTACATTGCATCCTCTATTACACTTGTACAGCTCATGCTTGGGGGGAGAAAGACGCCATTGATCTCATGTTCTTTGTAGTTTTGCCACTTCAATCTCATATTTTTTAAGTGGTTTTTTCAATGCAATATATTTAAAGAAAATAGACACTTTCAAATTTATATCTTAAAATACAGTTTTAAAATTATATATTTTTAAACATATAAAACTAAAAAATATATATTTTAAAGAAAGAGTAATAAAATATTATAAATGATATAGAGTAATAATATATTTCAAAGCTTTGAAAAATGAAAAAGATTTGCTGATGTTGGGATCCATGATTTTATTTGATGGCCCGAATTGGAGAAAAATGTAAAGGAATAATGAGTCCCCACATGAAGAGACTCCAAGCACTGACTCCATGTGCTGTTGATGGACTCTATGCATCATGTCTTCTCTGGAATTACATTATATATATATATATATTATGCTTTTAGTATCTTATGAATGTATGAGGACATTTATATCTGTGGCTGATTTTCCTGACCATGGTGACGTAATTGCTATAATTCAATACATTCATTGCCTATCAATTAGACACCTTAAAAGATTAATGATTTCGAGAATAGAGTTTATTTTTTTTGTAAATCTTGTCCGTATACAATTAATTATAAGAAGAATATCTGCATGTACTTACTGGGTGCATGCATTTATGGGTAGTGGAACCAGAAACAAAATTTGCAAGTGAAATCTGATTGATTGGGATCTGGAAAAAGGTATATATGACTGGTCGGCCATTCCCATTGGCGAAGCTGTCTGAACTCTGGACCAGGGTTTATGATTATCGAACACATTCTATGGAGTGTTGGCTTACATTTTTACTCCATGATCTAAGAGGGTATGTAGTCTCTAAAATAACTGTAAATTTTCAAATGGTTAGACAACTCTGTGTGATTGTGTACACAGAATTGATCAAAGTAGGAATAAAGAAAGGACGCGTGTCAACACCCCATTTAGGGCAAGAAGATTGAAGATTAAACATGTATATGTATGTGTGTGTGATTGTGCATACATACTTTATAGGGCATCTATCTCTTGACTGCTTGAGAGAAATACCTTTTTCTTAAACAATGAAATGAGGCAACATTAAGAAGATTTGTGTGGGAGGTGAGATTGAAACCAGTGCAAAAGTAGGGCAACTTATCTCATTCTTCAAACCCAAACCAGCTTTCCGTCACTTTACTTGGGCAATGACTCTGACAGGTACATTTTTTTTCTGGAATTAATTAGCAGAGAAAAGATCGATTATAAGCACAGTTTTCATAGAGCATTGTCTTACTAAAAGCCATTGTAACGTCCCCTTTATAAGTTCATTGAATTTGCTTGGCCATTGGTGGGAATCATTGCCTTTATTTGGCTTAGATACTTCTTTATAGGCATATTATAACTAAGAAAAGAAGTGCACTGATTGCTGACACCCCCACAAAAATAAGAAATTCAAAAGCAGAAGACGTGCGCAAATCATGTTTTGGGGTGTGGTCAATAATAAATTAATAGACGTAGCAGTAGCAGCTAACTATGTTACTAAAGTTAAGCCAAACAAAAGCTCTAAATTTAGTCCTCTAAACTTGAACCTCGTTAATTACCCAAGAAAGCAAACAAAAAAAAGTGGAAAAGCTGATTAGGGTTTTGGTTTTGGACAAGAGAATGTCTCCCTGCCATGTGCCCAAATATTGCATCCCACGTGGGGCATTAATCAATGCAAGCCTCTACATCTCTTCCTTGGTTGGTTGGATGCCTATTTTTCAAAAAAATTATTATGCTTTTACTATACTTTTTTTATTATTTTGGTGGTGGAATAAGTGATATGTGTTTTGGGTACCCATAATTTTTTTAAAATTTTTTGTGATCTACAAATTCCTAAATATTCGATTATTTAGTATAGTACAAATAATATAATGGTTGCACTTGAATTTGTAAATAAATTATCATAAACAAAAGAAAAGCTCGAAAAAGGGTCTCCTCGCTAAAGCGGAACCAAAGGAATTATGGGATTAGGGCATCACAGACAAAGGGTATCAAATTGCTTGATTCTGTAAAACCCTAATTCAGGGAAGAGCCTTTCTAGCCTTGTTCCTCCCTTTTAAGAGTCTAATTAACTTGAGCTTTCCTTTTGTTGATAAACCACCAGTTGGCCTGCTGTGCTGCTTAGTCCTATCACGTGCCTAGACAATAATACATTCCTTCTCATATACGATCTTGCATATGATATGGGTCTCTTTCACCTTTTTGTTCATTGATTTTGCGCAATCGTACATGCGTTCTTCTTTATTTTCTAGAGGTGATTAGAATGCATGTGTGCTTTTCCCATCTTATAAACCGGATATGTATATATATAAGATTATGGTAGCATTTTTTAGCATCAATTTGTAGACAAAAAACTTTAAAAATCAGCAATAATGAAAGGTCGTGTAAGACAAAAAAAAATGTGTATAGAAACTCATACATCCCCACACTAAGTAAGAACCATATTCAATTTTGTGAGGGTATATCACCTTATTTTATATGAGTATTGAGATATTTGAACTTGAATTGTATTAAGAAACATTTATTTCCTACTTCCACCTTTACCATTGAAAGAATGAATATTAAAAAAAGGTGGGTGAATTTTTTAGTATATTAAATGTCAAAATCAAATGTTTCTTTCCCTAATGGAAAGTATTTCATAGATAGACCACCCTTCCTTAATTTATGGAATAACTAGATTAAAGGAAAGATAACCACTTTAAGTTAAAATTAGAGATTTTTTCACTTAAAAGTTTGATTAATTACTTTTTTTATTCCATAATTTTTTTTATTTTTTTATAACATTATTATTATTTCTAATATCAAAAGTTATTTTGTACCAATAAAAAGTTTGACACATAAATACTTAAAATTTATAAGTTATAAACCCTACAAAATTTTCAAAATTATAAATATAAAATATTTTTCTATTTTATACAATTTGTTTATCATATTCTCAATATTCACCTTTGGTGCAGTGTAAATACAACAATTGACTGAGTTGGATTTTTTTTTCCGTATCCCCTAACTAATCTCACCACTAATACAAGTTACCACATGTGTATAATTCTTAATAATATAGATATATATTATTTTATTTTTTATAATATCACAACATTTATTTTATTTTACTCATTATTCTCACAACAATGTTTGATTATTGCCCGCACATAACTCTCCATTCATATTCCATACCCTAATCTATAAGCTTCATAAAAGGGAAAAAACATAGGACTAGTTAACTTCTCCATCGTTCATTCTTAGTTTGAACATTCTGTATTGCCTACATTCAAACCCAATATTCCATTGTCCACTGATGCATGCATGCATCGAAGGAAAATGGATTTACGTTCTTGTGTTCTCCAACGATTATGTATATCAGTGAAATATTTGCAGTAAAGTTTGAAGTTGTTGATTTTCGTTTTCATTTCCTCATCGAATGATTGCAGAGAGTGGAGTGAATTGGGCGACAAGGGCTCCTCAGTTGTCATCAAACGAAGCAAAGGCTGTCGTGTGTTGAAAATCAGGAAGCAAGGGGATTGCGGCAATGACTTTTTTGGGAACCCTAATGAATTATGGAATGATGGAAGATGGATACGATTTGATATGAAATCGGATCATTTCTAGTAAAAACAAAAAGAAAGTTTTAGGTGTCTTGCCACCATTTGGCCATCATCTTCAACCTAGCTTTTCTGATGGGTGGTCATCTTTGTCAAATTTGTCCATATTCGGCTCAACTAGGGGGGTGGAAATGAAATGGCTTGTCTCTAGGGTAAAATGCAAATGAGCTCCAATGCCCATGGCCATAGAGGAAGAATCTCCCCTATACCACTTGATTAGAGTTGAGAGGGACATTAATTTAAGTGGCATTTCTCCTAGATTTTAGGGTAAAATCCCAAATATGTTACAAACTTTTTAGTTGGCCAATCTTGATACACAATGTTTCTGCAGAAAAAAAATATCCTCCCTCCAACAAGACACACCTGGATTAGCCGTTCAAAGTACCTGAAAAATACTAAGAAAGTGTGAGCAAAACCTAATATTTCTTAAAAGTAATACTTTAGTTCCTATTATTTTTAAAAAGTAACAATACTATTAGGTACCGAGTGTTAACTTTTAACATATTAACCTCCATGATATTGGCCAACAAAATACTCTCTTACTGTTGGGTTTCACAAATATTAAGGGCTTTGCGCAAAAATCCACATGGTTGGATGGATCTCTTTAACCACAACCACACCCATCATTCTCTCGATCTTATTATTGGTTATTGTAAATTTTCACGCAATAGTTTAATACTTAATATTTATACAAAAATTAATAGTTTAATTCCAAGTGTTTGTGAAAACAACAATCATGGGTTGTTTGTTAAATAGGCAATGTTTGGATGTTATTATTGCCAAATTAATAATACCCATAAAAGTATTAACATAAAAAGAAAAGATGTGAGACTTGGGTGTTTGTTAACTCGAAAGTGTCTCCTTTCTTGCTCATGTTCATAGTAAAAGATGAACACACATTGGATGCCCACTAAAGAAGTACAATGGTCCACTCAAATGAATCAAGTCGTTCCAATACAAAGTTTGTCTGCCCACACTTGCACATTTTTCGAATTTAGTGCCCCAATGCATTATTGCAAGTCATCTCACCCAATATTGAGCAAAAAGTCATCTCACGGTCTCACCCAATAAAACATCCTTCTTCCCGCAAGGATTGGGCTTTGAAAGTGGGACTTCATTCGTTCAAGGCCTTTTAAAAGGAGCCTGTGACTTTATCTGTTTCTCTTTGTTTCTTAGTCTCTCTTCCAGTGTTCTTCTATATTAAATATTTAGCCTCCATCGCCAGTGCTTCTCTTACTAAGTAGCTGAAGGACTTGGACAATTAGCTAGATTGGAGAATGGATTTGATGCAATAATGTTGAACTTGAAACTTTCTGACATCTCTTGCAGTAGACAAACCAGAGGCACATGGCAGCTTTCTGCCTTGGAAATCTACAGTAAAATGCACACTTTGGGAATCCAATCAAAGTAAACCGTGATGCTATCATCCATCTTTCTATGTGGCTAACTCATGGGAGGGTCGTAGGGGAAAGTTTGTAGACTGCATTCAATCTCAATTTTCCAAACATCACCTCAATCCTGCAATAACCCATTAAAAGTTGCCATCTTTAGCAGGAAAGTGAAATTCTATTTCTGTAGTATAGAATACAATCAAGTGGCTGACCTAATGGGATGAAATCTCTCGTAGTATCTTTATTATGAAAATCTGAATCTACCAGTTGCACATCTGCTTTTGAATCTTTGAGTTGTGCGAGGACCGCCCACCTTTATCCTTGTATGAGTTTCTCGATGAGAAAGCCTTCTGACCACCACGGGCAGCTGATACTGCCCGTCTTCTCTGCTTGTTCAGGCGTTTCACCAGCTCGTCATCATTTCTGTCCAGAGCTTCTGACTGCAGAACCAGAACAATCGAAGAAAAGGTCTTTTTAGCTCTCTGCACAATTGAATAGGAGCTAAAGTTAGGTAGGCAGCTTCAATTTAGACGCCATAAAAGCATACCTCATCAGATCCATCTTGAGCTTCAACTAAATTGGATCCACCTCCTTCAGTACTTTCTCTATTATTTACCTCATCCTGTCCATCTCCCTCTTGAACCTGCTCAGTCTGGTTGTATAATTAACAGATACAGAAATATTAGTTTCACAAAGAAGAAACTTAAAAGAACATACAGTACAAAATATAATTATTTCTAAGAATAGGAAATGCCAATACCTGCTCAACTAAATGCAAAGCATCTGTGCCTCTAACAATAGCCTCATCTGAATTCGAGGGATCTTCTTCATCATCTGAGACAGCTACCCCGGCAGAGTCTTCTTCAATGAACTGGTCGAATCCAAAAACATTGAATAGAATTAAACAAATTGGCCATGCATGAGTATCGACTGTAAACAAATTGAAATAGCTCTAACAAAGATTTGAGGATACCTTGTCCATGTCAGCTTGATCCTTTGTAGTAAATCCACTAGCAGCAAGCTCCCTATCGAGGAATCCAGCTGATTTGTTGATTGATAAAAATGAAGGCCTACTGCCATCTTCAACATCTCCTCCTACACTATCAGAGTTATAGGCTTCCTCTTCAAAGGAAAGATTGAACCTGAGTAAAGATTAACCAAATGGGTGATAATGATTAGGGAAAAGGAAAGCAAATGAAACAGAGAGGAAGACAGGAGAAATACAGGGAGAAGCAGCCAACCTTTTACCAAAGAACTTAAAGATGCATTCAACATCACGGTCAAAGTACCTGAAATATGTGGGCAAAAGCATGCTTACTACAACTTGACTATGTCAAACGCTGAACAATTAGAAACTTGACTAATGTGATATCTCTTACATCTGTGCATTCCGATGGGACACAGAAACCATTTGAGGAAAATCGATCATGGTGACCTTCTCATCATCATCAATCTAAAAGGAAAATATGGTCAGAAATATACTAGGACCTTTCTTGTGTAATTAAAATCTAGGACAAAAGTAAAATACAGTATAGAAGAAAAGGGATGGAGTCAGTGCTAAGGTTAAAAAAGTATTAAAATAAACTTCTCTTATATATAAGGATAGTACTGAATGTAAATAACCAGAAGAAAATGCACCATACTATTATAAGTTTGTTCTTGTGATTTTTAGAATTAAGCAACCACAGGAATTTGTTCTGCTATTGTAGGCATGTTAATAAGGGGAAAACTGAGAATACACAAATTTTAGGAGTACCATAATATTGAACTCATTGAAATCACAGTGAATAAGACCGTGCTCAGCCAGGCGGATGACCAAACCAATGATTCTATCAAACACAGCCTCCGGATTTTGCAATTCCTTCACCTGGACTCTGCATTTCATAAGAAAGTGTCAATAACATGAAGTTATCCATCAAGAGAAGTATGTGCAAACATTGAGCCAAAAAGAAGATAAAGAAGGGAAACTCTTACAGTGGATAGCCCTGTATAAGTGACATGATCACACAATGCCTGTTGCAGTCTATTGCATTAGGAACAGGAAAACCATGCTCTTCCAAAGCCTGATAAAATCATATATCATGTTATTTTGTAGAAAAAATAGAACACATGCGATATAAATATAAACACTGGAGGATATATGAACCTTCATGAAAGCAAACTCTTTAAGAGCAGCAAGTCTTGACAGATACAGCCAATTGTAACTTCTACGATGCCTCAAGTAATCCCGCTTGGATTTAACGGCCCTAAAAGAAACTCTTCCTAATCTATGCAATTTCATTGCAAGAATTGTACCATCCTCTGTAGCAACCTCAAAGATATCTTTTAAAAAACCACAGTTAGTATAATATATATTAATTGGTTAAGAAAGCATAAGAAGCAAATACTGTCCATATATTTAGTTAAGAGAAATACCAGACTCCTTCCCAACACCAATTTGACGGCCCACAGAAGCAAACACTCCACGATTAACCATTGTCTTAATGGCAAGGAAATCGTACCCAAGGTATGTGAGCCGAAACCCATCATCTATATATCCAAGAGGACGAAGGATCAGATAGAATAAAATTGTACTTAGAGGAATAGTTCCAAAATGTTGAAGGAACAACTCACATTTGGAAGAGTCGTGGTGTACTAATTTGTGCTTAAGCAAGTTCTTCAAGACCTTGTAAGTGCCTCCATGCCTAATAAATGAAGGCACAGTCATGATCAAAATATCTCCCTGTGAGATCTCTATAAATCAAAACATGGGAATATAAAATGGCATACTTGAGTGAAGCAATTCGGTCAACGAGCTCTGAAGGCACAATTTCATGCTGCAAAAACCAGAAAGGAAATGTTAAAGAACATGAATGATTCATGTCTACCCAAGGAAAGTTGCTACAGACAAGCATGGAAAAAAAAGGGACAAGAGATCACATTTCGCATTCCCATCTCAACTGCAGTAAGAACCCTAAAATCTTCCTTTGAGAGGTACCTCAGCACATCAACGTTGAGCTTCATATCTCCTTCTTGTAAGATTAATAGACCAAACTATTCTGCAGAATAAATTGACGAAAGACCTTTAACCTGCCAATAACAAATATATAGGTTAGTTCACAGGTTAATACCATCTATTATGAAGGTATTGAATCCAATTTGAAATAGCTGAATACATACCAACAATCAAAGCAGGTGTAGCCATTTGAGAAATCGATAAATTAGATAGAAACAGGGGAGTATTCATGTACGATTAGTCAGTGAGTCTTAATAAATTGAGCCCTTGACACAAACTTGTTACCTAAGACACCAGGGCTTTCTCTCTTATTGGCCAGTTTTTTAACAGACTTCAGAAACACATCAATTAAAACAAAATTGAGGTAAAATTCTAGATGAAGTCACTGCTCTTCATTCTTAGATTAGTCACAATAAGTAGGAGAAGATGGTGAAGGTTATGTTGCCTACTAAATCAACAAACAAGATGTTTTTATGCATTTTAAAATCAGACAGAAGATGGAGACGACTGAACCAAGGGAAGGGGTCGGTTCCCAATGGCGTGAAGGCAGCGAGAGGCACTCTCGGTAGCGGTCAACAGCTTGGCACCGCCGGAAAGGACGGAGGAGGCGGAGGAAGTATGGAGGAAGGAGGACGGGCCGTGAACTAGAGAGCCTCCGGGGAGAGCGGGCGTACTACAGAGGCTTGAAGAACGGGCGGCTGGTGGAGAATTGGCGCCTAGGGCTTTGAGTGAACAAGAGAAGAAAATATTTATTTTAGTCATATATTATTCTAATTAAATTGTCTTTTTTTGAGCAATATTCTAATTAAAATGTCAATAATATCAATTTATATGTAAAAATGTAAAATTAATGAATTTTAATATATCAATTAAATTATTGATTCTTCAATATTTGGATTATATTGTTGATGACATAACCGCTTCCCTGTACTGCTATGCCTCAGGTCAGAAGGGTCCAATCGGTGTCTCTCCTCTTTGCTTCGAGACTCGGGACGCAGCTGAAATTCGCCCCGTTTGTTTCAGTCCCTTTGCGGTAGGTTGACTTCTAATCCGTAGATCAGAGGGAGGTAAAAGATCGGCGAGTTGGGGGGTCTCAACGGAGAGAGAGACGAGGCCGGAATATGCCGCTGAGAACGGAGGCTAAGCGGGTCTTGGTTGGAGCGGGGGCCAGGATCCTGTTCTATCCGACTCTTGTGTACAATGTACTCAGGAATAAGACCCAAGCGGAGTTCAGATGGTGGGATGAAGTCGATCAGGTCTTTTTTTTCGATGTCATAATCATGTCAGGGCTTTTCAGTTCTTAGCTTAGGATGTCAATGGTTCTCTGTCCCTTTTTTTTTCTGGTTGGAGGTGCTGTTTTTGTTGCTTTCCTGTAAATTAGGTCTGCTACGAGTTTGCTTATGGGAAGAGAAGTAATCTGCAGTTTGCATATGTGTTCTTTTGATACTTGTTGAAGCTAGTTCTTCTGATATGGGATGCCAAGATTCATATTTGTGAAGTACTGTGAAACTGTTACACTGTCATTCTGTAGCTGTTTGTTATGCATTTTTTATGATCGCTATGAAGCTGAATCTGGCTCAAATTTCATGATCTATAAAGTTTATTTCAAATAATTTAACCCATATTGAAACTTGTTTTGTTATTGATTAGATTCTGAGCCAACAAGGGTTCATGAAGCCAAATGTAATTGCTCAAGATGCAACAGTTAGGATGATGAAAGGCAATAGTTCATTGCTTTTATATATGCATTAACTTATAGAATCCTTTTTTCTTCATTTGTTTCAGTTTCTTTTACTAGGTGCAGTTCCTTTTCCGAGGGATGTCCCCCGACTAAAGCACCTGGGAGTGGGCGGTGTCATTACTTTGAATGAGCCTTATGAAACACTCGTCCCATCATCACTGTATCATGTTTGCAATTTCTCCTAATATCCCTTGCTTCATTAGACAGTGTGTGCTCAGAAGCCAGGCAGGTATTTCTTCTTCCTCCAATCTGAATTCCCCATCTATTTTGTGTTATGGTCCTCAGGCACATGGGATAAACCATCTCGTGATACCAACTAGAGATTATCTCTTTGCACCAACATATGAAGATATAAATCGAGCTGTGGATTTTATACATAGTAAGTGATACAATGTGGTTTTCTTTACATGATTCTTAGTGACTATCAGTCACACAAATTTGTAAGTGTAAATTCTTCTAATTATCTCCTTAATCTCTTGTTAAAGGGAACACATCTTCTGGCCAGAAAACTTATGTCCATTGCAAAGCTGGGCGAGGAAGGAGCACGACAATTGTTGTATGCTACTTGGTCTGTTTTCCCTATCCCCATCTAAAGTACTCTGCCTTTGGTTTTTACCTTGCAACCTATTAGGAAAATCTGAGCATCCCACTTATAGTTGGTTGTATATAGGTGGAACACAAGCACATGACACCTGCTTCTGCATTTGAGTATGTTCGATCTATAAGGCGCCGGGTGCTGCTTCACCCTTCACAATGGAAGGTGATTCTGTTACCTTTTATCTCATATAAGGGAACTTATTTTCCTTCTAATGGATAGATCGAGTAATAACTCTGTTGATGGACAACTATTCTCATGATTTTCTGGTTATCTTGTTTTTGTATAAATTCATGTGGTCTCCCAGACTGTGATGTCATTATACTATGGTCATATGCTTCAAGCGTTGTTAAGTTGAAGTTGGACAAACCAAATTAAGCATAAAATTCAAATCAGGAAGTCAGTCTGAAGCATATTTTCCAGTTTTATAGGATGCCACTTGGTCTGGAGCAATCTTCGGATAATGATCTTATCTTGGTTCAAGCCAAATGCATTATTTTCCTATGATGATAATATTTTCCAAATCCTGTTAAACTCTGTTTTTCCAGCAGCATTTTTGCTCCAGTTCTTAGTTCATATGGCATCATATTAGTGTGTACTCAGGTTTTCACTGTGATGAGCAGGCAATACATGAATATAGCAAGCGGCGGTCATCTGCAACTATCTGCCATTCCTTTTCAGGAGATGGAGTTCTCGTGAAAGAGGCCAATCTGGAATTCCACAGTGGTTCATCCCACGATACTACTAAGAAGGATCTAGGAATTGTGCCAAAAGTCTCCAGCAGGTGGTTTTTAATACCTCTGTTGTCTTGTCTCTTCAGTTCCCCGAGATTTTCCAGTGGCCGTGGCCGTGACCAGGTCTCACTCCCCATAGCATCTGACCTCATTCTACCTAAAGGGGTTTCCTCCACCCCCAGCACAGACACATGCCATTGCTGAATTCCTGATTATACAGGAATATAGGTCCTAATACATATCTGAAGCGGTGAAACTCTGTGATCTTCATTATTTCCTGATACTGCCGATTGGAGGATTCTAAGTTTTAGGAGAAATGGAAAATACTAATGGGTATAAATTGTATACCCGTCTGCCTCCGCTAACTGCTTCCAAGCTAGAGTGCAAACCACCACCACGATGGGTCATCGTCAAAAGTCAGCCTCTGAAGGTCATCTGAAACCACACTATTTGGAAGATGGTCATAAAATATACTGCTATTTGTGCAATATTTGTTTTGAATCAAAGATCCTGATTCCTCAGTGTCGGAATATCCATTAGTCATGTGTTTTATTCTTGGTTGAAAAGTCAGTGGGCTGGTGGAGGGCTGCCAGCCGGCGGGAAATTGAGGCTATGTCTTTTTCGTTGAAAAGTTAGTTGACAGTTGCTGCATCCACGGGAGGCTTCCTCATTTATGTGCCACAACACGCGTCAAAAACAAAAACAAATAGAAACTGCAATAAATTACAGAAATTAACCACGATTCCGTTAATCCGAACCAGCACATCTCCGAATTTCATGAATCTCGTGCATCTCTCTCTATCTACCTCGTGATCTTCCCTCCACACGAGCCTTTTCATTTCAGTCCTCGTGATCTTGATTGCAAACTCCCCAACCCACATCATCATCGTCTCCAGCCCAGGAGTTCGGAGTGTGGTCGGACGTAGTTAATGGGTCATTTTCCAATCCTCCATTAATATGCCAACATAGAAAAACAGGCGGTTGGTTGGCAGAGGAGATTCCGAGTGAAGAAAAAGGGCATTATGGGATTTCGCCAAAGAAGACCAACAATTGGATTCCACTTCTACTGTGCTGACCATGCCATGCACATTTGGACTCCTCTAGAAACAGATAAATTATCGGTCAACAATCTCCTTTTAATTATTTAAAAAATATATAATAAAAATATAAGTTGATTTTATTGGCGTAAAATAATATCCTAATATATTTGTATATTTTTTTTGCACAATACAATATATTTTTTTATTAAAAATGATATATCAGTAAAAAATATTATTTATAATTGGAAATAAGTTTATTAGTAAATCAAATAAAATCAAAGATTTTTATATAAATTGAGAAATAATATATTTTTTTTATATTTTAAGCTTTTATATCCAAACCCTTCGTCTTCTTCGATCATTTTAACCCTAATCTCTTGTTTTTTTTCTACAGTTTACCATCATAGCCGTCTTCCTTTGACGACCAAGGTTCCGAGATAGTCTAATATAAGCGAGGTTGCATTGTATTTTGACCACTATGAAAAGTCAAAATTACTGTTTGCTTGTCTGACCAGTCAGTGGAGAGGGAAATCACACAATTCTGGAAGCAGAAACGTAAACCAACTGCCCGCAACCCCATCTGCAGTTTCTCTCCGGGCATGGTGACTGTCTATTAGTCTTCCTTCTGGAAGAGAGGAGCACAAATATGGCCATAAGGGTCCCTCCATCTGTTTCCTTCCCTGCTTCCTATTCATCCCATGGTCAATGGCGTCTCCTATAAAAACGGCTTCTTTCCATACGTTCCCCTCTGCAGTTTCTTCATCATCTTTTTCGTCTTCATTACCATCACCATCACCTTCTCCACTTTTCTCTCTTACGATGGACCCAATACGGTCTCTTTCTCCCCTCTCCTCCTCTCTGCCGGCTTGTGGCCTAGACCCCATAAATTCGTCCTCCGCAGCGGCCTCTTCGGGCAAACACAGCTCCGTCTGCTTCGCCTCGTCCAAGGCCGGAATATCCTCCAATGGTTCACTGGGCATCTCCGGCGTCTCCAACTCCAAGATTGTCACCGGCGATTGTGGCTACGTGCTAGAGGACGTCCCTCACTTCACCGATTACATCACCCACCTCCCTGTAATACTTCTCTCTCTCATTCGGCTCTTCTGGCTTCCTTCTTTATTTTGAAGCACAGTTAAATTTCCTTTCAATTTCTGCACTTTCGTTAAGAAATCTCATATTTGGGTCGTCATATCAGTTGCATGCTGATCCGCACAGTTTGCTCTACAATCTGATAAACTTGCAATATGATAACTTGCTGTATTGTATTAAGGAAATATTTGTTGGTCTTTCTTCTCAAATGAAGCATATGTACATTGCTTTTGGCACCTGAAAAGTCTTTTTCTTTGATTCCTCGAAAATTGGAAAACTGCAATTTCTCTTTCATTCGATAGTTAATTGTTCAGTTAGATGTTTATACACAGTAATCTCAAATACATCTAATTGGGTGTTGTTGTAGCTCACTCTTTATCATAAAAAAGGTAAATAATATGCTTACTGTGCATCCATAACTCACCTTGGCGGATTTTGCAGGCTCATCCCAATCCACTGCAAGACAACCCTGCATATTCTGTGGTTGAGTAAGTAGACCTTGCTTCATTATGATTTCTTCAACTATAAACTTACTGAAAATACACTCGTTGGCTTACAATGATTCACTGAGACTGTCATTTTTATCATTGATCAGGCAGTATTTTGTTGATGTTGAGGATACCGTACCCCAGAAGGTCGGCCATTTGTCATTAATCTTGAGCATCAGTAATACAAAGCGGATCATGATGAGTGTTACTTACCTGGGTTTCCTCTGATTTTTCAGGCAATTGCTCATAGAAATGGTCCAAGAGGCATTCATTTCCGGCGAGCTGGCCCTCGTCAAAAGGTTTGTCTCAACTTTCTGCATGGGACTTGAATTTGACAGCAAAAGAATAACTCATTGAGCGTACTTTTGGATTCCTGTAGGTGTATTTCCAGTCTGATGAGGTTCAAGCATGCATTGTGACATGCGGTGGCCTCTGCCCTGGTCTCAACACAGTGATAAGGGAGATAGTTTGTGGCTTGTACAATATGTACGGTGTAAAGAAAGTGGTTGGAATAGATGTAAGTATAGTGATATGCCATTCATTTTAATTAGCTCTTTCCTTTCATGAAAAGCACTAATTGTTGGACGGTGTTCATCTTCTCTTTGGGATTAGGCTGCCATTATGTTTAGATTCAATTTGATCTAAATGGTATTTGGAATTTCTTTGCAGGGTGGGTACAAGGGATTCTATTCGAGGAACACCATTCCATTGAATCCAAGGTCTGTTAATGATATCCATAAGCGTGGTGGCACCATCCTGGGCACCTCTCGAGGTGGGCATGACACGAAAAAGATAGTCGACAGCATTCAGGACCGCGGAATCAATCAGGTCCTTTGAAGAAATTGTCAATTTTTATGTGAACTGATCATTTTCCTCAGTTTATTATAACTGGGAAGATCAAGGCTTTAACTATAGATGATTCCTTTAAGACTGGTTCTGTGGACTTATGCTCTGAACTCCGTATCCCAGGTCTACATAATAGGGGGTGATGGAACTCAAAAGGGAGCCGCTGTAATATACGAGGTAATTAAGTAGATTCTGTTCATTGAATGCATCAGTACTGAATTGTAGAGCTGAGCTGATTCATGGAACTGTTATTGAACTAAAATACTGAGGCATGGAACTGATCTTTATGCAGGAAATTAGAAGAAGGGGACTAAAAGTAGTAGTTGCTGGGATTCCAAAGACCATCGACAATGATATTCCTGTAATTTCTCAAAAGCTGCATGAATATTCCATACAGCCTTTTGAAGCAATGAGAAGTTTCTCTGATTTGTTTTGCTGGGTAATTTCAGGTCATTGATCGATCCTTCGGATTTAACACTGCTGTGGAGGAGGCTCAGCGTGCAATTAATGCTGCTCATGTCGAAGCCGAGAGCATTGAGAATGGCATTGGTTTGGTGAAGCTGATGGGCCGTCACAGCGGTGAGTTTCTTGTATTTCATTTCTCCTTTGGTTGTATTAATATAGAGATGAAATATCAGGGATATCTCCCTTCATTTCAAAGGTAACCTGAGCTTTCATTTTGTACTTATGATCTTAAACCAATGCAGGATTCATTGCAATGTATGCTACTCTGGCAAGTCGGGATGTGGATTGTTGCTTGATCCCAGAGTCACCCTTTTACCTTGAAGGTGCGGGAGGACTGTTTGAATTCATTGAGAGGCGGTTGAAAGAGAACGGCCACATGGTCATCGTGGTGGCTGAAGGTACAGGGGAGGACCTCTTCTCTGATAGCATAAATTCTGTAAACAAGGATGCTTCTGGAAACAGGCTCCTCCAAGACGTTGGCCTATGGCTATCTCAAAAGATCAAGGTAGACTACTACCAAGTTTAAGGACTGTACTTTTGATTCCTCTCATGTTTTCCCAGAACCCAATAATTAGATATTATGTGTAAACTGTTTTTTTTGGTGTTTTTTCAGGATCATTTTTCGAAAAAGAACAAGATGGCTATAAACCTCAAGTACATTGGTTTGTGATCTATGATCGTCCTCTCTACTTTTGGTATAAAGTGTGCAGATAACTGATCAGTCCTATGCTAACCAAAAGTTCATATATAAATTTTGTAGATCCTACATATATGATCCGCGCTATACCAAGCAATGCCTCGGACAATGTCTACTGCACCCTCCTGGCTCAGAGTGCTGTACATGGTGCCATGGCAGGTTACACCGGCTTCACGGTCGGCCTTGTGAATGGACGACATACTTACATCCCATTCTATGTGAGTGCACTGCATCTCTAACATGACCTGTGGTTTCCTCAAATGCAGTTTATGTTTCTTCTGTAAAACACTTGTGTTAGAATAAAGGTTTCAGTAGCCATACTCAGAAAACCATCCTCTGTTGTATATCATGACATGCACCAGATCTGGACACTCAACTTCTCACTGGCTTCTTTTTGACAGCGAATCACCGAGAAGCAGAACAAGGTCGTGATAACAGACCGCATGTGGGCAAGGCTCCTGTCCTCGACCAACCAACCCAGCTTCTTAAGTCCTAAGGATGTCGTGGAAGACAAGAAAGAAGAATCATTGCAGAGCTCCGAGGAAAACAATGGTGGTTCAAATGGCTACTTTGCCCCAAAAGAGATCAGCTGCTAGAGACCAGCCTTGAAAAGTTGAATCTGCTGTCCTTAAGCTATTCTTTCACATTCATTTTGACTGTTCTTATTTAGGAAACAAATAATAGTACGAGTTTCTGATCTTTCATCTTGAGAATGGTTACCTTCATCGTCTACATTATGCATACTTATAGGTGCAAGAATTAGTTCTTGTAATTCTTTAAATTGTTGTTATGGCATAATGTTTTAATAATATTACGATTTGGTGTATAATTTTTTAAAGTTTATCATATCATATAAAATATTTATTATATGTACAAAATTAATTTTTAATTTTAATTTAATATATAATAATAATAATAATTAATAGCAAATAATACATGGCCATTATCAGATCAGAGGAGCATCAGGTCAGGTAACCCATCTCTCTCTCTCACTCTGAGTGAAAATGGGGATTCGATTCATACTGATGGTGAACAAGCAGGGCCAAACCCGGCTAGCCCAATACTACGAGTACCTCACCCTTGAAGAAAGGCGTGCCCTTGAAGGTGAAATCGTCCGCAAATGTCTCGCCCGCACAGAGCAGCAGGTCCTTCGATTTCATCCCTTTCTAGTCGCTTAATTTCCATCAGATCGCTTCATATGGAGTCGATTCCTTGTATTTCCATTTAAACTTCTCAATTCGATCTTTGGCACTTGAGAGTTTTGATCTATCAGTTAGCTTTCAGTGCGTGGATTTGACGACAATCTCATCGTTAAGAACTTCCCGTTTCCTAGTTTGCATCATTCATTGAAAACGCTGATCGGATTGACTCAGACATTAGTCTGATCCGTTCATGAGTTGCTCTACCAACGGTGCTTCCGATCATGAGAAACGCTCCTCTTTTCTTTTCGCTGATGTGAGAGAGTCGTTCAGATTTTAATCACGCATCTGCCCCGAGCAGCCGAATGCATATTCTTCCGTTCCCCCTGGATGAAGCTTTTCTTTGAGGTCTGTGAGTTATACGATTTGAATCATAACTAGATTTTCAGTGAGTGTATCGGAAATTTTGGATCAGTTAGAATCATATCCTGTAACTTGTATAATGTATGAACAGTATCAAATGGCATTTGCTTGCCGAGCTATACAAAATTTATGGAAGGAATTGGAAAATCCGACGCTATTTTGGTGGCTCGCTGCACCATGTCAAATTTCACGGGTAGTAGCTCATTTTTGTAATGAAGTGAAATACTGTATTTGGGTTCCATTAACAGGGGGTCCGTGATAAATCTTCAATTTATAAACAGTCATCGCCATGCCTTATCATTGTGCTGTGTTCTATCATCTCCCAGCTTGTACTTGTCAATCTGTTCCTTCAATACATCTATGCAGCATTTTCTACTTCCAGAGACATCAATTTCACCATTTAGCAGTGCCTTCTGCTATATGTGCTGGGAAGACAAAGAAGTCATTTTAGGTTCTGTTTTTTTGACTTTTCATATGATTTTTAGTTGGCGAAATTTATCTTGCAATAGGCAGTTGGAGGATCCATGGTTTACTATGGGAAGAGAATATATTAGAGGCTTATCACTTTTTTGTCTTCTTACTTTTGTATATCCATCCGATTGGGTACTAAGTTTCACTTATATGCCATTGTTTACAGTGTTCATTTGTGGAGCATCGGAACTACAAAATTGTCTATAGGCGCTATGCATCACTTTTTTTCTTGGTTGGAGTTGACAATGAAGAGGTAAATGGTTCTCTTATCCTTAAGTTTCCTAAACAGAAAGGTAAAGGGAGATCAATTTATAGTCTTCTTTCACTTAATGAGGGATTCGGGTTTTTTAGTCTGTGGGTACTGAGATGGTTTCATGTTTAGCCATGCTCTGGAACTGATATTTTGTTACATATATTACAGAATGAGCTCGCTATTCTTGAGTTCATACATCTTTTGGTTGAGACAATGGACCAGCATTTCGGGAATGTGGTATGTCATATAACAATTCTATGTACCCAATGGCTCGATGAAAAAATTGGAGGATATCTCAAAAGATCGGTCTTTTCTATGATATTAACCCTACAAAAGTTTGCCTTGTTCGTTAATGGACCATCTAATAGATATATAATTTCACATTTTTAAAAGTTTCTCCCCTATTCTTGTGCATTTGCAGTGTGAGCTAGATATAATGTTCCACCTGGAGAAAGCGCATTTTATGCTGGAGGAGATGGTCATGAATGGGTGCATTGTGGAGACTAGCAAGTCGAATATTTTGATGCCAATACAGCTGATGGACAAGACTTCATAAAAAGAGCATAATGTCATTTCTGGGTTTTGGGTTTTGGTTCCTGTCTATTGTCAGTAAAGAAAGGTTAAGAGCTCCAACACTTACATTCTTAACAGATTTGCCAGCTTGTGGCTTATCTGTAATATCATTACGTTAATCAATGGTGAATAAAATTAGCATTCATGGTGATATTCTGAATCTTAGCAGCTTACCTTACTCTCGTTTTGTCTTTGTCATCCGAAGGAAGATCAAATGCAAATGTTGCCATAAACAAGGAACTATTTCACTTGAATGTCAACTATCATGATCTTATCTGCTAATCATAACAATACTTCATTTTTACATGGATGCCCAGAATGCATACAAGGCTTGTAGTTCTCTTAATTCATGAACTGTTTGCTATACACAATAGCCAATGAGTCTGGTGTATATACAAACACTCGGACATGCATGAATGATAAGTACTAGAACATTATTATGGAAGGCGCATATATATTTGCAAATATTTCAATGAGGTTAGACTGCTGCTGGTTTTCCATTCTTTCTGGGATCACTGACGGCAGTTAGGGTCCCCCTAAGAGCTCCAACATTATTCAATTTCTCCATGATTCTGCGCCCAAAACTGGTGTGATTTCTCTTCATTGAATCCGGGAGATCCTGTACCACAAGCTGGACTATAGCCCCACCGGACGTCGCTTCTAACTCGTGACCCCTCTCTTCCAAGAAGAGTTTTCTCTCCATGGAAAACTCGATGCGCTTCCCACCGATGCAAGTGAAGTTCTCATATAGAACTACATTAGGAATTAGCTGCACGGCATATGAGCAGTTTTAGAAGAAATCGCTGGTTAACTTTGTTGAAAGTTTGATTTATGAAATTGGAGGGAAGAGAAAGAACCCGGTGGTAGATTCTTGGACTCTGAACTGCAGCTAGTGGGTCCATGCCAAGGACAAAGTAATTTAGGAAGACCTGGGCAACTGCTGGAATTATGTTCAACCCTCCACTTCCACCGATCACCCCAGCCAGTTCATTATCCTGCAGAATTCCATCAGTATCAACCCACAAAGAACTTACTCCAGCAACCACTATCAGCTATGAGGGAATTGCAATTCATAAAAAAAATAACTTTGCCGGCATATACCTTGGTTATGATGAGAGGGCTCATTGAGGACAGAGGCCTCTTGTTGGGTTCAATGAAGTTTGATGGGGCAGGAGGCAGGTGATCCGGAGATAACTCTGTTGGGCTCGAGAAATCTCCCATCTCGTCATTAAGCACAATTCCAGTTGAAGGAGAGAGCACCCCACTCCCAAAGGGGTAATTAACGGTCGTGGTCATTGATACAGCATTTCTTTCCGAATCCACGATACTAAAGTGGCTCGTTCCATGATCCTCTAACTGGCTCCACCTGAAATAGAGAAATATAATATTAAGATCATTCTGTCCATACTTGACATACAGACTATCATTTGTAGTAGAAAGAAAGCAGAGAGTGAGAATTGAAATCTATAACATTGCCTCCCTCTGAATTTACTCAAAATTATTCTCATATCCATTTCTCTAAGCTTAGATGTAAGTGTGAGACTCAAGTGTTAAGAAATTTGGTCACTTGAAAAATACTGTTGGAGTTCTCATTCAAATGTGCAAAGAGAAGAAATCATACTTGTACATATAGTAAGATGAAGGGAAGGTTGTGTTATCAAATATCTCCTCTTTGATCTGCCTGGCAAAAGATGGGGAGAGCATTTTGGATACATATTCATTAACTCTTACAAATTTGGGGTCTCCCAAATTCATCCGAAGAGAAAACATGTGCTTAAGTGCCTCCACAAACCGATGCAAACCAAGATCCCCTTTCGCAGCATTGGGATCCCCATAGCTATTTAAGATGTTCATGACCTGTTTTGACAATGAAGATCAAGATGAGCCAGGGTAACAACCCATCCTCTCATTATTGTTATGATGTAGGCAAAAGAGTATATGGAACACTACCATCTTATTTCTTATAGACCAAATTTCAAATTAAACATGAAATATCCAATATATACCTATATTTTGATGGGGCACGGTTTTGTGAATGAATTGTTTTTTTCTCCCAAGAATTGACTGGTGGAAAACAGAAATCTATAGTAACTTATTTAAGAAGAATCCAGGAGTGGAGAGGAAAATGAGTACCAAAGAAAGTCCAACAGTCCCACTAGAAGGTGGCTGCATCCCGAATACCGTATATCCCATGACATCCGTAGACATTGCTTCACTGACCTCCACTTTATAATTCTGTAGATCTTGCATAGTCAGAATCCCTCCTGCCTCCTTCACATCACTCACTAACCTCTCACCGACACTTCCATTGTAGAATGCCTGTGGCCCATTTTCTGCAATCTCCTCCAAACTATGGCCTAACTCTTCGTTATAGCATGTTTGGCCTGCCCTCAACAACTTCCCGTTGGGTGCAAACACTTTCTTAAGACCAGGATCAGTCATTATAGTATCACCAAACAGGGCTATGTTCTTAGCAAGATAAGGGGCAACTACAAAACCTCCTTCTGCCAATTTTATGGATGGTTCAAATAATGTCCTCCAAGGCAATCGACCATATTTCACCCATGCTGTGTGGAGGCCTGCTATTTCACCAGGAACTCCCGTAGACAATGCTCCAGAATATTTGGCATTCAGATTATTAGCATACATGTCCTGAAAGGATAGTCCAATAGTATTGTTCAAGTCCAAGAATGGTAATTAGATCGAACAAAGCATCAAAAAAGCATGCTTTAATGATGCTAAAGGAAGAATCCTTCTAGTCTTTGTGGGTAATAAGAAAATGTAATTCTAGTGCTGCTTGATCACATGATGTTAAAGAGATTGAATAAATTACCTTGGAAGCAGCTAGAGGAGCAGTTTCCCTCATATCAAAGGCCTCAGCCTTTGAGGATGAGGCAGATCGGACAATCATGAAGGCTCCCCCACCAATCCCACTCGACATTGGATTAACAACACCCAGGCATATTGCAGTAGCAACTGCTGCATCAATAGCATGGCCACCTTGTCGAAGGAATGACGCCCCGATATCAGAGCAACGACCATCATCAGCGGCCACAACTCCCTTCTTAGACTCGACCATCTCAGCAACATTTGCTTGGACCCTTCCATTGGCATGTCTGATCTCTCTTCTCAGAACATCAATCTTTAAATCTCTAGACACAGAACCTAAAACTGGAAATAAAGGAAAATCATTGGTCAGTATGTAGTAGTTAGCTGGGGGAAATCTTCACCAGTATTATGTAATACTAAATTGGACTGCCTGCAACAGATTATACATTGAGATGGAAAATGAGGTGTTTCACAGTTTTTTTTTAAACAAGACAGCCCATTTTGGGAAATTAATTCTGCTGCAAACTTTGGCTCTATTAATCTTGGTAATCATCGAAAAACATAGATGCATTCAATTAAGCGCCAATAAAATCAACTCCACTTAAACCCAAAATGGAAAAGGGAAAAAACAAAGAACAAAAGAGTAGGAGCTCAATTCTGGGATCATCCACCGCAATTACCAAAGCAAAAAAGAACGTCCATGTTCAAAAGATTGATATTTGCTCCAAACTCAACTGCAAGGTTATGACTTTAGCCCCCAAAAAAAATCGGTCAACCCGCAACAAAACTTCTGGATATAAAGATGGCAAAGCAGCTACTATCTGAAGCACTCTTGGATCGAGGCACAACAAGAGAATTTGAAGCGGGGCTTTGATGGAAGGAAGAAAGGGAGACGCAGAAGAATTCTTACATGTCACAGCAACGAATGCGAGGAAGAAGCACAGTGCCGTCGGCCATCTATTCCTCCTCCTCCTCTGGGTATGGGCTACATTCGCCAGATCATGACCGGCCAAAAGTGGAGATTCCATTCTCTTCGGCCCCAACTCCCCCTGAATCTGAATCTCCCCCCACGGTCACCTATAGTATGGGGAAGATAAAGAGGGGACCGACCCTTCAAGTTGAGAACTTGAGAGTTGTCAGAGAGTGTTAGGTTCTTATAAACATGAAATTGGTTTAGCGTTGATGACTTGTTGGTGTGTTATTGGAGCATGTTTTTTCTATCATTTCAGCAGGTATTTTGGCATCATTTTATGCATATTATTTGTAATTTAAATTCAAAAGTTTTTGGAGAGTTTTAATAATTTATTTAATTTGAACTGAGTTAATCCTATTAAACTAATATATTTTTATACAAATAATTATATAAAAATAATTATTATTTAGAACAAATGTACATTTATTAGTTAATTATATCACTCTAAAATAATCAACAAACCGATGCAAATAATGTGATTTGCCAACAAAAATTAACCTTGCACAATATTTGGTCTATATCCATTTCCGTCCAAATTCATACCTTTATTATTTTTATATTATATAAGTTTAGAGAATTGGAGAGTTATTATCATATTTAATAAAAAAATATTATAATTGTATTTATAAATAATAAAATTTAAATAAATATGGGTTATTTATTTATGAAACTATTTAGTTATATCCTATTTTATTATTGAGGTATGAAAAAAAATATAAATTCTAAACTTATAAATAATTATTATTACATTTAATTAAAAAGTTAGGTAAAATTAAAACATATTATAATTTTTTAAATGAAAATAATATATAAATAAATTATTTTCTCTATCAATCATTCCGCTTCCATATAAGAAAATAGATATGAAGTAAGGGAGAATAAAAGTAAATAATAAATAGATAATTGTGAGTTTAATTTATATTGTGATAGTTTGTTATTTAATCTTTTTATTTTTATTATTAATATTTTATTGTAATAAAAAAAATAAAGTAACTAAGAAATAGAGATTTTTTTTGCCAAATCAAGAATTATGTATTAAAACATCACACGCAAATTTGATGTTGAATATAATTAATAAAAATAATATAATAGCTTAATTTTTCCACTTTACCAAGCTCAAATATGTACAATAATATAATATTTTTATTAATTTCGTCAAACTAACAAATTTAAAATTCTAGATGGGTGATGTTTATACCTGTTCTAACTTTGAGTTTGCGTCATTCATTATGCAAAAACTTAGAAAAAGGAAGATGACAGCGATGGCAAGATGCTCTTCAGCCGTTCGAATTCCTTGCCACAAAAATAAAATTGAATAATTATAAGGGCAAGTTGAATGTCGGTCCAAACAGTCTCCATCTCCACACACACAAGAGTAGGTTAGGTTGGCAGCTTTTGCCAATATAACTTATGGTTTTTATTTGTGTTTGTTTGCGTGGATTAGCGGTAACTATATGAACCGTACAATGGATTAGGATGTTAAGATGTAGGATTAGATTAAATAGTATTAATATAAAATCAAGGAGCACCTTAAATTTTACTCTCTAAATTAAATATGTAATTCTTTAATTACCCATATGGTATAATATATTCATTATAAAATTTATAATATTTTTTTAAATGATATAAAAAAATATTGAATTTATATAAGGGTAAATTGATTCGTACATATATTATCTTCATTATTGATACAATAATGTTCCACTTCCAATACAGTAATTCATACTTGAAGAAGTCCATCCTCCATCATCATCTTTCATGAAATTACTAAACAGCCCACCCCCATCATCTTTGAGACAGTAAAGATTCTCTCGGCTCCATTGCCGCTTTACCACCTAAGCTTCTTGGCCGGGAAATACTGCATAAGAATTTGTAAAAGAATGGTGTGTGTCATTTAAATATGTACATAAAAACAAGATCTGGGTAGTTATTGACATAAAGCCCACTACAACTCACTTTCTCAACGAGGGATAGGTAGTAACGGCTTCACCTTCTCCGCATCGATCCTCACCTTGCTCTTGCTGTAAAGGTCATATTTACTGCCACAACATTTTAGTCAGTCAGTCGGTGGATTAGTAGACCCATAAATGAAATAGTGTATCATTGCATTTGAATGTCTACTTGAATATATGCAGCCACTTGAGGCTCGCCTTTGTCCTCCTCGCTCATCAAGTGGGTGTAGGCTCCCGCCTTGTGCAGTGCTGCACGATGATAGGAATCATTTCAAATTTCAATACAAATGTAGTAAAAAATGGCAAAAGCCTGTATCACTCGGCCGGAATTGGGTCAGGAAGGTTGGGTTTAGCCTCTGAGCTATGGGATCAATGTTGCGCTGACCAGAAAGGCATCGACAGGTCCACAACTTTCATGTCGGGGTGGCATGAGAGTTGTTCTAATGCATTAAAAAGCTGAAACTCTAGTTAGAATATCAAAGAGTTTTCTGTCTTTTGTCGATCACTGTTCTAAGCTATGGGTTGGTCTTAATGGCTGAATTCGCCTTATTGGTGGGGCCGGGCTGTCACATCCCCAGAAGGCCAACCCTGCCCAATCTGTCACCCCTACATCGAGATCTATACTTTGAAGGGTTGATAAGTGAGTACGGTAGAAAGAGTGGTAGCGGATGATGAAAAGCCCTGCCTGCGGAAGAGTGGTTCCGTTCTCCTTGGCCACCTGCAGAGAATTCAAGGGTTCATCCATCGATCCATGTCTGCAGTGCAGAGAATCTGACAAAGTTTCATGGACGTGGAATTTACCAAGTACATATAGTCGTCATGCCCCCATGAAATCAAGGTGTTATCCAAGCCACAACCCTCGGAGTATATCCCATACTTGGTGTTGTAGTTGGGGTTGTTGTAGTCGGGGTTCTCCTTGAAGTACTGCAACACCAAGATCCAAGGGCTTATAAGCTCCATCAATTTTCCAGATCAGCGGTAAAAATAAGGTATAATGGGAATGCTATAGATAATCGTTGATAAGTTCATAATACTTGCTTACCTTGTGATGGACAATTGTTTCATCAAAAGCACATCCAAGTGGGAATGTGTCACCTGGTGGAAGAGAAAGAGGAGCAGTTAGTTATTCATATAATGATAATATAATATAAAGATGAAGGTTGTTGAGTAAAGTGGCTGACCAACTACAGCCCACTGAGGAAGCCCACCGAAGCTCGGGTGAAGAAGGACCTTCCCAAGATCTGTGCCATTGTTAGACCATCATCAGCTATGAGATTCTGCATGGGCCGCCGCCCCCCATTTAATTTGCTTCCATTAATATTTAAATAATTGACTCAATTAGACTTTTCCTCTAATTAGGGGCTTATAAGACCGGGTCAAAGTTCGCAATCACTCGAGTATTAATTCGTAAGGTGCGGCGGATTACCGTGAATAAGGGCGGTCAGGTGGAGCCAGTCCTCGTCGGGGTAGTTCTTGCGGATGGCCTCCGCCGTCTGGAGGAGGTGCTCTATCTGCGGCTCGTCCAGGTCGGGATCGCTGTCGTCCATCACGTCATTCAGCAGCTCGCAGCATTCCCATACGCTCATCTCCACTTTATCCAGCTTACCATACTCCTCCCTCATCCTCTTCACCTGTATGCATAATTCATTATATATATATATATATATTATATATA
The DNA here is from genome assembly GCA_030064435.1 of Trapa incisa. NCBI lineage: Eukaryota > Viridiplantae > Streptophyta > Magnoliopsida > Myrtales > Lythraceae > Trapa > Trapa incisa. The sequence continues at coordinate 11,132,974 of CM057769.1, read as the reverse complement.
TACCATACATTGCTGAATGCTGATACCTTTTGAAAAAAAATCTGATATTCCTCCTGGGGATCACGAAAATAATATTTGCAGGTTGAGAGTGAGAGAGAGAGAGAGAGATTTTACTCACGAAATCATAGGTCTGGTTGATGTGCTGCAGCCGGTAGAACTCCTCCACTGTTTTCTGCCCCTGGCTCGCCGCATCGTAGTCCCTGTTAATGGCACGGCGGCGGTGACATTTTCATAACCGGTCATCAGAAATTTCTACAGGGGAAGAAAGATTAAGGGGGCCATCATAAATTGTTCAAGACCAAGACCTGAACGTGTTTCCGAACGAGTTTATCTCCGGTGCAACGAAGCCATCTGCATCTGCGGCAGAGGGGAGCGTTGGAGTCAGAAATCTGCGGTCGAGGACAACGTCTCCGGTGACGTTCTCGGACTGCGGAACGAGGATAGCCATCTTCGGCTTGATGGAAGGAGGGAGATAATGGGTAAGGGATGAAGATGGAGCGGATAATGCGATTCTTCTTCTTTGTATGACTAATTGCGGTGGGAGGTTGAGGGTATTTATAGATAGTGAGGGAGACAAGATTTATTTTTTTTTTTTTGCTCAATAGGAGACAAGATTCAGTTGAGAAATTCCAACATTTAGTTCATTATCCTTAATTTATTTTCCTATTTTTTGTTTAGCCATTTTATATCCAAAAATTATTGAGCAAAAAAATATCCAAAAACTCACTTAATTCCAATAAGACATTGATTTTTTCCATTCCCACTCAAATTTAAATATTGCTTAAAGGGGATATCTTTATATATTTAGAGTAAGCTTCGAACTAGTTCACATAATCACATAATATAACTGAGTTATTATAATAATATTAACATCATTTATTTATTAAAAAAACACATACTTTTTCATGATATTCATAACAAAAATGTCTATATTCAAACATAACTATTTTACTATACTCGCGAGACTTACACGTATGTAAAAACAAATAATGACAGCTCGCCAAAAACAAAAAAAAGAGCGATCTGAGTCAGCCCTGCGTGGAATTAGATATACATACATCTTTTTCTGTTATTATTATTTATGAATGGAATGGTCAATGACATGCATGTCCACTCACGGTCGTGTTTGTTTGTCCTTGCCCATTTTAATCTCTCCGGGGTAAAAGGTAATTCTATAAATTTTAAAAAATAATCGTATAAATAAATAATTAAGGAATTATGAGAAATTTTAAGAATTAAATTCATATTTATTTATTTAATATTATTTAATTATATTATACACTTACGGTTATTTTATCTCACGTTTTTTGTAAATTATTTTACATACGTGGACCCACCCACCAAAGATATACATATTGGAGGGCTTGAAGAATTATTTTATTTTGGAAATAATTATTTAGGTGTAATTTAATACAAAAGTTAAATATCTATTTAAATAATATTTTTACACGAAATAACCTATTATTCAATAAAAAATTTGAGCAATCCATTCATTATAACAATAGAACATGCTCAATCAAAATATGTATAAAAATAAGATGGCCCATTATCTTTCCTTTAGGAATTGCACTATAATACTCTCCCATAAATTACCATGAGAGCTAACATATTACACAAATTTCTTGGGAAATAATATAGTATGAGAAAACTTAAAAATCTCTAAAAAAACCTAGAAAATATCAATAAATTTATTTTATAAAAATAATACAGTGTACGTGTTCTAATGTTATATTATTATTGTGGTATTAATATATTATTATATCGTGTTTAATTTCCATAAGAAAAATTAAAAGTAAAATGAGTTAATACTAAGATAAAATAAAAATATATATTTCAATAAATTAATAAAATTTATAACGCCCACAAATTTCGTGGCTCAACAATCCAGGATTGTACGACCAGTTGAGAAAGTTTGAATGAAATCTTACTCTCATATAACTTTCATTTTCATTGCCTCAAAATCCTATATCAAGGAAGAGACAAGACATGTGTGCTTGAGAATCATGTGCAGCCGCACTGTGTCTCCTCACCATTTTTCTTCCATATATATATATATATATATATATATATATATATATATAAAGATGTATCATCTAATTTTCCTTTAATACGTTTCATCCAATTTCTGCAAATAAGATTATTTGGGTGAGTAATTGAGAATAAGGGGTTATAGATGCTCATGCTCAATCAGAGCTGTATGAAAATGCCCATAGCTTATATACATTTGCATTTTTTAAAATGATGATCAAATATCCTAATATTGTTAATATATTGTATAGTCATGGGTCCACTATTAAAGCCAAAATTCTTATGACCCTCTTGGTAACAATAATATACAATCAGTTAAAACTCTACTTCTTTTCAAGTGTATAATGAGGAATTTGGAGACATTCACATTAAATAAATTTCAAGAAATGAATAAATAACTGATCAAATTAAATAAAATGATTTAAATGATTTTATGAATTCATTGGAAAAATAAAATTCAATTCTCACTTTTCAAAATTTGGACTGATTTTATATAAAATAATTATAAATACCCTTTTATATATTTATTTTTTCTTTATCTCCTTTATTATTTATACTCGTGTATATTTTAAAAAAATTGTATTAATAATATTTTATATATAACCATATGATAAATATATAATACATAATATATATAATATAATTTATCATATATGATTTTTGTAAATAATATAATATATATAAATATTATTATATAATTAATATTAATTTATTTCATATTACAGTAATTCGCTTTTATTATATTATTTAATAACATGATAAAAATAAATATTTAACTTTTATATAGTTATCATATATAACATAATTACATAGAATATATTTTATTTTACTCCTTTTGCTTTATATAAAATTTATTTTATTTTATTATAAATGAGATACAATTTAATTCAATTATATATAAATAAATTAATACGATATTACTTAATAAATCATTTAAATTAATTAAACAATAACACATTAATCATTTTAATTTTTTATTAAATACACATACACCTAATTCAAATTGGGATGGATTATTAATCTCATTCAAATCCATCACTTTCCCCTCTAATCTAACTTACTTCAAAGCCCTAATCCAAATATAGTATAAATTCCTAATCCAAATATAGAATAAAGTATGATATTTGAATTAATAAAAATATTTTATACCCTAAACTAAGGGAGCCCAATTAAAGTCCAATACCATTTTTCACAACCAATAAGCCTTTTCTTGTACGGCAGATAATGCCCAAGCCCACCTCTTATGATTAAGCTTCTCATTTCATCTAAACCGTACTGGTCCGATCGATTAAGAACCAACCGACCATGTGCGAGTTCGATTATAGTTTTGGATTCAATTTGCATCGTGGATGGGTTAGACCCATGGGAACCAGACAATTCCAGGTCGAACCATCGACCCGAACCTCAAACCTCAAACGATACACCGACAAAAATTATAACCCAAAGAAAAAGACAATAGCATTACATGCATTCCTCTTGCAGTGTCAGTATTTACTCATATTTGGCCCTACAAATGAATTAATAAACGCACTTTTATTAACATAATAAATTTTGTAAATATATAATGTTAAAAAATATAACTTATAAATAAATATTAATATAATTTATTATCGTTTTATAAAAACCCATAAACTGGTCGCCACTTATTTTCAATTTCCTCGTGGTCGATGGCCTCGTATAGTTGCAATAGAAAAATAAAAAAAAAAGATTATGTTGATAAATATCTAAAAATATGACAAAAAAGTGGTGCGCAGATGATGAGCCATGTGGATGCTCACTCCTGTAGTACAGCTTTGCTGGGATGACGACAAGAACACGTGGACGGTCAGAACGGCGGCTCAGTACACGAGACGTTCATCGTTTCTGGCATGCCTAGCCCCTTTCTTCGGAATATGTGGACCCCACGCCTCCCCGTATTTTCCACGTGCCCACAGATAATTCCATATTGGGTGTCCGCTTCTTAGCCCATCCCCTCCACGTGTTGAAGGGAAATTATAATGAGAATTAAAATAAATAAATAATCATATTTATTTAAAAATTTAAATAGATAATTATAATATTTCTATTTTCACTTTCTTAACAAAAATGAATGAAATAAGGTTAGAATGCCTATTTTTTGGTCAGTAGTTGAATGTGTATAAAGTTTGGACTTTTTAACCATGAAAAAATGAGGAGCCATGACTTCTTTTGGAATTATGGCAGTGATCGTCTAGGGTTGCGGGATGTGGATAATGTTAGGTTGGGCTTGCCTTGAATCTAGGGAAGAGTATCCATTCTCCTATCCCTTTTGACTTTATTCCATCGTGTTTTATATATAAATAAAACAAAATATTTACCATTTGAGCTCTTGTCCTATATATAATAAGTAAGCTCCAGACAATTTTCCATTACCTGCAAAATCATCACAAGCATTTGTAGCATTTGTAGCATTCTCCTAGGAAGCCTTGACCATCTAGAAGAAAAGAGAAAGGTGTTATCCTAGGAAGTGAAGAAAATGATGCTGGGTGAATGCAACCCGACAGCGCTCCTGGACCACCCATGGCTAACCTGCTCGGTTGATGACACCGCTGCCGCCGTCTGTTCTTTATCACCGGAGCGGCAGCTTCGCGACTTGATGGCGGCGCTGCAGCTGTACGATTGCGCCAGCCACGGAGTGGGAGACCCGGCCGAGGAGAGCGACGAGTTTCGGATGTACGAGTTCAAGGTTAGGAGGTGCGTCCGCGGGAGGGCCCACGACTGGACGGAGTGCCCCTATGCGCACTCTGGAGAGAAGGCCCGCCGGAGGGACCCTCGGAGGCACCAGTACTCCTCCGCCGCTTGCCCGGAGTTCCGGAAGGGCGGCTGCTGGAAGGGTGACTCCTGCGAGTTCTCCCATGGCGTTTTTGAGTGCTGGCTCCACCCAGCTAGGTAAGTGCGCCGGAAATAATTTAGATTTTCTTTGGTTTTTATTTGCTGATGACTAATGATAGAAAGCGTGATCATAATTGACACGCAGGTATCGGACGCAGCTGTGCAAGGACGGAATGAGTTGTGGCCGGAGGGTGTGCTTCTTCGCCCACACGCCGGAGCAGCTCCGGTTAGGGACAGCTCAGCACAGCCCGAGGAGCCCGAAGGATCAGGGCTCGTTGACGTTCCCTAGAATGCTCCATCTGCTCGTGTCTCCTGGATTGATCTCCCCCGAAGAGTCGCCGCCGGCTTCCCCGCTGGCCCATCCACTAGCGGCAGCGGCAAACGGTGGCAGTCCGGTGAGCGAGGTCGTCCTGTCGCGTCGGAATCTCCAGCTGGAGAGGGTTAAATCGCTGCCCCGCACGTACAACATCACACCCTCCGTCTCTCCGAGGGGACTGGTGTTCCTGCCAGGATTCCAGAGCCTCCCGTCAACGCCGAAATGGGGGGCGGGGGATGCGTCGCTGCCTGGCTACGAGTACAAGGACGAGCCGCCGGCGATGGAGAGGGTGGAGTCGGGGAGGAACCTGAGGGCCATGATGTTTGAGAGGCTGAGCCGGGAGAATTCGCTGGCCCCGTCCGAGCCGGACCCATCGCCGGACGTCGGTTGGGTGTCAGAGCTGGTGAACTGACAAAAGTAACCGGACTTCGGATCTAGAGGACTGATGCCTGGCGGAGTTTTTGGGGTTTCCAATTTGTTTTTTTTTCTTTTTGTTTGTGAATATAAAATGCCATGAACAGTCGGAAAAATGGGGGACTTTTGTTTTAGAGGAACAAAAGTCCGACAGGTTTTTGTACTGATGATAACCATATTATCTAATTAAATAAAGTGTTGCAGTATGGCTTGTAATTTTCTTTGGAAATTACGGTTTATAATATAGTCTGATTTCTTATGGATACTTATATTACTAAATGTTGGCTCATGCAATTTTGTGGATTGATGTTTCATGCCATTTGACCATTCTAGATTATGATGATACTAAGGGTATAATTTGTTGTCTTTTTTTTTTCCTTGAGATTTAACTTATTTTGGGAGATGATCAGCATGAGATCAAGGTTTCCTTCTTTGGACAAACATATATAACCCATTAATGGAAACTGCATACATTTGACTATTATACTAATTTTGTCACAATACTTTTTGTTTTTTTTTTGTAGATATATAGTCTCTAAATTACAATTATGCATCTATACTTTATTTTTATTTGTTATTTTACTAGGAGTTATATTTGTAATTCTGCATAATTGCCACATAGGTTGAAGTCACGTAAGTTGAATATTGTCACATAACCTCGGAAAAGTTGAAAATATGAATTTATTAAATATGGCTATATTTATTTTATGTATGTGTAATTGAAGTAAATTGTACTATTAAGAATTGTGTAGTATACGATAAAATAAAAAATATATTTATATTATATATATAATAAATTATATATATCAATTTTTATTATATAAAATAATTTAATTATTTTAAGATAACCAAATAAATCAATATTAATTGTATAATAACAATAATAAATATAATATAATATAATATATATTATTGTTTTTTGTATATTATTTGTATGATCTAATTATATTATATAAATATATATAATATTAAATACATAAATTTCTTTAAATTAATAATAAAATAAAATAAAAATTACACCAAAAAAGAAATTAGAAAAATAATAAAAAAATATATAATATATTAAAGTCATTTAAAAAAAATATAGAGTCCAAATTCAATGTATAAATTATATTTTAATATAAATATAAAAAAATACATTATATTTAGATAAGCTAATATACACTTCCAAATTCATCAATTTTCCTTTAGTAACGAGTCATTTATCAATCTCTCCATCTAAATCCGTCCAAAAATAGTGTAGAGGCCATTTAACATTTCTGTTGTATGGTTAGCTTGCCTTTTTTTATTATTTATTTCAGAGATACTTAAGTGTTGGTTGGTGCTCATCCATTCAATTATCTGTGAGGGGTCTGGTTTCTAGATGATGATGACATTTGGGGTGTGCTCGTTGGGTCTCTGGGTCCACCCGTGGCCTCATTTCTGGCAAAAACCACGGCCCGAATCAGAGAGTCTGATTTGGTGACGATAAGGATTGACATTGTCTACCAACTTGACTCAAAGCAAGCTCGTTCAATCTTGAAGTCCCTTTCTCATCTGACTTGACCAGGAAGCAATCCATCTAACATGACAGGCTATGGCCATCTTCCTCCGCACTCTATCTGATGTAACCTTCTTATATGACAGGCTTTGTCAAGATCATCTGCATAATGATGGGAAAAAATCCATAGCACACATGGCAGATGAGGACTCCCCAGTTGAGATATTCTCGGGATTTTGCGTAGTATTGAAAGATGAGGAATGACACTAAAAAAGAAGGGCATGGTTGAGAAAAGTGGGATTCCAGCTGGATGATTGTGTCTTATTCCAAAAGAAGACAAGTTTTGTTTTCCATTGTTTAAGAACCATATGGCCATTCTCTGGCAAAAAGATGCAGGTGAATAAATGTATGGAGCCATATAATTCCACACCCACCACTACCTCCAAACAGGCTTGAAATTATCTCTGCACCAGCAGAACAATGGAACCAAGACTGATGTAACACCAAAAGATTTGTTCCAACAACTATAGATGGGAGGTGAAAACAGAGTTCAGGAAGCAACTTAGGTATCAGACATCAACTGGAATGCTTACTTTCCGAGGGGCATGGACAACGTTCTTGTTTCCTGGGAAAGCATTACGGGAGATGTCTACGAGGGCCTTGAAGCTAAGAGGCTCGTGCATGGATAGCTCCGACAGAACCTTCCTGTTTAGCTGAATGTTTTCCTTCATCAACCCGTGCATGAAGTTACCATAATTGACCTGAAATAACAATTCAAAGGACCATAAGACTATGGAACCATAATCGAATACTAAAGTTCAAGAAAACAGTATGCATCTAACACATGACAATAGTCAGCAGATATTAGCAACATAAATACCCAAATCAGACAATTCATAAGCAAACGTAGACCCAAGCAATGCTTTAGCTCGACCCAGCAGATATAAGCAACATAGTACTATTCCACGAGGATCCCTGAAACATTTGGCAGTCTCTACCTGTCCTATATCACAAATTTGCAGCCTACAACCTCTAACAACAGATGGAATAAATTTTCTATGCAACAGCAGAACATACATACACTGAAAGATCATAGATTCTTATCTGCAAAGTGGAAGATCTTCTTTTTGATGCCAATGACACATATCTCATGATATCATTACTTTCATATGAAGAAATCACGATGAAATTTTCTCGATTGATTATTACAGCTTACTGATGAAATGTAATGCAACACCATTTTCCCGTTACAAAGGAGATTGAGTAAAAATGCGAAATTTATTACTGTGAGGTGTCTCACTTCACTTCCCTCTGAAACCATGGATAAAGCTCAATCAAACATACCGAGTGGATACGAGTGCCAGCGTTGATGCGCTGGATCCAGAGGGATCGCATATCTCGTTTCTTATTGCGACGGTCTCTGTAGGAGTACTGAAGGGCCTTCTCGACCCTCTCCCTGGCGATTCTTATGCAATTCTTTGCCCTACCTCGGAACCCCTTTGCCAGCTTGAACACCTTAGCCTTGTTCATCTTCTTTCCCCTTTCCCTTTGTTTCTTCAGCCAATCGTCCCTTTCAACCTTGCATAAAGAGACAACATTTTGGCGGTTTATCAGCGAGGAGGCTAATTTCTGAGATGAACTGAAAGATTAAGGTTTATAGCTGCTCAGAGAGGGCGGAAGAAGCAACATCCGTTGCCCTCCTGATAAATTGAAATTAACTATCGAGTCCGGATAGCCCTACAATCCATAGAATCATGACATTGAAAAGGTCGCACCTCCGGCAATTAAGCTGGGCAAGAAAAAAGTCACTGCCGCAGGAAGAGATCGTCAATGGTGAAAAGATAGCGAGGTATGAAGATGGAATTTTGATGAAAGCAGTAGAACTTGGGACTCGGAAGAACAGCACCCACCAGGCAAGGACGAGCGCATCAGCGGATGGCGGCGGCGATGGAATGCGAAATAAATGGACTGGGCCTCGTTGGTGAGAAGAATTGTGGCAGACCCAAAAACTCAGAGGTTAAAACATTGAGAAGTGTGAAGATACATACAGCAAGTCAGCAGGTCTGATCAGAAGTACATGAAAGTCCAACCGTCAAGAACAACATGAACAGATGCAAAGCAAAGAACCCTTCAAGATTTACAAGGGATGCATTGCCTCGAGTCGGACCTGTCATTGAGCTACTATGGTCGGAGGAGAAGATCTTCTGCACAAGCCTTAAACTATAGCTCCATCTCTAAGCAATGCTTTATCTTGATAAAACACATTCACTTACTATATCTCCATTCCCTATGTGTTAGTTTCAACTACTGGTGTGTAGAAATGGACGTCCTCGGAATTGATCTTTCCTAGCAAGCATTTAAACATGGTGAACAGAACTTAACTACAGCTAACAATTCTTCTGTATATGATAGATTCTATGAGCACCACGATCACATGTCCCAAGACCCCCTTAAGAATTTACAATGAATGAATAGCCCTGCAACAACTAGTCTCTATTACCTCGGTGCTGGACTTGTTACTGTCACCGTGCTATAATCGGTGGAGGAGAAGATCTCGTGTGATTTCGGAACAAGAATATGGATCTCCTCCACAGGCCTTGAACTTCTTTCCCGGCCGCTTGATAGCTCCATTTCCAAGCAGTACTTAAGCTCTGACAGCACAACGCTCATGGAGGGTCTCTCCATGGACCTTGATGCTGCACATGCAATTGCTATATCCAGCGCTCTACCAATGGAGTTGCTATCAAACTCTCCTTTTAGCCTCTCATCCACCAGTCCTCTTATGTCATTCCTCTCCAGAAAAGGGGTCATGTATTCCAGTATGTGAATGCGTTCCCCGCCCTTTATAATTGCAGATTGTCCTGTTATCAGCTCCATCAAAACAACTCCGAAGCTGTACACGTCACTCTTCTCGTTCATCCTTCCCGTGACATAATACCTACATTTTGAAACAAATAATAGTTTCACATATGCTATAATCAGGTATTTCGTGTGTTTAATATGGCAAGAACTCAGAACCCCATGAAATTCCCTCCAAACATCAAATAGGAACTAAATTATGACCGAGGAAATGGTATCACGAGAACATACTCGGGATCTAGATATCCGGTGGTGCCTACTACTGCTGATCTCAGGTTACTGCTGTCATTGGTGGGGACGACTTTGGATAGGCCAAAATCGGCTATTTTGGCTTCCATATTGTCACCCAGGAGGATGTTTGTTGTCTTCACATCTCTGTGTATTATAGGGGGCTTGCATCCATGGTGCAAATACTCAAGCCCTGCATGACAAACTATGTTCAATCAATAAAATCCTGCGAGATTAGAGAACTATGATATTCATTTTTGTTTAAACCAACCAACCTTGCGCAGAATCTATTGCAATTCGAAGTCTCAGTTCCCACGATAAGATATGCGAGCTTTTATCTGGTAGACACAGCATGTTAGTTAATCACACAAGACTTGTTCAGTATAAGATAGATCGGTAGGTATCATGTTTAGATTACCAGATAGAAAATTCCTCAGATTTCCATTAGCCATATATTCATATAAAAGTGCCATGTTGTTGTTCTCATCACAGTAGCCTATGAAGGAGGCCAGATTCCGGTGGTGAACTGTTAGGAGGAGTTCCGCCTGCAAAGAAGATCAATAAGTCCTTTGCACTGGCATTCTCTTTATGTGAAAAGACTACATTGTCAAGCATTGATTTTTTTACTGCACTTATGATAGGATACAGTTTCATTGGAAGCACTGGAATCACAAACCTCAGCTTCAAATTCTCTGGGGCCTTGTGATGATGAAGGAGAGAGCAACTTGACTGCAACTCTTGTTCCATCTGTCATATGCCCAAGGTAGACATTCCCAAATCCTCCCTTCCCTATCACCGTCTCGAAGTTGTTCGTGATGTTCTGCACTTCAGCATAAGTAAAATGCCTCTTCTTGGAAGCTATGTATCTCTTTCCATTACCTGGCTGATCCCTCTCTGTAAGAATTCAAAGCAGCAGGTCAAGTCTCAGTATAAGAGTGCCAACACTTTTCATGATATATATCCACAACGTGAATGGCATCCTCTGGTATGAGAGGACTCCTACCCGCTATCCTTTTTCTTCTCCACTTCAGTAGGAATATCAGAGCGATCAATAAGGCCAGTGCCACTGAGAGTGGTACAATTATTGGAACGAGAACATTCTTCTTCCCTTTGCACGAATCAGAGCCACATAGGTTCTGATTGTCCACACTAAGAATATTCGGAAAACCAAACAGGAAAGAACCCGAGAGAGTTGTGAGTGAAGATGAAGAATCCAAAAGAAATATTAGCACTTTGACATTTATTAAAGTTAAGATAAACCTCAATGCGAGTGATCCTTCCTGTGATCTTTTCATGAGAGCTTCAGGGATAGACCCTGACAGTTGGTTGCCTTTCAAATTCCTGAGATGAAAACAAAAAATCGTTGTGGGGGCTTTTAGCATTTTTGACAGAGATTATACTGTAATGGTTGTTGCGCTTTTTGTACTTACAGGAACTTCAGAAATTTCAGCTGATCCAAAGTCGGTATAGGACCACTTAAGCTGTTGTTTGATAAGTCCCTGGTGCGACCAAAAGCATTTTTATGACAACTGCAAATCTATAGACCCTCTATTGATAAGGAAATCTTGCACTAGCTTACAGGGACTCCAATGATGAGAGCTTTGTGAAAGCCGAAGATATTGTGCTGCTTAATCCGCTTGAGCTCAGGTTCCTACAAGGCAATACAGATTTATTTAACATTTTCAGGACACTTCACAATAAAACATTAAGAATAGATGCTAAAGTATGGATATTACTCACAAGTGTATTATCCGTGGAGGAGCAGAATTGGAGTAGTTGCAAGCCAGTCCTTCCCAGGATAAATTCTTGGGTCCACATGGATCAGCCGCCCAGTTTTTGCCTATTCGATATGCTGATTTGACACTGTAAATAGCATTGGCTGTTTGCAGAAACATTAATAAGAACATCTCTGGATATTTCAGAAATTCACCCTTTTATCTGCAGAAAATGCTAAGTGGTGCTTGGTGAAATCCTGATCAAAGATTTCTAGTGGTATAAGCTTCAGGAAATTTGCTTAATTAGCATATTACCAGAACAGATATTGTTAATATAGGCAGGCTACTTGACCCTACATGACAATATGCACTTTGCTAGTGATAAACATAACTTATGAGTGAAACTTTGTCATATAACAAAATAAGTGAAGAAGTGTTGGTCACACCAAATTATGGAATCTTTATGTTGTTCTAGTCAAAATAGTGACAAACAATAAGAACAACTAACTATTAGAGAGATGACAATTTACCATCTTCAGCATTGGTCAAGAATTCTTTCACAGGTATGGCCTTGTAAATCTCAACTGCATTGAGGAACGGTGGAAGCGTTGAATCATCTGTTTTATTGATGGAAATTCGATGATTGTTCCCCAGCAGAGCTTTCGGATTAGCCAATGTGGCAGCATAAAGGTACCGCGGACTAAAAGGCCCTAAGAGTGGTGAACCATTCCAAGAGATGCTGAAATTCCTCGTTTGGTTCCTCTGGAGTACCTCAACTTCAGCAAAGTACAGGAAAATGTAAAACTGATCATTTGCATCACTGGAGACCCATGTCAACTCCAAAGAGTTGGTCCCATTTTTAGGCCTTGCAGCTGTTCGAATTACTTCAAAAGGTGCTTTGTAGCCATTTTGATTTGTGTTGATTGACATTGAGGTGTTGATTTGATCCCATGTTGGCTTCAAGTAGGAAGGCCATATCCTGTCATAGATATCATCCCGATACCGGTTGCTGCTGTTACTGGACCCAACGTTTAGCCTCTCAAAAAGGACCAATGAATCAAATTGTCCATTCTCAGTGGCATATATTGACTTGTTCACTGGCCTGAATTCCAAACCAGATATGAATGGGACTCCATTGCCCGTGTTGACTAGACAAACATAGACACTGTCAGAAGATGCAAATCTGATAGTCTCAGTGGTGAAAACATCAGAGGAATTCCTGAGCTTAACCGTTGCCCACAGACTTGCATCAAGGTAGAGGTCGAACTGAGGAGGGCTATCGAGTCCATCATAATCCCCATAAAGAAAGGATGCCCTGATCAAATTTAAGCTCCCAGCACCATCTCTAAGCTTGAGGGTGTAACAGTTCTTGTCACCCTGGGGGAAGCTCCGTAGGTCTGAAAGTGGTTGTGGCAGATTGAGATTGTTGGGGTATGCATACTTGGAGGAGATGTTTCGGTTTATTCCCGTTTCAATGTAATCTTCATCGGTGGAGTAACTGATACCAGTATCAATATCCACATACTGGAAATTTACAGGACCCCCACAGTCAATGCTTATGAAACCTGAACACGCCAAATTGAATCCAGAAAGTAAATGTTCAGAGCAACAAATAAGCTGTCTCTGAGACTGGAATCTTAAGCAAATCAAGGTGATGCTAAAGATGGAAGTCAATCACTGGATTCTACTATTCTGTTAGGCTAGACACATATGAATTCTACAAATCCTGGCCCATGGAAAACCAAAGATGATGGAAATATTAGAAGCATGCATAATAGGAGTTGGGCCAGTACAGCGAGAAGCATCTTAAATCTCAATTTCAGGAAAATCTTTGTCCGATTAGGTCCGTAAATCATAAAAAAAAATCCCACCTGTTTGGAGTTGCCCATGTACGGAGACCCATGCAGCAATACAAATCAAGAACATGAGCTTGGTGAAGCTGAAGCCAAATGACTTGTTCTTCATCGCCATCATCATATTCTTGCTGCCAACCACCAATCAAATATGCTGACACTCTCTGCAAAAGAAAAAAAAGGTTTACACATGCACCCTCATGGCATTTTAAGAAGAACCAACTGGGTCCTTCCTTCTGATAGGAGCTATGGCTTTCAACTTCTATGATTCTGCCTACTACCTTTACCTCCCTCCAAACCAGCAGAAACAATGGAGAAAACTGCCCATATGCAGAAAGAGTAGACCTATTTGGCCAAATTACAGAGACTTGTATCTGTAGAAGAAAAACGACCCATTACAAGGAAATTGCATCATACCGACTAAAAGAGAGGAGGCTAATAGAATATTTGTGCAATTTTCTCCCATTGTTCTTGTTATTATGTTATTATGTTATGAGTTGGTTCAACTCTGAGCCAACCAACCCACTGCAGACAAAGTGGATCATGGATAGATCTACACAAAGGACAATTGGAAAGCAAAAAGTCAAATCTCAAATCCAATGGCGATTTTTTCTTTGCCTGCTTGTTCTTTAATCCAATATTCTATAGTTTGAAGTTTCAACGCTGTACAGCAGAGCAGAAGACCAGTCAAAAAGTAGAAGATTTTTTCTTTGCCTGCTTGTTCTTTAATCCAATATTCTATAGTCTGAAGTTTCAACGCTGTACAGCAGAGCAGAAGACCAGTCAAAAAGTAGAAGACCAGAATACCCTATTCTTTCATAACTATTCCGATGGCTAAAGCGTAATTTTGTGAAACCTCTAGGAGCAATAATGTAAATGCATATATTCCCGCCGAAAGGCATTCCACAGAACCGATACTGATAGACTCCGGCGTCTATCAGGCATTCTGATCATTGGCTTCTTCTTCTATCTGCCTCGGCGAGGAAATGGTAAAGTTCTTCCTCTATGAACTCCTAATGGATTTGGATGATCATAGCTGCATCTTGATCTTTCTGAATAAATGGAGGAGCTGCATGTTATGATTATGCTACTGTGAAGCTCAAATTGGTAGTTGTTTTTGTTGGTACTTTCTGGATAGTGTAGTTAGTTCTTCTTCGCCATAGTGTTAGTGGCTACCGTGTGAATCTTCAAGAGAGATGATCGGTTCCTTGTCTTGGTCACTGTTCCTGCAATTAGTTTGTTCCGAGAAAGCTGTGTACCATTTCAATTTGCTCTATTCGATGCAGTCTAAGAAGCGGGGCTTGTCGCTGGAGGAAAAGAGGGAGAAGATGCTTCAGATATTTTACGAGTCTCAGGATTTTTTCCTTGTAAGTATTGCTTGGCTACTTCTATCGGCGTTTTCGTTTTTCTGATCAATTGGAAATGCCCCATACGTTTGGTGCTTCAGCTCTCTCACAAGCTGCATTTTGTTGAAACTGTTTCCAATGTATCAAGCATCGGTATGAGGGGACAGTGTTGTTCAGACCCCTTCATATCTTATCTGCACAATTTATCATATCTCTATATGAAGCTTCTTTTGATCTGTAGCTTTATCTGAACCTTCAGAGGCAGATGTGGCTGCTCATTCAGTGGAGTTAGTATAGTCATTCTCTTCTTAGGCAGTGGCTGAATAGGGAAAAAGGGAAGCATAATACAGGAAATTTTCAGTGGAGATGATAATATATACGTTCTGTGGTTTTTCCAAAGAGACTTGTTTACTTCATATATTCGCTCATGAATACTAAAAAATTGATTTAAACCTGTGCTGAAATTTCTTATTGAATTGAGCAATTACATCAACTATGGATTATTATCAGGGTTAAACTTTAGGGGAAAACAAATACTCCTTTTTCTAGTAATACGTCTCAAAACAATGATCCTCATTGCATCTCAGAGCTGCTTTTAATCATTATTGCTGCAAGTCATTATTGTGCTGCAATCATTTTTCTTAAAACTATTTTTTCTGAATAGTGATGCCACCTTGTGCGTATCAGTTTTAATTTATTTGATCACTGATGCAGCTAAAGGAACTTGAAAAGTTAGGACCCAGGAAAGGTGTGATTTCACAGTCTGTGAAGGATGTTGTGCAGAGTTTGGTTGATGATGATCTAGTTTCAAAGGATAAGATAGGAACATCTGTAAGTGTACATTCTCGTTAATATATGGTCAGGGAAAAAATATCTTCCTGGATCTGCCTTTTAACCATGTTGTTGCATCCCTTTCCACTTAATAACCATGTTAAACCTCATATAATTATTGCATGTTCTACATATAGCATCCATTATTTAAGATGCAGAAACTTTGCAGGTATACTTTTGGAGCCTTCCCAGCTGTGCAGGGAATCAGGTGATCTCAATTTTTCATGATAGGCTACTTTCTATTATAGGCCATCTATTATCATTATATTATTCAACTTACATTTTATGCCTTTGCAGTTACGAAATGTCTGTCGCAAACTTGAAGTTGATATACTAAGCAGTAATAAGCGGCTAGAAGAGCTGAGTGATCAGCGCGACACACTAAAGAAGGGACGAGAAGAATCTGTTAGTTTATACCTCATTCCTTCTTGCGCGTTAATTGACCAAATTTAGTGTTGCAAGTGTGCAATTATCTCAAATGATTTTTGACAAGGATGAACGAGAGGAGGCTCTGAGTCAACTGAAAGAGATAGAACAGAAGTACAGTGAGCTGAAGGTGATACATAGGAGTACCCCTTGGTTTACAGCAATAAAAAAGATTGCACAAACTAAATGGTGCATCTGGCGTTCAGGATGAGATGGAACAGTATGCAGACAACGATCCTACTGCTTTTGAGGCGATGAGTTAAGAATTGTTCTCTGTACACTTCTAGCTTCAGAGTTCTCCATTTCCTTCATCGGACTTAACAATATTTGCTATCAACATTCATCGTTACTTTTATCTATTCAATTTCCTGAATTTCTTCCTTCTGTGTTATTGTGGTTAGAGGAAGCTATAGCAGTTGCCCATGCTGCAGCTAATCGGTGGACAGGTATCACTGCCTCCATATCTGCTTCTGTTTCATCAACCAAATGAGACATCTTCTGGAATTTGAAAGCACATTCATGTGAAACTTTTCATAATTCATTGTTTTTGAAATTTGCACTTCTGCAGATAACATCTTTACACTGCGCCAGTGGTGCTCAAACAATTTTCCAGAAGCCAAAGAACAGCTAGAACACCTGTACAAGGAGGTACAACACTGGTTCTTTAAGATACAAACTTTTTCATAATTTCTTGGAGTTCGATATCTAAGAGATTGGCCATGCTGTGTTTTTCATTTGATCTGCTTCTTCCACCCACTGTTCTTTTCTCCTCCTGGAGGTTTATAACTTACAATCTAGTCCTACTGCAGATAGGAATAACTGAGGATTTCGACTATCTAGAACTGCCGACTGCTATTTGATTCTGTGGCATAAGTCAAACTGTACTCAGCTTGCTTAATACATGCCATGCTTCTCTGACAGCCAACCATGAACCAAGAGAACTACTAGCGTCCCCTACTTTTTATAATTAAGAGAACTAACGTTCTTGAACATGTCATATTGTGTGCTTTACTTTCAATCTTGATATGGAATGTCAGTTATCTTCCGGTTTCTCCAATAACATTGAGCATTAGCCATCCCAAAGTAGCACAATTGGAAGCCAAACACGAATGCTACATCTGTTTTTCCTGAAGGGAATCAGTCAGATGATCGCATGGCTAAAGAGAGGACACCGCACAATGTTGAGGATGATAATTCAGGTGCAAGTGGACAAATTAAACCTTGTTCATTGATATTACATTCGGGCAAATATATTTTCTCGAGTAAGTCTATTAATAATTTTGTTCATGTATTATATTTTTTAATAATTTAATTTTATGTTCATTTAATATTGTAGTTCCTTTAATAGTCAATTAAGTGAAAAACTAAAATTGAGAAATAAATGGGAAATTAGATTATTAAATTATTAATAAATAATACTTTTTTTGTGCAAGGAAATAAAAAACTTAGTACAAGTGCTAATTTGGTTGGTTGAGTATGCAAAACCTACTTGAACCTGTTCATTCATAATATATTTGATCAATCGCATATCCAGACAATTTTTTAATTTGACACAATTCTTATTCTATGACTGTGTAATTAATAAATAAATAATTGATTGAAAGACTAAAATTAAGGTAATAACCAACAAAGATGTTAATTTCACCCTTTTCTCAACAATGATCATGGAAAATGCCGGCATTGCGCGTGTCATTAAAGCCAAGAATATTGATATTGGCACTAATCAATATTCGCCCTACTCAAGTAGGTCGCACAAGATCCCTCTCCTGCCATGCTGAAGCGAAATTAGGCTAAAACCCTAAAATTAAATATATCAAATATACAAATTAATTTCTAATAATATTAAACATAAGTATAGTAATTATGAGTTATTTTAAATAAAAAATCTTATATAAATATTTTTTATAAATTAGATTAAAAAATTATTAGGGAAAATAAGAAGGCAGACACATATTTGTGACCTTATTTGCATTATATAGCCTTTACTAGATTTGCAAGGGTCTTGCAGAGAAAACCTAAGTAAAGCGCGAGCCACAAGAAGGCAGACACAGACAGAGCACTGCAATGGAAGCGCCGCCGGTGGAGCAGTTGGCAGCTGTCACACTGAGTAACGAAGCCCTAATAGCCAAGCACGAGTTCTCAGACCGTGTCCCCATCAAATCGATCCTCTGCCGTCCGGATGGTGGTTCAGGGCTCGCCGGTCAGCGAGTTAGGGTCGGCGGCTGGGTCAAGACCGGTCGGAAGCAGGGGGGAGGATCATTCGCCTTCCTCGAAGTGAGCGATGGCACGTGCCCGGCGAACCTACAGGTCATTATAGATGCCGGTGTATCGGATCTCGGTCAACTTGTGGCGACTGGCACCTGCGTGGTGTTGGACGGTGTGCTGAAGGTCCCGCCAGAGGGGACAAAGCAGAGGGTGGAGCTCCGCGTCGAGGAGGTTGTCCATGTAGGGCTTGTTGACCCGGCCAAGTACCCATTGCCAAAGACTAAGCTCACTCTCGAATTTCTGAGAGACGTTGTGCATCTTCGGTCAAAGACAAACACGGTACCTTAGATTCGTAGAACTGACTTTCATATTTCAGTAAATGCAATTTCTTTTGTGGAAATGGGAAATGGGAATTTTTTTTATATTTCTTGTTTAGTTCAAATTAAGAAAAAAGACAACTTTTTGATTCACATGTGGATGAGAATTACTAGAAAACTGGAGAATGTCTTGATTTCTTCTTAATGGCTGGAAGTTAATATGTTGTATGTGCTCAAGCTAAATCCTTTGTTTGCTATATTATTACCAATTTTTCCTGCAGATTTCTGCAGTTGCTCGGATTCGCAATGCCCTGGCCTATGCAACTCACACATTCTTTCAGAAGCATGGTTTTTTATACATTCATACCCCAATTATTACTACCAGTGATTGTGAGGGCGCAGGTGAAATGTTCCAAGTAACAACTCTAATTAATGAAGCTGAAAGGGTGGAGAAGGACCTGATAAAAAATCCTCCTCCTACGGAAGCTGATGTTGAAGCTGCTAAGCTTATCATCAAGGAGAAGGGAGAGGCAGTTGCTCAGCTGAAATCTGCCAAAGCCAGTAAAGAGGATATTGCTGCATCTGTAGCTGATCTGAACAAGGCTAAGGAGAATTTTTCGAAGCTTGAAGAGAGATCGAAACTTAAACCCGGTATCCCACAGAAAGATGGGAAGATTGATTATTCACAGGATTTTTTTGCCAGACAGGCATTTTTGACTGTCTCTGGACAACTGCAAGTGGAGAGTTATGCCTGTGCTGTTAGTAGTGTCTACACATTTGGGCCCACTTTCCGTGCTGAGCAGTCGCACACGTCAAGACATTTGGCTGAATTTTGGATGGTGGAGCCTGAAATAGCTTTTGCTGAGCTGAAGGTGAGAATCCTCATTGTCTACTCACATTGTAGTTAAATATAGGTTCATACCCAAAACATATTGGAAGCTGATATTGAGTGTCCATGCTTTAGTTGTTGTAGCACTGGCAAAATTTCCACGGTGGATGGGTAGGCATTAACTTCCCAATGTTTTTGTAGGATGACATGAACTGTGCAGAGGCATATGTGAAGTTCCTTTGCAACTGGTTGCTTGACAACTGTCTTGATGACATGGAGTTCATGGCCAAGAATTTTGATAAAGCTTGCATCGACCGCCTTAGAATGGTTGGTTCAACTCCCTTTGAGCGGGTTTCCTATACAAAAGCAGTGGCAATCCTAGAGGAGGCTGTAAAGTCCGGTAAACAGTTTGAGAATAAAGTAGAGTGGGGAATTGATTTAGCATCTGAGCACGAAAGGTAAGGTTACCACTTATCACCGTGTTTGCTTTCCTATTGGACACTAAAGCTTCTTCTTTTGTCTGATCTTACAGATATTTGACTGAAGTGAAATTCCAGAAGCCTGTTATTGTTTATAACTACCCAAAAGATATTAAAGCATTCTACATGAGGCTTAATGATGACGGGAAAACTGTGGCAGCTATGGATGTTCTTGTTCCCAAGGTTTGTTTCATTATCTGGTTGTCTAATTTTTTTTAAATTGAATCTTAAAACTCAATTCTTATTAATCACTTATCAAATTTTAGGTGGGGGAATTGATTGGTGGAAGCCAAAGGGAAGAACGCTATGAAAACATAAGGGACAGGTATGGATTGACTTTACTTTTATTTTTCTTGTCACTTCTTTCTATAGTTGTAAGTATCAAAACATGTTTGCTGAAATGTGCATTGTGTCTTTGCCTTTTTGTTTGGCTTTGTAAACAATCGAAATTTTTTTAGAGCTCGGAGAAGAGAAAAGGTGTAGTGTGCGTGGTAATTACAAGAGATGACTTCACAATTGCTTAGTACTAACTTGAAATATGTTGCAAATTGTTTCAACTTATGTAGATCTTGAAATATCAGAGGCACAAAAAGGAATATAACATTGACCTCAGTCTTTTCTTAATCTTTTTTACAGGATCACTGGTATGGGCCTGCCCCTTGAGCCCTATGAATGGTACCTTGACCTTCGACGATATGGCACTGTGAAGCACAGTGGGTTTGGCTTGGGGTTTGAAAGGATGATTCTATTTGCTACCGGTATTGATAACATCAGGGATGTCATTCCATTCCCTCGATACCCCGGGAGGGCAGACCTTTGAGTTTTTCTTGCTGCCTTAATTGGCTGCCCTACTATTAGTTGCTCTCCTTGTCCAAGGAAAAGCAACTATTGCTACCTTTGATTTTCAAGTTACATTTAGAATGAATTGTGGTATTTATAAATGATTAAGGAGCCAGTAGTTACAATAGTGAAGTTTACAGTCCATCTCTTGTCGAATACATATTTATGGTTATGTGAATTTGCAGTAGTAATATGTTTTAACAGTTTGGTTTGCAATTTTCTGGTTTGAGAAATGATGAAATATATTTCCATCCCCATGTACATGTAGAGGGCATGCCTGACTTTGAAATTATTTTGCACCATTGCCCTGAAGTTACTCTAAAATTCTTGATGCTGCTTGTTCAAACTGGTCCACATATATCTGATGTTGACATGGTTCAAATGTTATAGCATCTTCTACTTTTTGTTATAAGATCAATTCTACATTTTTATAACAATATCAATATTATGAACCATATGCTCTGCATCAAAACTTATTTGATAACACATGTTTTGTTTGGTACCTACAAGGAAGTGACACATAGATATTGGTGTAAAATCCAAGGGAATGGACTAAGAGCCCCCAGAAAAAAAAAGCCAAAAAAGAAGAATAATAGATCAAAGGAGCTTCTTCTCTTTCCAGGATCTTGTAAGATCTTCAGACAGCTTCCACTGTCTCCAGTTGCAGTAAATGGCTAACAATGAGAACTGAATGAAGCATAATATCATCATCATAGCTTCAAAGAGATAAGGGTACTTCTCAGGAGGGATGGCTGTTAAGTAAACAAAATGGAGGACAAACGAGCACAGCAGAGCAACTGTCGTGGAATATTGGAAGGCAGCAGAAGAATGCCCAATCCCAAGCCCCAAATCCTTACTTCCCTGATTTGTATGGAAGAGAAGGAAGAACAGAGCAAAGAGAGCCATATAAGGTGGAGTAAGTCCATCGCGATGAAGAAGAGGAAACATGGACAGCAGCCCAAAAAGTATTAGCCACTTGTAGAGAAATGGCTCTTCTCTGGCCATTAGACTTGCTGGCAGCATTGGCAACAAAATCGACTTCTCATGTACTGCACATTCAAGATAAAAAAAAATGATCATAATGCCTTGATTTGAGCAGAAGATGCTAACCTTAAATGATGAAGGAAGATATCCATATTTCTGACCTTGGAAGGAGAATAAGTAGAAAGAAAGTGATGTGTTAAGCATTGAGTATATAAACCCTTTGCCACTTGGGGACCTAATTTGTTGAATCATGGAAGGCAGGAAAGTCGATACAGTTGCTACGAGGCTAAGCAGCTTCAGAGACTGAGTCATGAATAATCTCTTCCACTTTATGATAATGGAGGTGGCACACCAAAAGTTGGCCACATAATCTTCGTATATTCCTCTTTCAAATGGTGCGAGACGGGAAACAACCTGGCAGAGAAACAAATGGAAGATCTCGTGAAAGAAGAAAGTACATGAAAAAGAAGAAACTAATTGTCTTTTGTTTCCTACCCCGAAAATGGCATCTGTGGAATAGAGATATGGCCACCAGATAATAGCAAAGGTACCGATCACCACGAGACCAAGTTTTGATATTTCCAGAAGAGGGTTGCGGCGTCTTATGCATTTTCCCAAGAGATGGCCGAAAAAAGCCGGTGCATAATATGCACTCATCTAAAAGGAAGATAAACAGGTAGTAACCAGATTAGAACTCATAAGATAGCATAAACATGCTATCATCTGAAGTGTCATGACTCGAAGAAAGAGAATAACTGAGGGAAATGAGAGATGAACAAACATCTTGAAGCATCTACTTTCTAAATATATTCCAATCTGTGTACCATAAGCTAATCATTCAGATCAGTGATAATGCTTCAGTGAGGAATTGGGACCTGCTTATGGTTGAGAGCCAGACAGAATAGAGAAGAACCCAAGAGATCTCTGTTGGAGAGAATGGCTGCAACAGCTCCTACTGTGAAGCCTAAGCTAATACAGTTGTACTGAGAATGAGACATCGAACCGATATGAGAGCATGACTAAAATTTAAGAGAACTTCCATTGAAGGAAACATAAACAAATTTGAGAGAGAGAGGAGGCCATGCAGGCACCTGAAAATGGCCATGATCAATCAGGATCAAGCATGGGTTGGTCAGAAGCATCACCATATGCCATGCTACCTCATAAGAACTCCTGCTATTGCAGCCATAGTGATAAACATACAAAAAGTAGAGCACTGCTGGAAAGAACAACAAGGCATCGGAACCCAAAACTGTCCATCTCATGAGTAACTTCCTGCACCAAAAGCAGAAACAAGAGACATGTAAGAAAGTAGTTACTATCATCAAGGAAGGACCCATTGAATAGTTATTGCAAAATTTTGTTGTTTGGATAGAGCCATAGAAAGGGAAACCAATTCAAATGATGAACAGCCAGTTCAATTCGAAACAGCATTCCGGAAAATTATCCTAAACAAGGAGAATGAACAGGCAATACTGCAGCCATATCCCATCACCATGGGATTGAAAAGTTTCTAGAAAGGCTCCTTACACCAGCTACAAGTGCCCAAGAATTTAGAATTCAGTTGTGAGAGCTAGAAACAAGAGGTAGTAAATTAAAGAGAAACCAAGATCTCCATTACTAATCATATAGCAAGGGCCAAACACCAAAACGACTAACACTTGGGTACAGTGCTTGACAAAATTATGAAAGAACGAGAACATCTCAAAGTGCAGCATGACTAAGACCTTTCAACTAGAGACGCTTCCATTAAATTGCAAAATACAGTTGCTATGAATCTGAAAGAAAAGAATATATCATAAAATTCTAATTTCTCCAATGTGATGCCCAGCATAGGAGAATGATAGCTAAATGCAGCACAACAAGAAGTGAATCACAACCAAGGAAAAAAAGGAAAAAAACTGCCTGTAGTTTTTCTAGTCACAAACCCGAAATAAGTCTCATATCCCCTTGAAGTGAACAGGGCCACTGAGTCCGGATCAAAAAACCTCAGAATAAGGCCATGGAAGTAGCTCTGATACGCAGTGAGAGGAGGGTAGTCCAAGCCCCAGTAGCTGAGGTCATTGCTGGTGCCATTGGTGTACCAATCCCGGGGAGGGAGGTTAAGAGTAATCTCCATCCAGTGCCTCTGCGCCTCAAAATCTCCATACTTGGGAGGGTTCCCAGCCCCTGAATAAGAATGAAGGGACACAGCAGCTCGGATCAAGAGCCCGAAGAGGGATACCGCCACGAACGCAGGCCCTAAGCCTCTGTGAATCAGCCACTGCAAACTAATGCTATCCCCAGCGTCATTGTTTCCGAGCACCGTGCCTGCTGTCCTACGGGTCTTCTTCTTCGTACCCATCTGTTTCCGATTCCCGATCTCTCTCGAGTTCAGCTGCTGTGTAGCACAGTCAAAAGAATGGACTTTCTGTACCGTCAGAAGATTTAACGATTAGGGCTATGCTGCAATTACCCAATAAAGACCAGTTCTGGAAAAAAAAAAGGCTAATGGAGCTTTGACATAAAGCTGGCAATCCTTCCATGGAGGACATGGGCAACCGGATAGGTGAAGGGTTGTCCTCTAATTTGAGCAAAATGTTGGGTCATTGCTTTAATTTGGTATAAAATAAAATATTTTGTCTTCTTTAAATAATATATTAAAATTTTTCATATTTATTTCATTTTCATAATTTTATATATTATATATTTACTTAAAAATAAAATTTTCATATTACCTCTTTCTACTTTGGCTGGCTTCACAAGAACAGTACAACTACAGGTAGCATTACATCACAACAGTTACTGTTCGTGGGCAATCAATCCTGTGTGCATGCATGAATGGCTCTCATGGGAAGAAGTTTAGAGCCTTTTTGTCCTCCTCGAGAGCACACTATCGACCCGAAATTTACTCGCCAAAACCGGCCTGTCGGTGCCGACGCTGTTGTCATGGTCGGACGAATCGCTGCTGTCAGAATCGAAAAATGGGATCCACTTCCCGAGGCTGGGTTGGTCCATTCTGCATGCATCAGTTCCTCTTACGTGCTGAAACCGGCTGTGCCCATACTCGTTGCTTGTATGTAACGTCTCCAAGTTCAACCTTACACGGTCTGTGAGATCCTCGGTGTCTGCCCTTGCATTGTTCATTGAACATCCAACCAGCCCCAAATCATAGTAATCTAACGTATCTGTTTCGGTGAAAATGGCTTCACTCGATCTGCCTCCCACAGTATCTGATTCTGATGGAGATGGCTTTGTCGATACCCCACCTCTACAAAGTTCAATCGCTGCTCTCGCAGCCATACTAGCACGATCTGCAGCATCAGCAGCTGCCTGAGCTGCTGATGCCGCATCAGGGAATTCGAGATACTCATGCGGACCACCCAAGGGGCTTGTAATCTCTTCCATTTGCTTCATGTCTACTGCCTCGATCCCACCGGCTGCAGCACCATGACATCTATTTCTGTAAGTTGTCCAACAGATTGTTCAAGAAGAATCTCACAAGTGTTCAAAAATGTTATAAGCACCTGAGGGTGTCGGCTCTGGAGTTATGGTCACCGAGAACCCGAGAGGGGCATTCAGGTTGTCTTGCAGGCACGATGAGGATGAGCATTGTACGTTGTTCAGTAGTACATTTATGACTGTGGGATACGTTTCCACTCCGTGTTTAAGGGGAATCACGACGGTGGGAACTTTGTTATGATCACCATTGTGGGCAGCCTGCATTGTAGAACACCACTTTCCCTTAAACTAAGACTGATATCCTTATATTGCTATGGCGAAACAGAAGCAGTAATCCAGTATCTTTCATATCATGGGGCAACACAAATCTGCGCATGTCATGTAACTTGGTAAAGGATAAATTCAGCAAGGGCTCAGCAACTCACCTGCAGATCTTCTTCACACAATTTGGTGCCTTCCCTAACAGATGATTTTGGGTCCCATTTGAGCATATGTTCTTCAGCGATTGAACTCAGAATTTTCTGCTTGGTCCGATCATCTGGCCTTACTGCCGATAATTTCTCCACCAGCTTAAACGGATGAAAACAGAGTGAATCGATTTTAATCAGTTTGTAAAAGCTTTTGTACCATGAAAGAAAGAGAGAGAGAGAGAGCTTACAGTGACATAAACACCACAATCTGGATGTATCTCTGTTGCAGCAGTGACAAATGCTTTCCCATATTTTTGTTCGAAATGCTTTCTAACATCTTTGAGTTCTGGAATTTCTGTGCACCTTGGTGAAGCAAATATCAAGCTTGAAATAGCTTCCTTCAAGTCTCTCGGGCATGCCCTAAAAATTGCAAATGTTGTAACAGAACAAATTGCAGGTTAATTTCTTATGCAGACGAAGAGATGGCACGCTGAACTGAACATAAAAGCTGAACTGAACTGCAAACAACAGGATCACATCAAAACTGCCAGGGCGGGGATTCGTACTTCTGCGACTCGATCATCGACATTCTTGCTGCAACAAATTCGCAGAAGATCTCGATGTAATCGTACGCCGCCATCCTCTTCTCCTCCCGTATGACATATTCAACCTAGAAATTCCGAAACGGTTGGGGAAGAAATAGTTTCCTAATAATCATGCTGCTTCTGATCTTTAGTAAATACCTGTAATTGTGCAGTCTGCTCCTCGCCAAGCTCTATCAAGTGAGCTATGTCTCTTCTCAGCTGCTTCACGACAGCCTGTCTCTTATTCTTCAGTACCTTTATCCGTGAGATGATCAGCTTTAACGATGGTGTGCTGCATATACAGTACAATTATCATAATATCAAAACGTGCTAGAACTTGGTGTGAAAATACAGAGCTCAACTGCAGATGAAGTTGTTACCACTTGGCGGCCTTGAAGCCCTTGGCAAGGTTGAGAACTTTTCCCTTCAACATCTCCGGACGATGCTGCACTCTCTGAAGAACCTCTGGGCTATAATCAGGAGGATCGAGGGGGCATTGAAATTTACAAGTTGAGAAGACATAAATATATGAAAATGGTTCATGTCACTTTCTTGGCTCTGACGCTCTAAAGGCTCTAAAGAGATGATGCCCGCCAGCAAGAAAAAAAGACAGACTTGAGGCTTTCCGGACATCCATTAATGACCATTAGAGACCAAGAGACCTTCATTTTCATGTCAGTTATGCTCAGTGCGACTTTATTGTACTGAAATACAACAACTTTGGAGAGAGCATTGACCAGAAAGTCCAGCTTTATGCAGTGCAATTATTCCGATGGGGGCACTGCCTAAATTTCCGTGTTCTTGGTTCTTTCAACAAGCAAATTGCGTAATGTGGACAAAGACTTTATAAAGGTGAATCTGCCAAGAAAGGTCGATGCTATCCTCTCTTGCCGTGGTTTGTGATAGCAACATCATCATCATCATAAAAGAATATAATAAATTGACTCGGTGCAATTTGGTGGTTGATCTGGGCAACATCATCATAAAAGAAAATATGCACATATAAATTACACCTACAAAAATATTACAGTAAATTTCTAATTTTAACAATTATTTTTAACTAATAATATCAATTTGATCTGATATAACATAAACTTCGAATTGCATATATTTTCAATTTATAATTTTATCAAGGTGCACAATGGGCATGATTTTCTAGCATTGGGTGTGACAAATCTATCAACTAAGATTCCAGGTAAGTAGATGAAGTAGATATTCATACCCCTCTTCTCCCCTCCCAACACCAAAATCCATGTCATTCATGGGCACTTGAATGGAATGCAAATAATCCTGTTTAATTAAAATTATATAAGGCAAGAAGTCTTGAGTGAACTGGGAAAAATGCAATCCCAACATTAGTTATGGCACCATCTTTAGTGTTTGGGCCACTTCAAGGTACATCAATTATTGGAAAAATCAAATTTGAAAGCCACTGATCATATCTCAGCTACAAAATTCTCACTAGAAAAAAAGGCTCAGAATATTCAACCATGAGACAAATAAAAGGCATAGACTTAGAAGCTTCCATTCCTTGAAAAATCAGACATAGTAGCCGGTGAAGGTGAATCCCCTCCCGATGATCTCACCTGCACAGAACCACGCAAAGCACTCAAGTCCAAAGAGTGCAGCGATTCCTGCATCCTCGACTTTCAGCTCTGGCCTGTGTTTCCACAGGTGCTTGACATAGTCCACTTCCTTCAAGAAAGACTCATATCGACCAGGAATGCTGCGAAAGTTTAGAAAGAAAAGGAAATCATCAGAAGTGTGAATTAAGAGTAAGTGAATCAGCTAATAGAGTCATCATTTCTTCATGGGGTTTGAAGCAAACTATAGTTGCAAGGAGGTGCTAGATAAATTTAATATCCTATAATCAAAGGTATGTTTCATGATTAAAAACTTTCAATCACATAAAGAGAGGTTGAGTGTATCAGGCATCCAAAGATAAATATTATGAAAATATGTGAGATGCATAGTGCCAGAACAGCTTGCAGGCACAAAAGGCAACATGTGCTGACCCCCTACTAACCCATCAATTAAGTACCCAACAGAAAGCATGTACCAAGTAGACTTAGACATTAATGGAGTTGGACGGTAAAAGGATCCTAATGCATTCCTGTACAAAATATTCTATAGATTGTAACTCAACGAGCTGTTGTTTTGACAGGATGGGAATTTTTACCTTGCAAGGCGTGTGTAAAGCAATTGTTTTGACAATTCATTACATTTTTCAATTGTAGCCGGCTCTTGAACGTATTGCTTGTTCTGTTCCATCAACTGTTTGTAGTAAACAGTCCCATGCTTGGAGACAAATTGTGATGCTTGGTAGGCCTTTGATTTCAACTGAAGCAGTTTCGATGCCATATGCTCTCCAAATCAAGCCTGGGAATGGGAAACATAATAAATCTCAAAGTTGGGTCCTTGTCCAAGCAGCGCTTAGGCTCACAAATAAATACCAATGATAGGACCCAATTTTTGAAAGATCTAAACAATGGGAAACACCATTCTAAATTCTCCAGAATAGAAGTCACAAAAAATGTAACAAATTCAGTGTGATAAAACACACAGATGAAAACATTTTAATGATCAATCTCGTAAATCAATAAAGCCAGTAAGGAAAACACAACAATTGATACAATAATCCACTGCAAAAGAACCAGGACGCTAGCTGCCCAGACAAATCGTCAGTAATTGTATCCAAATTCAATTCATTAACAGTTAGGCAATCAAACCAAATAACAAATTACAACGTCAGGATCTAGGAACACTTGCACGAATCAGCAACAGATAGCAGAAAATTCTTTTGACCTCTAAAAAAGTCAATTTTCGTAATCAGAGGCACCGTCCAACCATTAAATCAAGGGGATACAGATCAAATTGCACTGAACGAAGCGTAGATCCTACTAAACGCAACTATGTTAACAAATACGGACGGAAAATGCGAGATCTGTGAATGACAGCACGAAGGGAAGCTGAACCGATTACTTGCGAGACCACAGTGAGATCGCGATCAATGAACCAGAAACAAATATACAATAGCACACCTCAGCCTCGGCCACTCGTACCCGAAGAGATGACTGATGGTCTCGACGCCGCCTTCTTCGTCGAGCTACAGGAGGAAGAAGAGGGGATTTTGTTCTACTTCGGGGCTCAGCTCAATTTTTCTTTTCTTTTCTTTTCTTTTTATTTACGAACATCTATATTTTACTATGGGCCGTGACCCATCTAAATTTAAGCCCATTAACGATTAGGCCTAATCATGAAGGCCTAACACTTCTGGCCCGTCGAGTTTGGATTTTGGATGATAATGAACGCGGGAGGTTGACTTCGATGAATCGTTGAAAAGTCAAAGGGTTGACCTCTGATAAATGAAATCCATCCTCAAATGATCACTGCATTCATGCGTTGCTCCACGTACTTTTGTATCCTTGCTAGAGCGACCTCTAGGGTGTGCTCGCTCATGTTGGCGAAGCAGACCCTGAACCACCCCGGCTCAGAGCAGTGGCACGAGGACCCGGGCGATATGTTGAGCCTCAGCTCGTAGACCAGAGTCTTCCATAGCTCCAGCTCACCCTCTCTATCGAGCTTCACCAGCAGAGGGCTGAGGTTCATCCAGCAGAACAGCCCCGCATTCCCTCCGAGGCACTCGATCCCAGCCTTCTCCAGCCCTTCAACGATGATCCCGTATCTCTTCTTGAGCCTAGCCCGATTCGTCTCGATGTACCGAGAAGTGAACTCCGTGTCGGAAAGCATGCACGCCAGCAGGTGTTGCGTCTGCGAGGAGATCAAGGTGAAGCTCGACATGCGCCTCGCCGTCGCGACAACCTTGTCGTTGTAGGAATAGATTGTCCCGACGCGAAACCCCGGTAGGCCGAGGTCCTTGGAGAGGCTGTAGACGATGTGGACGCGGTCGCGGTAACGGTGGTGGCGATCCGGCCTAGACTCGAGGACCTCCGCGACACTGACGAACTCCGAGGAGGAGAAGGCCGAGCCAGAGTAGATCTCATCAGAGACCAGGTGAATGTTCTTGCGGGCCACGAAGTCGAGAATCTCCTCGAGGACCTGCCGCTGGATCGTGGCCCCTAAAGGGTTCGACGGGTTCGTGATGAGGACCCCTCGGACCCTTAGATTTAGGGATTCGGCATTTTCGTATGCTGCCTCTAGGACTTGTGGGGTTATCTGGAAATTGTTTGAGCTGTTGCAGATGATTGGGACTATCCTCACTCCAGTCCTCCACCTCAGGTCTCTGTCGAACCTGCAAAATTTCAAGAGAGAAGATGTAAACACAAGCAAAGATGTACAATGAACGTGTAATGCTGCAGGAAAATTCCTAAACTCACCCAGGATAGTATGGAGTGGGAACGAGCAAAGCATCTCCAGGGTTAGCGAGGATGAAGGTCAGTAGCTCATTAGCGGCAGTAGCGCCGGCGGTTAGAACGATTCTTTCGGAGTCGAATTTGGCTCTTCCGCCTCTTATCTGCTCCATGAAACTTGCCATTGCCTGTTCATGGAGAAAGTATATACGAGTAAATGCAGGAGACTTCATTGATGATGATCTTGAGTTTTTTTTGTTTATCCAAATAAGCTATATACCTTTCTGAAACTAAGAAGACCGTGATAGTCCTGAAAGAGCGCTTTCTCTCTGAACCCCAGTGCACCTTTGCCCCATATGGATGCTTCGGGGTGCTTTTCAAGGTAGTCCTCCAGCAGATCAAATGACACCTAAACAAGAAGATATATGATCAATGAAGAACAGAATCCGTTCCCTTTCGGCTTGAGAGATAGACAACTATATGCACCTGATTTTCGGCCAAGCCCATTTGGATGACGCCGGAAGGGTTCTCGACCTCGTGGTAAGGGTCTTCGTCGTAAGCTTTCCAGCCGGCGAAGTAGGGCGAGTTCTCCCCGTGCTTCTCGGACTCTGCAACTCTGGACAGCTGAACAGAAGGCACCAAATCGATCCCGATGGCCATGTTATATAAATATATGCAGGCAGTAGCAGGCACACTCTCTATGGGAACAAAAAAAATGAATCACAGCTAGAGAGCACGGAGATGGGTGTTGGCTTGGACGAGAGAAAACAAGTGTTGGTGTAAGATGAGTGATGGTTTCTGCAAAATTAGGCCCTATATATACAGCAGAAGAAGGAAGAAGAGACCATCTTCTCTGAATTGTTGAAGAGGCGTTTAAAAAAATATTGTACACCAATCATTTGATTCTTCAAAGTAAGCAAGATCGGAGACGTTCCCTCACAGGCATTTCCATGTATATTATACAAAGAAATTGGTTTACGGTCTTCTTTTAATAAGCATTGTCTCGCCGGACTGACAACTGTTGGCCTCTGTCATGTTTTTGCTTTCCTAGTAATTCTTGTTGCAAGGTAGCCATGACAAAATTGGTTGGAGCTAGTCATTTGCCCGTGTAATTAGCTATCAACCAACAATGGAGTTTGATGATCGATGCTTCTTCATTTAGGCGAGTCTCTCAATAGACAAAATCAACCATATCGGACAAAAACAATGTGTATATGGGTGACCAATGGTTTATGTGAATGTGTAATCCCTAATGAAGTTGATAGGTTTTAATGTGTTCGCCTAGTAAGAATCCCACGTATCTTAAACTTTTTTATAAATAAACCATTTAAGATGTTTTTTAAAAATATCTCATAGTTTATAATATGGGTTCACACTTTACCATAAAGTGACAATTTTAGTTAATCTTAATCAGTTGGTTATATAGCTCACCGAGTCTAATTTCATTTAAGAGTAGAAAGGGTAAGAACTTATTATAATAAAAAATGTTTTTTATATTTTTTATTAAACTTATTTTTTAAATAAATATATTTTTAAAGTAATTATAATATTTTTTATTTTAAAATTTTAATTTATGTTAAAATTAAATTGATAAAACATTTATTATTGTAAAATCGAAATAATATAATAGAAAATGTTCGTACTTAACCGAGTTGGGTTAAGTTGGGTGTGATATTATTAAATCATATAAAATACTTTTCTAAAATATCTTATATTTTAGATTATTTGTTAAATGATAAACATAATTTTACTATTTAAATTAATTATAATCACTGTATTTTATACCTCATCCACCCAAACACCTTTTTAGATACTAAGGAATAGAAAAGGCAGTCAAGATTATAGCATGATAATCAAATTTATTTATTTTATTCAGTCGTTAGTTCCGATATCTTTTATTAAATTTATTTTTCATATTTTAAATAAATATTATTTAAAAAATATCCTCAAAAATTTTTTATTATAAGAATCAAAGGATAATGGGTTTATAATTATATGATATTAATCGTTACGGGTTGTGTCAATATTCAATCGGTGAAACGGGTTGTATTTGACCTTAATTGTATTTAAATAATTTTTTATAAATAAATAAGTTAATTCTGTTAATTATTGTAGTTTATTGTTCAATTTTTATTCAATTCAACTAGTTATTAATCTAATTTAATTTTTTTAAAATTTTTTTATTCAATTTCAATTGCTCAAAATTTTATATTTTCTTATTTATACAACAATTTCTAAAAATTTAAATTTTATAATACTTACTTTTCGTGTGATTATTTTTATGGTTTGTCTAAAATTAGATTAACAACCCACTTATAATTTAATTTAATTTAATTTTCAATATTATTTTAGGTTTTAATTCTCAACGTATATTTCGATTTCATTTGAGTTTAAATCTCGATTTCGAAATTTATAATTTTATATTATATGATTGTATAGTGGAGATAATTGTATACAGAGGAAGTCACCTCATATAAATCATATACATTAATCTTTGATGATAAACCGACCATATTAGAACATAGGTAATTTCGTAATTTGACTTCATATTCCCTAGTATTAACCAAAGGTATACCAAGTTAGTCACATGCTATTACTAATAATTATTACTAATCAAGGCAAATAATGAAGTGTTAGTTTTAAGATTATATATAAATTGAATAGATTAAGTAATTAGACATGGAAGATGGCATGTATTGTTTTCCCATGGGCTCCAAGTTTTTACGTATTAGACATTATATATTTTGTACTTACATGAGGTTACGAGCACATACAATTTATAATTTATAATGTTACCCATAAAATAACAATTTATAATTTATAATATTTCGAAAACTATTAAAATATAAAAATTTAATTCCATATCAAACTGAGTATTCAAAGAAGAGAAGTTCACTCAAGTTTATCATCAATAATATAGGAAGCACCCTAGAAAGCAGAAGAAATCTTAAACTCACACAGCATCATGAAATTGAAAAGGGCACTGGTCAAATTCCCAAACACCTTGATAGACATTTTGGGGGATTATCACAATTGTTAATAAAGAAGAGGATAAAAGTGATGATTTATTTATTGGGCGCTTGAATAATTCTCTTGTTTAATCATAAACAGCTCACACCCTCACCATCTGGTAAGCATGAGGGGACATCTCTGTCTGTCACTTAAGTGCTTCAGGATAAGGAAGCAATTCCTGTTGTCTTTCTTCCTCCCCTCCCTCACTCCGTGTTTGCATTTGGGTTTGCGTGTTTGGTGTGGAATGAATAGGATTCACTTGGAATCTGGGACACCCCAACTGCTAATGTACTAATCTATAACTCTACTTTGTCTTGTATTCTGAAGTGATTTCCACGGTCTAATAAACTTGTAATCATTGAGTGCATGAGTAGGAAGATTCTTAGTTATGTACTTTTGTATGAACACCGGTTCTGAACCAAACCGCGTAATGAAATAACACAAACTTAGGTTTAGGTAGGGGTGGTGCAGCAATACTATGTCCTCCTACATCCCAACAGAAGACCATAACCTGGATGTTTCTTCCCAAGTGAGTGAAAACAAACAGGTATATTATAGGAAATCACTACCCATCATGGAATTAAGTAAGTAACCCATCTATCTTTTGATTGGTGGGAAACCCCCCTGCAGATGCTTTTAGCTAGATGCTGCATATAAGTCACTCGTGAATAATGCAAATGGGGTTGCCACTAGCCATGGGACTTGTGTATTCAATTTCAGACTTGTGTTCAAGCTTGCGAATGCTTAGACGTCCACATGACCAACCACCACTATAACACTACCAATACCACAACTAATTAATATATATTATGTTTTTTTATATCTAAATTATATATATATATATTAAAATAACAAATTTATTCCCTCAAATAGATCATAAGCCAAAAGTGGCCTTTTGTTTCCGAAGAATCTCATTCAATAAGGTCTGTATGTCGACACTACGTGTGTGCCTTCTGATCTCACATGCTAAGGAAAATTGCACACGGTTTGATTAAACAATACAACAATGTCCTACTTATGCCCTTGGAAAATTAAATGATATTAGTGTACGTGAATGTCCCTAAATTATATGCATATATATATATATATATAGTGGACAAAAAAACTAATAATGTAGTATTTCTTGCACCCTAAAATTTGTGATCTAAAAGCGTCCACGGAGAGCTATGCCTTATCGGTACAATATTGCCTTATGAGATTAAGTGATTAGATCCCATGGATGACGTCAATATAACTAAATTATTAGCACGGTATGGTAAGTTGAATAATGTAATTAATTATTATTATTATTATGGTCATTATTGTTTTGTTGTCGTTCTTCTTGTGAGCATTATCATATTGGGTTGGGTGATGTGGGCATGTTGAATGTATCACTCATAAGTGCCCATATTTGAATCATGTGGGTAATTACAAAATTATGGATTAGCCATCAATCATCAATCTTAGGCAATCCCCATATGAAATATAGAGCAAGCATGATAAACCTAATAGGACCTTGGATGACACCAATAAAGGCCTTGTTGCATCAACATAGATAGACATACATGACATGGGACTTGGGAGCATCATGGACGATAAGACTACACTAGAGCCCCAAGTCCCCATGTAATGTAATGTAATGTAACGTATGCCTATCTAGCTGGGTCAAATATTCCGTCCCACCACACCTACATGATGGGGACTTGTGATTCCAAGATGCACCAAGCCTAACATGGAAAACTGAACTTGTATTCAATTTTTAATAATTATCTCAACTTTTTCAATACTAAAAAAATTATAATCCATTAGTATGTATATTAATTACTTATTTTTAAAAAATTATATTTAATATAACATTTGAATATTAAACGACTTATTTATCAGAATTTTAATTAGATATAAATATAATTTGAAAGTAGATGTTGCAATAATCAGACCCAAATAATGTAATTGTCTTGAGTTTATAATTTGAAGTTGTATTCAAGAAAAAAGATCCAATATGCATATGCCATAAAAGAAGACATGTGATCCATGGGAACCTGAACCGTACCACATATGCCATATGGAAGAGACAGGAAAACCTTGTCGGGTCATAAGAAATTATGCGTATTTCAGAAAAAAAAAATGATACTAATGCGACATTGGAATTGATGGAAGATGACAGATCATGGGCCATATATGCCATCAATTATTCAACTTTCTCAAAAAAAGGTAGACCTTCACTCTACTCACAGTGCCAACATAAATCTACTTCACCTTATCCGGTTGCAACCTTAGGCAGCAATTCAAGGGTTATTCGAAAAGCATCCCATCTGATGATGATGAGCTGACGGATGGAACACTGGTTCTTCTAGACACTCATGATCAATCCCACAAAAAAATCATTATTTCAGGAAAATAAAAAACTTGACCTGAGAAGATAACATACGCCCACCCAGTGTGAATGTTTCTCCTGGAATCGAATCATCCATGGACGAGGCCGTACGATAACGCCATGAGGAGGATGGCGGCTTCCCTCTCATCCTGAGGGAACACCTTATGATATGCCGAATATTGCTTGCTCAATATCCTCCAACTGAAGTCCTTGTAGCAGATACTACTCTTCTTTGATGGAGTGGAAGAACTTGGAGGGGCCTTGTCCTTGCGCCCCGCCTTGAACTTGAACCGGGGTCCATCGGGATGGTGGTCGTTCTTCGGTCTCTTAGGATTGCCTTTCGCCTTGATCATGACAGAGGAATTTGCAGGAGGAAGAACGTTTGAACCACTTGCAGATGCTGATGCTGATGCTGCTGCCAAGGCTCGCCGGGCCTTCCTTTGCCTAATTCCACACGCATTACATAGAGACTGCGCCAAAAAGATCGATATTACACAAGAAACGGCATGAATGGAGAAAATCATGTCCCTAAAATTCTACTGACTCAAAAAAGGAAGATGTTCGGATACCTTTGGACCACGGGGTCCGCTCCTCCACAGCGGTGTTTTGGTTGTGTTGCAATTTGAGCAAAC